>JAWNNO010000849.1:0-1200000 GCA_035044985.1 Lordiphosa fenestrarum | reverse complement strand
ATATAAATGTATATCATTGGGTAGGTTGATGAGACGTATTCTAGTCTCCAGAAAGAAGCGCTTTGTTTTTCTCATCTCACAGAAGTACCGCTTTCTTATCGCCCTTCTTCCCGAATTCAAGACAAGAATGCGATATCGTTAGAGTAAAGCGATACCAACTGAAAGAATCACATTCTTGGCATCTCATTCTAGTATGTATGCTGTTAATTACCGAGAAAATTCGGGCCTCTGGCCTGTTCTAGCGGCTAGCTAACATTCGCTCGTTGTTCTGAAAGTGTCCTGTTGGTGCTGGAAACTGTGATTGGCCTAATGTGAGACATATCTTTGTGATATATTTTCAACCAGAGTCACTCAACAGTCAGCGCGATGGCGCAGATTGCAAAGACAGATTCTGCTTCAATGTTTTCTGTCTTTGATGTGTGAAAATATGTGTTGTTGGTTGTTTGCGAACTCTGCTTACGTTTTTACTTACATTTTTAAAGCTGAACCGTGAGTTTGAGTCCCCTAAGTAAGCTCAATTTGTAATTTTCTAGTCTATTCTCCGACAATTTATTAGGTTCATTCACCCTTTCTTTCTCTGTAAATACATCTAACAATCATTTTCAATGTGCCAACCTCTTAAATTGTTATTACCAACACACACACACACACACACACATAGAGCCAAACAAATTACCAACAAATTGAGTTTTTCAATTGTTTTTTCATTGTTGTTGCTCAACTTTTTTCCGCAGTTCCATTTTGCCATTTGTTGGGGGTCTAAAAGTTTCGATGCCCTACTCTCCCCCATTTGGCCCATCCACCCATAGAAAGAGATTTAATTGAATGAAATGACGAAGAGGCAGCAGAAAAGCTTTGCTTTTGGACTTGAACAAACTAAAAGTAGAGGCTTGGCTGGACAATTTTGTATAGTTTTCGGTTGACTAGACAACAAGAACTTACGCAAAGAACTGCATGCTGTGTGGAGAGAACTGTGGGAGAGCCTGTGTAGTTGCTCCTCCTTTGACGTTGCAAACGCTTATGGATTATGACAGTCAGCCTACTAGAGGCTTGAAGCTTGTTGGATTATTTGCCAGGCACATTCACTAGAATCGCCACCAGAAGTCGACTTATAAACAAATATACAAAACATTTCCAACAGAGAAATAAAATTGTATGGGCATCGAAATCAAATAGGCGACATTTACCCGTTGTCAGGGGCGGCCCAGGCGGAGGAGGAGGGCGGGGTTTGAAGTAGAGGGAGAAACAGTCGTTTGTTGTTGTAACTAAAAGAAAACAATTTGCATTTTGCGCATGAAATTGAACCATATAACAGAAAACCGATCGTCCGTTGGCTAAGCAACCAATTGCTATTGGT
Source organism: Lordiphosa fenestrarum (assembly GCA_035044985.1). Taxonomy (NCBI): domain Eukaryota; kingdom Metazoa; phylum Arthropoda; class Insecta; order Diptera; family Drosophilidae; genus Lordiphosa; species Lordiphosa fenestrarum. The sequence goes on along the minus strand of JAWNNO010000849.1, from coordinate 1,198,643 downwards.
TTGAAGGCAGCAACAAAGTGTTATTACAGTGAACACATGGCGAGGCACATGTTTCAACTGAAGAACATATAGGTTTCAAGGCAGAAATCAGAGTATACCTAACACTCCACTTGTGATAAGAGCCCTACACAAAGTTGTCCATTAACTAAGAAAACCACAGTTTGTGGTTTGACTTTTTGAGTACGAGATATTAGTTTTATATTTCCCACGGGCAATGGTTGCGGAGCAGTTGCCACTGGCAACTGGGAATACATACAGAAAACGGGAATCATGATACAGTAACCAGGTATGGCAAAGCGGACTGTGCGCCCTCAGCTCAGTCCCTAAAACGTTTAGAGTGCTGCGGACTTTTGGTGCATTAGGTAGTCTCCGCGCATGTCGTTTAGTCGGGGAATATAGAACACTAGGGCTCGTTGGTTGGGTCTGCCAATGTCTCTGCTCACACTGCCGACCGCTACCAAGTCCTACAATTAGTCGCTAAAGCTGTATTTTGGGTTCGAGGTTTTCGAGTAAAAGTTTTTGTTTGAACCTTGGTTGGAAAACCTTTGAAAACCAATTTATTTGTTTAATATACCAAATATTATTCCGAATCTATTCACATTTGTTAAAGAATGTTGAACTTAGACTAGATTGATGATGCTTTAGATGATTCGAAGGCTTAAAGTATGAGGATCATGGCCATCTTAGCAATTATTCTCTACCTAATCCACTGAATCGACCAGATGACTACAAAAAATCTCTCAGATCTCTTAAGGTATTAATTTTGTTGAACCAAACCGAAATATTGGATTCGGAACAGGTTCGTGTTGAACTATTACTTCAAACTTTGATCGGTTTAGGTTTAATTCCTGGTTTGAACCGATTTACAACAGGAGAATAGCAGCTTAAAGTATAGTATAGCAGTATGGCTTGAAAGGCATAGAAAAATGAGCAACTTCTAGACTAAATGTTGTATCATAAGCCGTGAAAATAGAACAGGCTTGAAGTTTCTTATGGTTTAACTAACGAAAACTGAAAATAATTGACATAAATGTTTCCAATCTTTGAAAGGCAGTCTTCACTGTAGCTAGCTGCATCATCAGCATATTCCCTCTGTAGCTTCATGTGCCCGCCAAAAGGAACAGAAATTGATTATACAATCTCTTGCGCGTTGCTGGTTATCTCTTTTGGCACACGAAACGCCAAAAAAAATGTCCAACTACATTTCGCCTTTTGGCTTTAGTGTCATTTCTAGTTGTTCCGTGTGCAGTTTCTAATCCTCCACACAAAAAAGTTTGCCGATAAATGCGTAATTATACAAACGAGCTGCCTGGCAACGTTTCTACACTTAACTTGTACACTGTTAACAATCACATTTACATCTTTATGTTCTTAGGGGCTAGATAATATCAGCCAAAAATGTTCTGCTGATAGCCGGCCCCATAGACTCATCAGGGTTAATTCATTTTGAGACCTCCAGACACAGCATGTGCGCTAAATGCAAACAAACCAATACAGACGACGAACTCAACCCACCGCTTATCGGTTGGCAATTCGTGGACTAGGGAAGGAACTGGAGACAAAGCTTATTATGATAATATAAATAGTACATACAATGTGATTACATTGTGGGCTAGGCAATACGAGTAATAAACAGTCAAGTATTCATACTTCATGTAGCGAAATTTAAGGTATGCGGAATGTGGAGAGTGCTTTTTGTTTTAATGATAAGCACATTTTAGGTGTACTCCCTTATCAGTTAATGTTGATGGTAAATCAACTTTATTAATCAATCTACCACTACCAGATATTCATGTAAACACATATCCTGCAGACCCTTAATAAGACCCCTTAGAAATAGAACAATTCAAATGATTTTAAAGCCATTTCGATACACAGATAAGGTAAATGTGTCTCTTTTTGTCATATTTTTGAAAAGGTTCATTAAAACAGGAGAATCCCCTTACTGAACCAAGAGAACTACGATCTACCTAGCAGTCGCAATGGTTTTGGTACACATATTGAACGCACTGGTTCTCCAGCACCATTGTACGTATCCGCTCCAACTTGATGCATCAAAGATCATTCGGAAATCACCCCAAATTTTGAATATTGCGCCGTGAAGTTATTGTGATGATACTGATACAATAAAAGACCGCCCGAAATCCGGCCGTCCGAGTGCTTTACGAAGCCCTCAAAGCCGGGAAAGTTCAAATTCGTCGCAATCCACTGCGCAAGCAGAAAATCATGTCTCGTGACATAAATATCAGCAAGGGCAGAAGGTAGCGCATCATAAAACTTGACTTGGGTCTTTTTGCCTATAAAGGAATCGTTCTTCTGTTGATTCTGTTGATTCTATAGAGTGTACGCTGTTTCATCAATACAAGCGTTCGAACTCATTCCGAGGGGTATCCATTCGGCTTATGTGAGGATTTAGTGGAAAGCCGCCGGGTATGCTCGGGCTACCAAGATCCATTTTTGTCAAAACTTCGCCGAATTTGTATCAATCCGACGTTATGGAAAAGGTCGTGAAGCCTCAAACAAGCCTTGGACCTTTCCATCAGTTCACAAGGCACAAACGACTCAAACATGGCAAAAAACAAGAAAGAAAGTCGGTCAAGCCCGACTATAACATACTCTGTACTCGCTCAACATAAATTTTGATGCTGCATCTGACAGACAGACGGACATAACTCGGCTGTTGGTGCTGATCAAGTATAGATATACTGTTTAGGGTCGGAGATGCTTCCTTCTGTCTGTTACACACTTTCGCACAAACTTATAATACTCTATAAACCCACGGTACAGAATATAAAAACCATGTACATAACTTCATTTCTACGGATGATTGGCCTTTTGGTAGCCCAGACCTAAATCCAACAGTCTATGGAGACTTTGAAGTGCGCTTTTGTTCGAGCAGTGGACAATTTCCCATGGAATGAGCTGCGCACTTTGGTGGTGTTGGATTAAGTTGTTCTACCAGATTCGTAGCCATTGAGTGACCAGATTCTGACCAAAAATGCCGTGTACCAAAACAATGGCGAGTTCTACAAATAGGGGAAGGATTGGAGCTGCTAATGCCCATATGTTCCCCATCTTAAAGCCCTAATTCCCATAAAAAAAAGGAACAACGACTCATAAATATTTCCCCCTTTGTTTTTTCTACAATATGTAGATTCTGAAAGTGGAATTTGTAATACTTAATGCAACTGATATAACTTAATGCGTCATCGTATACAGGAAAAGAGATCTCCGGGGCTGTTATCTAGAAATAACAATGCACAAAATGAGCGAAGCACAATGAATATTCACTTGTAATAAATATTGCAGGTAAATAAATATATTTAATCTTAGAAATAGCTAGAAAAGCTAGCAAGGCGCACCTGTCTGAGTGTTGACTTATTTGGGGTGACAAAATCAAAAAAAAAACAAAAAAGGGCGAGCAGTTTGGTTTGGATAGCGGGACGGTTCCACCACACATAACTAAGACATTGAGCTCTGGAGCTTAGGGAAGGTTGCCAGTGATAGCAAACGTGTTTGGCATAAAAGTTGAGCCACAATGTCAGTTTTTCGGTTAGGCACACTGTCGTCGTTGATGAAATCAAAGTTATTGTGGGTGTTTTTTCAGTATGTTTTCAGCGGATCAGCTGATTATGTAAGCAGCAAATACCAAAGTCTAGATTCACAAAAGCCTTAAATTGAAATGTAAATTTTAATTACGAAATGAATTAAACTTGACATTGAATAGTTAGTTGCTAGGCAAACTACCTGGAATTGTACGATATTTAGCCAACATTTCCGTCTTTGCTCTATCTGTGGGTTTGTTGTCTTACTACAAGGATACATCAGACCTTATATATGTGTATACGCTGTCTGTGTGCATGTGTAAAGAGCACGTGACATGCGTTTGGCCTACGCAATTAATTCAAGCAATTTAACATTCAGCACACAAAAGCTACAAACTGTTCAGTTGTGAAGGAGGAGCTCTCTGCATTTGTATGTAGGTATGTTGTATGTACATCTGGGTTACAAAATATTCTAGGTCAGGTTGTTTAATTGGTCTCTCTAACGAACAATTGGCCACATATGCACTTACACTTAGCAATAGCATAGAGAAAAGATTGGTTTTCTATTCAATTTGTATTTTAAATTTATTTTAAACTACAAGAGTTGTGTTTTTGTATTTCACGAATGTTCACAATTTAGGAAAATTTCAGATCTGCTAAAAAGTTGTGCGATTTTGAGCTCTTTTCATAGAAAATCATGACAGGGATGCCTTTAGCAATGAAGAAGAGGAGAACACGGAATAACATCTTGACTGTGTTGAAAGAGACTTAGGTCAAACCCTCCTACTCAAACTCTCGGAGATATACGAGCCAGAGATTCTAGCTATACTAAAATCCGTCTGTCCACTTAATATTTCAGTAACGAGGAACCACTTTAGACGTACTAACTAGTAACTAAACTAAAAGTTTAGGATCACAAATACTGAAACGAACGTATTGTTGATCCATTCGCTTATCGCTTCTATTGATTATTGTGATTTGTGGCAATGCCGCGCGAGTGTTTGATAGTTGTATCCGCTGAGATGCCGGAATTTATGTATAAATTGCAGAGTCAAGGTAAGTGAATTACGAGTATTAGGCTGGGCCCTAACGTGGCATATAGAATTGATACATGCCGCATGTAGAAATGAAAAGAGTAAAGTAAAGCGGCTTGTAGATAAGTCTCAGAACCATAATGGGTGGAAAATCACAGACAAACGTATAGAAAACCTACATTTTCATGTAGCTTTTATATATTTTGTTTTCTCGGAAAGGTTTATAAAGATGTCGTTTTAGGCAGGCGGTTATTTTTGAGAGCGAAAAGAGAAGTTCAAATCTCTAGAACTGGACAACTAACCGAAGTTCCTAAAACCAAACCGTAGGTTCTATAAGTGAACCGGTTTTCTGTTCTACGATTCTACAGAATTTAATAGGTTTCTCTGCCTTCTTATCATTTGAGCTATTTGTTCATGGCTGTATGGCAACAGAGATTTGAACATATTCAACTTGTTTCAATGAAAAACAACCTGCATAAACCTAAATTCTGGGTGTTATTGATAACAAATTTGGGTTAGCTTCACCACCATTGGGCGATAAGAGTCAGCCACCTTATTGCATTGAACATATGGGGGGATGTTCATTCAGCAAAAGTATTTCAGATAAGAATATTTCTTATCGAGTTTTCTGTGGTTGGGATATGGAAACAGGACTTAAAACTAAACGTTTTCACTATTTTTATTGCATATTTTAATTGCAAAATTTCATTTGACCCACAAAATGGGGACAGCAACAAACGATTAACCCGCTTCCGCACAGTCAGCCCTACAATAAATGAGGAAAAGGAAAGGGAAAGCCAAGTCACAACACTGATTCACCTCGCCAGGTGTGGGTGGCTTTGGGCTTGGGGCGCCCAGTTTTGCACGACGATTCAGTTTGATTTATTTATGCAAATTACGTAAATGTTACGAGAAAATAAGAGATGACAGATAGACTGACATTGCATGGATATGTCGACCATATAAATAGGCAAGTTGGCTGCTCCAATTTGCATTCTGCATGTCAACAAAATCAAGTTGCAAAATTGATTTATAATAATAGCACACTGAAAATGAAAGAGAATGTTGCATCACAACAGATAAAATTTCATTGTTTCTCTCTTATCTGACCTAACCCACTTAGTTCTTGTCATAAATCTAAGCTAGTAGCAAATATAACCCAGTTTCTGTTTCACTTCAATTCAGAAATCAAATATTAAATGCTATTTCAAAATGCATGAGCAACCAGAACCAAAACTAAATAAATAGCCAAATATGAGTAAATAAATATGATTGGGAGCTTTGTGAGTGTTTTAACTCATTTGGCGCAAAATTGAATTAACACATATTGATTTTTTTGCACTCGATGTCACTCAATTTGTGTCGCTGATGTTGATGATGATAATGGGTGGTGGGTGGGTGTGCGGTTAACGAAGAAGAACAACAAAGGAAAGAGCTGAGGGAGTATATGAAACATGACCTTTAGTCATTCTAAAGCGGCCACATTAAAGGTTCTTCAGAGGAAAAAAGGTGGAGACTTAGAAGAGCTGATCTTTAAACAAAAATCCGCTAAGAATGGACGGTATCAATTTAGCACAATTATTCTTGGGATTGGCTCAGGTTTTGGAGGCCAATTCAAGGGTTCCCACCAACCAGTAATCCAACGGTATGCAGCGGTAGCTAGGGGAAGTTCAAACACAAACAATTTTCACATTTGACATTTCATTTGGGGGGAAGCCCCCAGCTTGAACAATTTAAAATTCAAAGGAACTCGTGTGTGCGTCTTTGAATCTATACCTTTCGACTGTCAATCTAGTGTCTTTTGTTAACGTTTGTTATGCCTAGCAAGTATATTTGTACGAAAAATGTATCTCTTGCCTGAGAGCAGATTCTTGCTAGTCTTGAATCATGTGTGTCTGTGTGCGTGTACGGAGACATTCATGTTGGTTTCTCAATTTGTAGGTTTAATTCAATTTTTTTTAACAGGAAATCTTTCGTTTGATGAAAAGACCGTCTAGAATGAAGCATCAATTAACTCGCGTGATATTTAGTTTTGGCGGTTCAAAGGTGATTATTTTGATTAGGAGAATCAACAAAATGACAGAGTCTGCATAATTGACACATCTTGGGAGAAATTTGTCAACGGCAATTGTAACTTTTGAGAAAAAATCCCAATCTAAACGCTTTCATTGAATTGATTGAAGAACCAAAAGGACAACGAACTGACTTAAAGTTTGTAAGTAAAAAATAGAGGAAAGTTAACTTTGGCTCAGCCAAAGTTTGTATACCCTTGCAGCACGTTATTCTAACTAATTTAAAGGACATTTCCACTGAAAACAAACAAGTTTTTCGTCCTAAGACTGTTTTTCTGACTCTACTTTTGTATGATAGCTATACTATATAGATGTCCGATTTCGACAAAACTAAGTGGAATCATGGGAAAGCATAGCAAACTAAGAAATGCAATGATTGGAGGCTTTTTCTTTGAAAACAAAAAAGTTTTTCTCACTAGAACTAGTTTTTCGACCGATCGTTCCTCTGGGAGCTACGAGATATAGTCATCCGATCCGGTCGGTTCGGACTTCGTGCAAAGTTGGGTCGCGATAGCTTTAAAACTGACGGAGGAGATAGTATAGAAACAGACAGACGGATAGACGGACAAAGCTAAATCAACTCAGATCGTCATGCTGATCAAGAATATATAATAAAACAAGAGCTTATCTTTACATTGTAAACATTTTTGATATAAAACCAATATCTTCGCCCAAAACCTCGAGCCTCAAATTTCGGAACCTTAACCATTGGTAACTGTTGATGGATGGGTGCAGCCCTGGCTTTTAATTCAATATTCTGTCAACTAAATAGCCTATCATTTACTCGACCGAAATTGTGAATCATTTCTGAATACAAACGTTCTTATAGCAAGTCGTCTTCGTGCACAGTGATCACTAGATCGATTCACATATAATTTTTCCACTCAACTTGATATCGAAATTTCGAATAACAAATTTCCTCCCCAAGAAGAAATATACCCAGAGTGGCAACAACAATTCTGTATAACACAGATCGTGGTGAGTCACAAAAAAAAGTCACACCAAAAATCAAGCAACAACATTGATGATTAAACTTCACTTCCATATGATAATAATGACTGTGCTGAAGCTTAAATGACCGGATAACCGGTTGTTAAGCCGGCAAAGATACACACTTTAAGCCAAGTGCAGGGATAAATCAAGAAAAATCGCCTAGAACGGCGGCAGCAGCAGCAGGTAGAAAAAGAGGAAATTGTCAAAGGGGGTTTGAAGGCGCCGCCTACCTGGGCACGCCCAGTTCGGTGACCCAAAAGACACACCAACAACAATGGCCCAGGGCTTAAGACATGTTCGCACAGGTTTTTTTGTCATGTTGATTTCAAAAGACTCTGATAGGTGCTTAAGTGTACTTACCAAAGATTTTTAAAACACCGCTTGGATGTTGGACTAGTTGGTTGGTAGATGCTTCCTGGCCTGCAGGAAATCCAACTTATGCTGATACTACGGGAGTTATGAAAATAAAAAGCTCAATTGTTTTAAAAAACTGCACATTATAATTGCACTTAATTCTTAACAGTTGTATTTCACTGCACTGTTTTACACTGAAATTAATTGTTGTCGTGTGTATCGGAAGGGGCACTTTGTTGTTTTTGTTGTGATAAAATCGCAAAAAAGAGAAGACGACGTCGACTTGGCGTTTTCTTTTTGTGTTACTGTTAATAGGGGGAGAGCGGGGGCCTGCCAGAACCATGCCCACAACGCAGACGAAGTGTAAAATGAAAATGTTAAGATGAAAATGCGCAGCATGCAAAGTAATCTTGCAAAAATAACGGAAATTCCTGTGGCCTCATATTCAAGGAGGTTGGAGTGGGTGGCACACATTCATGTGTACATATGTAAATATTTTTGCATGTATGTATGACAGCAACTATATATTTAATTGGTTTGGGGTAGAATAGCTGCACGTGCACTTGTCAATTCATCTGAGTTTTGGACATTACCGATGGTTGTTGTTGCTCGATTTACAGTTTTTCCAGATTCACACTAAATTCACTAGCACTAGCGACCGAGAACGACAAACTGATAAATGCAGAAAATTTGAGTTACCGTGCGTGCCGTTTGATTATCTATTTGTCACTAACGCATTAGTAGTACCGCCCTGATGTGCGTCAAAGTAACGTCGCTTTTTTAGCGTCGAACTGGAACGGTGGAGTCTGGAACAAAAATATTATTTTTTAATTTTCTCATTAACTACTCAACTGAGACAAATTAAATTGCAAAATGTAAAGAAAAGCATAAACTATTGTTTGAAATTAAGTTAGGAATTATTTTGGGAATTCCAGGTTTTAGAAATATCATGTTGAAAAATCGAAAACATATATCACTCATACATTTTAATGCATATATACTATACACAGCCATTCGCATTCGCAAAAGTCTTTCGGCCATACTTGATCTCCAAATCGAAAATTAGAGTATGGTTGATATTCATATATTCTTTTTGTAAAAGCGATTCAAATCAACGAATGTTTTGTTTTATGGTAAAAAATATATGGTTGGAAATATGTGGGGATCATATAAAAATTCTCTAAATGCATCAATTCTTTATACAGACTAGGTTAAGGCTTCAAGTTGATTGTTAACAGTGCCCTCGATATGTAATCAAACACACCCTTGCCAGTTCGACATGAAACCAAGTGGAGTTTGGAACAATTCGGTATTTTTTGAGTATTTTGTCCCTTACCAAAAGTGGTCTCACTAATCACGAAAACAATCAAAAGTGGTCTCACTACCACCACCCCAATCTTCGTCCAATCTTCCAAAGAAGTCGTTTTAATATGGCCTGTAATTAACATAGGCTGGAATATCGCTGAGAAATGGAGCTAAATGTGGCCGAGCTATGCTGCGTCTGCATGAAGAGTTCGGCCGCTGGTGCCGACATCACCAGGTTGAATATATTCACCGTCACAGACTCCTCGGACGAGGAACAAGCCTTGAACTTTTTAATCGGCGAGGTGACTGGTCAAGTGGTCAGGCCGCATAAGGATCTACCACAAACAATATGCGCTCCTTGCCTGACGGTGGCCAATATTGCATTTAACTTTAAGCGGCGTTTTGAGAACAGTTTGAGGTACTTAAACAAGACGATGGAACGAGAGGAAACCTTTAAAATCGAGGAGAGCAAAGGTGAAGACCAACGACCTTTCAAGTGCACCCATTGCACGAAAAGCTTCAGCAATAAAAACGCCCTAACGACACACTATCGCACTCATAGAGTAGGACGACCCTTTCAGTGTTCCCAGTGCTCGAGCTCCTTTACCCAGAAAGTCAATCTGGACAATCACCTTCGCACACATACCGGTGAACGACCCTTTAAGTGTTCGCACTGCTCCAAGACCTTTACACAGAAAGGTAATTTAGATAATCACCTGCGCACTCATACTGGAGAACGTCCCTTCAAGTGTTCACAGTGCCCGAAGGCCTTCAGACTTTCCGGAAATCTAACGGCACACCTTCGCATTCACTCAGGGGAACGCCCCTTCCAGTGTTCACAGTGCACGAAGGACTTTATTAAGCGAAGCCAGCTAAATGATCACCTTCGCACTCATACGGGCGATCGACCCTTCGAATGCTCCCACTGCTCCAAGACATTTAGCAAAAAAAGTACCCTAACGACACACTTTCGCACTCATACAGGCGAACGATGCTTCCAGTGTTCCCAGTGCTCCAGCACTTTTACCCAAAAAGTCAATCTAGACAATCACCTTCGCATTCATACAGGAGAGCGACCCTTTCAGTGTTCCGATTGCTCAAGGACCTTTACCAAGAAAAGTATTCTAGACAATCATCTTCGCACTCATACTGGAGAACGACCTTTTAAGTGTTCTCACTGCTCAAAGAGCTTTAGCCAAAAGGTGACTCTAAACACTCACCTGCGCACCCATACAGGCGAACGTCCTTTCAAGTGTTCGAATTGCTCAAAAACTTTCAGCCAATTGGGTCATTTTAAGATTCACCTACGCATTCACAAGGGAAAGGGAACCTGAAAGAAAACCACAATTAAACATAACCGGCTGACGCGGCACACTTCGTACCATCTCCGTACCATCGCTTTTCTTGCTTCCAGCAAAAGCCACTGAATGGCATCTTCTAAGTTCCAGCATATCGCGAAAGGCTTTGGATTGTGGAGCTTGGCATTCTCTTAAACTCTCAAGAAACAACTGTAATCCGCGATTTGGACATTTTGCCAGCACTCGGCCACATCAATATAAACGCCAGCAGGTATTACGACTGTCTGTTCAAACGAATCTTCGTTCCGGAGCCGACCCGGGTACCGTTCCCAAGGATTGGCATCAACAAGCAACAAGTGTCCCACTCCGAACTGGCGACAAACAGGCCCAGAAGAGATTTCTTAACCGATGACATGTAGCTTTAGTGTTCCCTTGGTACCATTTCGTGCTGTCGCAGTCCTGTATTGATTGAGTCCTTTTCGTTAACTATTTGTAATTAGATTAAGTTCTATGTACTAAATATTTTACTAATTATAATACAAATTGAAGAATTGAAAGCTAACTTTGTGACGAAATTTAGTTTACACTTGAATCAGATCATGAATGGCTCGATGGTTTCTTTATGGTCGTACTTCTTGCCAGGATAAGCACTATCATTCGATTTGTTTACAAAGATGTCTTGGAGAATGTTATGTTATGAGTGCATGTCTTTGATCTAAAATTGGGAGCTTAACATGTAGAATTGATTCATATGATTGATTGAATCACGCAAGTGAATTAGCCAATCTGAGAAGCACAAAAACAATTGAGCAGCAGCTGCATTTAGAATTGTAAAACATCAAATTAAAATAGTTTTTCTTGAGGCCTTTTTGTGAGTATCGTTGGTCAGGAAAGGGGCATCCCTTTATCCTAAGTGTATAACAATAATATAGTAATTAAAGCTTATGTACGTCGCTTGACAATCACCAGATTGGCCAAATTTAAAATGCGATTGAAATTGATTTTGGTGTGGGCACGCCAGTACTTGCATCGTCCCCACATGACAGCCGGATAATTGGGACTGGGAATGCCATGAAATATGCGTGCGATATTCCGTCCACTGAACGTATTATCGGGATACATATTGATCAGGTCGTGCACATCGGCTATGATATGATCATCGGGCACATTGCTCGGCTGTTAAGGGGTGGCATGAAGAAAGCATTTAGGACCAGCTCAAACCATAATTCATCATTCACTCACCTCGATTTCCAGCTCCAAGTCCTGCGGATAATCGTTGAGGAAATAATTACGCACTATTGATTTCAGCTGGTTGCCACGATCCTGGGGGAAATCAGCACTACAGCAATGCGCACACGTATTATAGGCCACGGCAGCAAGGCCATGGGCCACATATTGCAGCTGGATGAGCTGAGTGCGCTCCTGTTTGACCGAGCGTGTGTAGAGAGTGTCCAGCGCATTGTCAATTTCGGTTTCAGTGAAATCTCCGGGTGCTTTGAGACGAAATCCAAGGTCAAAGAAGCTGACCGTGATGGGTGATCGCTTGGGATAGCCATTCACTGCAAGAGAGAAGTTTCAGTGGGTTTTCAATTTCAATGACATGGCCTTACCCTGCACCCATTCCAGGTTCTTGAGTTGATATTTGACCACACCGCTATTCCAGCCTATGCCAGCGGCTATGTCCGTCACCGGGAACTCAATAATGTTGGCATCTTCCTTAAAACTCTTGTCCTTGATTTGCAAGGCAATGGCCATGGCCAATGGAGGACACTCTTTGGCTGCATGTCTGGAAAAAGGATTTGTATGTATATACAAATCTTAAGTTTCGCCATTTTTCAGTTAACCTACTTCAAGTACTTGGGACCGCCATAGGAGATCACCTTGGCCATAACATAGGCCGAGCTGAGCACATTTATGCACCAACGTGGATCCAATTCCATGTAGCACAGCAATGTGGTTATATTCTCGGCGGGTATGTCCAAAGCCTCAACTGTTTTCTCCACCGAGAAGCCTATCTCATGTCCCGGACAGATGTGTACACGTGGTCCCTCCTCGAGCTGCGCTTCCTCCCGAGGCGGCGGCGGCGGCAGCTGCTTCTCACAGCTGCAGGGCACAAAGATGCGTTGAAGTAGCTTTCGTATGACATGACGGTCAATGGAATTGGCGTACACATGTCGCCTTAGCTCATTCTGATCGCCGCCCCTGGAGTCCAAGAACAGATGACAATGTGATGGCAGACCATCGCGACCAGCGCGTCCAATCTCCTGCACATAGCTCTCAAAATTCCGTGGCATATTGTAATGGATAATGGCTCGTATATCGGGCTTATTGATGCCCATGCCAAAGGCAATGGTGGCCACCACAATGCGGAGCTCATTGCCCATGAAAGCATTCTGTATGGTGCGTCTGCGGGAGGCGGGCATGCCGGCATGATAGGGCTCGGCCTGCCAGTTGACACGTTTTCTCTTCTTCTTGGCCGTTGCTTCTTGGTGGGGATTTCCGCGGTCCTGTAGGCAGGTGCGTATAAAGCCCGCAATGCGTTCGCACTCGTCGCGTCGAGTGCAATAGACTATGATGGACTGACAGGGCTCGAATCTGTTGGGAAAGCCGTCAAGTTAAGTTCTCAATTTAGCTAGAGACTCACCTTTCGCTGTTGAGCAACTGCAGCAAGGCGGCGTCTCGGTTCTCGTCCTTAGACACGGACAGTATAAGATTATCCGGCAGTGGTGTGTCGCTAATGATTCCCCTCTCACCATCCAAGATGCCCAGATGCCTGATTATGCTGGTTCTGGTGGGCAATGTGGCTGTGGCTGTCAGACCCAAAACCGTTTGCACACCCAAATTCTTTTGAAGCACCTTACAGATCATCAGATAGCTGGGACGAAAATTGTGACTCCACTGGGATACACAATGCGCCTCGTCTATGCAGGCAAAGGCGATGGGCGGCAATTGTCTTAGGATGGCACCAAAACCTGTGGAACGCTCACCCGAAACTACAGCCTCGGGTGAGACTAAAAGTATGTCAATCTCTCCATTCGCTATCAATTGCTGAATCTTCAAACGCTGCTGTGGCGTCTGATTGGTGTGCAGGCAATGGGCACGCAGAAAATGTGGCACTCCAGTCACCTGATCTTCCATCAGTGAGACCAATGGGGAAATGACCAAGGTAATGGCTCCCTGCTGACGGCTGTAGAGATAAGCAGGCAGCTGATAGCACAGGGACTTGCCACTGCCTGTACTTAGGGTGACCAGCGAGGAGAGACCCGATAAGGTGCGCATAATGGCACGATCCTGACCTGAAATTAAGTTAAATGGAACATTTTATTGAATAAATTATTTAAAGGTATTCTTTACGCCGGACCAAGAACTTTGCCAACCTCAAAAAAAAAAGTAACCGAACCTTTTAAATCTGGAGTTTTTTTGGAAAACCGCTTTACCTTTTCGAAAACTGCTGTGTCCAAACATGTGCAGGACGTCTATTACTTCAGGTGTCACCTCTGGGGCGCTGCCGTCGGGAAGCAGTTCATACAGGGGTTTAACACCTCCATGTTTAGTGCCAATCTTTGACGAGGAGGCTTCGTCGAGACCAGCTTGCTTGAGAAATTCAACGGGTATCTTGTGCCCCACATAGCTCTTTATGGGTGAGGTGGTTTTGGCAGCCTCGGTCTGTGAAGCAGCCACTTCAGCATCAATAGCATCGAAATCTATATCAGAATCATTGCCAGACCAATCTGGTTCCACGTGTGCGGATTCCTGTCCCTCATCACTGCTGCTGATGTCACTGCTGCCACTGTCCTCACGTTGCAGTATAGCCGCATTGGCTGCCTGAGGCAAGCGCTCTATATTTCGACTGTGTGCCGCCACTGCTCCTTGCATGGCCATCTGCTCGGCCTCGGCCAATGTGGGAAATGGGGAAGGATCTTCCTCCAGTTGAGCGGAAAGCGGCAGCAGGCTGTCCCCCTTGAGTTTACAATTTTGGGCAAAGTGGCCGACGCCACCACATTGGAAGCAAGTCAACACTCCGCCATCACAGCCACCCATATCCATGTTGGGGCCCGTGAGGGCAGCCACTCGCTTCTTGTGACGCCATTGCTGCTTCTTGTATTTGGAGAAGTTCACCGATTTCTTGCCGCGTACAAACTTCTTTTTCTCTATGTTGATGGTCACAAAGTTCTCATTGAGTTTGCCCGAGGCAATCTTCTCCTCCAGCTTTTTGCGCGCCAGAGAACGCTTTTCATTGATTTGCTGGGCTGAACCAGCTGGCGTTTCCTGCATAGGAGGTATGGTCAGGTGACTTATATAGCGTTGAGCAGTCTCATCGGCCATTTGAAGATCTTGGCTCGGCAGACGGGGCACAGAGGTGATGTCGCCCGCTTCCAGAGCCAAAGCATATTTGAGATCTTCCGGTTTAAGGGGTTTCTCCTCAGGCTCTGGCTGCATTTGCTCTTCGGCCAGTGCTTTCTTCTTCTGGGCTTTGGGTTTGGGTGGCTTCTTCTGCGGTTTGGGTTTCTTTTCGGCTTTGGGTTTCTTCTCCGTCTTGGGCTTGCTGGTTTGGCGCTTGGCTGTGGCCTGCTTTCGCTTGGTTTTCGATTTTTTCAACTTTTCTGGTTCATAGGTAGCATCTTGATCCTCATCTGCTGAGAAATCTTTGCCTGAAATGTTGTCTGGGGACAGTTCTGAGGTGTTTTCGGGTTCGGGTGCTGGTTCTGGCTCCGCAGGGTCTGCTACGTTGGGCATAAGGCGTCGACGTTTGGACAACTGGCGATACTCCTGCGGTTCGGTCTCCTCCTCACTTTCAGCCACCACAGAATCGGAATCAGTTTCCTCCGCTGGCGGAGCCTTGGTAGACTCCTTTTTAAGCTCTACCTCCACCTCCACCTGCTGTATCGCCTCCTCCGTTGCCTGATTAGTGGGCATTTCCATAGGTTTTAGTCTGCTTACATCCAAATTGGACAGACCAAAGTGGCTTTTCTTCGCATTTTGATTGTTGTTGTTTTGTTCTGCCTGATGTATAGGCAGCCCTGGGCAGTTATCCTCTGTATTCCTCAGCAGCCAACCCTCATCCACTTGAGTTTTGATAACCTCCTTCGAGTGTACCGACAGGGTAGTCTCCTTTTCCTTGTACTCCAGAGCCTTGCGTATGAGTATAGTCTCAAAATCAGGCAACTCCTCGGCCAAATCCGCCTTGTCTGTGGATAGTCCCCCTTTGCCAGCGCCGCTGCTCATATTAAAGGAGCTGCGCGATAGTGGCTTGCGAGGATTACGCTTGGCAAATCCCTTGGTGGCTTGAAATAGCTTGGCACTTAGACTAGGCTTCAGGCTAGCCGGGGAGCAACTGGGTTTTACTTCCTCCTTGAGGGATTTCACCTCCACGTGGCTTACACTCACACCCCAGGCATTTTGATTTTGTGCCAACTCTTCGACTGCCTCAAATTTGCGTATGACATGATTCTCATCCAAATTGGTCAGATTGCTCAAAGCCTGTGGATGGGGTAGTTCGCTGAGATTGGAGAATCCCTCTGGCTGCGGCAAGGTATCCACTAGAGCAGCCAAATTCTGCGGCAGACCCCCCTGCTCCAGCATACTGACACCCAAATCATCCTCCGCCTGTGACATTTCCAACACATCGAAACCATCTTCGCTGAGCACATCGTTGAGGGTCTCCTCCAGAAATGAGGTTTTCAGCTTGTAGTACATCTTGTAGGAGTCGCGTATCTCCTGGCTGGCCTCGCGTATGTCGTACTAAACGTCGAAATCGTAGACAAATTTGCATTCACAGTTATAGTTTGAGGCACTCTCTTGACTCACCTTGGAGGGCACACGTCCATGTTTCTTCTTAAAGTCCTTCTCCCAGAGCTTGACACGCAATTTGTATTTTTGATATTTATGCTTAAAAATAGAGTCGTCCATTGTTTTGTGTGTTTAAGTTAACATATAACTCGTTGAAAGCAACAGCAAACTGCATTACCAATACAAATGCAACAGATGTTTTGCTGAGCGCGCGCTTTTTAATGCGAGCGCTGCCAGATCGATAAGTGAGTATTGGAAGCAGTGCTGCCAGCTTTTCAGGGCCTGGATTAGCTAAATGAACATTTCAAAATAGCTAGAAAGTGTTGCTAGGAATCTTTATGTACAGCTTTTAAAGTTTTTTGTTTTAATATTATTTATGGGCTAATTACACATCGAACATCTTGAAGTAGCAATTTTTAGACTAAGCAATCCTTTTTTAGTTCCGTGGACATATTTAATTTCTCACATTCGCAAATCAAAATTTGTTAAATTGGGAAGTTCCAAGTAGTTTTGTGAATACTTATATATAGCCGTTTGAGCTTGCAATATAATTATAGTTCCAGTATGCCTCTATAGCTGTCTTTCATTTAAATCCAGAGACGGCAATAAAACAGTTAGATTTGCCTCACTGACTAAGAGTTGCCAGAACGGCGGCAAATTTGAAATGCTGCCTCTAATGTCAGCCAAATTCAAAACATGCTGCTTACCATTCGTTTCATCGTATAAATATAAAAAATATGAAAACCTTCCATTGATATTGCTGCGCATTTTTTATTGTTTCTTTTTTTCAATTGTAAAAAAAATTTCAAGCATGGCAATTCGCAAAATGCATTTCAAACATATTTTTAGTGATGGTCTGCAAAGGCAATTGAACCAAAATATGCAAAACAAAAGATTAGTCAAGCGCCCGCACACAAAATTAATTCCATTCATTAATAAATTTTTTGTCGTTTGCCAATTGCTAAATAACTAAAGTTAGACTTTAAGGACTTGAAGGGGTGGGTGGTGCGGAGCGGGGCTGACCGGCAGGGCAGAATGTAAACAAGTTTTAGTGTTAGCGTGCAAAAGTGTGCTGCTGCTGCTGTTCTATGTATTTATGTATAAGAAAAGGGGGGGAGAGGGTGCTTCGTTGGTGACTGACCACATCCTACATGAGTATCAAGGCAATATCCTCGGGTTGCATGGCCGGACAGCGCCAATTGTATAAATAGTACTGTAGATTTCCATCGCCCGCTCCGAACTTCAGGGGCAAAAAGAACTTTTTGTTGTCCATCAGATCGAGGGCGTTGTAGACATCCATTTGAACATTTCGAGCTGATATCAAGGCATCGTTCATCAAGTCCAGCCAGGGCGTTTTCGTGGCCACATTATAGAAGGAGTAGGCCGCGCGCACGTTCTTGTGCACCGGATGATGCATCACCGACGAGGGCAAGCAGTAGTAGCTAGTCAGATCGGTGATGTTGCCCTTCTCGTCGGCCACCACGAAGCAATCGATAATGCCCTCCCTGGGCGTGAACCAGTGACGGAACTCCTCTTTGCTAAAGACTGGACATAGATTGAACTTCTTTAGGTACTCATCGAGCAGTTTGTGTGCCTTGTCCATGTCCTTGGCTGTGATGCGTCGGTAGCCTTTGGTTTTCGGTTGATCGGGCAGTTTGTACAACTTGACGGTGCGCTGCATGGTCATGTTGCGGGCCAAATGCGAGAATCGCACGTCCACCAACTTTTTGGGATTCAGGGAGCGATGCCAATAGCGACAAGTGGACACGGGCGTGGGTAGCACCACTCCGGCCGTGTAGGCAGCTTGGAATATGCCTGTCAGGTTAACCCGACGAGTGATCTCTCGTATTAGCACCGGGGCCACACGCTTGCTACGCAATTTCTTGTGCACACACAGGAAATTTATATCAACCACCTTGAGCACCTTATCGTAGGCCTTCAGGTTACTCGGAATGGCCGCTATGAAGCCCACTAGTTTGCCCGATTTCTCCACACGCACGCCCACATGCCAGTCCCGCTTCCAGCCGGGCGGCTGCAACGACCACTTAATGAACTCCGGCTGATAGTCGAAGCGAAACATGGCATCATCATCCTCCACATAGTTCTCATTCAGTAGGGTATACAGCTCCTTGAGATCGCTGCCATCATTGAGATCCAATGTGACCCACTTGAAGCCTCCGGGCAAGGTATACGGTTCCTGTCTGATCTGGCTGGCTTCTTTGTTGGGCTCTATGCACTCATTGGTGGTCACCTGCTCGTCCAGTTTCGTCACCGGCTGCGTTGACCAAAAGGCAAATTTCTTGGCCTGCTGGCGAGTGCTGGCCACTGCATCGGATACAGCTTGGAGTAGAGCCTGCTTGCCTGCCAATGAACCTAACCTCACTAAAGTATTCCAATTCAATTTGCTCAATTAGCTACTTACTGGCATCTCCGGCAGCTGTCGAGCCATTTTTGGTCACCTGCTCGGCCTCAGCCCCATTCCCGCTCTGCGCTGACCCTGGCGACTGCAGCTTTAAGTTCAAGCCGGCGATCGCTTGGGCCATCATTTCTTGACTTGCGATTGCTGCGTCTATCACCTTTTGCTTCAGCTCCTGACCAGCAGCTTCTTGATCCTCCGCATTTGCATTCGGTGGGGGTGTGGTCGCTTGGTCGTTCGGCATAATGTGCTTGATTTAACTGAATATTTCTTAATTAGTTAGCGTGAGAAGTAATTTGCAATGAAATTGCAAAACTATGCAAGCAGCTGACTCAAATTAGGGATGGCAACAAGCATCGATGGCACAAAAGTTGAAGTTGAAGTTTAAATCAATTAAATTGTTTTTAGGGAAAAAATGTTCACTTCAACTTTTTGTTGAAAGCGATTTGTAGTTATCCGCAATAGGTTGTAATTATTTTAGGCAATTCATACGTTCTCCGCTCTAGTAATATCGATACGTCGACAGCTTATCGCCTGGTCACTCTACTGCTGCGGATTTGTTTATATATTCAAGTTTTAGTTTCAAACTTGGGATTACAATGCAAATGCAATGTGGCAAGTGCACTTGCTGATACCAATCATTGGCCCACCAACTCGTAATCGAGTGTACAGTTTTTGTCGACGTCACAACGCCTCATGATGAGTGCCACTAAGAAGCGCCTTAAGATTGTGGCCGCCGTCTCATTGCTGGTGCTTGCGGTTATCTACTTCTGCAGAGCTTTTAATGCTTCCACCGTTGACAGCGTAATGAAACCCCTGCCAGAGGTGGAGCAACAACGC
The DNA here is from genome assembly GCA_035044985.1 of Lordiphosa fenestrarum. Lineage (NCBI taxonomy): Eukaryota > Metazoa > Arthropoda > Insecta > Diptera > Drosophilidae > Lordiphosa > Lordiphosa fenestrarum. The sequence goes on along the minus strand of JAWNNO010000849.1, from coordinate 1,178,996 downwards.
CACTGGCCACCCACCGAAAATGCAATCGGAAATCTGCAATTGGCCTACGAGGAGCAGCATGCCCAGTTCCAGGAGCAACAGATCGAACTGCAGCGCACCAAAGAACAGCTGGCCCAACTGGAAGAGCAAATCCGATCGCTGCAGGCCAGCACACCGCGCAAATATCCAAAGGTCAAATATCTGAACTATAAGAATCGCAAAAGGATTCTAATTACAGGCGGAGCCGGCTTTGTGGGCTCCCATCTGGTCGATGATTTGATGATTCAAGGTCATGAGGTCATTGTGGTGGACAACTTTTTTACGGGCCGCAAACGCAATGTGGAACATTGGCTGGGACATGAGAACTTCGAGCTAATTCATCATGACATCGTAAACTCTTTGTTCATCGAGATTGATGAGATCTATCATTTGGCCTCGCCTGCCTCGCCACCCCATTACATGTACAATCCGGTGAAGACGATTAAGACCAATACCATGGGCACGATTAATGTTTTGGGCTTGGCCAAGCGAGTAATGGCCAAAGTTTTGATAGCCAGTACATCGGAGGTGTATGGTGATCCTACGGTACATCCACAGCCGGAAACCTATTGGGGTCATGTGAATCCTATTGGACCCAGAGCGTGCTACGATGAGGGCAAACGCGTCTCTGAAACGCTGAGCTATGCCTATGCCAAGCAGGTGAGTGGGGCTGTGGGTGGTGTGACGTCACTTGGCGCACGTATCTGCTGGCTAGCATCCAGAACTAAGGCAGTTTTTGCTTGATTTGGGATGCACTCAAGCATTATACAACAAACAAATTTAATTGGCGTGCACGTTCCGCATGCCAAGTGGCTCACGAGAGATGAGATCTTCATTTCAAACGTGTCCAATTTCTGTTATTAAATTCCATTTAATTCGTTCATTCCATTCCAGGAAAAGGTACAAGTGCGAGTGGCTCGCATCTTTAACACCTACGGTCCCCGCATGCACATGAACGATGGCCGCGTGGTATCCAATTTCATACTCCAAGCTCTGCGCAATGAAACCATCACTGTCTACGGCAATGGCAAGCAAACTCGCTCATTTCAATACGTCTCCGATCTGGTTGATGGAATGATTGCCCTAATGAATTCCAATTATACACAACCCGTCAACTTGGGCAATCCCGTGGAGCAGAGTATCCAGGAATTTGCCGAGATCATTAAACATTTGGTGGGTGGACCCAGCCAGATTAAACAAACCAACGCCATGGAGGATGATCCGCAGCGTCGTAAACCGGACATAACCAGAGCCAAGAAAGAACTCAATTGGGAACCCAAGGTTCCGCTAGAAACGGGTCTGCTCAAGACCATCTCCTATTTTCGAAATGAATTGGCGCATAGCGATCGTTTCCAAGAGAACTCCAGAAAGTACTTTGAGTCGCCAGATCTGCAGCGCAGTCGGCCCTAAAATAGACATATATGTGTAGGTAAATTCGTGTGTGCCTGTATGCCAAGATCTACCTGCTTGGTAATGCAACGTCTCTAGTCTGCAATGTAAATATGACCATCGATAGCGCTAATTATATAGGATTACACTTACACCTATCCCTATCCGAATCAACTTGTGTGCAACATTTCGTGTTACATTTTTTTAAGTACACCACAAAACTGTCTTCTCTGTTTTTTTCCGCCAAGGGTAAATGTAGATGTAGAAAATTCTGGAATTGGAAATCACTTTTGAGATTTAGGTTTTTGATGTAAATGTGTAAACAATTATCATAAATAAATTCAATTTCCTAATATAATGAAGCAAATGTTCTTATTCTCAAAAATATGTCCTATGTCTCCGGAAAGGACCAGAAGAATGAAAGTCTGCTGATCAAGTTCTGTTTTCTTCCCCTACTCAAAGCGAAATACAGGCAGAAACCTCACTTATACAACGTTTATAGAAGTCGTGGTGAGGGTCACCTAGACAATGACCAGTCGTGGTTCCTACCAAGAGTGAGATGAGTTCGTCTGTTTTGGCTTTACAGCTTCTTAGGTCGTTTAAGTTACACACTGAGAAAAAAAGAGTGCATGTCGTGGAACATCCCATACAAGTGAAGCTTTCTTCGAGGCATTTATGATCTTTTATGGACGCCAGCTCATTTTTCATTGTGTTTTGACCCATTCTATTTGACTGTAATTCGTTTAGCACAGGTCACACAAAATACCAACTTCAGCACGTGTAATTGTTCCCCAAGAGCAAATACAAACAGCAATGAGAAAACGTAACAAAAATGCAAGTCTTATCTCTGAAAGTGGCTGAAGTTGGTATACTTTCCCGAACAAGATAAGAATGCAACGAAACTCTCGAGGTGCAAGGGGAAAACAAATAAGCTTTGATTAAGATTGTTGTGTACTCTGACGCGTTACTCTAAACCTGGGCCGTTTGCCGACGATATCAAAAATGTTTACTAACATCAAAGATCATCCATAGCCTTCTAGCTTTCGGATCCACCTTATTTCCATAGTTCACCAAATACAAATTACTTCTCTCGCATTGTGTTTACCCGGGTACAAGTACTTTAATCTATTATCTTTCTATTTATAGATATATACAAATAAGTGGCTACAATTTAGCTGGCTTAATAGCTACGCTTCCTACTCACCTAGTGTACTTTCAACTTAAACCAATATTTGCACCTGGTCTTATCTCTAACTAAATCAAATTATTAAATCCTTGCTTCGTTTTTCACCGTGCCAGCGGTTCCAGCATTTCAAGAAACAGTTTCTTCATCGTAATGGTCTCATCCCGAGCCACACCACGCCAGAATCTTCTCAGTATATCATCGGCCTGCCTCAGGGAGGGCAATATTAACAGCAATTGCTGCTGATGTGACACAGCCGAAGAGTGACGCAAGAGGTAGACCACATCATTGAGCGAATTGAGGATCGTATCGCGAAAAGCCCGCAGAGAACTCTGATCATCCAGTAGGATATCACAATTGGACAGTAGTAAAGCCTTCAGTAGGTAATACTCCTCGCGTCGCGGCGAAATACGCTCCATACGCTGGGCAATCTGTACACAATGATAATAAAATTCCGTATAGCCGCATTCTTTGGCCAGCAGCTCATTCATCCACATGTCCGAGGCAAAACAGAGTTTGCCATTAAAAGGCAACGAACGGAATGTCAACTGCAGCGTCAGTATCTCGGCCCAGGATACTTGCAGCAATTTCATTTGATCATTCAGGGGCAGATCTATGAAGCCGGGTATCTGCTTGGCCCAGCCAATCACACTAACCAGCTCCTTGTCATAGATATCACCGAGGACACTTAGTATCTCTTGAGGATCATTGTTGTTGTTATTCTGGAAAATGCAAGTGCCATTGGGCGTGGGTGTGCTGCCCTCCAGTTTGATGCTGCCCGACGAGGAAGAGGCCTCATCCGTGCAGCTGGTAGTATGCGGTTGCTGCTGGGCGGTAGGCGGAGATTGAACACTCAGAGCGTCGGGCTCATACGAATTGAGCACTTCCAGTATTTTAACGTCACAGAGGGAAGTGGTACTGGACTGGTACAGCAACTGCATGGTCTGATACGAGCTGGACACAGGATTTCGGCGATATTTTTGCCTGCCACCACGTACACGATCCAGACGCACGCCCTCCTGCCAAAAGACGGGTTAGAGATAAAGGTTTTATTTTGTATATGCATTTCATCTGCTTACCTTAAGCATGCCCATGAGCAGGCACTTCTGAAAGCGACAAGCCTGGCAAGCCTTCCGCCTTCGCTTATTGATCTCACACTCATTGTTGGCCGGACAGGTGTATTCGATGTTGCCCTGTATGGTGCGCTTAAAGAAAGCTTTGCAGGCCTCACAGCTGGCCACCCCGTAATGGAAACCAGAGGCCACATCTCCACAAACCAAACACAGACGACGCAGCTCATCCCTTACTGATCCTGCACTGGCACTGGCATTACTAGAGGCACTAGCTACACCCCCTCCTCCGCCGCCACCCACACTGCTTCCTCCACCCTTCGTGCTATCATCATTGCTGAGCGAAACATTGTGCAGATCACAGGACAGAGATGTTGTTGAACTACATAGCTGGCGCTCTGGGGATACAGATGGTGAAGATTTCATCCCGCCATTGCTGTTGCTGGAGTTATTGTGCGCAGTGGTCGATGACGAGGTGGTAGTTGTTGTGGTCGTCTTGGAGCTGGGACTGTAACATGAATTACTTGCTCCGCCGGCTGAGGAAGTGTCCACCTCCTGCTTAATGTGCAAGATACCGACACCGTCCGACATATTCGAGAGATAGCTGTCTGTAAATTAACAAGAGAAGCAAACGAAGAGCATTGAAAACGAGCGGATACTTGAAGCGATAGGCATTTTAAGATTGTTTCATTTGCACAGTGGTTCACGATTTCAGAAATTTTAGAATTTTGTCAACGAAACTATCATGAGTTTTATTTAGCAATGATACCGCATTTCTAATGCAATTTTTCAAATTTGATTTAAATAATTTAAAGCCACACAAAATCAGTTACTATGAAGAGAAGTTTTATTTTTGGATGCCAACCACAACTTTGAGACCTATCCTCAGATCAACAAAAAAATTGCTAAACTGTGAAAGATTAAAGCTTTTCAGCAACTGTCTTATTCATATGAACCATTTGGACGGATCTGAGAATATGATTATTTTCACCATTTTCAGTCAATACTTCAGTGCTTGTGTCCACCCGTTTTTCTTACGACCTCAGCCACTGTGCGCTGTGGCTGCCTGATAAAAACCTTTGGCGGATCATAAGCTTAATTATTAATGAATGTAAATGGCAATGAAAAATGCAATTAGATTAAACACAGAGGCATAGGCAAACACTACAACAAGCGATTGAGCAATATTGCATTTGGTAGCAACAGCTCTCTATATCTCTCTCTCCCAGAGGGGCGGCCAATTCTCAACATTCAACAAGCCAAACACTTGGTGGAAAGATACAGCAAAATCACAAATTACAGATAACGGTACTATGCGTAGAGTACCCAAGCCTAACGGTTTTAAACAAATCACGGCACACTGTGCTGACGTTGATAAGAAACAGCAAAAAAAGCGCGCGAGTAAAGACAATTGACATTGAGGGGAAGAAATAACTGGGCTCTGCACTGATTGAAGATGCAAGATAAGCGCACGTTTTCTTATCACTTAGCCAAGGTGGGCCTGTTTGCATGTGGCTGCTGTGTACACATACTTACATAAAATTTGTATGCCTTAAAGATAGCTTTTGTATAATCAGCTGCCGCAGTAGAATTACAACTTATTCACACACATTATATACATATATATTTATTTGGGTGCGAGCACTCTGTTATTGCTTTTGTGGTCTGACTGCATTTTCAAGACGACTCTAAATGCTTTTTGATTGATTTTTTACCAGCCACAGAATGAGACTTTTCTTGTTTTTATGGGTTTTCTTTGTAGAAATTGAGATTGCATTGTTACAGGCGAGAGAGCAGCGACCATCGATTGGGTTTAGATATTGATATTACTCGCTGTGAATAGAGGGCAATTTGTTTATTAACTTTTTTATTTCCCACTCATTTTTGTGGCCTGCGTCTGATATTTACTTTTTTTTTAATAAATATTAAAAATGTGTAAAAGAAGAAACAGACTAAAGATTAGAGATGAGCAGTAGACGAAGTGACTGCTACTTAATAATGTCGTCACATCACGATGAATAATGAAGTCACAGGGAACAGGGAAATCAGGAAATGAAAGTAAAAACATTATAAACAGGAACGGGGTGGAGATGAGCGAGGTGCTTTTAATTAGGTAGACTTATATATAGAATCCGGATTTTTTTTATCAAGATTACTCTATCGTAAATCAAATATATGCTCTCCACACATTTCTTCAGGCTTTCCATTTCAGGAATAAAATCTTATGAATTTAGGGTAGTTAATGCAACAGTTTTATTTCAAGCTTACAGAAACTACTGGTTTTCGGTTAAAGGTCTGTACTCAGAACCCCGTAAGTTTTATATTATTTAGAAACGCTTTCGACCAGCCCATGATCATCAAATCAAAGCCAAAGTGGTTATATTTATGTAAAGTAGTGCTGGATAGACAAAACATATATAGGTCGCTTACTTTACGGATTTTTTTATTTTTCCTCATGAAGGTCGTGACCAACTTTCCTTTAATTCACTGTTTTCGTACGCTCATCTCTAGCTCCGACCCAATGCATGCAGCTCTGTGCACCTTTTACGCCAGCCCTGGCCCTCTGTTGCTGTGTGTGTGTGTGTGGGTGCGTGTTGTGTGTGCAAAACAGAGCAAAAAACTGCGCGACAAATAAAATCCAAATATTAAATATTAAGTAGTTGCAATCAATTATTCGAAACGTACAATTTATATATTGTAGAGTTCTTTGTGTATCACAAAAAGTACAACCAAAGGCAATTCGCTAGGAAATAGGTAAGAAATTGAGTCACGTATGTGAGTTTAGGTCTGGTTTGTTGTTGTTGTTTTTTATCAGCACATATTTATTAACATATTTTTGTTGTTTTCGTGATGTTGTATTTGTAAACGCAATCGTAAGTATGCTTTAATTTATTCGCAATAGATAGAACGAATCGCAAGGAGTTCTTCCCAGAGAGTTGGAGTCTTTGTTTGAGAGCTTGCCTGCCTTTGTTGAACTTTGCATTTCAATTTGTTTCTTATTTTTTTGCAGCAGAAGAAAACAACATGATGAGCCTGCTGGGCCGACCCGATGTGGACGCGGGCGAAGTTTTTGTCAATTTTAATCAAAACATAACGTGAGTTGGAAATTCGACATTTAAGATATCTATAACTCACCTATATAAAAGTGTTGACACACATTGTCTAGGTATAAATGGGTGAAGGTAAAACAGCTCAGAACCATATTGAGGGCACATAAATCAACATGTTTTGCTGGAAATGTATTTTGATTTCCAATTTTGTTGTTTGCCAGGTAAAGAAACAGGTAGGTAGACAGGTACTTGGAGGTATCGCTTTTCTCTGGCGATCTCGCCTTGCTATCGCATTCTTATCTTCGAATGTGATACTTCTGGGATGTGGGTGAAAAGTCTCCTCTGAGAGATAAGAAATCGATTCTCCCTGGAGATAAAACATGTCTCTCCTGTGGGGTAAGATGACATTTTTAGACGATGAAAAGTAAGAATAATAATGTGGAATCGCAGTCTTGACTTATAGACGATATTTGAGGGATCCATTGCCGAATGGGCGAGACAACAAAAAATTATAATTTATAGTTTATCCCTTGAAAGGTAAAAATGCTATTCCTTAAGTATTTTGTTAGTGGAAGTCTAACCAAAGTATCTCCAAACGCTCGCCTTAAGGTATCGCCAAACTCTCTCTTTGGCGAAACAAAATGATTACAGGGTATTTCAATGGTAAATCCGTTACAAACATACATTTTGCACGAATTTTGATAATAAAAATAAAAGATTTGCCAGCTCTTTTCGCTTGTTAGACTATTCATGGTGAAATGGCAAACCTTACTAAGCATTTTTGGAGTTGGAGTCAAAAAAATGTACACTCAAAGCCCAGATAGCATTAAAAAGGCGAAAATGAACTGTACATGAACTTGATAGCTTCCTCTATTTTTGATTATTCCTAACAATTTCTTATCCCATTTTCAATGCAGTTCGCTTGCCGTTGCCACCAGCGGCGGCTACAGCCTATACAGTCTCGGCTCGGTGGATTCCACACTGGACAAAATATATCACACCAAGAGCGATGAACTCTTCCTGATTGAACGTCTATTTGAGAGCTCTCTGGTGGCCATTGTGTCGCAACGTGCGCCACGTAAACTCAAAGTGTGTCATTTCAAGAAGCAAAGTGAAATCTGCAATTATTCCTATGCAAACACAATTCTGGCCGTGAAGCTGAATCGAGAGCGTTTGATTGTCTGCCTGGAGGAGTCACTGTACATACACAATATACAGGATATGAAGGTGGTGCACACCATACGCGATACACCGTGCAATCCCTTGGGATTGTGTGCACTCTCCTCCTCGTCGGAGCATTGCTATTTGGCCTATCCGGGCAGTGTGACAGCGGGAGAGGTGCAAATCTTTGATGCCATTAATTTGCACGCCAAGACCATGATACCCGCACACGACACACCACTGGCGGCCATTGCCTTCAGTGCATCGGGTACGGAGATAGCCACGGCCAGTGAAAGGGGCACGGTTATACGTGTGTTTAGTTCACAGGATGGTAGTCGTTTGATTGAGTTGCGACGAGGACTAAAGCGTTGTGTGTCGATTGTGTCGCTAACGTTTAGCACTTGCTCGGAATACTTGGTCTCCAGTTCGAATACGGAAACGGTGCATATCTTTCGTTTGGATCGCAGTTCAGCGGAGCAAGCCGATCATGGAAAACAATCGTCAAGTGATGATTGGATGGGGTAAGCGGTGTTGGATTTAGGCTAAGTAGAATAGTTGTCCACGTCTTTCGATAGAATTGGTGTGGGTGTTTCATATACACACAATCCTTTGCACCACATCACTTCACAACTCCACTCCCACTCTCACTCATCCTGCTGCGCTACGAGTGTTGCCTTTTAGATTTCCAGCCCTGTTCAAAAACGCGTTAAAAGTATTAACTTTTGAAAAGTATCAAAAATCTCGATATTTAAAAACAGAAGTTCAATAAAACTTCACATTGGTTCGGAATATAAAAGGCAACCCTCTTGTTTGTTTAACTTGTTGTTTGCCTACTTCTTTGTTTGTTGTGACATTTATCTACTTTTTCTTTTCTTTCATTTTTACACCAAAAAACAACAACCTCCAACCTCAACCACCAACCAAATCTCATCCTCTATCTACTCATGCCAAGTTACTCGTTTTTTAGATTCTTGAGCAAAACGGTCACCAGCTATCTGCCCACTCAGGTGACCGATGTGTTCAGCCAGGGACGAGCTTTTGCTTCGGTCACCTTGCCGGAGGCAGGAGTGCGTCGCATGTGCGCCATAGCCACCATACAAAAGCAACTAAGGTAATTTCTGATGATCCTCCAGGTGTTGTCATAGTAAGAATCTCATATTATTCACAGACTCTTGATTGCCTCGCAGGATGGTTACTTATATGTCTATTCCATACCCTCAACTGAGGGTGCAGAGTGTCAGCTAATCAAGAGACACGATCTGCGCTTGGAGGACAACTATGCCATGGATATTAAAGGTGCCTAGTTTAATCTACACTTGCACACATCCCACACACACACATAAATTGCAAAAAAACACAATTCTCTAGTTGATTCACCTCAAACTTTAGGCCTAAACAGTGGTGTTAGCATCGGTGGTGCGGCTGGCGTGCCACCCAGTGGTGATGGCAAGAGCTCGGACAAGCCAGGCAGCTCTACGGGAAGCGGCGCTAGCGGCGGTGCAGGAGCCGCGGGAGCCAGCTATGCATCGGCTGTCAAGGGAGATGAACCTGCCGGGCCTTCTTCCACTTAGAGAAATCAAAACATTGGGAACTTTTCATCAGCAACAAACAACTCACTCCTCAAAGTACTATGGACGACGATGTTAAAGTGATCTGGCTCCCATACATGTATATGGGTATGGCTCTTCTGTGTGGCGTCAAGCATAAATAAGTAAATAAATGAATAGGTCTTAGACTTAAATCTTTCTTTAGCTTATATAATGTTATCAAAATGACGATTCTTCCTCGTTTTTTTATACCCCAAGAGGAAGAGGGATCCCAATACTCTTCCTCCTTCCCATGCCCAAGCAATTTTTTTAGTTTCTAAGACTCTGCTTCTTTGTCATATTTTCTTAAGTTAGTTGTTAAATAATTAATTTAATTTGCCCATTTATAAAATAAATAAAAACACAAAAGATTTTCATTTCTTTTCTTTAGTTTTCTTACCTTTGACAATCCACCGAAACCCAATATTAATTCAAGTTCATTTCATTTCAAGTTTAAAATTTTCAAAAATATAACGGATGAGTGAAAAATTTTGAAATCTAGGTGTGTGCAATGTGGAGGAACAATTTTTCGGCATATATAGTATATATATATATATTTTGTACAAAGTAAAAGCAACAAAATACACATTTTAGAGCATAAACAGTTTACAAACCATACGCTAATTTATTGTATTCAATAAAAATTATTTGAATTAACAGAAAGATCTTTTAATGACCAATGAACAGTGATTTAACAGTGGTTCAGTTTTCTTTGAAAATAGTGTACAAGGATGTGTGGCTGAAGAGAGGCTCAATGTGGGGGAATTCTATAATTGGCCTGCTTGATTCAGATTCAAATATGACGAGATTTCTAGCCGTTGTACGCCTAAATCACGAAACACCACTAGCAGTGGTGTTGGGAGAACAATCGATAGCGGGCCCCATCGATAGTGCTATCGATGGTTTTCCCATCACTACTGCTCTTGCTCTCCTGGAAAAAGAAGCATCAAAACAGTGAAAATCTCAAATAAACACATTAAACATTAAGTCTATATGAAATAAAGCGCCCAACGGCGTCACATTACCCGCCCCAGCCATGAAGGAGAACAACAAAATCCTTCAGCTCATCTATGTGGCCTGGCGCGAACGCTGGACGGACTCGCAATGGGGCATCAACATCAAGAAGGCAAGTTCTCTTTATCCTTGCAGTACTACATCATTCAAGCATTTAATTAAGCTGTGTACATTGAGAATTTTAAACACAGATTTGTCTTTCATTGTGCGTTCACTCCTGCGCTCTGCTTCGTTCAAAGATCGGATCCTCTGCTTGGGCCAGGGCCAGGACCAGTTGCCTTTGCTTCACCGATAAACTCTGCGGTATATGCACCTTCAGCGTAATGATATGATTGCCCACACCTTCACGCGAGCGCACACCCTTGCTTTTCAGTACGACCTTTGTATGTGATTGGGTCCCCGGTTCGATGCGAAATTCTACATTCTCGTAGAGACCGCGCACCGTAAACGTGCCACCCAGGATAGCTTCTGAAATGTTCAATTGCTTGTCTGTGTGAATGTCATTGCCGATGCGCCGATAGTAGTCACTGTGCGGGACACCGAGGCGATAATGAACACGCTGTTTCGTATTGGGATTGTCGATAGTGATCACATCTCCGTCCTTGGAGCCGGACGGCACTGTAACTAGCACATCGACACTGGCCACTACGTAACCACGATTATCACATGTTTCGCAGTCGTTGCGATTGATGAATCGCCTGCCCTTGCAATGGGCGCAGGTGCTCACCGATGTGAAGGTTGTTGTTTTGGTGGTAACCTTGCCGGTGCCATTGCATCGCCGGCACGGCTCATTGCCCACATCTCGATGGGCCATTAGTTGCGATTTGCCTTTGCAGCTGTCACATTTGCGCAAATAGCGCAAATCCAAACGCTTCTTGCAGCCCACTGTGGCCTCCAAGAAGGAGAGCGGCAATTCGAACTCGTTGCCACTTAGCTTTTGCATCTCTGCAGGAGTAAGGGAGAAGAAATAAGCTTCCTTTTCCGTTCTTTCACTTACCCTCATTAGTCGACCTTTCCATATCCAATTTTTTTGCTCCCTCCGCATCCAACTTCATGGGATTGCCAGCCTGTTCCAGGAAAGCCTGCTCATCCTTCACTCCGCCCAGTTGATCGTACTCCAAACGTTTGGTTTCGTCCGTTAGGATGTTGTAAGCATTGGAGAGCTCCTGAAATTGTTTCAGTTTATGCTCCGAATGTGTGGAATCAGGATGATAACGTTTCGCCAGGGCATAGAAGGCTGATCGTATTTGCGGCACACTGGCATGTCTGTTCACTCCCAATACCTTGTAGTAGTAGTCCTTGGGCAGGCCACGATTTTGTACCTGGTTAACAGCTGGCATGGTGACATTCTGGTTAACAGCTGGTATGGTGACATGCTGCTGGTGTTGGTGCTGCTGCAGTTTTTGTGATCGCTTTATCTCCATTTCGTTACGTCGATCCGGATAATACACCACTCTTTTAGTGCGAAATTGATACTGGGCTATCAGTCGCGTCCACAGCGAGCTTGAGGCGGTGGTGACCACTTCTAGGGGTAAACCACGAGTGCCCAATCCCTTGAAGCTGAAGGGAAGGTTGTGTAAATTTAAACGAAACATCGCTTGGTGGATGAATTAGTTAGGTTTTTGTGGTAGAGAAATAAACGCTAAAAAATCGTTATGCAAAGTTTGTGTTTTGTCTTGAATGGATATGTAAATTTATCCTGAATGTTAAAACCACTTGACAAGAAAGAAAATGATTGAATTTCATTAAACAACAAAATGATGTATTTTTCAGGTGCTACCCAGAGGTGTGAGCGGAGATGTGTACAATTTGGCGGACTGCCTCATGCAGCAGGCGGTGATTGGTTCCACAGCCAATCCGGTAAGAAATGACCCACAGCGGTATCAAAAAACATCGATTCTTTGCACTGTTATTGAACTTAAACGATCTTCCCTCCTAAATCTCAACCCTTCCAGCTGGTCTTAAACTATTTGAAGCATTCCTTGTGTGCCCATTTGGTGTCCCATGCGGCTGTGCTACGTTGCATAGCCAAATATGATAAGCTGGAGCGTGTCTATTGTGTCACCGCGTTACTAGAGTTTCTGGCCAGCATTATTGACGGTGTAACTTGTCGGTGAGTTGTCTCCTCTACAAATAAATGGCAAAAACCCCAATTAAAATTTCCTCTCTCCCCCAGTATTAAATCTGAGGAAGCCCTCCTACCCTTAGCTGTGGTGCAGCTAGTTCTCTGGATATTTCAAATCTTTGGACGCACTGTTCAACACTATGAACTGTATGGTGAGATTAGCGCCGAGCAGTCCTATTTGCTGGATCAAACGTGCCTGGTCATCGAGCGTCTCAGTCAGCATCAATTCCTGCTCTCAATGCTCTATGTGGGCTGTCATGAGGATTTCGAATGCTATGGCCGCATACGTGATAAATATGCCAGCATCAAGGGATCCCTCACAAATTCGAATTTCACTCTTAATTCCTCCGAAGTTGAACAGCAATTGCAGCAGTTGGCCTATATCGATGCCAAGCATTTGGATATGCGAAAATTGAATACACAACCAGCGGAGAAGATCTCCTGTTGTGTCCAGCCTCTGTTGGCGGTGGAAGTGCTGCTCAATCCCTGCAAGGATACCAGCTACTATGTGGCCGAACTGCAAATGCTGCAACGTCTAAAGGGTTACTCAAACACGCGACTTTTCTATGAGATTATCAGAGCTGGTTTTCTGACGCTTAGCAATTTGGCCGATACTAGTCCGGACACCATGTGGGGAGCATTTATGTTCTTCAAAATGCCGCATATCATAAAGCAATTGCATATGCTACAAAGGGTACCGGGTGAACAGCCACCACCAGCGGATTATATACCAGAATTGGTGGAGGCATTGGAATTGCTTATTGAGGACAATCTATTGCTGGACTATATGGATACGAAATGTTCATGCAATATGATTGAATTTCTACTAAATGATTGGACCAAACAGCAGCTTGTCAATGAAGTGCATGTTACAAAGTTTGCCAGCCAGAGGTGAGTTAAGGCTTTAATGGATAGATCCCACATCTGTTCCTTTAATCCTGCTCCAAGAACCGTTTAATTGATTGAATACACACCTTCGATGAGCATTAATTGTATATAACTATATATTAAGGCTCTGTGAGGTCCGTCCACCGAGCTTCTCATGTTCAGAATAGAGAAAAAGCTACCGCTGGCCGTCAACGATTCTCTTTCTTAGGCCTCTACTCTTAATCGACAATTGACTGTCTAGGATTCAGTGGAAATATCTCGCAAACAAAGATTAAAAGATTTTTAACAGCTGTACCTCAAACAAAAACTACAGCTGGAACAGCCACAGAACTTAACTTCTTTAAAATTTCAGATTATTTTTCCCGTTTTGTGTACAAAAGATCTAACATTCTCGGAGAATCCCGGTTTAATCAACCCCTGTTAATGTCCGACACTTTTTCTTTTGATTTTCTCACAGGGAAGCCGCCTCGGTGCTGCTCAAGAAATGCGATAATGGCCAACAGACGCCCTCGAATATAAATTTCATTAAACGTGCTGAAGTTCCACTCTCTGGTGTACTGAAAACTCTGTGTACCAACAAGGTGCAGGACATGGTCAATGTTTTGTGTCAGGTGCCTGTGGGTAATTCATTTGAACTAATTCTATCGGTGGCCACGGTCGAAGGACGTCTCAAAACTTTTGTGTCGCGTCTAATTCAATGCAATGAAAACTCCAAACCGCTGCCCGGTGAACTGGGTAAGCTGTCGGTCATTAGATCTACGCTATTCGATGTGTCCTTTCTGATGCTGACCAGCATAGTGCAGACCTACGGATCGGATGTGAGTGGAATGTGGAGAGAGGAGACGTATTTATCTAATGGACTTCATTTACAGGTGGTTTTGCCGGAGCGTGGTGACTCCTTTTTCGAGAAATGGGTCAGAGAGTGTTTGGTGGAGCGTAATAAGCTCAAGAATCCACGTCAGATTCTTTCCCTTTGCGATGAGGCCATTGTGGATGAATTGTTGCTGAATCTAAGCAAGCCCGAGACAACACAACTCAAACCTAGTAGTCTTAGTTGGCAGGATATTTGCCTAAATTTGCCAGGAGTGCTGCATCATGTGCTAATAGCCTGGGAACAGGAGACCCTATCGTCGGGTGATGTCAAAAGCATACTGGACAATATCAAGCGACGGTTGTTCAGCTTCTCGGTGTGTGCCACCAGTTTCCTTTGCGCCTACATGTACTCGGTACGGGAAACGGAACTGTTGAAGCCCCTCAATATGATACAACAATTTCTGGCTCCATTAACCAGCGAAGAGTTGTCCAGTCAGGAGAATGCCAAAGAACGTTTGGCTTTATCCTATCAGATAATCAGGAAAATGCAACATGATGTGCATCCAGCGCCTACAACCAAGTCACGTTTGATCTCACACTCCCCGCTGATTGAACAATTTCGTGAGGTTTGGCGTAGCGTTTCCGAGGCAGGTTACTTGCCGGTAAGAGCAGCGCAGAACTTGGAATCCCTTTTACTAGCGGGCGGTGCAGCTTGGCTGGCCACGCAGTTGGTGGAACAACTACTCAGCTGCAAGTACACAAAAGATATGTCCAAGGCCATGGATATAGTGTTTGCAGTGATGCATTTGGACATTGAGAAGACCACCGAGGCTTTGCTGCAGTATGTGGTGGCTCCCTTAATGCTCAGAAGACAGGGGTGAGTAAAGGAATACCAGAGATCAATGCTCCCTGACTTAGAAAGCATGTTTTCATCTTTTAGCGATGATATTAATGAGCCACAGAGTCTGGTCTTGGCTCGCCTTTGCATCTACTGCATTATTTCCTGCCTGGAGACCCGTAGTGGGGGGAATCATTTAGCAGCCGGCTCCCTGAAGAAGCGTTCACGCTCTCACGACGAAGAGGAACTGTCTGCAAATACGGCCAAGGTGCGCAAAGTCTTGACTGCTGGTGAGGGCAGTGATAATTCCAATGACTTTACGGAATCCAGTGGCTTGGGCAGTGCCTTGCTGGCCACACCCACACCTGAACTAAGAGTCACACCACAACACCTAAGCGAACCCCTTCAAACCAGCATCCAGCACATATTTAATGTGTTTTTGCAGTTTGTCAGTGGCGATGAGTTGTCTCCCAAAATCATTTTTGTCTATCAATTCATTTCTCTCATGGTGGAGTGTGGAGGAGAGCGTGTGGCGCCCGTCTTGCGTCTCATGCCAGCGAATCTGGTACAGCAATTGCTTAAGGTCATGGCCACCGACGATGTGCGCGTGGGTTTGATAGCGCGGCTCTATGATTTGCGTGCTCCCGGTGGCCGGCAGGCAGCTGTGGCAGATCTGTGCCTGTGGAGGAACATGCAATTGGCTAGGCATAGTATTCACTTGTAAAATTAAGACACCGAGAGGGGAGAAATAAAATAATTTTTCTTTTGTATTAAAAACACAAAGTAGAAAATTGCTAGCACATCGAAATCGGTTGCTTCTCTGCTTCAGCTGGATTTTTGCATTCATTTATTACAATAATTTGTTGTTTGCCAGGAGGAGAACAGGGGAGGAGGAGGAGGAGTGGGAGTGGGAGTTGGCTTAAATTAAAAGACTTGTTTATCACTTGGGAAGGCAGCACTCAAAGTAAGTCTCGCCCACATAACCACCCCTCATGGCCTTCTTTACATTATGCTCGAACTGGCGTCGATTGCTTTGTAAAACATCGGCGGCCTCCTTGTTCAATGGATCCTCGGGATTGGGTTCCTGGTGGGTGGTGAAATTGTTAGCAGGATGACTCATTTTTAAGCAAGTTAGTCTTACCAAGAATAGAAACTGCAAGCCATACACAATGGAATTAATGGTCAAAACTGGATTCCAATCCTCGCGCAATATGTTCAAACACACATTGCCCTCCAGATCAATGTTGGGATGATAGACCAGGGTGCCGCATTTCACTTTGGGCGGCTCATGCGGATAATTGGAGCCCACGCGGAAGTTAAACACAAATCGTCCATCCTTGTAGAAACCCTCATCTGGGCTGATGATTAATTTAAAGTTGAGCAAGTCATCGGCATCGGGGAATTCTGTCACGCAAGTTTTTGGCAGGTTTAGTTCGCTGATATCTGAAAAATATGCAAATTTCTGGTGAAGATCCTCTCCCCGACACACTCACTCTCTCTCCATCTCTCTCGCTCGCTCTGTGTTTCTCTCACCTTTCTGTATGCGCAGCTGGGCGGCCGAGGCCTTCTTTTGCTGACCACCGCTGCCCTTTTGTTCGCCTTCCTTCTTTTGTTGCTTCAACGTGAAAAGTTTAATCATTTTTGCTATATGTTGTTGGCGTCTTCGTCTCCGTCTTCGTTTGGGTATTGGTTGGCGAGGCAATTTCAGCTGTTCTCGTGCTGTTCGGGGACTGCTATTGCTTATGCGAAAGTCAATTCATATATTCGAATTGTTAATAAATGTTTGGGCGATTTGTTTTTAATGCTAGCCTACCGTAAATTTGGATTCCGCTTCGAGTGCTTTTCTTTACCTCCTCTCCTTCTCCCTTGTTTCAACAAACAAGTATTCATCAACTGCTCAACACTGTCACCCCGATAACGATAGGTCACGGTAAGCAATCTCGAAAATAGTCCAATGTGGTCACACTAATCTGAAAGATTACTGTAACAAAAACAAATTGTCAAACCCCACAAACGTGTATAAGCTTCGTTAGGCCCAAGTTAGCTTGTTCTCATTTTTGTTTTAATCACCCCATCATATTCATTCGGTTAAATAATTTGGTGCATTTTTTAGTACTGCTACTCGTGACAAGTAATGGGTTCCTAAATTCTGCTCATCTCTAACAAACCCAGGGCTGGCTATAACCGCACATGTTGAGCTATTGAATTTCAACTTCCAAGTTGATTTATTTGTTTACGCCATGTCTGGCGAACCGGAGATAGCCAAAGATGCTGTTCTGAAACGCAGTGAAAAGCTAGACGACAGCACGCCAAAGGTTCAGGGATATGACTTCAACCAGGGTGTGGACTACAGCAAAATCTTTGACTCCTATGTAAACACCGGTTTTCAGGCGACGAATTTGGGTCTGGCCATTAAGGAGATCAATAGAATGGTAAGTCTGGCATATGGCTCCGAATTCAAAAGGCTCATTTCACTTAGCTGGATTGCAGGGCGCAGCCTTTGGAAACCGACCAGGAGGATGTCTTTGAAACGGATGCATTTATAAGGCGCCGCAGCCAGTGCACCATTTTCCTGGGATACACTTCGAATCTGGTTTCATCGGGCATGCGTGAGACTTTGCGGTTTCTGGCCGAGCATCGTATGATAGATGCCATTGTCACCACAGCTGGCGGAGTGGAGGAGGATTTCATTAAATGCCTGGCACCCACTTATATGGGCTCCTTTGAGCTGAGTGGAAGAGAGTTGCGCGATCGGGGCATTAATCGTATAGGCAATCTGTTGGTACCCAATGACAATTACTGCAAATTTGAGGACTGGCTGATGCCGCTACTGGATGAAATGTTGGAGGAGCAGCGCTCCAAGGACGTAGTCTGGTCACCTTCACGTATTATACAACGATTGGGTGAACGCATAAATGATCCCAGTTCGATTTACTATTGGACAGCCAAAAATCAGATTCCTGTCTATTGTCCTGCCTTCACCGATGGCAGTCTGGGTGACATGATGTATTTCCATTCGTTCCGCAAACCGGGACTCGTAGTGGATATACTCTCCGACCTGAGGCGATTGAATACCATGGCTGTCAAGGCTATAAACAGTGGCATGATCATTGTCGGTGGCGGGGTGATCAAACATCATATTTGTAATGCAAATCTGATGAGGAATGGCGCTGACTATTCGGTATTTATCAATACGGCGTCTGAGTTTGATGGCAGCGATAGTGGAGCCCGGCCAGATGAGGCTATTTCATGGGGAAAAATCAAAAGGGATGCCACTCCCGTCAAGGTGTATGCAGAGGCTAGCATGGTGTTTCCCCTGATAGTGGCCGAAACCTTTGCCAAGCGACATTTTAGCAAGTGAATGGGATTATGAAAATAAATGTGTAAGTCTGCTATCAATGACTGCAACTGTAAATGATAGTTTTCTTGCACTTTTCCCACATTTTTGCCAACTTTCAAGAAGTAGAAAGAAAAACTTACACCCCAACCATTTCTCCTCGTCTGCATGACAATAGCTCAAAATAAGAAGGAAGGAAAAGTTTCCCTCTTTAATGATGCGTACAGACATTGGGTGGCGGGGAAGTAGAAAAAGTTTGAGTATATGAAGGAAGCATTTCGCTCTACATTAGTGGCATAAAATTAATGACAAATTCGTGAGCTTATGGCAGCGGATCCATTGGCGTAGCTTCCAGTCATAAAACAATTTCCGTTTCTTAACACCAAAAATTATCAAAGTGAAAAGTCATCATAGAGAATATTTATGTTATCCCAAGCAGCTGCTACCCCATACCACTCATCGGCGACCACAACTTTCCTGCTTGGCAGTTAAAATGGCCAACAAAAGCTGCACTTCCTCGAAGAACTATCCGCTGGAGTCCGCAAAATGCAATGGCTTGTTGTGTTTATCACATTTTGCTACCATCTTCAGCGAAGCTTAATGGTTTCCTGCTGTTGCCGCCGCCGCCGCCGCAGCCGCGCTGACAACTTTGCTTGGATGTGTTTTCTTTTGGCTTTTTCTTTTATATAAATACATTTTTTTTTTGGATGAAGCACGACACTTTGGAGACTGACTTCCTGGAAAGTGGTGTTGTGTTGAGAGGGCAGAAAATTGCTTTGCTTGAGTAGTCTGTCTGGTGTGGAGACCAAAATGGTATAGTATAGGACAATCATACTTTACTTGACCAAGTTAAAAGCACTTAAGGATGGGTTTCACTTGCTTTGAAGGATTGTTAACTTACACAAACAATTGTTAGATATTTTTGGGATTCAAATCTGTTTCCTCCTTCTACTAAGTTGCTCATGTTTCTTATAGAACTACAACTGCTGTCGATTAGGAAATGCATTTAGGGGCGAGCGGTTTGGAGCGGTTGTTGCTCAGGATAGTATAGTCGGTATTCTACTCCCTGTACAATGCGGATCCGACGTATCCAGACTAGCAATTTCTAGATTGAGAATCTGCGAATGATTTTGGAACAGAAAATGTAATTTTGGCCACTTTTCGTACTGCCTTACCTTCGCATGTAAGGAAAAAATATCTTTTTCCACGGTTCTAAAGAAAATTCGCGACTATATCCTTCAGTATAGGTTGAATAATGGTTGAGATTCTGTGGAATTAAGCGCGATCCTAGAACAGAATCGAGTTTTTGCCATTTTTGTAACCTCAAAAGTACGGAGAGTTACTTTCGGTTAGTTAATAATTAAGAACAGGCTCTAAGGATTAAAATTTGGCAGATTTTTGGACGGAAAGTTAGGAACAAATTCAGATTGAACCACTCAAACGATACGATGATAAGCTACATCCCTGATTTCCAGTCAAAAAACTAGCAGAGATTTCTGATATTGGGTAGTAACTTCACCGAAGAGACCTAATTGCATCCCAAAAGGTATGCTACATAAATTCAAGACTCATTTAACCGATCTCTTCAAAAAAAAACCAGCTGGCGTTTGAAGCTAACTCAAACCCCCGCCTAACTTGAAATATTCCCATTTCTATTTCGACCTTTTCTCTTTTACAAATTTTACACTTGTTGTCACTGAAAAAAAATATTAAAAAATACATTTAAAAAAAAAAATTTATCCATAAATTCGAAAATGAACAAAACAATTGCCACCCTAAGTGAATCGGCGCTTGATCGTCATTTTGCCACCCAGCTGCGTGTGATGGGCGATTTCTATGCACACAACTTAAGCAAATCGGACCATGCGATCTGCCAACGCTGGCTGCACCTCTTTCAGCAGGCTCCCAGTGTGGATAAATATGCCAGGAACTGTCTCATGCTGCTGATGTATGGACAGCTGCGGGAAATGGGTCATTTGGGGAAACCCTTTATTGAGCTGCAGAACACACACCGCCAGTTGGAGGATGTGCTAAGTGAATATGATGGCAAAATGGAGGCGAACGTGGGAGAGACTCCGCCTTCCAGTTGTGGCAGCCAAGACTTTGAATGCATCAAGCAAAATAATAAGGATTTGCTGGAAGAGATTAACACTTTGCACACACGTACTTTGGAAAACGAAACTATATATAAATCGCGAAGTTTTGACTTGCAGAAGAAATTAATGGAGGGAAGTAAGGCAGCGCCCTCGACGCCTAAGAAGGACCAAAATCCGGAATTGATTTTAAAGGTGTGCCATTCCGCCTCACAGGTAGGTTAGGTAGGGCCATGATGCCAGTCCATTCTACTCATTGCCTCAAACTGTACAGGCCATTGATCGTCTCAAGGACTGGACTGGAGCCAGTGATCAGTTAAATTTTTTGTCCACAAGTTTTCAACATTTTCACATGAATGAACCCGAAATGAGGGAACAAATTCAGTTACTCGATCGACGCCTCGAACGCTTATTGGATCTGATGGTTCAGCAGGCATGTGAGCGTCGCGAAAAGAATGTGACGATACTGTACGATGAGCTGTTTGCGCAGCAACAGGAAGTACATCGCACCAAGGAGCGGGATATGGAACGCGAGAGGCAGCAACTTCAGGCCAGAGTCAACGACTTGAAAAGGCGTGAGCAACGTCAGGCTCCCATGTGCTGTACCCGTTATGTGGAGCAATCAAAAGCTATTGTTAGATGCTCGGGCGGCACAGCCATTAATACCAATTGTCCAGAATGCCAGGCAGAGTGCCTTTCGCCAGTCTTAACTCCGCCCGAGAGTGCAAGCGAATTGAAAAAGAAACAGTTCTATGAGAAGCGTTCCTCCTACTATGCCAAGGATCAGAGCGGCAGTGAGGAGTTTGAAAAGTTTCTGGACTCGTCAATCGAAGGCTCAAAGTGGTAGTGGGGCTACCACCCATTTATATTTTGTATTTAATTTCTATTTACTTTAATGTTTTTTTTCTTTGGTTTTAAATCAATAAATCGTTAAAAGTTGCTGGGAAATTCGTTTTGTTTTCCCGCTTCTCCACTTCCACTGTCAACTGCAAAAACTTTTAATGTAGTTTTAATTTTCTCGTAATCACTGAGGCAACTTGGCAGACCCAAGTTCTTGGAAAGTCGTCTAAAATCTACGCACTTAGTGGAAAAAACGCAAAGAATAAAAAATAGAAAGCGGCGGCCAATAACAACAACAGCTTTGTTCGTAATTAGTTTTTAAGCACTTGGCTGTGTGTGTGTGTGTGTGGTTAGATGGGTGTGTGTATGTGTGTGGGAATGCGATACGACAACATGCAGTTAAGCACTTCTTAACGATGGCTGACTGCCGATTATGGCCGCTGCGGCCATAATAAACGCATTCAATTTTCTTGCCAAGTTTTCATAAATTTTGAAAAATGGAAAAACTAAATTTAAACTGGTGGATTGTTTAAATTTTAAGGTTCATAGCTGATATTTTAAAGAAAAGCTTTCTCTCTCTTCTGAGAAAAGCTCATAATTCAATGATGAATGATCTTACTCTTGATTCAAGTTTGAGCTATCTTGGATTTGCAAGTTTTTTGCACTGGATTCCAGAATTGTTCTACTTGATTTGAGAATGTTTCGAACTAGTTTCAAGTAGTGAAGCTCTTGGATCAAGAAATCGGGATTAAAAGTGCATACTTGGTTCAAGAATCGCGCTTTTGCTTCAAGAATCTGCATTCTTATTGCACTTTTGACATTAAAACTTCTTGAACCAAGTAAGAAACTTCCTTTTTTTGTGGCTATTAGCTACTCCCAAACTTAGCAAAGTCTCTTCAAGGCTTTAAGTATTGCATCTTCCTTTATTCTAATTAATTCAAAATGTTGTTGCCATTTCCGCCTTCATTTCAAAATGGCTGCCGATTGCTGCCACAAAATGTAGCATACTTTCCAGGGTGTTGGGAGTGAGGGTAGGGTAGGTCATCAATGGTTTTCGCACGCAATATTCGCACCTTAACCTGGCTGTTTGCCATAATGGCATAAATACCGCAAATACTTTTAAGGCCATCTCGCTCGCACCCATCCTACCTCTCACACTGTTTAATTTCTCAGATGCGGCTTTGGTATTTCCTATTTCCTTCTTCTTCTTCTTCTTCGTACTCATAAATTGCGCAAATTCCTTTTGTGAGCGTCAAAGAAAAATGGTAGTCGAGAACGGAGCAAGAGAAAATGGGTTTGAGCAGCGGCGAATGCCTGCCCATCTAATTTCTCTGCATGTCCTTTGCACGCTTATTAAAGTATAAATCATTTGACGGCAAAGTGACCAACAAAATACGTCACAAAGGAAGCAGCCGAAGAAGAAAAACCCCAAAAAATAAAAAAAAAAGAGGGAAAACAGCACAGAATGAAAGTGGCGGGCGAAGGTGCAGTGGCAACTCCTCCGCTCGGTTAGCCAAAGTACATTATAGTCGTTGGTCGGGTGCAAGCTGCAACAAATGTAGCAGAAAACCGCAGCCGAGAGTAGTGCAATTAAATACAGGAAATAATGGCCACCACAGCAGAGTGGCATGGCATGAAGAAGGCAGCCGAAGGATGAATGGGAGCTGGGCAGACAGGAAGCAGGACAGGATGTAGAAAACATTCACCGCAGCATCTTGACCGTTCTCAGAAATTGGCCTAACTAGGGTTGCAGTTTTTGACATGGAAAAGAGTTTCAAAAACCTGCAGCCAGAGTGAAAGATGATGGCGCTTTAATAAACTTCTTTATTTGGTTTTAAAATTGTTTACAACGAAATGCTAAGTTAAGTTCCATTGTAAACCCATAGCAGGAAGCATTTTCGACCACATAAAATATATATATTCTTGATCAGCATGACGAGCAGAGTTGATTTAGCCTTGTCCGTCTGTTTCTATGCTATCTTCTCCGTCAGTTTTAAAGCTATCGCTACCAAACTTTGCACAAAGTCTTCTAGTTTAAATACGCTGAACATTTTTCGGAACCGGCCGGTTTGGATGACTATAACATATGGCTGCCATAGAAACGATTGGTCGAAAAACTAGTTCTAGTGAAAAAAACTTTTTTGTTTTTAATGCAAACGACTTCAAACTTCGTTTTTACTAGTTTTCTATACTTCTCCATGATTCTACCAAGTTTGATTGAAATCTGACATCTATATAGTATAGCTGCCATAGAAAAGTAAGCTTAGAAAAATAGTCTTAGTAAGAAAAACTTTTTTGTTTTCAATGTACTACTGTGAGCAAAAAGTAAGGTACATTTTCAATTTAAACTTCGCGGGCCTAACAATTCGGGCTAGTTCTTTTTTTCTTGAGTTGGCAGGACTGTTGATGACATCTGTGCCAAATTTCATGTGAATGTCATTATCAGTAATATATTATATTAACGCTTGTGTTTTCCAAACGACCAAGAGTGCATTCTTCGATTTTTACAATGTCTGAGCAGAGAAGTGCCATCAAATTTTGTTTGCGGAATGAAATTTCGGCTGCGGAAACGTTGAGGATGTTGCGGAAGGCCTTTGGTGATTCTACCATGTCACAAAAAAATGTTTATAAGTGGTACAAAGACTTCAAAGAGGGTCGAGAACGTGTGGATGACTTGGAGCGCTCCGGACGACCATCGACGTCAACAGATGACCAACACGTCAATGAAGTGGAGGAATTAGTGCGCAAAAATCGTCGGTTGACTGTTAGAGACCTTACTGATATGATCGGAATATCAGAAGGATCTGTGAAAACCATTTTGAAAGACCATTTGGGCCTACGAAAAGTCAAATCTCGTTTGGTACCGAAAGATCTCAATTTCTTGCAAAAAAGTCATTAAAAATTCGACGCATATCGTTCCGCAACCACCGTATTCGCCTGATTTGGCTCCGTGTGACTTCTGGCTATTCCCAAAACTCAAGAGACCACTTCCGGGAACGCGTTTCGAGTCGATTGAGGAGATAAAAGCAAAATCGAAGAAAGCGCTGATGGCTATACCGAAAAGGGACTATTTGGCATGTTTCGAGGATTGGAAAAAACGTTGGCATAAGGGAGGGGATTACTTTGAAGGGGATGAAATTGATTTAGAAGAATAAATGAAGATTTTTCATTTTTACAAACAAATTACTTACTTACCTTACCTTACTTACCTAACTTTTTGCCCACAGTAGTAAACCTCCTTAAAATTGGCCTTTATTTATTTTATAAGCTTTCACACAATTCTTCAAAATTTTGTCCACATCGGATGACTATAGGTTATAGCTGCCATAGGCGTGATCGATCGAAAAACTAGTTTTAGTGAGAAAAACTTTTTTGTTTTCAAAGAAATCGCCTCCAGACTTTATATTTCTTAGTTTGCTATGCTTCTCCATGATTCTGCCAAGTTTGGTCAAAATCGAACATCTATATAGTATAGCTGCCATAGAAAAGTAAGGTTAGAAAAGTTGTCTTAGTGAGAAAAACATGTTTGTTTTCAGTGAAAAAGTCCTTCAAATAGAAAACCTGCTGCAAGGGGGCCGAATAGACGTGGCTCACAAAATCATCACGACTTTAATTGCAGCTACTTATTGTTTGTTCTCGTTTTCAAATTCGATCGATTGGAATTGGTCAGAGATCTGATATCCAAGAAAGTATTAGAGAATTGGGTTTAAGCATTCAGCCATCAAGACATTTAAGTGAAGATAACTGAGAATTAGAAGGTAAATGCCGAAACGTACAATCGGGGCTTAAAAGGAGCAAACTTTCCGATTCCGCACAATTTGATCGAAATTAAAAACGGGAACAAGCTCAATAAAGATGTGCTTACCTCTCAAACGGTTATCTTTCTATACGATCTCTAGAGATTACCAGAACTCGTCTGTTTATAATTATACCCGTTACTCGTAGAGTAAAAAGGGTATACTAAAGTCGTGCAAATGTATGTAACAGGCAGAAGGAAGCATCTGCGATATCATATATATTCTTCATCAGCATCAACAGCCGAGTCGATATAGACTTGTCCGTCTGTCCGTCCGTCCGTCCGTCTGTATGAACACCTAGATCTCAGAGACTAGAAGAGCTAGAGCAACCAAATGTTATACGTAAGCTAGTATTGTTTGTAGGCAGATCAAGTTTGTTTCAAATTTTGGACCCGCCCCCTCCCGCCCCGCAATAAAAAATATTGAATAACTCCCACAATTTTTAAGATATCGAGCTCAGATTTTGCAGTGTAGTCTATGTGGCCAATATCTACAATCTCACAACTCAAAAGGATCGGATAATAAATGGCCGAGTTAAAAAAATGTTGCATACAGAGAATCTCCCTTACAAATACTTTAACTTCACCAGCATTCTCCAACATAAAAACTCGATCGATGGCTAAATACTTCACATCTTAATGTAGCGCATTCCAGATGAAATACATGCATAGTTTGACCAATCCACTTGGACTTCTGCTTGCGGTTTTCTCCAGCCCAGCTGCTGATGTCTCAAAAGACCCGATGCGAGTCTCTATGTATGCATGCCTGCTTCTGCTTCTGTGTGTGTGTCTGTTGTGTGAAATATTTTATAATTCAATTTTCAATTGGCAGCTGTACATACAAATGCATATATGTATGGACATATACAATATAGAGTCGCACTCTAATTGAATTCAGTGTGCACTTAAGCGGCATCCGTTCATAATGCAATTTTGCAACAGAATTTTGTAGACGAAAGTGTGGCATGGACAAAAGAGTCAGCAAATGTTGTGCTCTGTTGCTATGCTAATGCAAAGTGTTTTGCCTTTTTTTCTATATATATATATATATATATATATAAATGGTACATATATTGAAATAAGCGGGAGCGGGAAATTGAAATGAAATTAAACTGCCAACTCGATTGAAGGAATTTTGCCAGCATCCCTTGCCAGAAGGAACTCAGGCAACGAGCTGCATAAACCATATTTTTTTTATTTGTATTTCATTTTATTTGATGTTGAATGTTTTATTTTATTTTATTTTTTCTCAGGCTGCGAAATAATCGATTGTCAGTCAGTTCCCACTTGATGATTGTCCGTCTGTGCGTCCGACTTTCAGTTGGAATGCGAATGCCGGCGCTAAAGTATGAGCAGCAGCAGCCTGGCATATTTGGAGAAATGTCTGGGCACTGCCAGAAATCGAACAATTGAGGAATGTCTAAGCAAATTTGTACAAAATTCCAGCACAATTTTTTGTGCCGTGTAGAAAAGATTCCTTGCGATTGACTTTGCCTGGAGTTTTATTGATTGATTTTCAATGGTCATTGCTCACAGCATTTCATTTGCAGCTTGGCCCATGTGGCGTATGCTTAATGTGGCTAGTCTGCTTAACAAGTTCAAACAATGATGAAGTGTTTTAATGAAGCACTCACATACATACATACAAATCAACTCTCTTTTACTGCAGTCCAATTTCCGGTGCGGAATATGAAACTTTTTTCATTAAAAACTCTTGAAAAGCGTAGAGAAAGGCAAAGCCCCAGCTGTATAAGTGAGTGCAAAATGTTATTTTATTGTCAACAAGCAAAAGTTACAGTAAATTCCCCAAAAACATGATGTTGCTCTTGTTCCCAGACAAAATTTATTTAATATGCAATATAAACAAAGGCAACAAGGACACGACACGCTCTCATAAACTCATTTTTAAGGGGGGAACAACAACAGCAACAACAAGTGCTCCCAGTTGCTTCTAAAGAATTTTGTAATATTACCTCAAGGGTTTCCCCTCCCCCTGTTTTACGGCATACATATTCTCTTATGTCAAACTTGGCCAGCGCCCACAACTTTTTTCATTAATTTGCCAGCCAAGCGAGTCCCTGTCCCGACGCATTAGCCAGGGTGATTAGTTGTCGTCGCCATTTGCTGTCACTGTCGCAGACCCAACCCATCAACCTACCCCCTGGAGGCTCAATAAAAATGTTGTTTTAACTTTTGGCACTTCACTTCCTTCATCTTGTTCCGCCAGCCCTCCCCCGCCGTCCGCCGGCAGTCATTATCAACTTATGTTGTGCGCCGTGTCGCCTGAGAGAGCAGCAGCTGCTAAATTTTCATAATTTTCGTTTGGTGCGAAAATTGAATTGATTAATAAAATATTCCAAGTGTTGGCAGCAGTGTGGTAAAAGATTTGAAAATATGAAAAATTTATGTGGTATTAAGGAGAATAAACGAGCGATTTGAAGAACAGGGTGTGGGGCATGAACAGGGGACCAGGACGGGAACCTGCATCGACTCTCTAGAATATTTTAGAATAAAAGTCTAATAATGGACAAAATTAAAAGGGGAATCGAAGCAAAGAAGCAGAAGAGAGGAAAAATTAATAAAGAAAATATAACAAACCGTAAAAGTTAAATTTTGGAAGAAAGCTTACAAAAACTGATGGAGCAAGGAAGGGAGTAGATATTAAGAACGACGGAATTTGAAGGTAGTTGGCAAGAGGAAAAATGACAGAAGAAATATGAAAGGAAACAAGAAATATATATAGGAATGTAAGAGAATTGAAACTTCCTTCTTAACTTCTTCAAAACGGAAGAAAATCAGAGTGAAATAATGTAAAACAAACTGACAAAAGGACAGAAAGAGGAAGAAAGAATGACAGATCAAGACGGATAAAGTAATGAAGAAAAGAGGAAAGGAAACAAGTTGAAACTTGAACTTAAATGGGAAAAGAGAACCTTGAAAAGGCAAGAAGAAGACAGAAAAATCCTTATCTTTAGTATGACAGCTGTCTTCTATTCATTAAACTTAGTACAACTATGAAAAAGTATATAAAACCAGTAAATACAAAGCTTATAGATGTATCCTTTAGAGTTTTAAAAGTTTTTTCTCGCTAAAACTAGTTTTTCGACCGATCGTTCTTGTGGCAGCCATTTGCTATAGTCAACAGTGTGAAGACGTTTATAAGAATTATGTACATATATTTGTTCCGATGCCATATGTGAAGTTAAAACCCATTTTAAGTTTATCCTTTTCGCGGCTGCTTCATCTTAATTAATATAATACATATTTCAAAACTTTCTTTCTCCACATTTTCATTTTGGTTCTTGAAGAGCTGCAATTCCGTTTCAGTTTTGCATTCCATGATATTCGCCAAACCAAACGAAGGAAAAATAACAAACCAAAGTCATGCATATTCATGATGCATGTGGCATGGTACTTGTTCTAATGGCGTTTCCAACCAACGACATGTTGCTTAAAAAAATCATCAAAAAAACCCACGCAAAGTGCTGGGGATGTGGCGGCCATCGCATCTGCCATGCACTTTGCACTGCTGCGGTTACTGAAAAAGAGGGAATTGTGAAGAGAAAAACTAAACCACCCATAAACCACATTCAAAAGCTAGTCTTAAAGTCAGGGAACTCAATAAGTATGTTTGTGCATAACTTTCACTTTCCGCTGACAGTCGGCAGGTTGCTGCCTCCAGCAACAATCTCTGACCCAAATCCCAAAGTAGCGACGCCTTAAAGCCTAAAACAAACTATGTCAGTTGGCTGCTCCCCTCCTCCTGCCCGCCGTCAAAAAGCAAATATTGGCACTTGCCGCAATAACCAGGTAAGCTGAGCGTAAGGAGAACTTTGCCATCTGCCTTTTGCCTAGCTTCATGATGGTGGTAGATGATGAAAAATAGGTCATACCTAGGAAAATCACCCCCATTGCCATTGGGTAGTTATGGCAACTAAAGGCAAATTAGTTAGCTATTGTAATGGCTTGGCTGTACACTCGGAAAAGTGAGTGTTTAGTTCAATTTGAAGACTTAAATGAAGAATGAGCCACACTTGTTTTAACATTGGCTTCAAGTCGATGGCCGTTGTGGGTATACTTGATTTGTGTACAGCAGCAATCCTGTAGGCAGAGCCACCCACACATACACACATGCTGGAACGCTTCAGGGCTTTGAAATTTTAATGGCATTTAAGTGAGTGTAACGAGGGAAAGGCGTGACTCTTGCGCTTGAATTAACAAATTAATGCAAATCCTTTGCTTCGCTTCCATGAAGATGTCTACTAAATGTTGTTTCAACTTATGAGGAATCTTATGAATATTTATGAGCATATTATTTTGCTGGTACAATTTGCAACTGTTCGCTTCTCTGCTGTTCGCATTTCGATTTCAAGTTCTAATTTAATTGCAACACCCAGTTGCAACATCAACAACAACAACAACAACATCCGCTTCCGTTTGCCACGACATCCCGTCAAGTGCGGCAATCGCATTAGAATTCACAACATAGCTCGCCGTCCCAGGTTGCCTTCGACTCGCGCCCGTCGATCATTGCACTCCATCTGCCGGAGACACACACACAGACAGGTGCTGGTGCAGTTGCTGGTGCCGACTCCGTCTCTCAAAAACAATGCCCCAGCCCGCTGCTCCATGCTCCTGCTTCTACTCCTACTTAATGCACACTCATTTAATTGCATTATGCCGCAGGTTGTCGCATTGCCCTGAAAGTCCTGGTGGGTCCTGACACTTCAAGACGGCGACGGCATTAATTTGCATGTGAAAAACTGCATGATGTTGTTTTTGTTCAACTCCGGGCTGCGGCGGCCGTTGTTGATGCTCGGCCCTCCAGTTTAGTTAATGAAGTCAACAAGCTGCGGCTGCTTTTTTGTAAAATGGAGAAACTTCAGGTGTCTTGTTTATCAAATGCTGAAAGAGAAGTCTGTGAACAAAAGGTGAAAATTGTGTGCCTGTTGAGCAAGGATGCAGAAAACCGCTCGAAATTAGGGAGTGAATGGTACAGTCTTTTTTTTATCAAAGCTAGCGCCTATAACTCGCAAAGGTGACCGGTTGTGTACAAGTTTGTTTGGGCTCTAACTAACACTAACTTTAACTTACTTGACAATTATTTTGACTAAAAACTCAAATTATATCGGCTTAGGCTCGGGAGATTGTTAGGTTCAAGACATTTTATTATTATTACAAAAAAGATGTTTGCTTAAAGCTTGTTTACTTTTTTTAAATGATATTCTTCTCAAAGAGTCATATTTTAAATTTTCATTATCATTTTATTACTGATTTTAAGATAAATTAAAAATTTGTTTGAAAAAAATGTCAAAAGAAATAATAGTTTTAGCTGTAATGCAGTATTAACTCCGGAGAAAATTTTAAGGGGTTTTCTACAAAAAAGGTTTCATTATAATAATAAACTCTTGAAAGGATTTGTAATTAAGGACAATATGTTAGTCTTTTGACAATCGAGATTCACAGTTTTCATATTTCATCTCTTCACAGTTCATTCAACCTAAAAATTATGCAAAAAATTTAAAAAAAAAACATATATATATCCATTCAAATCTGGAAACAATTGCACTCCTGCTGATTGAATAATTCAACCAGCTGCCTGTCCAGCTGCTGGCAACAGTCCGAAGACACTTTGGTCACACTGAGACGATGATTTGTAGTTAACCAGGAAATGTGAGCATGTGCACCGAACACACCAATCCTTCCACGTAGAGTATGATGGGCCAAAGCAGCCGCATCATTGTTCCGATAGGCAATGGCATATAGATACTCAAGTGGTAGTACTTCATAAACACGTAGCTCCACAAAAGAACACAGTTTTCGTAATTCTTTATAGACCTGAAGTGGTGTTAGGTGCTCTACATTGCGTAAAATCAACTCTTTTGTATTGGTCGAGGATTGTACCATTACAGGCAGCTGGGCGAGAAGAAAACGTAGTTGTAGTCTGCATGGAAAAAAGGCAAATAGTTGAGTGTATACAACTGCATGCAGACAAAACCTTACTCCTGTAGAGCTCTCTCCTTAAGACCCGCGTCTATGTACTGCAAATAAGCATAGCCCCGGCTAGTGCCTGCGAAATCTATTTTGAAGCGTAGGGAATAGACTTCTCCCAGCTTACGGGCAACTTCCATAATGCTTTCCGGGTTGCTTTCGCATTGCTTGGGTATATTGGTAAGAAAAAGCTGTAAAATGATTCGATTAGCAAGCAGATTGACACAGTAAAGCTTTCAAGTACCTCGCCAGCCCCATTTTGCAGAGAGTAGAGCAAATCTTTGTCTAGTACTTTGCGTGTGGTTATATAAATAGTACCATTTACTTGAGTTCTGCGATATTTGACTTCCAAATCCATGTCCCGTCCCGTGCCAACAGGTCCGCTTGGTTGCAAAAAAAAAACAAAAAAAAAAACGAAAGTTAAGGAACGGCTGCCAGCACGTGTGCAAGGTACAGCAAATCGCGTTAGGCAATATTAAAAAAACAGACACGGTCACACTGAGACATAGAGCTAGAGCTGCATACTTTGATGCTGAACTAGTTCGATTTTTTTAAAATTTGATCTTTGAAATATATAGATAGTTAGATTGTGCTCAAGGTCCTTGAGAATTGACCGAAGCCTGATTAAGACTTTGTGGTAAGCAAAATTGTAATTTCGAACAAGTTATCTGCATAGTAGCTCAATACCTGGAACCGCATTTTGATGACCTGAATAGCAAAACCATAAGACTTTCTGCAGAAAGCGGACAATTTATGTTCTTTTAATTTGAAGAGAATCTCCGATTTCACACAGATAGTTATCTTAAAGAGTGAGTTGACCTAATGCCAAAAAATATGGTTAAGCTTATAGTTTTAGTATATAGTATCATGAATTCATGACCGTTTGGTCATGGTTTTGGTTGTTTATATTGTGTATAGGACATAAAATGAAACGATAAAATAATCGTTCCTATGAAAGCTATATGCTATTGCCATTCGATCCGGCCGGTTTCGACAAATGTGCAGCGTATTTGTACTAAAAGACCTTGTGTAAAGTTTTGTGAAGATAGCTTTCAATCTCAAGGAGGATGGCGTAGAAACAGACGGACGGATGTACGGATAAGATATATAATTATTGTGGTCGGAGATGCTTCGTTTAATGCGTTACAAATATCCGGACAATTTTATAATACCCTCTGCAAGGGTATAAGAATGGGGACTAGACACCACTACCTCGATCTGCTAATGCAAAAGTCTTCTCACTAGATTACAAGGATTGTAGCTATGGCTACATTGCTTATTATAGTTTCGTCGCTATCTGTCGCGAGCGGTTGATGGTCGTGTGAGCTAAGATGCAGACGTTCGTGTGTGTTTTTAGTCTTTAAGATCCCTGGCTCTAGTCCCAGATGATGTGGGTATAAGCGCAGTATATAGCTTTTTCGGGTATCATCTCGGCACATTGTTTGGTTCCACGTTGTGATGGTTAACCATCTTTTATATCTCGTGTTTTTTTTCCATTGTTTTGCGGCATGTCAGGCCATTTCTTAGGGTTCTTTTTTTGACACGTAGCGCGTGCTTTTTTTCTAGCTCATGTTTAACAATATAAATTTATGCAGCAGGCGGGCAGAACTTTAGCTGTAAAGCTCAAGCTCGCACCGCAACACTCCTCCATGCCGTTGTTGTTGCTGTCGCAGTGGTTAGGCTGACTCCCATCCCCATCCCCCACCCCTTGGTTGGGGTGCACTCAAGTGCCAGCCATGGTGGCTGCTTCATTTTCCTAATTTATACGCGCTCTGTGCTAATGAAAATTTACGTGGCAAGGCAACCGCAACACTTTGTTGCTGGTGCTTCTTGTGCTTAATACAAATGACATGGGTTAGGACCTGGGGCTCTTGACGACACAGCTACACTTCTGTCAGGTGACTGGGAAAAAAAATTAATAAAAAAACCGCTTAAGACAAGACCGCCTCATCAAACTCATACTCACACTTTTTCACATAACATTTTTTTACTCATTCCAGAAGTTTTCATTCAAAAAAATAGTGCTTAAAATTCTTTGTAAAATATAAAAAAAATCGTGTTTTTTTGGACAAAATTTTAAAACTGGCTGAAAATGAGAAATTGGCCATGCAAGAACCTAGTGAGGAGTTGTTGGATCGACATTACAAACTGCAGCTTAACCGGTATGAGCAGGTCCATGAGCGGAAGGCCTCTGCAACGGATCGGACGATCATACAAAATTGGTTGCGCATCTTTCGGGGAATACCCAGGGAACAGAAATTAGCCAGAAATAGTCTTATGTTGCTGATGTACGGACATTTGACTGAGTTTGGTTGTCTTCAAGAACCCTTCACAGATGTAAGGAATTACGAAAGTGATTTGAATAGACTAGTGGATGGCTATCAGGGTTTATCTGAAGTAAAGTCTCAAACAGTGGAAGCAGATCTTAACTTATCCTTAAGGCGTACCGACACCTACACACGTATACCCAAGGACTTGGAGGAGCACAAATGGTGTAAACTTAATGCCATATCATCTAGGGCAAGACTAGCACAATCCTGGGAAATTCCAGCTTCGAGCAGTTCAGTTAATCGCACCTATGATTCGCATCAATGCTATGCCAAGAAGAGCAAAGAAAACCTCACGGTTGTCCAGAGAAGACAAATTAATGAAAATGCCAGAGACCCTAAGGAGTCCGACCTCAACTTAAACAGAGACTCAAAAGACGCCCTACAAGCAGAAGAAGGAAAGGGTACGCTGGAAAGACCCAAAGCGGTAAGATGTCTTAAAACTTGTTTCGACGAAATGGCCGATTTACTAAAAAACAATACTAGTGATCGAAGTATCGTGCCCAAACCAAGTGCCATCAGGCTGTTTGCAAGATCACCTCCTCCAGCTGTACCTCCCTCAGTTGCGCCTCAAGTTGTGGCTACCTCATCGCTGGACGAACAAATAAGCTGCTTGCAGGAACGTCAGGCAGAGTTGCGTAAACAGTGTCTACAGTATTACAACCTGGATGGCACCCTCAAGACAACGACTCCACATGCAGCCGGATTTCTTATCGGTGCTCAACGCTCGCTGCAACGTCTGAAACGTTGGCGTGGCTTACCCACCCGCTTAAATTTCCTGTCAACCTGCTATCGCTTCACTGGCTTGGGCTTGGGTCCGTGGCGTTGGCGCGCCATCGATATAAAACTGGAAAAAGTGGTGCTCAAGTGGTTGCATCGCAAATTGCGGCTCAAGCGGAGGCATGCCTGGCGTACCTACCGCCAGCTTATCCTGGCTCAGGGTCCAGCCATGTCGTCGGAGGGTCTACGTTTGCTGCAGCAAATTCTGGACACCCGCAAGGATCTGGTACTGGACCGCATGTGCCATTTGATGCAGCTGAAGCAACTGTGCGTTCGTGAGTGTGCCGCTAAGTTGCGACCCATGGAGCTGCAACTGTTGCTCGGCCAACTGGAGAGCAAGTATCTAAAGTTGGCCAGGCATTTGCATTCGTTGGCATGTCAACAGCAGCAACTTCCACTTGGTAAATAAAAAAGACCATCGGGCAGCAAATTTCCGTATTCCGTCTTCCACTTACTTTTTCTGCACCTGAAAGCTGCCGCTCTCTGCCTTTGCTCTTTCCTTCTTTTTTGTAGTTGTATAATAACATTAACGCCCGACTGCTTTGCGTTGCTCATTAATTAATTTAAATAGTACGCTTTATTAAATTACCAACGGGCAAAAAAAACATGCAACAACAAAGACAAAGGGCAAGGGCATGGCGGGACGGAAGGAGTGGCAGAATGGCGGGGGTGGGTGGATTGGTGGAAAATTAACAAGCAATCTACTCGTAAATAGCAGCTATTTTTTAATTATGCCATGCTTTCTCACTGCGACAGTGCAAAGAAGTGAGTAGTCTGGCTGGATAAGTGAGGTATGCTGATGCTGATGATATCCTTTGAAAGAAAAAAACGAGGAAACGCTATGAGAACGTTAGAAATGGTTACCCAAAGCGATGGAAAAATGTGGATATCGAAGATCAATTTCAGTTTTGTGTTGAAGACGCCTTCTTGTTTCATCGAATCAGATCAGATTGTTAACTGCCATAGCTGAACCAGAATCAATTTAGTCGAATCACTATTTTCAGATCTTCTAAAACGATCACAGATGAAACGGAAAGTGCCAAGGCGGATGACGCCGTGGCTCGGTTCCCCTTCCATTCGGGTATTAACGCTTTTAATAGTTCCTTAACTAAAATATAATATATTTTGAGTAACAAGCAATTTTGAACGTTCTGCGATCTAATTCAAGCTTTGAACCAAAGCCGGTTCGAGAATAAAGCCTTAGACTTTCCAACGGGTTCGAACCTTCTCCAGTTTCTTGCAGCCTGGAAAAGATATACTCGGTTCGGGTTTGGATATAATTAGTAGCATAATTTTCATACTTTGTACCAAATGTAATATAGAGGAGTATGGGTCAGTAGGAACCAGGTCTGCAAACCTCGAAGAAATCATAAGGGGATCACTCGGGTTCACGCAGCAGGTTCAGAAGGTCGTTGAACTCAGTCTCAGAAATAATTATGTTTCTCGCTAGTCTAGAAAAGTTGTATATAAGCTTAAGCAGCAGATTCTTGAGTGAATTCTTTTTAAAAAAGGCACTGCTATATCTGTCACCTTCTACATTATTCTCTAGCTCCGCTTCTTCAGAAGATAAGCATGGTAAAGAATCATTGATGATTGAATTCAGCGGTGGGCAAGTCTTTGCTCTGATTGCTCTAAGCTAGCATCACTTAAATTCATAAGAAGTAACCCTGCTTTGAGGCTGCAAAGCTAAATATATGTAGTAAATGTAGCCTTGCTAATAAGGGTTGCTTTTAATGAGCTGATCCCAAACTAAAATTTCGTGCCCACCGCTGCCTTAATTCTTTAGTTTATTTTGTCGATTATACAATTCAGCAATATGTTTATTTCCAAGCTGTTTCCGGTCTAAGGTTCAAAATACATATTTTCTTGAAGCCCAAGACTTAAATTAACAAAAAGTTAACTTTGGAAATGCTCAGGTCAACTCTATTAACCTTTTTTGCGAACCTTATACAACTGCTCTCGTTATTGTCAAGTAAAGTCATACTTGAACGTCTTTCGCTCAATGTTAAATTTCAACGATTAAATATCACAGCTGCCACTAAAATCCTGTAAGGGTTCTACAATGCAGATACCCACTAAATCTCTTTCACAGGGCATAAACAACACAAAGTAATGCAGAAAAATAGCTGCCAGCTGCGAATGGTGGACATTTTTTGTTAGCCAACTGGAAATTAGCAGCAAAACAAAAACTGTCGCCATACACAAGTCACTTCCATTTTTTTTCCAAGCCACTCTGCTCTACTCAGCTACCTCCACAGCACTCCTAAGAAGTTCCCCGGGGTAAAGTTGCTGCGCTGTTTAGTTGACGGGGCGTGGTCAAGTACTAGTACTTGGTCACTCAAGAAGTGGTCAGTGAACTTGCCTTGGCCGTGCCGTACGGCTGCTTAAAGCCGAGTCAAATACGTTTAGCCACATACATATATGCCTAAACATAATGATGGCTTCATCAGTTTTTGGTTGAGCAGAATTTGTGGTCTATATTCCAAACATTTGCATAGAACGCTTCTCACTCTGCATTAATTAATTATTTATGGCTTGCGAAACATGTTGCCCAGCTATGTTTCTCCATCTCCATCTCTCGCTCTCTCTCGGCATTGTTTGCTCAGTGTGCAAAATATTGTTATGGAAGCTTTAAGTGAAGGCAAGGCATCAGTCTCGCCCTTCAAGTCATCTTTATCTAATAGAATTGATCGCAGAATATGGTCTGGTTTGTGTTTTAGGCTCATGTGCATGCCAAGCACGCACACATAATTATAATTTTTACAACGTCTAAATAAACGCAAATATTTTATGCATAGAGGTAAAGTGAAGCGCAAGCGGGCAGGTGGTGATGGCAGGAATGGGGTAAGGGGGTAGGGCTTGCGTTTGACAGGCGAAAGAAGAAAATTCAAGAAATATTTAAGCTTTGAGCACTAAGTGATTGAGTTTGTGACACTATACGAGAAGTATTCGGAGTCTATACGATGAATCAATCTAATTGGTCTTTGCCAAAAGTGAAATTCGAGCATAACCTGGTTTTGAAATCAAAAACGAGCAGCTTTTACTCCAAGGGACTTGGAGATACTCTAAAAACTAGTTAGATACTCGGTCAAGGCTTGCTAAAGCCTACTTTGTATCTCTCAAAGTTTTTATACATCAAACAAAGTGTAAAGTGCTGCCCATCGCTGCTGCAGCCGGTCCATCGTTTATCCGATCTTCACCATTTGTTCGGCGGATTGATAAATAATACTGATGACTATATATATTTAAAAGGTACGAGCCATCTATCTACAAAACTGTGGGATATATGATGTTTTTCCCAAATTGCTGAAGACTTTAGTATACCTTATATAGAGCTCTTAAAGTTCTTAAAAGAATTCGGAATCCTTCTTATCAAATCCAACCCGAATTTGGAATCATGAAATTAAAGATCTTAGAACTTTTGGAATCATCGAACTAAAGATCTTAAAACTTCGTACTTAAATCTAGAACTTCTAGGCTTATTGAAGTTTTTTTCAATTAAACAATTTATGGATTTTTCTAGTTCATCTAATTTTATTGTAACTCTAGGTTTGTCTTCATGATTTCAGTTTTAGTTATAGTTGTTGAATTGTCTGGAAATACCCTCAGCCCCCAAGTTACAACAACTTAAAGCTATTGCCGCCTCTGCATAGAGTATTCCATTAGCTGCCATGACAATATTCTTATTGTTGATTCATTTTCATGTGCATAATGTTCTTCAACCATTTCAAATATAACTTACAATATAATTTATGCAACTCATCGCGCTCTGCTCTGTCCATATAAATGATTGGCTCTCTCTCTTTCATATTGAACAAGTGACGTCAGGCTAGACGCAAAGGCTATAAATATGATTGACTTAGTTGACCATTTTGTCAATCAAATTTTGGATATCAAACCGTGAACACTACCGGAGACTCATTGGACACCATGTTACTGAAAGTGGTGTTGATGGTGAGTTATGAGCTACGACTTCTGCTGAGAGGGTTAATTCAGAAATCAACCACATTTCTTGCCAGCTCTCACTGCTTGCGACTCTGTGCCAGGCCAAGCCTCAGCTGTTGGTGACGGCACCTGTAAGCTATGCAACACCCGGAGGAGGCGCTTGGTTTGGCGCTGCAGCTCCCTCTGCCTACTATCCGGCCTATTTCAATTCTCCGGCCTATGCTGCGTATACATATACGCCGGTTTATGGTGCATACGCCACCTATCCGTACTACACCTATTTCAGACGCTGAGTATACAAGGACAAACCCACAAAATGTGATTTTCCATTTAAAATAACTCAAATTCTCGACCAAATGCGATGTTATCTCATTGATAAATACATATCGTTAACTTGATTCCGATTACAAATTGTTTATATAAAATTGAAATGTGAAAAAGATAAAACCGAACGCCTGTACGAGTGTTTCCGGCTTCGTATGATGAAGGATTATAACAAGTAACCCGAGCCTGAACCCGAACCGGATCACTTTTGTGAAAAATGTGGTTCGGTTTATCAATCAAAGTAAATTTTTCAACGATGCATCCAGCAATAAGATGTAAGCCATTGTACCGAAGCCTTTCACAGTAAATTAATGGCCGGAATTCGGTTCCAAACCAGCCCTGCTACCTAAAATGCACAGAAGTCATAGCAGAAAAATTCCTGAAAAAAATAAACAAGTTAAGTTGCATCTCGAAAGTAAGTAAAATTCATTTAAATACTTAGTTATGCTTAGTGAAACATGACTTGCTGCATTTTTAGCTCAGGTGATGCTTACCCAGCGATTCTTAGCAGCTTTTTGCACTTTAACATGGTCAGTAAATCTTTTAGAATATTGTAATGTTTCTTGCCCACACACACACACACACACACCCACAGAGCCTCGTTTCCAGCTTAAGCGCCTTTTGAGTGCCGAGGCAGTAAACCCGCCCCTCGCGTAAATAGAGCACAAAGTTGGAGGAGAATCCCATCTGAAGGCAGCCGAAGCTCAGTGCAGACAAGCGCATGCAAGAGATGAAAATGATTTGAGGCATTATGTTTGCCTCCGTTTCTTGGTTTCCTGTTTTCCTTTTTCCATTTTTCTTCTTTTTGGCCACAAAATTGCTTTGCTCTAGCATGTTGATTGTAAAAGATTTCAGCGTTGAGAGCACAAAAGCGGGCGATGATGTACGAGCAACGACGCATGTCGTACGTTTTGCACCTTGAAGAGGCCAGCGCCGGAGTAGTGCGAGATGGAGATGGCCACATAAAACAATAAAAAGCCATGCCAGCTGCCAGGTAAAGAACCGTTTTCTTGTAGAGCGCCCGGGGGCCAGCTGACAAAAGCTTCCTGTCTGCTGTCCTGTCAGCAGGTCCTCTCTCACCTTTCGCAGCAAAAAAGTTGAGAAATATATATGTATGTATTTATTTTCTGCTAAACGCTTTGGACGAAGTGGGTAGGTAGCCTTGGGGCCAGGTGAAAGTCATTTCACGCTGTGTGTAGCGCAAAAGATTAAAATAATAGCACCGCGTAAATTAAACAGCCAGTTGGAGCTGGGGCAGGAGTCAGCGGCAGACTCATTGAAGTGGCAGGACCACATCCTGCACATCCTTTTGTTTTGTGTGCGGCCGACGCTAAGACGCTTAGCAGGTACGCCTCGGCTGTCGCTGATGTTCGCAGCCATCCTCCATCCTCCAAGCAAGCGACCGACCACATTGCGCACTGTCAGCACTTCATTTTCCAAGCCAACATGCCGCGTGCTTCACTTAATGCGACGACTGCCAGCAGCACAGCAGGGCCAGGGCGCGGGCGTGGGTGGATGGCGAAGACTTCATCATGCACATAACTACAAAGCGTACAGGCAAGCCTGTGTATTCCAGTTGCACTTTCCTTACGGATGTTAACCGTTTGTACAGGCGACCAATGCGTCATTTTGGAAGTCGGTTGGTGGAAGATCGAAAATATTGTCCATATTCAAAAAATAGTCTTTTGGAGTGGACACAAAGTAATTTTCCAGTTCTTTCCAGTTGGTTCCAAACCATCTCTGTCCCACTTCACGCCCTCAATATAATTACATGGAAATCAAAATCGACGCATTTGTCGCCTGCCCCTTGTGCTGTGTCTTACACGTTACGTATACGTACGTATGTACCGTATTATGCTCGCTGGTGATTCGAGGTGGTTAATGGCGAAGGGGTGAAGCGGAATGCAGTGTTTTTTTTGGGAGGGGGGGATGGTGAAATGCATTGGTGTTGCTTCGCTGAGCTGCTGCCTTGGCTGAGTGTTTGTGGCTTGTCTGTTCCGACTTTGTTTCTTCGTGTCCTCGCCTCCTGCCGTCTGCCTGTGCACCAAGCTTAATGCTTTATGTTTGCCAGCTTTCAGCTCTTTTGTTGTTGTTGCGTTTTTGCAAGGTACTTTGCTTTTGTTCGATGAAACGTAAAAATAGCAACAAGCAGCAACGAAAACTCATTTTTAGACAATACCCGCATAATTCCGACGGATGAGAAGAAGCAGCAGCAGCAGGAGCAGCAGCAAGAGCAGCAGCCGTAGCTACTGTCTTGTTCTTTTTCACTCATCCTCTTTGTTGTTGTTGTTGTTGCAATGAGGGATTTCCGCTGTAGTTGTTGTTGTTGTTGCCTGCCACTGTTTACATTTCGTTGCGTTCGGTACACAAAGCAAAACCGCAAGAAGTTTCTTACGCGCTGTCAGTTTTCATAATGAAAGTGGATGCCGATGCCGCCGTGCCCCCCTTCCTCCTCAATCTAGCCGCAACAATAGTTATTCAAGCGCAAAATTCGCTGTAATCTGCCAACGGACAGCTAACCAACATATGCAAAAACTTTCACACAAGGACCCTACGATACGCACGGCTTAAACTTTTAACCCTTCACACACACACACACACACACTCACACTCAACTGCGAGAGGTCTGAAAGCCTGTTGCGTCTTCTTGTTGTTCTTGTTGGCTGGTCATTTACGCCCATTTAGCCACATTTACCAAAGTCAACAATAAAGTCAAAAACTTTTCTCTCACCCAGTACGAGAGTTGAGAAAGGCTGGATGTAGTCCCAACAGTGAGAGGCAGGAGTTGAGAGAGGGATTTGTTTTTGTTTGATAGAATTGATGCAAACCGATAATTGGCAAAGTTTTTCTATGATGTAACTGAAGCCTTTCTGGAAACCATTTTTTACTCTAGAATCCTTTATAGTCAGAAACTTTTGGAAATTGGTCTCCTCTGGCTATATAATAGCACGATTTGAGTAGGAAAATTACAAAGCCAAGCTGTATTCCGTAAAATGGATTTGAATGGCTAATCGAACCTATAGATTTCGTGGCAGAAATTATGATTTTAGTAGTAAACAACTGCCCGTCGAACAAACTGTGCACACAGACAGCACACATATGTTAAATCGAAGGTTCACATTGCACATTTGCCCTGACATTCACTTCGTAATGCATTAAGGTGTTCTATGTCTTTGGAAATACTAATGGTAATGGTATTGTGGACAGTAACAGCCAGGTCTGCAAGCTGGCTTTGCACCGAACCAGCTCAAAGCCGGAACTTCCACATTTATACGTAATGAAGAACTTTCTGAAAGCGCTTAAAATCTACATATCATATCTTATTTATACCGAAGGAAGTTGTTAAAACATATTTAAGAATTATAAATGGAGGAACGAGGCTGATGTTGAAAAGGAAACCTATTGTTAAAATTTGATGACTTGTCTTATATACGTGTAGCTTGCAGAATCATCGTAACATCAAATAAAATTCAGCATTATTCATTAAAAAGCAGATACAAAATATTGAAAAATTCTAACTTTAAAGTTTGATTAAAACAGTTGCAATATTACCAGCAGGGTTCGGAGTTGCTCTTTGCTCGAAGCTCTCGAGAGCCAGCTTTTGCTCTCAGCTCATAGCACTCGGCTCTTAGCTCTGAGCTGAGAGCCGGTTGATGGCTCAAGGCTTCCGAGTTGCGGCTCTCAGCTCTTAGCCAAAAGCTGTGGCTCACGAGCTGTGAGACTTTTAGTGCTCCCGGCTCTCGACTCTGAGCGAGAGCCGAAAAGAGGCAGAGCGCGTGGCTCGCTCGTGAGCAATTCCGAACCCTGATTACCACTGAATAGGAAATCAAGCAGAGTAGAAAGACAGACAGCTGCCTTGCCATGCTCTTCAGCTCTTTATAAATTATAAATTTTGATGTATAGAATATCTATGGTATATCTCGGACTAAGACATTTATGTAACACCATTAAATTGCTCTTAAGATCATCTTTTACCCAGATGTGTACACAATTTTGGTTTCAGGCCTCATTAGCGCTTTGTCAACGCTCTCGAAGTTTTCATCTTAGCATCAGGTGTCAATTTTAATTTAGTGCCTTTGCCAAGAATGTCAGGTTAGATGTTTGTTTGCCTTGTGGTAGTTAGTTGGGCAGGGGAGGGGGCGTAGGGTCTAAGGACAAAGGAGGTAACAACAGCCGCCTGTCATGGAATGTGTTATCCCATATTTTGGTGGCTTGCGGTTCTGTGGTTGTTGTGGTAAATTCTGGTGCTTTGTGTATGAGCTTAGAAGGTTGAAGTGAGATGAAGGTGGGGGCTTAATCATGGAAACACATTTGCGCTTAGTGGAATTTTGGGTATTGAAATTAAGGCAAAGTGATGTATGGAGTGGCAATGTGTCAGGCGAATGACCATCATTAGTTAATACAAATGATACGAGGCGTAGCTAATCAGTGATTGGTTTAAACTTCTTGCGAACTGCCTAGCAACCACTTTCCTCTAAAAATAAACAAATCTCTTCATTAATATTCTTCTGCAATAGCCAGCTCGAAATGTAGCAACAATTGAATGCTTAGTCAAAATAGTCATAAAGTGTTCGCTAATGGAGCAGTTGAAATATGCGAGGGCCATGAAGTCATGCATGCTAATCCCCCAAATCCAGACGAAAGTAATTCACAAAAATATTTCATTAAATTCTTAAAACATTTTTTATTATTATTTCATACACAAAAATCACAAGAGAAAATAAATGCCAAGACCATGATTCCAAATCATGGCGCACTATTTTATGGGTGGCGAGGTCGAACGGT
This sequence comes from Lordiphosa fenestrarum, assembly GCA_035044985.1. Lineage (NCBI taxonomy): Eukaryota > Metazoa > Arthropoda > Insecta > Diptera > Drosophilidae > Lordiphosa > Lordiphosa fenestrarum. The sequence continues at coordinate 1,135,643 of JAWNNO010000849.1, read as the reverse complement.
TTACTTCTTGAGCAGCAGAGGAGCAGCAGCGGCAAATGGACGGGCCACATAGGGTGCACTATAGGCTAGGGGAGAGGTGTAAGCAGCGGCATAAGGAGCTGCATAAGGAGCAGCCAGGCGAGCAACTGGAGCGGTATAAGCAGCCGTATAAGGAGCAGCATAGGCAGCGGTGTAAGGAGCAGCCAATGGAGCAGTGTAAGCAGCGGCAGCGAAGGGTGCAGTGTAGGCGGCTGGGAAGGCAGCACTATGGGCAATACTGTGGGCGGTATAGCTGGAGGCATAGGGAGCCACATAGGCGGCGCTACCCACCACAGCCGGAGCAGTGTAAGCCAGAGGAGCGGCAGCCAGAAGACCCGGCTTGGCAGCAGCCACAGCCAAAACAGCGAAGAAGCAGACGGCGAACTAAATAGTATTATAATGAGAGGAATACAAGCATAAGGATGTCAGATTTCATAACAGAAATCAGCAAAGTAAACTTACGAATTTGAACATTTTGCTTTTGTTTTTGTGCTTGTCACTTAGTGGATGGCCAATGGATGTGTGATGTCCAACCACTCGCTTGACTTGTCTTTTATAGCAACTTACACTTTTTGGCCAACGCACTAATTGGCCATGCAAATCACGCCGCTTGGCCAAGTCAACGACTGACTGACTGTAGCCGAATCCATGTTGCGCATGCGCAATTCTTGGCTTCAGCAGGTTGATAGTTTTGACTCGGCTTGGCCATGTCTTGTCTTGGTGCGTGCCTGAGCGTCCGTTATTTGGTCTGTCCATGACCTTGGGACTGCAGTTTTGTTTACACTTTAATGGAGTTTTTTTTGCGGGTATTACCGCCTCCGTTTCTGAATACGGTAGCCGGTTGCTATTAAATGGTAAGATTTATGATATCACAGTTAAGGATGATGATTGATAAATTGTGCATGATTAATGATTTTTCTTTAAAAACCTAAACTAGATGACATACTTTGATACTAGGTAAGAACCATATTTTACTTATTTGACTACTCAACTTTACTTTTTCCATACTAATAAAGGTTTATTTCGGAAGATTCTGGAGTGCTTAAGTCTGTAGGGATTGTGTTTAGTTTGAACCTAATGGATATTTATATTAAGCAAGCAATTTTTGTATGTGCTGTCTGCTCATTAAAGAGTATTCGCACTTTACTTGGTACAGAGTTTATCACAGTGGGGCTTGGCCGACTTTGTTTCTTGTTTAAATGGAATACCATACCATTTTGAACATCATTTCGAGTTCACAAAACTGCATTTGGCAGTATACAATGGGTGTTGAGAATAAGACAATAGTGTTACATTGCATCAGGAGCCCACACAAGCCATAAACTGGTCCCCATAACCGATTGCTATGTCATGAAAGCTTTTGATTTGATCCGCAATTAGGGAAATCAGAATTTAAGCTAATGATTTTCGTAATAATTTTGAACAGTTTCCATTTCCGTGAGCGAAAATTTCTACAAATTTTGCACTTAAGCCTAAATAGTATCAGCACATATACCGATTCAGATTAAGCGAATGAGAAAACGGGAAAGAACGTTGAACAAAACTTTCTGTTCATATTATATCATTCGAAATGTCGAAAGTTTTTGAATAATACACGCAGGATCCTTTATAAAATGGCATGATTCAGCTTGATTCAATTAAATCGCCTAATTTGTTGTTGTAGCTAAAGCCAACCGTGTCCAGCAACAGAATTTCTTTAAAAAATGCTTAAAAAACAGGCCACGTACTTTTCTACAGAAACAAAGTCCATTATATCAGATTATTTCACGATGCAAACCTTCAGACCGAAGTTTCTTTTGAATTTTTATGCTCTGTACCGTAGGTACATTGAGTATTATAAGTTTTTATACTCTGTACTGTAGGTACATAGAGTATTATAAGTTTGTGCAAAAACCCATAAAGTATATATATTCTTGATCAGCATCAACAGCCGAGTCGATATAGCCATGTCCGTCTGTCCGTCTGTCTGTCCGTATGAACGCACAGATCTCAGAGATGGTAAGAGATAGAGGTTTGACATGTATGGGACATATGTTTCTTATGTCTGCAGGCAGATCAAGTTTATTTTCAATTTTGGCCCTCCCGCCCCCGCAATTTAGAAAAAACGTCATATCTCCCACAGTTTTGAAGATAGATGGCTTGTTCCTTCTGGACATATTTAGTTATTAGGATAACTTATCGATCCGCTTATCGATGAAGAAGATCGGATGAACGGTTTTCGAGTTATGATCAAAAGACAAATTTTCTTGGTACAGAGTATGTTATAGTCGGGCTTGACCGACTTTCTTTCTTGTTAAAATTGAAGTGGTTTTCTTTAAAAATAAAAAATAACAGAAATAATTGACTTTCCATTCCCAAAGGGCCTAGCGAAGCTTCTATCAATCTTTTGGCTTGTGTGCTTCTAAATTTCGCACAATAGAGTGGGACCTACAGTTTAAAGTTTGAGTTACTTCACAGCTGGCGCCAAAAGCTGGTGAAGGTGATCGGGTGTGTAAGTTTTTAAAATGAAAAACTTTTTCATTAGACATCCCGAGGCACACACACACACTACCCGCTGCACCACACCCGGACCTCATTTAATACTCACTGTAGAAGCACCATACAAGGCAGTACATTGTAATTAACTCTCACCATTAGCCATACATAAGGGAAAATTAATTAATAAATGTCATAAATAGCCAAAGAACAAGCAGAGCCCACCCCCCCCTCACACATTAAACAGAAGAAAATAAAAGGCAAATGTGAAGCTTAAAACTCACTAATTAGAAATATCGAGTGCTGGTTCCACTTTTGCTCTATGGCATATTCAAGGTGTTTACACCCCCAATGCACACACACACACACCCTTAAGCACTCCCTCTCTGGCACAAACTCACACTTGAAAAAGTGTTGAAGCGTGAATTTTGCTTAAAAATGCCAATTACGCGAATTTTGCATTGCAATGACAGGAAGAATGGATTGAAGGATGTACAGAGTGGGGGAGGTTCCATGCCACTGCAGGATGATGTTGCCGCCGCTAAAGGATTTTGCCAGGCTGTTGTTGCCTCTCAAGTGTTTGCCATGTGACTGTGCATACAAGCCAGCCTATTTTCAATGAATTTTCGGGGGCGTGGCTCTCTCCTCTTCTACTCATGCTGCAGGGCCTCAAATTGAAATCTTCTTCATGCAGAAACCGCAGGCAACAAATTTATTTGTTTTGACACTTGACGTTGCCAAAGGGAGAAATGTAACATGAGGCTTCTCAGCCTGTCTCCTTGTCGTTCAAAGTCGCTTTCATTGTCAAGTTTTGTCGACTAGCGACTAGAAATTATTATTATATTGGTTAATCCGCCTAAAAGCTTTGATGCCGGCAAAACATTTCAAGTGCGCATATCAAAGAGTTGCAATTCCCCGTCCACGCCCGATGACTAGCATTCCCCCGAGGAAGTAAGCCAAAGTGGCAGCCAGTAATTAAAAAAAAAATGGAAATATTCACAAAAAGGCGCTGAAAATACGCTTGGTTTGGCTGGGACAAAGCTGAGGTTCAGAACTCTTAAGCCAAATTGGGGTTCGACAGGGAAGTATCCTGTGATAAAAATTATTCTGAAGATTTGAAATGCAAACTTTGAGCGAATTTCGAAAGTAATAATCATATTTCATTTCTTAAAACCGGAAACTCTTCATTTGACTAACATAATTTATAAGCAATGACTTCTGATTTCAAGTTCAGAAACGCCTTTGCTACTCCTTGGGCAGCCAAAGTCTATGCATAAAAAAAAAAAAACAACTGCAGACGGGAGGGAACTTTGAACAAGTGGCGTGAAATATGCGCCACTTTTGCTTTTTGCCCACCAGACCAAACTCTCGAGCATTGTCCGCCCCATCCCGCCCAAGTTGCAGTTTATTGCCATAATAAAGGCGCTGCTTGTTCTGACTTCGGGCCATGGACATGGCGGTTGGCATTTGGATTTGGAGGCGTGGCAGCAGCTGTGCGTGCGCGTTAATGCGTCGTTTAAGTGCCATAAAACGTGAACGGCACACATGACATCTCCCCCGCTCAAGCGCCCCCAGCCGTCGATAAGGTCTATTAAAAAATTTTGTTTTGAATTTGTCTAGAAATGCCTGCGACATTTGGCAGCAGCATTTTTTTTTGGTTTGCCTTTAAGTGGTTTTCACAAATTATTCATGAGAACGTGTGCCATCCAGCCCCACTCGCAAACACACAAAAGAAGCCAGCCCGCGGAATGGGAATGGAAGGGAAATTGAGCAAAGGTTGCTAGGGGTAAGGAATGTCAATGCGAAGTTATTAAAATCTGAAGGGTACGCCGTTCAAATTGGAGGTGGACAACTTATTGGACTTGGTTTGTGAACCAGTTCTTTATAAAAGGTTCTAGCAAGTGGCTGAGAAGTTTAGTAAGTTTGCATAAATTTCTTATTTATTCGAGAACTTTTATTTAGTTTATTTAAAAACTGTAAGGGTGCGCTCAGACAGTCACATTTTTGGGCTGCCAGTTGGTGTCATACATGTGTGAACATCTGCCAGTGTTGTGCCACTTGACTGGTGCCATTTATGCTCTGACAAATCGGTGCATATTCTATTTTGATTAATTTAAAAATGCAAATATAACCTGCACATATAAGTTTGAAAGGATTTCAGATTTTTGATACATCTATCTTTATCTCGAAAAAACGAAGCGTCTTTTGATGCAATCCTATCCAATTCTATCCAATTTTGCAGGTTCTTTAAAAGAGCAAACTTGCTGATTCTCAATGTTGAAAAAACTACCTTGTAGTGACTTTGCTCGAACTCTAGCCATTTTTGCTGACCTGAAGAGTTAGGCTTTCTTTTTTGATTTATTTATCAGTCACTAGTTAGAATAACATATATAACGAAAACTTTAACCACAATGTATGAATACAATTACAATTTTGAACCAGTTCACTTTGAAATCAGCTCAGCGCCTTCATTCTTTCTATGTAACTCCCACGCCACACATCTCTAATTTCTCCCCACACGCCCGACTTTTAATCGTTAAAACTTTTGTAAATTTGAAGGGAGCATATATAATTGCTTTATGGCCATTCTGCTGCGTCTTGGGAAGCCGCAGTCGCTGTTGCCAACGCAATTTCAATTTGCCTTGTGCCCGCACACACAAAAGTCTAATCAAATTACGCCGAGCTCAAGCGCCCCAGCACGTGCCAAGTGTGGTGCGTGTACAGCAATGAATTGGCCCACTAAGTCAAGTAGTCCAAGTAAGTAAGCGGTCCAAGTGTCGAAGTTTCGAGCGATGTTGGCTGCATTTGTAAGCGCGACCTTCCCGAATGGAGGCCCAATTGGATGTGTCATGTCAGCGATTTCCACTATAAAACGACGCCAGTTGGTCGAAACCAACATCAAACAAAGCTCACAGCTTCAAGTAGCCACATCCAGCAATAAGGGAAAGAAAACAAAACAACCAAAATCAACATGAAATTCGTAAGTGAAGAACAGGTGAATTGCTTCTGGTGCCCTAACCAACATCTTTTTCTGCAGTTCGCCGTCTGCTTCTTCGCTGTTTTGGCTGTGGCCGCTGCCAAGCCCGGTTTGGTGGGCGCTTCTCTGGCCTACACTGCTCCGGCTGTGGTGGGTAGCGCCGCCTATGTGGCACCCTATGCCTCCAGCTATACGGCTCATCAGGTGGCACATAGTGCTGCCTTCCCAGCCGCCTACACTGCACCCATTGCTGCTGCTGCTTACACTGCTCCATTGGCTGCTCCTTACACCGCTGCCTATGCTTCTCCCTATACCGCCGCCTATGCTTCTCCTTATACCGCTGCCTATGCTTCTCCCTATACCGCTGCTTACACTGCACCAGTGGCTGCTGCCTACTCTGCTCCTTTGGCTGCCGCTTACACAGCCCCCATTGCTGCTGCTGCTCCACTGCTGCTGAAGAAGTAAACAACAAATATGTGACCACATCTTGTCCCTGTCTGTGTAAATAAAGATTTGTAAATACATAAACACGATGAAAACACTGAACTAAAATGTAGAAACCAAATCTCGAACGTAAAGAAATTTAAAAGACCAGTTTAAAATTTTTGATTTGATTATTTCATTATGATAAGCAAACTATTCACTTCAGTTAGCTCGAAGTGTTGTTACATTAAACAGGGACAAAGAACACCACAAAGGAGCCTGGTTGACTGTACAGCTGTTTCAAGACCCACCAAAGTTCTTTCATCAGCTGTTTATTTTCCTGTTGACTTTCAGTCTCTCCATGCCAGCTGCGCCTTAACTGCTTGGGAATTCTAAAGCTAAAGCAGACAGAAGCCCTTGTGTGAGCGTGTCCCCAACTGGAATCACCCTTTTAGTGAGAGAGATTTACTTTCCGCTGTTTAAACGTTCCTGAGGGGTTTGGTAGTTTGTAAAATTTTGATTACTATAAGTCACACCTAGCAACTCGTAATGACTTTTGCAAGTGTCCTGAGAAAATTCAGTTAAAAAAATGTTAATATTTTAAACATTCGCTGAATAAACATGGCAACAGAAGAAGGCTTTGTGACGCACACACGGACTAAAACATGTTCTCAATAGCATGCAAATTGTTAGCCATTTATTTTTGGCCCCAGACTCGTTCCACATTATCCGTCTATGAGGCTTATCATAATTTCCAATCCCAAAAAGCCACACTTGTGACAACTTTCCTCTACTTTTTGTTGGCCAACCAGATATGACAGAATCCATTCAAAGGCAACTAAATAAAAAAAAGGGAATGGGAAAAAGTTTTCAACTTTTTCGCAGTTTTATTGAATAAAAAGGTCATTAAATTTGGACGCTATCTGTTGCGAGAACTTGTGAAAATGGGGCCAAATCCCCGTATCCCCCTTGGCCCATAGCACTTTGGATTTTACTAGCCTTTTCCGCTTACGTAGCAAAAGTTTACAACTACTTGGCGTTTACTACCTGGTAGAGCACGACAAGCAGGGCGAGATGATGCCAAAGTTATGATAAGCAGCAACAGGATAGTGATAGACAGAGGGAGAACGAGAGAGGCGGTTGGGCGAACAGCTTTCAGCGCGCAGGACAAAGTCAAGCAGAAAACTTCACTGCCGCTGGAAATGGAGAAGAACGCAGGAAGCGCTGAAAGGAAGCATATTTCATATACAAGAAGCAAAAAAAATAAAAAGCAGACGACGAATAAAAAGAAATCCTTTTAAATGGAAAGTTTAATCCAAGGCGAAAGCAGAAACTTGCTCAGGTGAGATGTCTGAATTTCGATAAGGAGCAAATTGGTTTGAGTCTATTTTGGTAAAGTAACTCATAAATGAACTCAAAGTTTGCGTTAAGTGTGTGTGGCATTATGTGTGTAGCAACGACCTGACAATTAAATGTTTGACTGGCAAAAGCAATAAAATTGAGCAAATAAAATTTGTATTCACTTTATATAATTTTGATGATTTTTCAAATCAAATATACACCCACAGGGAAACACACACACGCCGAGTCAAATGTTAGAAAGATTCCCTTTCGAAATAAACACAATCATGTGCAAACGTGTTTTTCAAATGGATTACATGAATAAAAGATTTATACACGTAAGGTAAATCAGTAGCGGGTTACCAAGATACACACAGACATCTCCTCCGTATGTGCTGCCGCCCTTCACCCAATCCTATTCCCAAACTGAAGACGTTCAAGTGAAGATATGCGAAGATGTAAGCAAATTTTTGAAAGGTAGCAAAGCAATAGACCGAACATCCATTCATCTATTGATTTTTGTTACTTACAGGCGCAGCCGCCAAATTGAAGCCGATTCAATCAAGTTATTTGAAGCTAGTTAATTGAATTTGTTTGCTATGATTAAGGAAGGGTATAATCCGTTTAGGCGGCTTAACTTTGTTGATTATTTCCAAGCTGTGTGTTGGATGTGCAGTGGCTTTCATTTGATTATGAACGCTTCCATTTAACTTACATTAAAAATCAAGGAAAACATCCTTTAACTGGTTCACTCTGAAATTCAGAGTGTTTCTGCATAAATTTTCGTAAAAACATTTGGAAATATAATGGAAGGATAAGCAAATAAAAGGTAAGTGATTCTTTCAAAAAGTCAAATAATCAGAGTATTAGAACTTAAATTGTATAATTAAAACATAGCATACTGTAGGATAAACTATGGCAGACACTTTGCATTGGGACAAAGCACAGTATTAAACTAACAATGCTTCATTATCAAGAATCAAGCCAAAATCTCCACTTTAAAGCCAAACTTTTTATCTAAGCTGTGCATCATTTAAGTAAAAGCGAGTAAGATATATTCGTGAGTACCGTAATTAAGCATAGCATAAGATTTGCATTAAGATCTCCTCTAACCCATGTAACCTTACCTAGCTCAAAAGAAACAATGTAAACCAAACCATATACTGCCTGAAAGTAAAATAAGCTTATGCACGCTACATGTCGAACCTCTATCTTTTACCATCTGTGAGATCTGTGCCTTTTTACGGACAGACAGAGAAGTCAGGAGTCGGCCTATTCCGGTAAGAAAGGATTGACTTGAGCACTGATTTTTGAATTCCGGAATTCTTGTATTAATCCCCTGTTTAGCTCACTAGAGCAATATATTTCAATTCCACCCACTGAGCTTATTCTAAGCTTTTAATTGGATTTCGACTTGATCTCACATTCGGTTCCAAACAAGAAGTCTCAATATTTGATCCCAATGTATAAACTTTCTATAGCAACACAACCAAGCAATTTGTTTGTTTTCACACAACTTTAAAAAAGGACACACCTTGCACCATGATGTAGCCTGTCCTATCTTCAACAGACAAATCAGCAGCTGCCTTCTAACGTCAGGAGTGCTATAACTGGTAGCGAATTTCAAGGCATAATAAATGGAAAAGATCTTACAACAGAGAACAAACGCTCAATTAACAGAAGCCTTTGTGTATACGTGTTAAAGGATCAACTGTAAATTGGCTAAGAATTATTTAAGAATTGATGCTCCAATTCCAAAAATAAATAGAATTTTTAAGTAAAATTTAAGCAGGTAACTTATTTGCAGCCCACAAAACTAGGAACATTGCCAACACTTTTGTTCACCAAAACTTGGCGTAACATAATTCACACGAGAGCAGACGACTTCTGGCCGTACCAGCTCCAGCTACAGACCCAAAAAGCCACAGTGGCTTTGGTGGCACATTTTCTTCCCTTTTTTTGTACACCACCCGAGCAACAAATGGTGCACATTGGGAGCCCAAAGCTACTTTACGGAACGTAGCAAGAAGCGACTCACATATTTTATTATCTGCAGCGGCGGCACAGCGAGGGGGCAGAGCCAGAACGGGACTGTCTGTGCAACAAGGCGCAAAACTTAAGCGGCGAAGACAAATTTTTATTGCCACAAGCCCAAGTCGATTTCGATTATTGACTGCAGGCCAAACTGTTGCACACTGTTGCCACCCCCAACTGGTTGGTCCTTGTCTGTGGTAGCTGTCGCCTTCGCTCATTTGAGTCACATTTTATTATTTTCGTGCATTTATCGTATGGTTGGTTGGTTGGCTGGCATTTTATTTTATTAGCGTGACATTTCAATTGATAGACCCTTGTGGATGCAGAGTTGGTCTCGCTATTGAAGTTCGATGGGGAGTGTGTGTGAAGGGTTGTGGATTTGAAAGGAGACAATGGAAATGTTGAGACATGCTCCATATTAAAACCAGGGAACTGGACGACTGTAGTTTTAATTATAGACTACGAAATTGCTAGATACAAACCTGAATAATCAGAGCCCAGCTCGATTTTAGGTCGATTAATAGATCAACTTGCATTTGGCTTTTTTTGTATGGGAAAAAAGCTGATTGTTAGCATTTAACGTCCACTTCCTGGTTCCGTTTTCGATAGTTCCTTGTTCCTCATTCCATCGTTCCAAATTCGCTGGCAACTTCTCGACGCTATTGTGAGCAAATCAAGTTAGTCGGTGCTTTCAGTGTCACCTACTGATTTGGACATTTCGTTACCCAACTCGACATTACCGACAATACTTTGACCGAGCAAACACACAACTCCAAAAACAATTCTACCTGAAAAAATCCCATAAAAACTGTCAAAAGGATAATTAAAAAAAAAAATTAGAAAATTATTAAGAATTACAATTATGGTCTACACCGGTTGCGATAGTTTTGCGCTGGCCGCTGAGCAGGATCAACTGGCCATCTATAGCGAGGAGGATGCCTTGAACGCCGAAGACCAAACTCATGAGTCATTCAATCGAGTGATGAGTCTCATCGACTATGATCTGGCCGTAAAGCATCCACTGGAGCACACCTGGACGCTGTGGCATTGGGAGAACGATCGTACCAAAAGCTGGAGCGATATGCTTAGCGATGTGACCAGTTTCAATACTGTCGAGGATTTCTTTAGGTGAGTGGAGTACCAGCCGGGTGGGGTAGGCGATTTGATTTTTTCTAACCATTCGGCAGTGTCTACTATTTCATCAAGCCGCCCACCGAACTGAAGATATTCAACGATTATATGGTATTCAAGGAGGGAGTGCGGTAGGTCATCTAAATTGCCCCATTGATTGTGTTTATATTTGAAAATCTGTTTTTGTGTGTAGTCCCATGTGGGAGGATGATGTTAATAAGGATGGAGGACGCTGGATAATGCTATTGGACAAGGCCTCCAAGACTTTTATTGACAAGATGTGGCATGATTTGGTATGGAGATGTGACATACTACTGTAGGAGATGTCGCTAAAAAGTTCTTGTTTTCCAGCTTTTATGCATCATAGGCGAATGTTTCAAGTACTCGGATCATATTTGCGGTGTGGTCATCAACGTACGTAATAAGGCAAATAAGCTGTGTAAGTGGAAATCAGGGTAAAATATCTCTGTAGCCTACTTTTCATATATTTGTGTGCTCATCAGTTTGGCTATTACCCTAATATGATGTCTCATATGGGAAACTCATGTCCGTCTGTTGCTATGCTCTATCCTCGCTTCCGTTTAAAAGCTATCTTCAGCAAACTTTGCAAGAAGTCTTTAAATACAAATTCGCTGCACATATGTCTGATCCGGCGGAAACTGATGACTCTAGCATATAGCTGGCATAGGAGAGATCGGGCTTAAAACTACTTGTATAAAACTACGTTGTATTTCTTAGTTTGATATGCTTTCCCATGATTCCACTAAGTATGGTCGAAATAATAGAACTAAAGTCAGAAAAGTAGTCTTAGTGAGAAAAACTTGTTTGTTTCCAGTGGAAATGTCCTTCAGAAGAGTTAACTTTCCTCCATTTGTTGTAAAGTATTCCAAAAATTTCGTAAAAACATGATTTCTTGTTAACTTCAACCATCCATATAGCTCTCTGGACCAAGGACTTTCGCAATCAGGAGGCCGTTCTTGCCATTGGTCAACAAATGAAGCAATTATTACCGCTGGGCGATCAGGAAATACAATATCAAATCCACAAGGATGCAATGGTACAGCATGGACCCAATGTTAATGCCATATACAAATTGTAAAAAAAAAACAAACAAAAATTGTTAGCTCCAGAACTTTCCGCAATTTACTGGCGAAAGTGTGTGGAGTAAAGTTGAGCTTTAGTTGGAGTTCCATCAATTGAATGCCTTCGTAAATGCTCAGTTCTCGCTTAGAAATGAGCATATACGATCGCCTCGAATTGAATGGATATATATATACTGAGATATTTTATACTGTACCACTTTAAACTAAAACTAAAAAAAAATCAGGATAACAGGAATAAATAAAGCATTGCATACAGCTAAAAGAATAATATATGTAATAATGGGAGTTGAAAAAGCTTTGCACGTACTGCATGCTACTGTAAGTAGCGTCTGTTCCCACACGTATACCCTTGAGCCAGGCACTCGCTTTATTCCGGTTATCCTTTGCGCCATAATTTTTGGCTATTCTTGGCTGTCATGTCGCGGCGAGTGCTTAGGTGTGTGCGTGTGCGCCCCGGGCTTTTGTGTATTTATGTTGAGCTTGAAGCAAATTGTGACCAATTTATGGAAATACATGTATGTGTGTGTGTATGAGGGGGCGACTCACCCATATGATTTGATTGTTGTAATTTGTAAGGATTTGGCTTTTTTATTGTTTTATTGAATTATGAAGTGGCATTCGTTAAATGACAAGAACGTGATACACACTAGCTTGGCATATCCATGACTATCACTGAGAGCCCCCGACACGTCGCTACGTTGTCGTCCTCGTTCCCTCCTTCCTTCTGCCTGATGTTTTAATATGAGCAGAATTCTTTGGTGAAAATGAATGCATGCAGTTATTCGGTCGGCTAACGTCAATTGATATGCCAACACGTACGTGACAAGAGCATAACGGAGCAGCAAAGACCAGGTAACCGAAAGCCCTGAGAAGATATAAAGCGAGTGTGGGAAAATGAAGTGGAGGATTTGTCTGGTAGTTGTCCTTAAAGTTAATTTTAATAACCAATAGCTAAAGATTTTTATCCATGGGACCTCGTCCCAAAACCTTTGAAAGCAGAAAGCCTCTTCAGTTAGAATTAGACACGTTAAGTCTCTTATTCTGTTCCAATCCCTAGGTGGGACATAGGGCACTAACTACTCCCCGGCGAACACTCTCTACCGACAGACCTCCTCAGATTTTCTTTTGCCTGTTAACTAATCAACATTATTTATCAATCCCGCGCCCTAGGATTGTGAAAGATCAGAAGAGCATACACTTTGTCCCCCTTTTAATTCCATTCAACCAGCATACCTCTGCTGGTACTTTCTCCAGCTAGGGTATCAAAGGGAAATGCAAATAAACGCTAACTGCACACGGCGTTTATCCTTGCAGGATAAGCTTGCTTGCTGTTGCCAGCAAACTAATGTAATTTTTTTTTACCATTTCATTTATTAAATGCAAGTTTAATTGAAAAACCGCTGACTTTGCAAAGGACCCCCAGTTTGTTTTGACTGCTTTAAGAACCGAAACTGGAGTCGAAGCCTGTTGCCATTTTAATTAAACAAAAAAAAACCGTAAAATGTTTGTCCGTTTCGGTCATTTTCCGTTTGTTTGTTTGTTTGCACTGTGTGTGTGTGTGTGTGCGCGTTTTCCCACCACAGCTTTCCCCAATTGTCTTTGGCACGTAAATTTTCTTTGCCAACAAGCACGAAATTGTTTGCCTCTGTCCTTGGGTCCTGGTGTCCTGTGTCCCTTTTGCGTTGCAAAACAAATTAATTGTCTGTTTTTCGCATAAACTTTCTCCAGCTTCAGCTGGTGGTCGCGTCTGTGCAATTTTCAGCGCTCTGTTTGTTGCGTAAATTGCGGCAGGAATTTTTGTTGCTATTATTGCTCTTTATTTGGTTCTGCTATCTTACACTAGCGCTTGTCTCCACTCAAATTTCACTTCGCTTCGCTTAGCTCATTTGCTGCACAACGGTTTTTGGGTATCGCTTGGGGGGTTCCTTGGCGGTCAACCGACTGTTGTCATAATTCAGAGCAAGCTCTCCCCTGTCGGTCATAATTATTTTTTGATTAAAATTGTTTTGCTGCTCCAGCCCACTCCCATCCTGAAGACTGAAAAGCAAGCATCATGGCGGTAGCGCAATTTTATGCCACAAATTATTTTGTTGACCAAAATTCTTCAAGGTAAGCGAATTTCCCACCAAGTTGGGTTAATTAAATCTCAAGTTTTTAATGCAAAAAACTCGGCATATACTTGCAGTACATTTTAAGGAGGAATTCGAGGTCTGTTTATAGAAAATGTGTGAGAATATGTGACTACATGGCTACAGGATAAGTTGAAAGGGACTCAATAAAAAACATTCTAGATCTTTTCTACTAAGAAAACTGTATTAAGATTGTAAAAGCCACCAGGTATGTTCAAACTCGGACCCTTAGGACTACCCATTAATAATCGTAAATATCGTAAGAGACAAAGGCCAGTTGGTATCTAAAACCACTCTAATAGAAGCCAAACCTAGGTGCGTACTAATGGCTACAGGCCAACGCTATAATAGATTGAAGGAAGGGTTTTGGAATTCTCAAGCAGTTATGACATCGCTGACATGAAGAGAAAATCCGGGAGGTCTGTTTTGAAACAGCTGTTCAGAGTTATGCGAAAGCAAATCATGACCTCGAGCCTGCTAAAATGGTTAGTTTACTTGTTATAAAGGTCGTAAAAACAGTCACGTATAGAGAATAATTGTGATGATGGAACTTTATCGGTCTCTCTCTTTGTCGATCATTTCTTTGATGTTTGCTTTACTTTATGGTATGATAGCTATCATACAAAAGAGAGGTCTGAAAAACAGTCTTTGTTAGAACAACTTTTTTGTTTTTAATGGTAGCATCCCGAAATTTTGTATTTTTTATTTTCACATGCTTTCACTTAGTACAAGTTGTGGTCCAAATCGGATGACTATATCATATAGCTGCCATACGAACAATCGGTCAGTCAGAAGAAAGCATCTCCGACCATATAAAGTATATATTCTTGATTAGAGTCGATCAAACAGACTCTCTTAGCCAAAACTACAAGCCGATCCGTAACTGAGCCCCGCAGAATCGGATCGATTTGGAACTAAAGCCGAACCAGTTCCCCATTTAGACTTCGACTTAGCATGGACCGACGATTGTTTCCTTATTTTTTGCACCGGTTTTTCTTTATGATTTCCAGCTCAATTCATTTATGAGCAAACAACGTTTGTCTATCAATTTTTTAGCTTTTTGATCAACGGCCGTTTCTTTTTTGCCCCAAACAAAGAGGAAATGCAATTAAAATAAACGTAATAAATTCTCGATTGCCAATCAGAGGTGGACAGCATTTGGCTGCAAATTAACACATTTCAAGTGGAGGGACTTTTATTTTCCTTTTGTTTTTATTAATTTTATTTGTTTATGTGACGGCTGACAACTCTCAAATTTAATTTGATTTGATACACCCCGGGAGTTGGCTTTAATTGATGGAGTAAGTGTTAGGACATAAATACAAATTGCATTTGTTTTACTGCGCTGGCGGGGGGTTGGTTCTGCGCGTATTTGCATTTCGAAATAATAACAACATAAAAAACTAGTTAAAAGTTGACAACAATGAAATGTCAAAAAGCTTAAAAAAGTTTATGCAACACACACAGAAACGAAGCTGGCAACCATGCAACTTTTTTGGGTTGTGTCTCTCTGTGTTTTTAATGCGAGACGACCCTTTTTGCCCCCTTTGTTTTGTTTCGCCCTCAGTCGCAACAACAATAACAGCAAATTTTTCTAAAATTTCATGTCGGCCCAACCCAAGCTATTTGCAATTTAACTTTTTCCACACACTAACCCCTCTCCGGGAGGGCGAGGTAGAGGGGGAGGAAGGAGCAGGGATACACGTAGCCCAACTCGACTTTAGTTTTTAGTTGGCTTTTATTAACTTTTGTCCTCTATCCTCCCCCCGAGTGCGAGTGTGTGTGTGTGGGTGTGTTGGCGTTTCAGACATTTCCACTTATTTTTTGGCATTAAAGTTGCACAATTACTGAGATTTGACACTAAGACGATGGGTTTTGGGTACGGTACGGCAGACACCACCCTTCACAAAATGACTCGGCCAATTTTCAGTTTTTACTCAAATTTCCAGCAACAATAACAGCAAAGGTACTACAAGTTATTCCACCACTTAGTTTCGGTCAATTTAACTTTCAAGGATTTACAACTTCAAATGCTTCGTCGTCGCATTCGCATGGGCGGTGGTGTCTCCATGGCTTGTTCAACTGATCGGGTCATGGGATCTGGGGTGGGTGGAACATATTTGATCCGAAAGTATTCATAGATGAATTCGCTGGAAATTGTATTAATGCGCAATCCTTCAGTCAACATGGAAAATATTCCTTTGGCATGCAATTGTTGTTTGCGCAGGATAAGGGTTTTGGACTCATCGGTGGCCGGATTATCTATGGGGCTCTGCACAAGTATGAAGCAAAAATTCCGAAAAACCTGATGGCCAAGTGTCTGTGAGGTCGAGAAGAAGAGTATATCAATAGACGTTTACTCGATCTTGGAATTGTAATAAACCTACCGTCAGCATCATCTCTGCAATGGTCATGTGCTGATAGTTCTCGCCCCGATCTTCGGTGGTCATGACAAAGCCAAATTTGATGGACGCAGGCAAGGCAAAGCTATAGCAATGCTGGGCACACAGCAGACGATACAGCAGGAGTAACATATTGAGACCACGCAGACAGACACCTGTATCCGCCATCTGCCATTTGGGCAGCAGAACGGCCCAATCCGCTGGATTTTGATTATCGTTGAGGGCCACCATGCCGTATGCTATCCATTTGTAACTGATGGGTGCATTGAAGTACGGGGGCAAGGGCAGCTCTGCCCCATCAAACTCCACAGCCAGCACGAAATCGAAGCGTATGCCACGATCTCCATCGCTTCCTCGCTCCACAGCCAAAATTTGATGCACGAACGGCACTTGATTGTAGCTCAAGGGTGTGTACCGCAGATCATAAATGACATCGGAGCAACCCACAACGCTGTCAATCTCGGTGGTGGCGCGCAGCAGTTCCCGTTGGAGCAGCAGATTCAAGCACTTCGAATTCAGTTGGTTTCCAAAGAAGAAGGGATGCGTAAAGTTTGACCGGCTCAGCTGGACGCTGCGTTGCGTTTCATCGAAGGTGGGAGCCACCGACATGGGCAGTCGAATGGACAGGAAGACTTCGAAATTTAACGGCATATCCAGATGCATTTGATCCACATAGGCGGCTGCTCATCACGATCAACACAATGAGTAGGGAATGGAAGTGGGAAAGCTTTCTACTTACCCGTTTTATGCAGCTGCCCCAAATAGTTTTTGAACACCGAATCATTCAGTTGCAGCTGCTCCAGAATGGCGTTACACACCACACGTGCATCGCTGATAAAGCTCTGATGTGGCTCCATTTCCACGGTGAACTGGAAAGCCAGCTCCTCCATGGTCTCAATAAAGTTAAGCAAAGTCATTGCACAAAATAATTACAAACACAAAAACGAAAAAAAAATTGAAAAAAGTTCAACCCAAAGAGTTGTAAAACAAAGCTGTCAGTTCAGTGCTGCCAAATTCCACAGTTTCCAAGTTCCAAGTTTGACAGCATCCGATGGAATTTACTTCCTGAACCAGGAAATCCAGAGCGACCATATCAGTTCGATATACCCGACTGCAACCTTGAGTCGTCGCACCAAGGAACGGTATAAAGAGACAAAATTATGTAAACAAAATAGCGACGACTTGAAACGATGAAATATGGAACACGGAGACATTTTCTTAAATAGCAATATAATTAAACCACTTAATGGGCGTAAGAATTCAACGCATACAGCCATGCACCCATGTTCATTACTTGTAGAGCGATTTATAAATTGGCATAGTCCATAGTCCATTAGACAATCGCGTCGGTACTTCAGTTTAACAGCTTGTACGTTTCCTTATCGGTCAGAGTGAATTGTTCCAAGTATAGCACCCTGAGTTCCTTTAGGATTGGACAGCGAGAAAAGAAGTGAGCGATGTCTAGTGTTGCATTGCGTGGAATGTCTGGGCTTTGAGCTATGTAAAGCACAAACAATGTACCGAAGGGTTCTGGTGCGAAAAGTTTGGTTTGTTTTTCAGTTTAGTTATTTTTTTAACGTATTTCTTACTCCCGAAGAGTCAGCTATTTAGAAATTTCCTTTTTTAAAAAGCCATAAATCCCATAATACTCCCAAAATCCATTAGTTCCATCAGCAGCAGCATTGCCAGTCCCCATTTAACAGGTGATCAACGGATGGCAATGCTTTGAATGAATGAAATTCAAATGGCATCCAATTACTATAACTTTTACTACGTTTTACGGATTCTGCGCACTGTCACACAGCATCCACCGACCGACTATGGCAACCTGGGGCATCCATCCAAGTTGTTGGCCAGCTCAACATGAATTCAGTTGCTGTTCGACGTTGCTCGCGTACGGTTGTTGCCTGCTCCTGATTTTCGTGGGCCACTTCCTGAATGAAGCGACAAGTTTAACGGTAGTTAAAAACCCCCACCCACCCTGTGGGAGTGTGAGCGTGGGAGAGAGAGATTGTGTGTTTTTTGGCTGAGAGTGAGATGGACAGAGATTGTGTTATCAATTGTTGTATACAAGCGAGAAGAGAGCGCGCCGTCGCAAATGCACCGGAGAATTGTGTACGAAGAGCATGCAAAGGCGGCAAAGTGCAACAGCAACAACTGGAGAAGCGGCAAACGTGCGTGCCGTGTAAATAACGGAGTTGTGTGTACATACATACATACATATGCAAGAGTGAAGTATATAGAAGAAACAGAAACTGCAGTGTGAAACAACGTGAGCTGTGCCGGCTGCCGTCAAGACAACAAAGCTAAAAATAAAACCGAAAAAACACGAACGCCGCCAAAAGTATGCAACGCTAAATTTTCGCTGATAAAGTTGTGTCTAATAGAAGGTGCTTCGCTTCCATCCCTTCCCTTCTCATCGTATGCCGTGCTAGCAAATTGAAAATAAATTGAATTGCTACAACGTGCTAAAATCAAGCAAAGCAACAACAACAACAACAACCACTTTGTTTCTACCCTACTTTTCACTTGTATGGTAAAGTGCCAGGAAATTGCAGGCAAATATGGACTAGTTAATGGTTTTGCCTTAAAAGGGGGAGATAAATGCAACGAGTTTTCATATGCAGATATTAAATGAGTCCGTCTTAGGGGAGTGAATTATGTGTGAGTGAGTTTTAATACAAAAAAAAGGGTTTTTTAAGTGGAGTATGTAAGTTCTAGAAACTTTACCAAGTGTGTGGTTCAGTGGTTTGCGAGTTAGTCGTTATATTTTGGTTTGAAATTGTGTATACGACTAGTTACAAATTTTTGAAAGATTAGAAAAATTCCATTCATTTCAAGACATTATTTTTGAGGCGTTTGTTTATTGAAAATTTTAAAAATATATTGTCCACTCAGATCAAATCCCATGATCTTGGCAACCAATGAACTGGTCCAAGCTCAATTTTAAATGATGCATGGTTTGGCATATGGCACCGTCTTGTTGAAACCGCATGTTGCCGACGGTACTTTGCTCTATTGAATGTAAATTTTGCGATATTCAATACTTTTCCTTTTCTTTGACACTGGTAAAAATTAGAGATGCAGAGATCCAGGAACCAGATCCCTGAACTCAAATAATTATTGAACCAAATATCAAAGCAACACATTAGTAATATGTTTTTAAAATACGCCTTCAATATCTCTTTAGAAAATTGACCATTAATTGTTATTATCTCTGAGTCTATGAAATAAATCCAAATTTAATTGTGTTTAAGTCGTCTTCCAAATATAAAAATATTCTGAATATTATTTTGAATATTAATCAGCCGGAGATTCTAAAATATATTCAAGATTTGCAACAAATATTGCCGTAATTTTCAAAATTATAAACGAATTTAAACCAAAATTTATACAACAAAGTTAAAGTGAATATATGTATGATTGTTCTTTATAGGCGTCTAAACCGCTGAACAAATCTTCACCAAATTTCCTTAGAATCTTCATTTCGATCAGAAAAGATTCCTGGTCTTTGGAAACTTGGTTTGTAGGTGGGTAACATTAAATTGAGATATTTTATTGGTTCGCAACCGGTTACAAACCGGTTTAAAGTGGTTCAGATCATTAAATAAGAAACTGCTAATGCCATGAACTGTTAACGTGGTCTTTCGATTGCTTACATCCAGTAAGATAATTAAGTCTGATACTTTTCCAATTAAATACTCGTGTTATCATTAAGGTTATTTTTGGAAAAATCGTGGAACACCTTCCCCCAACTTGAGATATTTACAAAGAAATCTGCATAGCTCACACCTCTTTGCTCATCAATAAGGCATATGCCTGGCTGTTTCCTGTCTGTGTGTGTGTGCGTGTGTTTGCCTTCTAAGTGCCTTACTCAAGGCAAGAACCAACCCCCGGTTTTTTGTGTTCTTTTTTTTTTGGACAAACTGAAGACACGTTTAGCAGGGTTTTCACGTAGCCAGTCAAGTTGGCATTGTGCTCACTAGGCTACCTCTCCGCCTCTCCCACCCCCTGCAGGCACTCAAGCTTTTTCCTAATTGCCGCTTAATTGTTTGACATTTTCTTTGTATTGTTCGTGGAATACAATAAGGTATGTACAAATGGCAATTATGCTTCTTTTGCCTTACCTTTGTGCTGGGTATAGGTTTTGGGTCATACATATAAATAAGACTTAACAGCCGGCCGGCCGGCCGGTATGTGTGGTGGAAGGATAGACGTACAGACAGCCTGGACCTATTGATTTTATGAACGAACTGCAGGCCTCGTGCAACCATAAATCCTGTCTGTGCCGGCACATACACTACACTACACACACACACCACTACTCGTACTATATAAAGCTTATAGTGCAGCTGTTGTTGTTGTTGTTGATGCTGCACACACAAAATTTATCGATTGCCGCATACACACACACACACACACACACACACCCGACGAGGAATGTCGCATCAGGCTATCGCCTCTGTTGCTGATGTGTAGTAAAAATTCGCTCGTATTTCATGCGTTTTACAGCGGAAGTGACCAGCACACACACACACACACACCAGACACACACACACAGACTCAAAAAATGGCTGCTCCATGTGCGTAGTAGTAGCTGTAGTAATAGTAGCCAGCAGTTTGCCGGTTTTTGGTTTATTTAAATTTTCGGTCATTCTCCTGCTCTCTCTCTGGGTTTCTCCGAGTGTGTGTGTGCGTGTGTCTTATGTACTTTTGTTGTCCAGTTATTTACTGGCCACTGCAACAGCTGCCCTTGGTGCGTATACGCAATATTTGATATTGTTTTACGCTGCGTATGCGCAATCAGGTCTTCAATTAGCCCAGCAAAACTTCAAGTTTCACTTTTTTTTGTTGTTGCCTTGCTTTCTCCTTAACTAATCCATCATTCTTCACAAAAGTCACGTTCCCAGCCCTGGCGTACTTAGTGTCAGGCGGGGTTAAAGTTTCCCTGTAGCAAATTAAGAAATCACACACACACACACACACACATGGTAAGCCTCCCGGTTCCTGGTTCAACTGACGCGCTCCTGATGACCTGCCTAACTTGGCTTATGTTTATTTATGCCGGCAAACATTTTTGTTTTTGATTGGCGTGTGACACTTTAAGCGCGGGCTGCAAAAGACTGCCATTTAAAATTATTCCGAGTGGGTCGACTGCTCATGATTGATGGATGTGTTTGGCGTTGGGTATGACGAAAAAAAAACGGCGTCGGTGTAGCCGCCAAACACGAGAAGCGTCAGCAGTGAGTGAGGTGTTTTCGATGCCAGACAGGCGAATATTTTTAAGAAGATTGAAAATGGGTGTATAGGTTGCCAGGTGATATTGATATTGATTGACGGGTTCACCTGGGGAAATTAAAATCGTGTTTTGAAGTACTTCAGTGTATCCAATTAGGCCCACAAACTATGAGGACTTTAAGCCTCGATCACTTCCAAAATGTTGGCCATTTGCCCCTTGGCCCATACCCTTGATTCGAGTTATTATGTTCTGTATGCTTAAAAGATTTCCCCATAATTCTGGTAGCATTCGGATACCGCTGTGGAAGATCATTGTTAGCTTTCAGGCGATATTCACTCAGAAATAGAGCCAAGAACTTTATACTAGAATTAGGTACAAACGGTGTTAATAGCACGGTGAGTACGAAAATACTTCATTCAAGTACAAAATTCTTATTTTAATTACGATAAGCTAGAACAAAGACTTTTTGGGATAAAGTAAGAATATTTTTAATTAATTTACGATCTTTTTGGTCATCCTTTTAGGCTTTAATGGTGCTAAGTCAAGCCCAAAAATAATTACAAATATTCTTTCTTATAGTCCAGTAATTTAAATGCCAAGCCAAAATAATTTTAGAAAGAAATTAAGATAAATATTGCCAATTTCTTTTAGAACGGGGTCTCTTTATTGAACCATAGAAGTCTGCAAATATCCCAGGTCCATGAATTAATCATGCCCATCACTTTATAGCAAAAGTGTTACATCCAGTTGGGAATTTCAAGAACAGACTGGCTTAACAATTGCGCACATTTTCTGTTGCATACTTTTTTGGGCAAGCATTATAAATCTACTTGAACCCAGAACTCACATTTCTTGATATTATCCTCCTACTGAAAGTACAATATGTACTTGATAAAAGATCGTTTGTTCTCTTTTCAATAATACTAACAGTCGTTTTACGTATTTAGAATGTTTCCTACTCAATTTAAGTACACCCAAGAATGAGTAATACTTGAAATTTTAGGTAAAAAGCGGCATAGATCGCCGTTTGGTCTAAAGCGCCTACAGTCGTTATTTACTCTTACTGTAATCTCGGATCAGAATCATTTGATTTTCTCGTGCGAGTTCGAGCTGGAACTTAGCCTTTTTGGATTGACACACGAACTTTGAGATTGTTTTAAGCCTTTCGTACTTGTAGTAAGCTCCAAAAAAGGTTCGTAAAGGGCTCTTTGGTAATGTGAATTCTGTTTACCAACGCAGATTCCAACTAATCCGCCTATGATCCGTAAAGCTATTAAATTTAATGCCAAAAATCTTGTCTTGTGTCTAAAGACGGCAAATCTTGACTTTAAAAACAAAACACAAAAAGCAATTCAGCCAGGACAGAACGTTGTCGAATTGCATTTCGCATTTTTTCCCCCACAATTTATGGCTTTCAATCTTAACCTCATTTCCATATTTTCTCAATCTCTCATTGTTTTCCTACCTACAGTTTCGGCAATAACTTCAACTAAGGCTAGAATATATTTCTGTTTTTGTATTTTTGCAAAACTTTGGTTTATTTTTTGCTTCCAACCATTTTACTTAACCCAATATTTTGCTCGTTAGTCATACAGAAACACAAGACCAGCAAAGCGTGGCGGCCCCCAGTCAGAGAGGCAAGTAAAAATCACTGAGCAGCGCTGGAACAGCAACTACAACAACGACGGCAAGCGTTTTGGCATCAGCTGCTATGTGGAAAAAGTTTATGACTTTAGACCCATTTTGTGTGCATACCTGCCGCTGCTGCCCTTCCGCCCCGTTGGTGAACTCAATTTTTTTGCAGTGAATCACAGCAAACCTGGGTCTTACCTTGGGCCCAGCTGGCGCCGCTCTTGGTCCTGGTCCTGTCTGCTAGGCTGGTGTTTTAAATGATTTTTATGTGCACTTCAGTGCAGGAGCAATCATCTCTCTGGTTTTTGCATGTTTTCTATGTGCATATAATTTCTTTGGATTCTCATTTCACAGTTTGTTTGTTGGCAGGTTTGCTGGTTTGTTGCTTTTGGTTTATTGATTTTCCTTTACTATTTTTCGTTGTTGTTGCTCTTGTTGTCTTGCTTGCTGGCCAGCCGGTCGGCCAGTGTTACAATGCAACAGACGACAGGCCGGTTAGCCATCACAATGCACTGGTCCTTTTGCGTTGGCATTGTTTTCAGGCCGAGATTCCCATGCAGTCAGCGACTGGCTGTGGCTCTTTGCATGCTATTGATTTTTTTTACGTTTTTTTTTTTTGTATTTTTTTGCCCAGCCGCCAGAGACGCCATAAAAAGTCATTAGTGAGAGGGGCTTGGGGTTTTGGGATCCCCCGACTCTCGAGTGCATAATGGCACAATTTAAATACGGCGACGGCGACGGCTCTGTGCCTGCATGTGAATGAACCATGAACTATGCCCAGTGGCTGTAATGGGAATAGGCCTTTAAATGTGGAGAGAGGGATAGAGAGAGGAAGAGAGTGGGTTGCGCTTACTAAGGTTGAAAGATGAGAAAAGTGCAAATATCAAGTTCAATTTGTGGAATAAAGTGAAATAAATGTGACTAAAAAAAAGCATAGCATACTTATGAGAGTGTGACAAATGATCGTGAAATCCGTAAATACAAACACATAAATACAAATTCCTTCACATTTTTATTGGTTCCAATTTCCCATTAAAATTTGTTTCATTTGTTCTCTATGATTGATCGCACTTCCCTGCCATTGTAAAGCAGTTTTAACTAGCTTGCTTCACCCACCTACCTAACACCTCGTTTCTGTTTCTGCTTTCGCAAAACAATAAACTAAAAGCCATTTGCTTTTGATTTATTGACGCACGTACGAGACGTTGCAGGAAAACCAGCGAACAGGGAAAGGAACGCAAAAAGTACATAAGTAAAGCAAAAGTCTGTTCTGCCACATGCAACAAGCGACGCAGATTCGAACTGCTACTGCCACCAGACTTGATAGAAATCGATGGCATAATGATTATCTATTAAAATAAATCACGTATTCGGCAGACACTGGCAGGCCAACTTGAGCGGGCCGACACCCGGACCCATGCCAAGTGTTGAAGTCTATAAATTGCACTTGTCCGCCATCCTCTCGGGCCATGTGTTTGTCGAGTGTCTTAGGCAACCTTCGATGCAGTTTTCGCCCCCGTCCTGGGCCGAACAAATTGTCACAGACAACTAACGTTAAGTGTAATATAAATAAATCGAACTTGACTTGAAGTGCTTAAGCCGTAGGGGTACGTACAGCGAGGAAGGGCAAAGACAAATGATATGGAAACGGCATAAGGCAAAGAAGCCGCTTACAAAGGCAAAACCGGCAGAGGATACTTGTCATTGCGAATTGCCTGTGCTCTGGTCATAGATTTCGAAAGAATTTCAGACATTTTCTATCAAATGCGAAATTCAATTTGGTATAAATTAAGTAAAATTTGGAGTAGTTTGTAAATAGTTGTTGAGAAATGTACATAACGTACTAAGAAAGGGAAATGTATGTAACAGGTATCGTAAATTATATATATTCATGATCAGTTTCAACAGCCGAGTCGATATAGACATGTCCATCTGTGTGAACACCTATATCTCAGAGACTAGAAGAGCTAGAGTAACTAAACAAAAAACAAAAATATGTTGAATAACTCCTAAAAATTCGAATATATCGAGCTCATATATGTACCCAATATCTATAGCCCAGTTCAGTCGGAATTCCCTGTAACTGAAATTCGTCGTGTAAATATGTTTCTAGTCAATTCAAATTGCTTTTTATATAAATATAATACAAAAGGGACATAGTATAATCAAATAAGATTGTTTTAGACTTTACTAAGCGTTTTTCCGCTGAGTGTATCTGAAATTATCTGATGAACTTTCGGTTTTAAACATTTCTAGTAGGTAACTCGAGTTTGCAGTAGATTTTTTTGCAATTTCTCCAATTCACTAAATTTGATTTTGTATCCTTTGATATATTTCAAAATTACAAGCCATATTCAGTTATTTCTCTCTTCAAAAGCTGGAAATTAACTTAATTGCCAATAGGCGCTTACCAAGCTTGAAGCAGTAATTAAAGAATTTCCATGGAAATCACTTTTCGTAGCCAGATTTTATTTTATGCTAAAAGCTGCCTAGGCTTGCAATTTTGATATTTTGCTGTCGCACTTTAAACTAATTGCCAGCAATTTAGCAAACGTTGGCAGTGCAATGCGGCGTATGCGTAATATTTATGCTTTGTCTCCTTTGCGCTCTCTCTCTCTCTCTCGCTACCTCTCTCCCCCTCTCTCTATCTCTTTTGTTTGCTGCTGTTGCTTCGACTGTTGCTGCATGGCCATGCCCAGTGCGCACATTTGCCGCATAATTGCCAAGTCATGATTTTTTACACACCAAGAAGAATGGCAAAAAACAAAACAAAAAAATGGGAGAAAATAAACGAAGCATTTTCAGCTGCCTTCCTCCCAGCAGTTTGCTGATGATATTCGCACTGGGCATAATTTCCATGTTGCTTAAGCGGCATTTTGTTGTTGCTCGTATTTCCATTTTCCTTTTTTTATTCCCATCCGCAGTTCCTTTTTGACTTTGCGTTATCGTTATTGACAGTTTTATACGCTTCTTTTGGACATTTTCCTGTGTTATCTTCTTCTTATCAAGTGTCCTGTCCCTTTTGCATAGTTTCAAGTTTCGGCAAATATCATTTGGTAAGCTTGCCGCATTTTTACTTCAGTCCAAGACTTTACCTAGGGGAATACTTTGTTCTGGTCACAGGCAGTGGAGTCAATACAATGGCACTCACACACACACACACACGCGTGTTTTAGCATATTTTTGTCATATTTTGCATGAGTCAGATACTTAGTGAGGGGAAAACTTTAGCTTCAGCTGGAGATGAGGATGTCAGCACTTCAGTTGGCAACTTATGGCGCTCCAATTTCGCGCTGATGCATAATTTTTCCTTTTTTTTTGTGCCCGCCTCGCATAAAAATGCGCTCAAAGGGGCGCAAAAGTCAAACCAGGAAAAGGAAAATATATCGCAACTGCACAAGCACTATAAAAAAGGGGCAGCCTTTTACACTAAGAGAAAACCCTGACGAGCTGGTAGCAGGGCCTTTGGCTAGGTTACGCGGGGTCACCATAATTGATTGATATTTGAGATTTTGTGATTGATTTTAAAGGCAATACCCCAAAGTCAGTAAATGTGAGGGAAACTATGGTTGTTAACTTTGCAGTTTCTTACCCAAAACTTATTTTTAGTAATAATAATAGAAACGTAGTTCTCAGTTCTGAAATATCTACACCCAAAGTTAGAAAACGGGCCGAAAATTTTTGACTTTAAACTATTAGTTTTACATTCAAATATCTATAAGCTTCTTGCTAAAGCATGATTAGCAAAATTTGAAAATCTAGCCCCAAAAAAACAACCTCAAAGCCATATTTTTAGTTATCAGCTGCTTTCATACATGTGTGAACACCTGCCAGAGTCAGTGCCAGTGCCTGTTGACTGTTGCCATTTATGCAAAAGAGGTTACATATGAGCTGAGGCCTAGTGTTATTACGACATGTTATTTTCATACTCTCTTCTAAAGGTACACAGAGTATATTTAGTTTGTGCAAAAGTATGTAACACCTAAAAGAAAGCCCATCCTATCCCATAAAGTATACATGTTCTTGATCAGCCTCAGCAGCCGTATTCGTATTAACAAACAGATCTCAGAGATGTATGAAACATATGCTTCTTAAATCAAATTATGATATGCCCAGTCCCCACCGCACAATTTGGAATAGTTGTCATATCTCCCACATTACTAATCATAACTATTTATCGATATGCCAAAGAAATGGTATAGATCAGATGAACAGAAGTCGAGCTATGAGCAAAAGACTGTTCGCTGCTCTCATCTGCAACTGCAGTATCATAATTCAAAATGAGCATACACTTTCGTTGGTACAGAGTATATTACAAGTCGAGCTTGACTGACTTTCTTGCTTGTTTAACAGTGGAGACAAACAGTTTTCAACTCACAGCAAGCTCTAAGAGATGCGCTCCTAGTTTAACCCAACTTTGAGATTGTATACGAAATACTGTAAACATTTGTTGATGCAGTTAACTCTAAGAGTTACAAGATTTTTCATGTTCTCTTAGAAATTTCCCCAAATCCCTTGGATAATTCTGAGAATTTCCGGCTCCACTTAATCTAAACTCAAATTCTATATCCAACTCCAGGCTTTTCGGCGAGTGTACTAGTTGCCAGTTGTCTTTGCATCGTACGCAAGATGCAAGGGAGCCCAAGTGGTTAGTGTGCATATATTTCTCCCTGTGTGTGTGTGTGTGTGTTTGTGTGCGTTTTGTGGTGTTGAGTTGACATGATTAATATCCCCGCTGACATGCGAATCGCAGTTGACTGACTGTCGTCAAGAGTGAAATCAAAAGCAAGTCAAGGAAAAATACAACAAACTTTAAGTCTCAGCTTTAAGTGTTTGGAGGAGAAGGCAGGGGCCGGCCGAGAGCTGCACTCAGAGTTCATGGAACTGCACGCTCAAATGAATTTTGCATTTGGAAGCCATGAAAAATCCTGAAAATCTCTCATTTCCACTCCCACTCTCGAGTGCACGGGCATTAAGCATTCTAATGAATTTCACAGCGCGTTATACGGGAAAATAAATAAATAACCAACGGGGAAGAAAGCAAACCAGAACCGGATATTTACATTAACAGCATCAATCGCGGTGCGCGAGTGCGAGTGACGAAGAAGGAGAAGAAAAACCAAAAACAAAAACAAAAACAAACGAAATAAAAGCGAAATTCGGCATTTAAAAAACACACATAAAAAATGTAATGGAAAGCATTAGTGTTCATAAAAAATGGATTTACATAGCCTTTTTAAGGCCGTCCTGATCCTGTATGTCATACGAGGTGAGTAATGGGGACGTGGGGGCGGGGGGGAGGGCAACAACAAAGTTGAAAACAATTTTAAAATTTTACTGAGCGAATGTTTTTAATGGGTTGGGGCTAAGTGATTATATTGATGGCTAATCGATAAATTGGGCATTGTTCTGCTTTGCAAAAATGGGGAAAAGCTCGATCTGGCCATAAATTAAGGGATTAGTTTTGAGTATTTAATAATTACTTATATTTATGATGCAAATTGACAATTAAGTGCAATAAATTAAGCGATTAATTTGCAACAGCTGCAAATCCTTTGAAAAAAAAAACAACTAAAGGGCAGCTGATGATTCATTTCCATCTTTAAGTTCGACCAAATTGAGAATCAAGAATGGACATAAACTGAACCCTAATGAATGTCTCTTCACATTTCTGTTTACACACTTCCACTTCCTTTTCAAAATTCTCATAAGAGAAGGAAAATAATTAAGCTGCGTTGCCCGTTTTTGTTGTTGCATACAAATACCCTTCCTTTTGTGTCGCACTGTCGCCTGCAACACTTCCCGCTTCCTTAACAAGCCCTTGGCAGGGCCAGCCTTTATTTTTTGTGTTTTGCTTTTTTGCGCTCAACTCAAAAAGCCAAAGTTATCAGCAAAAGATCAACGACAGTTCCCTTGCCATGTCCACATCCTGGTGGCAGCCGCAGGCTCTCCTCGGCTCTTTCACATTGCCAAAGCCCAAAAAGGCTGCGGGCAGCTGCTGCAGCCTGCAACAGCTCCTGCTGCTGCTGCTGGTCTCTGTCGGTGACAGTGGAGGCCTTTCTTCGGTTGGCTGTTGCTTGCTGCTGTTGCTGCTGTTGCTGATGATGAAGCTGATTATGCGCTGCATGCTTTGGACTTAAGCTCTCAGCTTTGGCTCCATCACTGCCTTGGACAATGTTGCCAGGTTCTCACAAAAGGCTGGGCCTGCCTTTCGTCTTGTTTTTGTTTCATAAAATAGCAGTCAGAGCAGCCAACAACCAGCAGCTGCATAATCTTGGCCCTCCTGCTGTGCTTTGGATGTGACGAACTGCCATGGCTACACTTCTCATTTGCTTGCCTTAGCAGCGTGACATTCGAGGTCGTTCACATTTCGAGGGCGTGTTGTTGAACTTGGTGCCTTAAGCACAGGAGCGGACTGTGGATTAAGGGGTACTGTTTATGGGCTAATATCCTATGAAGAAATGTGCTAATTTCGTAGGTGCGGAAGTTTTTATACCGCTGCTCTTGTGACTTTTCGAATTTTTCGCTTACAGGCTTTAATGCCTACAGAAATTGTATGTGTCTCTTTTCTCTTTCTCCACACAACTACAAATTATCATGCGGTTGTACATGTTACATTTGTTCTTGTGCGTCGAATGCATGCGTTTCCATCAGACAGTCACAAGCAACGACACACAGCTTATATGACAACTGGAATCTTCCAAATCCTAATGACAATCTATAATTATTATAAAGTCAACATAACAAACTGAGCTTATAGGAAAATACAATCTACACCTCTCCTATTTTCGGACCGTTCGTTCTTCGACCATCTGTCTATTTACATGTCTTTGGTGATAATCAAATATGATACCTACAAATTTCCCGATATTTTGGACAGTTAGGACAATTTTTGAAAACACCCAAAGTATTTCGAGTAGGTGCTTGTCTCTGCTGGACTAGCTGTTCAGCAACTCAGGCTGTCTCCGAGCTTCTTCAAATTCTGTCTCAGCTGCCTTCTGGGATGCAATGGTTATATCAAATTGCTGGCGTCGATGGCTGGTCTGTACTGAAGTTTTCGGTTGCGCTAACCGGAAGATTAAATTAATTTTTAGTTGATCTGAGCATAGGCCTTGAAGAGTTAGGAAAACCAAAGGCAACATATTTGTTTAATTATCTGCATTTGGACCTTGATCTTGCCTTGCTATGTTGCTATATACTAAAACACGTCTGTCTTAACCTAACATCTGCCAACAGACTGTAAAAAATGTTCAGTTTTCTCTTGAAGCAAACACAATTGACCCCTTATCATCCTCATTGATGCACATAGTCTGCAGCTTGTTAGGAACCAATTTAGAGGCACCCCACAGCATACGGTCCATGGTCCAACCATTATTCTCCATATCCTTTAATTAGGTTTCATCATCCCAGTGCTTGGAATAGAGTAGTTCCGAGAATTTTGGGGTTTCTTTGATTTCTCTGCTTCCTCAAACTCCTCATTGAAGCCAACAGGTTCCAAGTTAGTTTAATAGGTTAGGTATTAGGTAGGTAAAAATGGAAAAAAACCAATATTTTCCAGAGCTGAAATCGTGTAATTTCTGAAGTATTAAACCCACCTGCAGCCGTCCCTGTTTCTGCCTGAGTGTGTGTGTGTGTGTGGCCCACAGTTAGAAGCTCATTACACGCTGCAAATTTGTTTCGCGCGGCTAGATAACCATTTGCCTTGGCTCTTGCAGCAACTAACAAGTTCTTTTTCTCGCTCGAAACATATTCGGTTGCTAAATGCCATGACACATTAGACAATGAGGATCTCTAATTATGTCTCAAAAACTGCAATTAACATTTGATCCTAGCTGTCGTCGTGGCTCCCACTTCAGTGTGCGTATGTGTGTGTGTGTGTGTAGAGCTCCTTTTGTGCCTTGAAGTGTCGAGCCACGCCAGCGGCAGAAAGTTTTATAAAATGCGCCGGCTTGCAAAAGTTTCGCCATTGTCGATGTTGTTGACGCTGCTGCCTACTGCCTGCTGCCTGCTGCCTGTTGTTGACTTCATTTTCTTTGAGTCCGCACAGCGTCTGCGTCTGCTCCACACAAAAACAAAAGTGAAACGTGTGCTTTTCAATAATTCAGTTTTATGGCACAAACTCGAACCCCACTTGCTGCACCCCCTTAAAGTTTGAGGGCGCTCATTAACAGCAAATAGCAACAACAACAACCTGCGTATGCGTTAATTGAAATGCATTTCACTTTTTTGTTTTTGCCATTTTGCAATTTGTATTTTCAGCTTATGTGTTGCAAAAATTTAATTGCACACATTTGTGGGGCAACAAAAAGCAAGTGGCGATTGCAGTTATAAAATGCTGAGTTTCTATTAGTGGCAGTGGCAATGTTGAGTGGCGAAAGAAGGCTGCCATAGATGGAACAGCAATTTGATAAATGGGTTAAATATTTCAACATATTTTTATGAAACTAAGCCGCTTTTGGGCTGTGAAAAGGCGTTACTTCTGGAAGATAGAAAAAATGTCCCTTCTAAAACTTTTCTTTCCTGAGTTAAGAAAGCTTTTCTTCTTGAAGATTAGAAAACGCTTCTTCCGTATGAGTTAAGAGAAAGTTCTGAAAAGATATCCCAGGATCCTTGGACTAAACTCGATAAATTCTACATATCTTCAAGGCGAATTTCGAGGAATATATTCCATAAACTACCCACTGGATGAAAAAAAGAAAGTCCCCTCATATGATAAACTAACTCCAACGACTTTCCTAAATCTAAAGCCAAACTCTCTTTTCACCAAGAGAGATAAGAAACACGACAGAATGTTAGCAAGGATCAAGGCAAACTTGCCAGAACAAATATAGCATACTTTTGTGGGCCAACTTTAAAGCAGTAAACTTTTCAACTCAAATAGTCTACATTTGCTTTATTGTATCTCTTTTAAGCAAGTCAAGTCGAAAAGGCAGCTTGGGCAGCTATGTACGTGCTATAACCTAAGCAAATACACTTTACACACAAACACACACACACACACAGAGGCACACACACCTACAGCGCTACGCTTTGTTGCGCACCCAGACAGGCTCAGGCTCAGGTCCCGGCCTCCCACTTCGGCAACGCATTAGTCGAGGCTTTTAAGCAGAAAAATGCGTGCACTTGAGTCACCCATGAGCCCATGAGCTTCGGTCGGCTCTTGCTTTAAATATTAAACGCTGCCTACTTTTCGACTGCCTGCCGCCAGCCTTGGCTTGTGCTTCAATCAAATGCTCCTCCTGTCGCTGGGTCTTGGTTTGTGTATATGTATGTATATTTGTCAAGCCATTTCCTTCAAGAGAAAGAAAAGGAAAACGATTTTTTCAGTCCCCTCCTGACAGGCAAGACGAACATCTTTTTTGCACGTTTTCTGCTGTCTTTTTTCCAAGGCATATGCAAATCAGCTTTAATGTCTTTTCAGTTGTTGTTGTTGCTGTTGTTGCCCTTCACTTTTCCAACTCTAAATTGCGTTTTCATTTAAATGGCGTGTGAAAAAGTTTTCATTCTCATTTTTTTATTTTTATTTTTGTTTTGTAGTAGGTTGAGAGTTGGTGTCCTCTTTCTTCATTTTTTGATTTAGTGAGCACACTTTGAAAATGGCAACTTAATGGAAATCCAAGTCGTAATGTCCATCCCAGGGCACGTTTTTTTGCTACATGGATTTTCTACCTAATTAAGCAAGGATTGCAGTGACAACACTGTAAAAAATTGAAGTAATATGGAAAAATGGTTGCTCATTGGGGCTTTAGATTAGAAATTGCCAATAGTTTATTGTTAAAAGGATTTAACCAATATCAATTGAAATACTTGTTACTCTGGTCTCAACTGGAGTACAAATCTAAGTCCAACTCGAAGAAAATTCTCTAATGAAAATGAACATAAAGCGCTCAAAGAATGTGCTTGGTGAACGGCGAGTGTTGGTCCATAACCTGTTGAAAATGGATTCAACATCTGGATTGGAGATTGTTTGCTGAGCCCAGGGTCTCAGAAATTTATGATTTCTTTTAGTCGTGGTGACTGGAAATAGATTTCCCAATCAACAATCCAAAGTTCTCCAAACAAAGGGTTGCCTTATGGGCTTAACGTCAGGACTTTCTATCATGTTATATTATATACTGATACTAAGGGTTTCTTGGGCTGGCTACGATCTTCTAGATCCTTAAGTGGGTGTCAGTACCTGGTTTCCAGTTTCGCATTCCGGTGGCTCTTTTCAGCTTGAGAATTCAACTCACTTTAGAAAGGGTTAGGATAGGACGCACGTCTGCTACATAGAGTATTCTAACTCTGGTGAGGATTGGCTCTCCAGGCTATACGCAAAAACTAGTTGGCCCCCTGGAGTATTATAAATTTGGGGAGAATGGGCCACACAAGATTCTCAAGAACTGGATGGATGCACTACGACTCCGTAGAGCAGTGTTCCCCAGCCATGCCACGGGGTGCCGAACACTTTCGGCAGTTGCACATGCGACAGAGAGCCAATTTCTTGGGGAACCCTGCCGTAGAGAATAAAAACTTTGGGGAGGGTTGGTATTCCATAATACTCAGGATATAGGTAGAATCACTATGGCTCCTTGGAGAATTAGAACTCTGGGGAGGTTTTGCCAAACCAGGATACTCAAGATGTAGGTGTTTGCACTACGGCACCGAAGAGTATTGGAACTCTGGGAAGGATTGGCAAGCCAAAATGCTCGAGAACTAGTTCTTGTTCTTGACTTGCTAAAAGAAAGAGCCAGCTTTTTATATTCTGCACTCGGTCCCAGCTCACGTCATCCTGAGCTTTTTGTAGGGTTGACATCGAGAAAGATAAAGTTCTTAAGTAAAACAGTGAGTCGCAGTCTCCTGCTTATACATTTTGGAGACACATCTTCAGCCTCCTAAAACTAAAGAAATTAAAGGCTAAACTGTAGGTAGAAAGTTTTGGAAATTTTTGTATTTTTGTAATTTTTTTTATTGCTGAGAGTCAAGAGTGCCTGTCGTATGACACTTCTTCCACATGGTCCTATTATTCGCGATTAATGCCCTTCAAAGTATGCAAACTTTATTTTCTTAAGTTATTATGTAGTAAAATTAAGCCATTGCAAGCCTGTCATAGACATTCGACACTGCATATTCACTTAGCCTATTCAACAAAATGTTTAGTCAAGTTAAATATAAAATTATGATTTTCATATAACATAGCATACTTTTAAGGGCATTAAGCATGATATATTTTGTGTGTATAAACGTAGTAGTAATAAACTATCAAAAAGCAGTGTAAGTTCTAAGTTTCTTCTGACAAGAACATAAATCTGGCCCGAATGGACTTGTAATTCTAAAAAAAAAAACAAGTTTTTTATTTTCCTTATTTTCTTTATTTTAGCTTAATATTTCCTTCCAGTGTCGGTTTGTGTGAGATAAACATCCTGGCAAGCGGAGATTTGAAGTTGAAACTGCTGCTCATTTGCATTTTGTCTGTCAACTTGTCCCTCGTCGTCTTTAGTTGTTTCATCTTCTTCTGCCACTGTTGCTTTTGCTTGCTGCTCCATCATTTCCTCTCGAGCATTACGGCAAATTTTAATGATCCGTGATAATGATGCAGGCTGCCGTTGGCATTTCTAAGTTTCATTTCGTTTTTTTCCCTCATTTCACCCTCTTGTCATTTGCTGTGCTCGGGCAGACAGAAGCGTAATTGATTTTAGCTGAGGGAAAAGCAAGCGCCACTTACGTTAATAAGCTCCTCCTTCTCCGGGCAATTCCACTATTGCAGCTGCAGTGGCTGCTTCCATCCTTTGATTGACAATGCCAGCGAATGGAGCAGCGCGTATTCAATTATTAGTTGTAGTGTGGGACATGGTCTAAGCTGCTCTAATTAGCTCGAGTTTCCGTGGAAACTTTTAATTGAAATCCTACCTGTAAATCTCAGCATGTGCGTATGCCCTTGTCAAATTCGCAATTAAGTTTTAAGAAAATACTTCAGGAAAAAGAAAACCAGAACAAGACTCCGCTAGCTGGAAAATTAAATTTTCATTAGACCATGTCTCGGGCTGTTCAAAAGTTTTGTGTGGTGGAGCAGGCAGGGAGGACAACAACAAAAAATGAAAAACGAAGAAAACTTTATCTTAAGTGACTTAAAAACTAAAACTGCAAATTTAATGCGCTCCCCCGTCGTTGAGGAGGCGTCTACAACTTGCGGCAAACACTTTTTACTTTTCACAAACATTTTGCTTTTCATTTTTTGCTTTCTTCTTCTTTTTTGCGGCGCATTTCCTTTGGGCATTGCAGTTGACAGCGTGTTGCCAGGCAGCAGGCACACACACACCCACACACACACCCACACAACCGCAACGAAAGTGGCACAAAGTTTGCTACACTTTGGGGGCCTTTGCAACGTCCGCTCTGTCGTTATCTTTTTTCTAATGCCTTTTTGACAAAACAATTTTTCATATTATTGCTCGTCGGCGTCTGCTGCCAGCCAGCCGCCTGCTCCTGGGTTGAAAATTGCTTACAAATTTAGTGTTGCATACTTTGCGGCTGTTGTTCAAAACTGCCATGAGGAGCCAACAACGGCAACAACCGACATCATCATCATATAAGCAGGTCACTTGCCGAAAAGTGCCAGAGCAAGAGTTGCACTCCACAATGGGTTTCCACCCACTTCCCTCTGCCGGAAAACAGAATGCCAGCTGAGGGCCAATTTCGGTTTTCGTTTTCACTTCAAAAACTGCTGGAGCAACTTTGCAAATATTTGATGATCTGAACCAATCCACCGAAGGTTGCCCAAAAAGCCACCAAATACCGGCCTGATTCCATTTAATTTAGATCACTTTTGGTTGGATTCCCGTAGCCAAGAGAGAGCTTTGGGCGAGATGTGGCTGTCACTTCCAACTAATTTCATAAATTTCAAACCATTTCTTATTCCTCTTTGTGGAAAAGTTAAGATACTGAAAACTCCACAAGTTAATCTTGTTGTGCATTTGTGTTGTGTGAGTAAATTATTCAAGCACTGTCAAGACCCAGGATTGTCCAAAAAAACCACAGGTTACTGCCTTTGACAGCAGCTGTAAGCTAGCCCAGTGCAACTTAGTTTGCTGTCCATGCTCCAAATCTCCCGTCCGCCTCTGCCTCAGCCTCTGTAAATAATAAATAAGACGTAAAAGCCGCATCAAAAGCAATTTGAAAGCGTTCCCAAAATTATGCAATACTCGGGGAGAACATTTGGTGTGGCAATTAGAGGCTGGGTTTTTGTGGCCGGCAACCGCAAACAATGGCCAGCAGGTAAAAAGCAATTGTCTCTGCTGTTGCCATTGCCTTTGCCTTTGTTGTGGTCCGTGCGAACGATGATGTTGGGGGGCGGGGGCGTTGCCTCATTAAAATTTAGGCCAAGCCAAGCCAAAAAGCCAGCGGCTGCCACTTAATTTGGTCCAAAAGTTTTTTGGCCTAACAGAAATTGAAATTAACTTTGGCCGCTCGTGCAGCTCGCGTCACGGCTGATGGCGCGCCGCATTTAATTAAAAATTTAAATTTAACTGAATTCTCTCTCGCTCTTCCAGCGGAAACAAGCCACATTGTAAATGGACTGGATCTGCAGGGACCGATATTTCTCCATGAGCCCTCGCATCGCGTAGAGTTCTCCAACAATTCGGGCGGACTCATAGAATGCTCCGGTCATGGCAGTCCGCCACCAGAGGTAAGAAAACTAAGCGAAACTCGACTTTCCCTCGGCTGTTTAATTATGCAGCTAATGCCACCGCCCACCCCCCCTCTCAGGTGGAATGGACACCCATACCGCCGCAACAGGACATGGTCTTTCAACTGTCCAACGGCAGCATGATGTTCTATCCGTTTACGGCGGAAAAGTATCGCCACGAAGTCCACGCCACTGTCTACAGGTATTTAAGCACATATCTCCGATCGATTGGCATGCATCCTAGCATCCTTTTTGTTATCCCTCAGATGTAAGCTGCGAAATCTGGTCGGCACGGTGCTCAGTCGTGAGGTTCATGTACGCGGCGGTAAGTGGATATAAATTTCAATTAATTTTCCAAAAATGGAAGCCGAATTTATAGCCAGCAAGTTGATTTGTGCTGACGCTGGGAGTTGCTGCTGCTGCTGTTGTTGTTGGAGTTGTGAGAAACTTTGGCCTAATTGGAAAGTTTTTCGCATTGCCCGACCCCGAAAGCAGGCAACGCAAGTTTTAATTACTATCGCTGGTGGCAAATGTTTTTGGGGGCAGGCGAAATGGCGGCGTTCCAAAAACTGCTGCGCGCTAATTTGGCGCCTCCCCAGTGCGAGAATTGACTTCGACTGGGCTGTGTGCCCGAAAGGCAGTGTATGCCCATTAAGAAGAAGAGGCTGTTTGACTATGCTGGTGACGTGGAGGCACATGGATAGATTAGATTTTCACAAATTTGGCAACTTTCAGTGATTTCATTGTTCTGTGACGGAACCGTTTGGCAAAGGTGGCTGTTTCAAAATCTTAAACCTGCCTGATATTCCGTGATATAGTTGGATTTAACCATATATGTGGTTTGGGTTCACTGTCAATTGTTGAGAAAATTTGTATTTCATACAGCAATCAGAAAGAAGAAAGGAGCCTAAAGGCTGCCTTTATAGAACATTGTCCCAAGGCAGCCGATAAATTTACACCCAGACTAAAATATGGTCTAGAATGGCCCAAAAATAACATTTTTTTATGTCATAGAAACCAGATTCCTAACTCTTCAGAATCAATACTGAAATGCCATTTTGTAAGAGCATTCGCACTTCTTAGGTTCCAAAATTTCCTAGTCAATTCCAAACATCTCCCGAAAACTTGCTCATTCTTCACTAAACTGCATTAATGAACTGCCATCGGGTGGTCCTTTCCCGGACGCAATCATTTTGATTGCCATCACATGTCGCATAGATTTTGCGGCTCATTGAGCTGCCAACATTCCACCCAAAAACAAGAGGGAAAAGAACAACAATTAGCATTGGCCATAAAAGATTTGCCCAGATAAATGGTTGGCCAAAGGACCAAAGGCTAATTCTCAAAGGGTCCGCTTGAGTTTTTTGGGGGGAAGGCTGCTGTGCTGTGCTCTGCTCCGCTTTGCTTTGCTTTGTGGCGTTTAATTAAGGGCAAGAAGAGGGGCGAGCAGCCAGTTCAAAGCAGAGCAAAACAAATAGCACAAAGTCGCAACCGCAAAGATCTAAGATAGAGTGGCCACACACCAACAGACACGAGCACACACATTGGTGCGTAGGTTGCCATGCAAAGTTTCCACGTCCGGCGGCCATTTTTCAGTAGCTAACTGCGATGTTACGTATACGCCCTGTCCGCTGGCTTATTTTATTTGCGGTCCCTGTCGCCGTTTCTCTTTGTGTTTGTGTTCTGCCTTCGTTTTTATGTGAGCCAGAAATTGTTTTCCCCCCTCACCCCATTCGCCGCTTTCCGCTTGAACAATTTGACAGCGCGTAGATTTGGCGCAAAACGTTTTGCCTAATTTGCAAAAGTTCTTTCTGCCCAAATCTCCCGATCTCAGTGTGGTCAGCGAGTGCGAGAGAGCGAGAACTTGGCAGTTGCGTTATTTAATTGCCAAAGCTTAGTTTGATGGCCCGAGAAGACACTGAGACGTGGCTTTTGTTAAGTGCGCGTAATTAGCACAAAACTTGGCAACAAAAACGCTTGACAAATTCCCTCATTTATATATTCGAGTAGATTCTAGTCTGGCATTTGGTTTTGTTGGGCCACAGGACATGCAGCTCCAGCTCCTGCTCCTGTCTGCTGACAGTGATGAATGATACAGCGAGTCACAAAGTTGCCACTGCTACGACTTTTCAACGCTGACTTTTGCATCCAACAGAGGTGCGCATCCTTGCAAGTTCATTGTGTGTGTGAGGGGGTGCGTTTACAAAGTTTCTGATTGAGCCACAAAGTTTCTTTTGCCTCCGCCGCTGGCTGCTTGTGTATGAAACCTGCGTAATTTGTTTCTAATTAGTTGCCATGCACATTGTTCAAGATGCTCCCCCCGAATGCATTCCCTTACAGAATGCTCTTCTTGGTAGGTAGGCTAATTTGCAGGGAAACCGGGCTCTGTTCAATTGTGGAGTGCCAAGGCAAGCGGAATGCCGTGCGGCTAAGAACAATGTGTGTATTTCCAACATTAAATATTTGCTTGAGTAAATTTGAATTATAGAATTAATAGAACTATTAGAATTAATTAAGCATCACCACGCTTTGGAATCCGACTTACATTTTACAGTAAAATCGTAGAGAAGGAATCTGAAACTAGGGCAAATTAGCACATATATAGATGAAGTTCTGTTGGTTTTATCTGTTTCTTAAAGCGAACCATAAACAGAGTCGAGCTTATTTTTCAAACGTTTTGGTTTTCTAAGAAAGTTCATAAAAGGATTTCAAAGCAGAAAATCAAACCGAAATTATCTCCGCTGTTAACCAGAGCTGATTTTTTTAGATCCTGAATCCA
The DNA here is from genome assembly GCA_035044985.1 of Lordiphosa fenestrarum. Classification (NCBI taxonomy): domain Eukaryota; kingdom Metazoa; phylum Arthropoda; class Insecta; order Diptera; family Drosophilidae; genus Lordiphosa; species Lordiphosa fenestrarum. The sequence continues at coordinate 1,096,294 of JAWNNO010000849.1, read as the reverse complement.
ACTATCATTATATTGAATAATAAGAAGAACCGCAACATGTTACAATTTATCAAATTGCATAAATTGTTTTGACATTTTAGCAAACGGCACCAAAATACGATTCGATTTGATTTCATGCTTTGATTGAATACACAAGGCTACAAAACTAAACATTTTTCAGTATATTGTAGGGTTGTTTGTGCTGCTAGATGATCTGAAATGGACATTCAAGTCTAGATTTTTGGCAGTTCGAGCTTAAAGTGCGTATTTTTACACTTTTTAGACAAGATTTGTGCGGAATTTTGAAACTATCGTACAGTATTACTCTTTAGCTTTAAAATGAACTATCTCAAACAATTTTGCGATTTCTTTTATCGCAGATATACCATTTTGAATACATAAGTTCACAACTATTAAGCTGTCTACTGCCCAAAAGTATGCTATATAAAATCATTTTACTTTAACTTAAACCTTAATTTGAAATTCCAAAAACAGCTAGACTTCTGGCCAACCTTAGTTATATGCATTGATCATTTCCAACAGCATTCATTGTATATCTTTGTGTCCGATTTCAGAAATGGTCCAACACGTCTAATTAAAGTGGCCAAAAATGTGCTTTTTGACCCTTCTATGTGTGTTTTGTTGGGCATCCACTTTTTTCTCTGAGCTCTCTTTGATTATACGAAAAAGTACTTCAATTGACTTTGCAATAAATCATTTCAAACAGTTCTACGAATTTTTTTTAATGATAAAGCTCTGTACTGCCAAAAGGTATGCAATGAAATACGGAACAGTCATTTGGGGATGGATATACTAAGATCGAAGCGTTTATGCAGACAGACGAACAAGACTATGCTGATGCCAATCAAGAATTGGGTCGGAATTGTTTCCATCATCCGCGTTTTCAATGGCTACAGCATTTAAAAAGAGTTAAAGGACAAAGCATTTATACACTCAGAGAAAAAATAGAGAATTTCATACTTGAATCAAGAATTTTCGAGATTAATAGTTCAATAAGAGTGAAAATTCTCGATCCAAGAGCGAAATTCTTGATCCAAGTATGAATTTTTGATCCCAGTTTTCTTAATCCAAGAGCTTCAATACTTGATCTAAGTACGAATCATTCTCATATCAAGCAGAATAGTTCTTGAATCAAGTGCTCAACATACTCAAGTTCAAGATTGCTCATTCATGAAATAAGAGCATACAGCAGAGTCAAAAACCGAGTGGGTTCTTTCTAGTATCATCCGATTCAAGAGTAAGATCGTTTACTCTCAAATCAAGAGCTTCACAGATTCCTATTTAAAATCAGTTGTTCTTTTATTGTGTTCAAATTTATTTCATCGAAAAAATTTTAAGCCGGCTCGTGGAATACACTACACCACAGAGCAGCATTAGTCTTTGTCTGTCAACTGTCAGTCGAACAGAGGTCTCTCCATGCCAGCACTGTCATAACTGGTTGGGAATTGCAAAGCAACATAAGTGCAAAAATATATTGCGCTCTCCGCTCGATAGCTTCCATACACACCCCTCTCTCATAAAACCCAAAACTGTAAGAGCAGACTCAACGCTATTCTCTCAAATGTGCTTGCTCTCCTGTCACATGTTTCTTTACCTCACTCCCCTCGCCTAAAAGCACCAAGCTGAGAACGAATTTAGCTCGATTTCAAGAGCGAAATTCTTGAAGATTCAAGAACGAACAAATTTTTTTTCAAGTGCTTTTGTTCTTAAGTTATTCGTTCTACTTTTTTCTGGGTGTATGTAATCTCTGGATCATGCCCCCACTACTTCAAGCGAAACTTCCTCAAATTTTCAAGTGTTTGGTTGAGATATTTTGTATTCTTCTAAAACATTTAAATCTGGTTTCTTTAGCGCACTTTCAGAAGCCGAGTTTGCACCACTCCACTTCTACATTGTAAGCCGCCTTTTCAGTTCCCCCCCCTCCATTTCTTCATTTCCTCCAAATTAATCCACACTTGCAATCTGATGCACTACATATGATAATTTAATAGTCCCCACCAAAAAAAAAAAAAAAAACATGAATAAAACTCCACACAATAACTGCAAATCAGCGAAAGACCAAAAGCATCTTTCCGGCACGCACATCATAAACATAAATTTCTGTGTGTCTGCACAAAAAGTTGGTCACACAGACACATGGAAACAAAACGGAAATGAATTTCCGTATAAAATCCGAGTGCAGCGAATGTCTCCGTCTCCGCTCCCCGCCACCCCCCCGCACGCTTACTTTGTGTGCGGCGACTATAAACTTAGCTTTCATACTTACTTTCCTGCGCCCAGCTGTCCTGTTTCTGTCTGCCTGTCCCTCTGCCCTGCAACATTGTTGTTGTCCCTCAGTTTGGTAAATTTCCATGCAAAATGCAACATGAAAAAGCGAAAAAACTTTGCCGTTGCTGAAAAATAGAAAAACTCTCGGCTCCGAAAATACAAATAATGAAGATACAAAAACAAAATTGCACTAAACTACGAGTACAGCCCCAGACTCAGTCCCGGCGCAGAGGAATTATAATAAAATGTTGTCACAAAGTTTTTCAGTTTTGCAGTCAGCGCAGCAGCAACAAGAGAGAGAGCGAGCGAGCAAAACAATAACAACAACTTTTCAAATTAAACTTTATCCAATTTTAGGAAATTAAAGTTTGGCAAACAAATGTTGAGCCAGAAAAGGGCCAAAAAGCGTGAGTCGCATTGGAATTACAACTGCAGAATGCAACCAAATCAGTCATGAACGCACAATGCCAAACAAATGGCGATTGTCCATCACAATTATGACAAAACACGGCCCAGAAAAGAAGCGTGTGGAAAGCACCATGGGAGAAATTTGCCAATTTTTCAAATTTAAAATTTATAACAATAACCGAGCTCGCAAATAGGCATCGGCAAATGTTATCACTCAGCTCTGCACACATCAAAGACGGAAAAATATGAAGCAGAACTTGCTTCTCCTGCTACTTCCTTGTGTTCAGTCTCATAGTAAAGATCTCTCTGAATGTGACCCAACGACAAGTCCTCGAGCTCCCTTGAACTATTTCCTTACATATTCTCTTTACATGTGAACTAAGAATATTTAAAGATCTAATTCTTTCCTCTCTTGACCAGGGAGAATCAAAGCCAGAATCGCTTCTTTGGAATTGATTCCTTTTTCAATCAATACAAATTTATCCCGATTCTATTGACATAACTTTAAAAACCAAATCGGAACAGGTACCACTCGCTTTCGCATCGATAATAAGAGTAGCCTGATTGTTCCGAAGGTGAAAATCTTAACTCGAACTCTGCGTCAGAAGTCAAAAGTTACAAGAAAATCTTAAACCAAGATCCTAATTAAACAATTAAACAATAATAATGGTTTATAATTGACTACCGGCCCTGTTCCCGTTTTCGATTTCGATCAGATTGGGTGGTGTTCTGCCATTATGTACTGTTGGTTGTTGGTTTTTAATAAGCCCCCTTTCCATTCTCTGGGATTTAAGCTCAGATTTTCTGAAAATTCTCCAAAAATAGAACTATGGACAATGGACTTAGCTAAGGCCACTTAGGAATTGGCCGAGATTGATATTTGAGGATACTGTAAGTCGGTTGATATGTTGAAAGATGATAAATATTGCTTTTAAGATTTTGTATCTCACTTCAAAGTATTTCAATCTTGTTTTTTCAGACTGCACTTTTTTTTTCGTTTTCATTTAACAAAGCTTTGACACAAGTTATACGATTTGAAATACACACATATTTCCAAAGACACTTACAAAGTTTCAAGAAAGATAAGCAGAAATTATTATTATTCAGTAGTTAATAGTACTATTTCATAGTAATATACACCAAAGATGAACTAGATAAAGCAAACTCATCAAAAGTTTGCAAAATGTAGGACGAGGCCTATTTTACAGTAGAGGCCCTCTAGTTGATACTCAACCTCTATTTTAAGCTTCATTAAGTCTCAACCATCTGTTCAAGGCACTCGAATGCCAAAACCCTAGTACTCCGAATATCATTTTTTGCAGGATTAGCTGTTACTACCAATATTTACTAAGACCATTGGCCTACTGTGCTTGCACAGTTTATTGATAAGCCTCATGCGAATGAGAACTCGGTCTTTTTGCCCGATTTGGGACTCGATTTGACTGAAGGCACTTTAAATATTAAATTCACCAAGGCCAATCAAAAACTTTTGGACCGATTTGATAAGTTCAAGCCCAAAAAAATAACTTAAATATCAAAAGGGAGTTTCAATAAATCGATACAAGCAGAATTCAGAAGGCGATGCGCCAGCTTTCCATAAACCTAAGGACTTCTGATCGAAATGGTAATGAATATGTTTTGGAGTCTTGAATGTATGATTTTCGCACATCAAATACATTCTTAGCAATTCGAAAAGCATTTGTTCGTACTTCGATTGTAATTTAACTTTTATATATGAAGTTCTGAACAATTTGTTCATTAAAGCAGTCTAGTATACTCAGCTATACCATCCACTGTGCACACACACCAGCTCAAAAGCTACACTCTGACTTGCTAAGGCAGCCTTGTCATTCTTAATTTGGTGCTGCCTGCCCGCTCTGACAGGGACAAAGTGGTTCAAAAATCTTTAACTCAAATTGCCAAATCTAATTTTTTATAGTCTTTTCGTTCCCGCCGCCGCTTGACAAACGGGAAAGGAAGGAGTTTTAATGTGCTTGGTCCGGCTTTCAATTAATGTGCCACATATTTTGGCTGTCACGCAAAGCCTTTTTTGCAGTTGTCAACCCTAAACATTAAAAATTAACAAAGGGAGAAAAAATAAAAGAACAAACAACTTTTTTGGCTAATAAAAAGAAACGAAGGGGACAACAAATACCTGGAATTCTCTGCTCTCTGTTCCTGTTTGTAATATTGTTGTTGGTGTCAGCTGCTGCTATAATTCTAATTTCATTTTGTACTGCCAAAAAAAGGACCCCCCCCCCATAAAAACGTGCCTTAAAATTATGCGTTCCATTTCGTTTCAGTTGTCAACCAGAAATATACGGTTCAGGTGCACGACGAATATGTGATGACCGGTAATACGGCGGTGCTGAAGTGTCAGGTAAGCAGGAACCATCGAAACTGCTTAGTTTCAACTACATTTTACTTATTTCTATCAATTTCATTGCCCATAAATATTGTTAAGATTGTATGTCCAACAGGGATTTGTCACTCATAAATTGGTCAGATCAGGCCACTCCTCTGTCATTTGTCATTTGAGCAAACCTGCAACCAAACATTGATTAAACGCGTTGTTTTATCGAAATGGGCAGTTAAAATTATCTAACTAATCCGATTTGCAGTGTTCTCAGTATTTCATGTGTGTGTGAAATGTTGTTTTGATGTCAATTTGTTTAAGCAATTTTAATTTTGTTTCAACATTTTATAGCCTGGCCTGAGGCTAAGCAATAAATACTGTCCCATTGATTTCATTTCATTTTATATCACATTTTTCAATATCTCCTTTGCTCGGTGCAATCTAACGCACATCCATCAACCGAACGCCTTGACACAGAAATACTACCATTGCTCGCCTCGCCTGGGGGTAGCAAGTGAAAGTGCACGTACTCACCATTTCTCCAAATTCCCACACACTCATACATCTATATATATATGTATATTTCATCCGCCCCCGCCCCCTTGGCTGCGGGCTAACCAAAAATTGTTGATCAAATTTGCTTATCTTCTTCCAACGCCAACTCCATTTGCATCTCTCTCTCGCTCTCTCTCTTATTGCCAGGTGCCCAGCTATATGTCGGAATTTGTAATGGTCACCGCTTGGGTGCAGGACACGGGCATGCATCTGTATCCAAATACGGACATTGGCGGCAAGTACACGGTGCTATCGAATGGCGAATTGTACATAAATAATGCGGGACCCAATGATGCGTACAAAAGCTACACATGCCGCACTGTAAATAGACTGACAGGTACGTGATAATCGCATTTTCAGCTTAATCGTCCAACTGGACGTTGCATGAATTGGCAACACAGTCGAAAGGAGCAGAAGAAGAAGGAGGTGGAGGTGGAGATGATGGCCGGGGCGGGTATTAAAGGACTTTGAGGCAAGCCATAATTAAGTTGAGTAAATAAGATATGAAAGGTAGATTTGAGTGAGTTGAATGGCAATTAAATGTTGAAGAACTCGAGGGAAATGCGGTTATTTTATGGATATCCTTGAAAAGAAAAGGTCTGGGCTGTGCTATTAAAGAATTTATAACCTAGTTCCACTGACACATATCTGTGGGTGCAGGAAAACTCAGGTCTCTGCACTCCCAAGGCTAACATTTGTGGTCACCAAATCAATATTTTCTCAAGAAACTGTTTGTTAAGTTTGCAAATACATAAAATATTTGATATTCACTTTGTTGTGCACAATGGAACTTGGGAAGGCTTGGGAAAGATTCAAATGTTACCTAGAAAGACGTTACCTTCCATTTCACATCGACAATTCAACAATTCATTATCTTTTCTATTACATAAGGTTCCTTGTACTTCGGTAGCATTTTCCTCGAGTTTTCTTGTAATGCTTTTCATTAAAAACGCGTGCGCCAGCGCCTGGCAAGCTCCTGCACCTCTTCGAACCAGGGCTGCTCGACCCAGGACGGACTAGACCCAAGATTTAGCAATGGTTAAGGTTCGGAAATTTGAGGTTCAAGGTTTTTGGCCCATGCTTTATACAAGTTTATAGAGAAATCGATCTAAAAGCGACACAGAATGTATGGGAATTGTATTGATTTTGAGTTGGGATGGGACTATTCAATACATTATTTGCTGTTAAGTCAAATTCCATTTCGTAGTATTCCATTTTTATAGATTTTTTTCATTAAACCTTATTGCCAACTGTAGAACCTCATTCTTCCTTATAAAGTCTTCGACCTCTATAAACATATAACTTACCATAAATAATCTTGCAAATTTCTTAAAGTCATTTCAAGCGCAAAATTGTGCTTCTTTGCTCTTTCTTCTTCTACCGGGCCATAGTAATCTAAGTGGCCAGTCTCAACATTCTTATTAGCCTTGGGTATGCTGTGCAGTAAGCCGTCTCCAGTTCCAGTTTTCGGCGACAGCGCCAAGCACTTCAGACAATTCTCTATCAGATCAGTTTCACTTTCTTTATTATTTTTGGAAACCAAAATGCTTTACCAATCGCTTTCATCAACTTGCGCCTGCTTAGATGTTCCAACTCATCAAGGTATCTATGCAGTTCATACTTTTCCATGGCTTCTGGAAGATAAAGCAGAAACAGAATGCCTGAAAAGCAGATCAATTCGCCTGTGGTTGGACCATGGCCATGTACCAGCCACGTCCTTTGTCCAATTAAATTCTCTCCTTATAATTTGTTTCTTAAATTGCCCCTTTAAATGGTTTCAATCAGCAGTTAAATGCAAAAGGGGAACCTGTTAAAATTATTTGCTTAGAATTTGTTATTGGATTTGCCCGCAAATCCCCCAATAATAGTTGTTCTTTGACTGGCCAAAGTCAACTTGTCGTTTTGTGCATAATTTATGATGCGTGACATTCAATCGCCAGGGAAAAAGGGCAATGCGCCCAAGGAGATTTGTACCAAAATGCTGGACGCACACACGCACACACACACGCACACAGGCAACATTCGAGTGAAGACCCAAGTCAATATGTGAGTTCTTTGCTTATTTGAAGTTTATTGTGTGTGAAAATGCGCTTAAGCTGAATTTCTATTAGCCTTTGTGCGCATATTTCGCATCATCAATCAATACGATAAAAGTTCTCCCCTTCATTTTTTCCTTTATCCTTTAGAAGGCCTTTGTGTGTGTGTGTGTGTGTGTGTGTATAGGTGAGTGTGTGTCTGTGTGTGTGCGATGTTTGCAGAGTTTATTTACAGTTCGGTTTTGTGTTTTGCATCTTGAAAAGCTTCATTTATATTTTCCGTTTACATCAAACTCCTGCGGTTGCCTCTTTGCCCATTGAAACTTTTGTTATTTATTTAATTAATCAAATTGAGATTGCAACCACACCAGCCCCAACTGGCCTTCAAGTTATGTAATTCAAATGCGAGTGGCATATTAATTTCAGGATAGCCTAGAGAAAGAGAGAAAACAATGGAAATTCCTACATCTCCTTCGCCTCGCACATTAAAAACTGCTTACTCGTGTGCACTCATTAAAAGTGTAACACAAGCCGAGCGGAGTGAGGCGGAAGGTGGCAGAGGGTGGTGGCAGCGGTCATAACTAATTCATTTAGCCAGCGCACACACACACACACGCACACCCAGAGACATAGCCAGGCCAAAATGTATGCCATTCTCCATTAAGCGCATACCTGGCGCACAAAAGCCGGCAACAGTTTTGTTCGTGTGGGCGTGGCCCTGTCTGCTGGCATCGTACATAATTACAATTTAAACCAAAAATCCATTTAGTTTGCACAATAACTCCGAAAGCCACAATGAATGGGGGAGGCGAACGGCTAACACAATAATGCTCGACGGCTGCAACTACCAGTGACCGGGTGGGGGGTGGGGGGAAATTGCACAATGTGCCTAGCACAATGGCAACCATAATGAAGATGTTTACGCTGCCGCTCCCTTTCCCACTTTCTCTGATAATGATTATGTTTGGTGACCAAATTTTGTCAATTAAATTGCAGTTCCAATTGTTTACTAACTCATATCAGACTTATTGTTATATTGATCAGAAGGCAGCCGGTTTTTGTTCAGTGTTTCCCAGTGCGAGTTCTTAACATTGAAAATATATGTTGAATTGAGCTGTGCTGCCACATGAACTCCTCTCACACTCACAACACAGTTATCTTTTCGAATTTCAAAACTCTGCCACAATTAACGCAAAATTTAGTTCCGGAGCACATGTCGTATGAGTATTTGGTCGGGCCCATTAAAACTTATCTAACCCTTGCAGTTTTTCCAACTAAGACTACTTTTCGGGCTATATACTATATAGCTGTCCGATTTCGACCAAACTTGGTAAAAATCGTGGGGGAAAGCATAGCAAACTAGGAAATTCAAAGTTTGCAGGCGTTTCAATTGAAAACAAAAAAGTTTTCTCAATAATATGTACTAGTTTCTCGACCGATTGTTCATATGACAGCTATATGCTATAGTCATCCGATCCGGCCGGCTTCGACAAATCTGCAGCGTATTTGTACATAAAGACTTCGTGCAAAGTTTGGTGAAGATAGCTTTCAAACTGAGCTTGTCAACTCAACTCGTCGTCATGCTGGTCAAAAATATACCCAGCTGCGGAAATAGCCATTACATAATGGACTACTCCTGCATTACTTTGCCTTCTGTATGCCGGAAATAATCCCATACAGTCCAGTTTACTTTGCCATATGCATGGCCGCTTTGTAAACGGTGTGCGCACAACCTGCATTACTGGTAATACAGGATGTATGCTAGAGCCGAACTGTCATCGGATTCCCATTACAAATGCGTATTACTTTTTCAAAATTGTAATGCAGCTCGTACGCAGTCTGTTTACTATCCCTTTATAAATTAGAAGCAGGTGTAGTGCATTACTTTTTCGTCAGGCGTAATGCATACTTTCGACAGAACACATTTAGCTCTCCGCCGCTGGGTATATACATCATGTGGTCGGAGATGTTTCCTTCTTTTTCCTGCATTACAAGCACCCGGGTAACTTTATAATTCCCCTTGCAATTGTATAAATATGTGCATTTTTCTAAGAAATTTTAGTTATTACCCAAGTTAAAAAATTCTTTTAATTTATCTTCCAATTCAAAAAAAAATCCCAAAATTATTAATTGTGCTCTTAATTTTACTACACTTATCCTTTTTAGTTATCGTAGGGGTTTTATAAGTTGTTGTCCAAAGACTACCCTGCTGAGATCTGAGACTTGGCATAGACCTTTGTTTAGTTATGTTGGTGTGGGATCAGAAATTAATTGAAATAAAGTGGAAACAAAATTGAACAAAATAAAATGGAATCTTTTTAGAAGTTAATGCTGAAAACTTGTTCAATTCACTTGAAACTTGTGTGACGAGGTCAAGGTAGGTTCAGCTAGTTTATTCATAAATCCTTGTGGACTACCAAGCAACAGAACTTAACTTGTGTGAGTTTTTTCGCTTATATGACTTATCTGATGCAAACTAACCAAATGTTGACCTATCATAAGGTGTGAAATGAACCAAAGTGATTAGTTTTAAGCCATTTTAGTTCATACTTTAGTATGCTTCTCAGAACCCGCTGCTCAATATAATCATCACTTTAATTGGAAATACCTCCCACCCTTTAAGCTAGAACCAGAAGGACAGACACCGACTGGATGCACAGATTTCCCAGTGATTTCGCATAGCCTCACTGGCCGACTGGCCGACTGGCCTGGTGCGAATGCTTCATCCGGGATTACTGGGCCGCGAAATGTTGTGGCAAACATGATTTAGTGCGCTGCATAATGAATGAGCAGAGTGGCGGGCAGCCAGCTGGTCCATTGTCCTTGCCGGGGTTCATGCAATCAACTTGATTGCTTTCATTTACTTTTAATTAATTAAAAAATACAAACGCCAACTGATGCGTGTGGCGAGACACGCGAGCGCTTTAAATCTAAGTAAATGCCTGGGGGAGTGTGTCAGCTGCTGCCATCACTTGAGTCATTTTTTTCCACGTTTATTCATTCGCAGGTGAAATACAAATTTCCACATATCCTGGCCGCATTATTGTAACTGAACCCAAGGGCATGGTACAGCCGCGCATCAACGTGGAGAAGCATTCGATGCGGCATGTTGTCCTTAATGGCCAAACAACGTTGCCGTGCATAGCTCAAGGACATCCGGTGCCAACATATCGGTGAGTAACAACAGCAACACCAACAACAACAACAACAAGGGGGGAAAAAAATCAAACAAAAACAGTGCGAGCTGAGTGGAACAACTTTAAACACGCGGCCATGTCACAGGACGCAGCTGGTAGCCCGAATTGGGGTGGGGCGGCAGGTATCCCGGCCGCAGTTGGCGCGCACTTTATGACTATGTGAAATATTTAGCGCTCTTGGCAGAAATATAAAAACCCTGATGGAAAAAATCATAATAAAAACGTCAGCCAAATTGTCAAAATGTGGAACGATCCATGACGGCAGGCAAATGCCCTCCAGTTCAAATGGGTGGCGAAAATGTGTGTCAGCTTTACAGCACTTCTCGGTGAGAGCGAACATTCAGAGTTTCATTTCAGTTCCTGGAAGTATTTTCGAAACTGGTGGCTTAGTTTCTCTCTTAAAACCACGTTTCATCTGAGTTAGATCCACCGCATTCCACTGGGATCGCTTAAATTCCACACTCTCCCCGGGCGCACTTAAAATGGCGTTTGAAATTTATGCCCCTCAGACATTGACTCAAAGTGTTTGGCAAGAAGTTAACAGATGCCTGCCCGCCCGAACATTGTTGTTTATGGAGGGACTCTCAACGATGTTTGCCTTGTCTTCAATATTTCCCCCTGCTCCCTCCCCCGCCTGCGCCGAGCTCGAATCAATCAAATTCCATTCGCAACATTTATGGCCAAAAATGGCAAATTGACGTCGGAGTTTTTAGTAGACGACCAAAACCATGTCCTCTGGCCACTCGGGCACTTGGCTCATCATGGCGATTTTCAAGTACTAAAACATGCATTACTTTTTATGGCGACGCGAGGCAAGATTGTCCTTCGCCCGGGATCCCAAAACGTTGCCCATGTAATATGGCGCACAGTTCTGGGATGTGCTTTGTGCCATGTCCTTCGTCCTCGTTGCATGCATAAAAAATGCGCCCAGTGTATGCCACATCGTGGCTGCCTTTTATTTGATGTCTCCCGCTGTGCCCTGCAACCCAAAAGATGAAGGCATCCGCTCGGAAGGGGTGCGGCTGGCGACGAGTTTTGTTTTCGGAGCTGCATTGTTTTGTGACCTGCGTGGAGGTCCTGGCTGCTCATAAATGTGAAAATAGTTTGGCCGTTGGCAGGGAGATACTTGAAATCCATATTTATTGCACAGTCCCAGATATTGAATCAGTTGTTGCATAATCACATGGCCCAAGCCTGACGAGCATATGCAAGCAATTTGGTGATGAGTGCGGGGGATGCTTGGCATTTGCCGTGATGTTAATTAAGAAATGCCATGACATGGTCGCTCATGCCTGCGCACCAGTCGGGGAAATGCACTCAAGTGCAATTAAAACCAAATTAAAATCAATAATTTTATTTACCCCAAAAAGAAAAATATGAAAAATAAAATAGCATTCGTTGCACTTAAGTGTGGGCCGCATTGGGCAGGGCACGGGCAAACATCAAGCAGATTATGGCACAAGCGCCAGCGATACTTTTGCTGAATTGAAAATTAATAAATACAAAGTAGATGGAATATACACACTACTCAATGGAAACCGAATTATGGGGAAATGCATTAATTTCCACGAAAGGATCCAATCAAATGAAATGCTCAAATTATAACATTTTCATATTGCTTTTAAGCAATGAACCAAACTGAAATTGCTTTAAAGCAAGACAAGCAAGCAAAAGAGGCCTGGACTTTTGTGTAGTCCAGCGATATCCATGCGAACTGTTTCTTTGTTCTATAAAGGAGCTTAAGAATGGTTCTCAGTAGATCCAAGTCGATCGGTTAAGGTTGTGACTCTCATTTGTAAACCCGTTCCAAAATATGTTTACTATGGGGTTCAAACTATTTAAGCTGTGCATATCTTCCCTTCTGCAATGAGCTCGCAATGCCAAAATGGGTTCAAATAGGTTCTTATCCAGAGCTCGTTATCCCTCCCTCTACTCTGTTTGAAAAACATCAATTTTTTCAACCTAGCAAGTAGAATTGTTGGTGATTTGATTGTGATCTTCATTGTGATAGTTTCAAGGCATACGATAATATCAGCGTAGCAAACCGAACCAATCAGTTTGCAAAACTGTGAACTGAAACTAAACCGAACCAAAAACCATACATCTAATGCAAATGACCCCGGACCTCTTAATATACCAAGACCAGCTTCATAAAACTGATAGCAGACAGCTGCTTGATGTTTGCTCTCGAGATGAGGGTCGCAGCTCAGAAACAGAGCGGAGAGCTGCGAACAGAGTTTGGAAACAGCTTAAATCGGTTCCAAAGTTCCAAGCCATTGAAGCCCTATTCTTATGGGAAAAATGTGTCCATTAAACGCTAACTCGGGCTGATCCAGAAAAATTGGGTATGAGGATGCCTCTAGTTTCACAATTTCTTGGTCCCGTTCAATGTGTAGCTATCAAGCTACTATTTTGCAGAGAGTCTTCTTTCTACTGCAAGCTGTCAAAATTGCATACTTTAAAGCAGCGGTGGGCAGGAAATTTAAGCTTGGAAGCAGTCCAAAAACGCCAACAAAAAATAAACAGCGCTTATTAGAGAGGATGCTTCGCCGAGCTGGAGCCGTGTGCCGATACGCAATGGACTTGTAGTCTTAACTCTCTTTGAAGCTAGGCAGTTTTTTAAGCGACTGATCGGTGCCAGTGGCCGAAAAACAACTCTCGAAGCAATGAGATCAAGGGCTTGCCCACCGCTGCTTTAATGGACATTTATTAAGACCAATTTTGTGTGTATAAAAATAGTTTATACGTGATTCCATCGAAACGTGACCAGTCGAGCAATCAGTCTATCAGGTATACATTTTTTTATGATGATTTTTTTTTTTTGCCAACTGCATTATGAACTCAGCATGCCCCATTTGGCAATTTGCAGCTTTAACATATTTACTCGCTCAATGGGACAATGCAAATGCATCGCTCAAATTTTCCTTCACACTTAAGTGCAATCAGTTTTACGAACCATTGAAAATATTTTACCCCCATAACCGACAATCAACAATGGAAGGTCCTTGCGCTCGTGAAAACAAATTGAATGAAGCGAAATTATTGATAATTCAATCGTCAATTCAATTTGGTTAAAACAACAAAAGAGGCCTCTCGACAATTGACGAATCGCCGCTGAACTGTCAAAATCTTGTGAAAATATATAAAGGAGAAATGAATTTCATCCATTGTTTGGCGTTGCCTCCATTTTGTACTTGCAGTTGGTTCAAGGAGGAGAATGAGCAGTTGCTGCCGTTGCAATTGAGTGAGCGCATCACCATCGTTTCGGCGGGCTTACTTAAAATCACCAAGGTGCGTAGGGGATGGGGGGCGTAGGGGTGGAACACTTTTGATTGCCAATTGATTTATGGTCTTGCAGGCTCGTCTCGAGGACAGTGGAAAATATTTGTGCTGGGTAAACAATACGGCTGGCGAGGAGACCATCCAAGTGTCGCTCACGGTGACAGGTGAGCAGTGAGCGGAAAAGTGAAAAAGGGTCTGGCTACTGATGATGTGACTTTTCTTCGTTCTCTCTCCCTGCACCCTGACAGCTCCTTTGACCGCTCATCTACAGCCACAGGTCCAGACAGTTGATGTGGATAAGGATGCGCAATTTCAATGCATTGTCTCGGGACATCCGGTTCATGATGTGAATTGGTTGCATGATGGAAAACCCATATTACGGGATAATCGTGTGGAGGTAAGTGACAAATGGGAACTTCACTATTGAAATGAGTTGGTTGGTAAAGTTTATGAAAGGTAAAACAAAAAAATGTGGATAAGAATTGCGTCGTAGATAGATAAATTAATACTCACTGACCACTGAGCATTAAAGAGCTCTATCAAATGCTCAAAATGAGCAAAATGCGAGCTTTCATTCACTCAATCTGAGCTCGAAACTGCTTATTGCTTCGGTATTTTTAAAAAAAAAACTACTGTAAGGAAAGGTATTTGCCATAATAGAAATACAAATGTTCATGTTGAGCCTTCAAACTCTCATTACCCATCATTAACATATATTCTAATACTCATAATTGCGCTAAATTGCTCATAACGCATTTGACTGTACATACTTTGAAGGAACTCTTAAAAATACAAAATATTAACTTAAAACTCAGAGTGAGCACCTCATAATTGCTCCAAACAGGATTTAACAATTAAAGCTGCGCAATACTGCTTTAAATGAATTCTCATACTACTCAAGCAGACAAAATGAGCAACCATAAGCTCAGAATGAGCCGGCGATTACTCATAATTGCTCAAAACGGCTCAGAATGAGCTTTAAAGCCTTCAAAGTTCTTATTTGAGACAGCACTTTATCTGAAACTATACCCAAAATACCCCTTTAAACTTCTCCCCCCTTCATACAGATACTCACAGATCCGGCTCGACTGATTATTAAAAAGGTGCAAAAAGAAGATCCGGGCATGTATCAGTGTTTCGTCTCAAATGAATGGGAACAAATCCAATCAACAGCTGAACTCCAACTGGGCGGTAAGTAATAATGCCACTATTAGCCCCCCAATTGTTGTAATAAATTTACCAATCGTGATGGCCATTAATAACCACTTATGACCACACACACACCCACACACACGTACACACACACCCACCCATTTCCACTCCCACTCAATCAAAAGCGTAATTTCCTCCTCGAGGCTATGTGCGAGAATGTTGACGACCGCAGACCGCACAAATAAATGTTTGTCATAATTGCATTTCATTATTTTCTAATTTAGCAAATTGCTAACATTTTTCACCAACAATAACAACAACAACAGCGACAAGAAGCAAAATAACGATAACAAATCACAGCAGCAGCAGCAGCAACAACAGCAACAACAATACGCCGTGGCCCATAAAACGCAGCGACGATGACGACAACTTAATTTTATTACCAGCACTAAAAATCTATCCGCAGACACTAAATAGAGGGGTTGGAAGTGGGGATGATGGGGCGAGCACATTGTAACATTTAGCAGGCCTCAGGAGCAATACAAACATACACGAATGTGTCGAAGATTATGCGTGAGATTAACATGAAAAGGAATTGGTTCAACGAAAGATGCTGATTTCCATTTGAAACGTATTTTACTTTGGTAAAATTTCCTTTGGGAAATAGCAGGTCCTTTACTATTTCTTATGCACGAATTTCTAGTTCCTCGAGAATTGTGGGAAGATCGAACCGAACCTGAACCTGAAAAACTGAAAGAAAAAGGAAAATATTTGTATATTCTATAACAATTTATGTTAATTTTCAATTCCTAAAAAGCACAGTTTGACAAGCGTTTTGGGAGTTTAACAATTGATTTTTGCTCTCACAGAGCTTTATAGTCGAAATACATTCCATAATATTGAGATTTAAACACAAATGTTTTCGGTGTGAGGAAAGAAATGAACTCTAAAGTTTCTGGGACTCTAACCCGGAGTTCACCCCTGCCGATGGTTTCCACACTCAACGTGCTCCTACAATAGATCTTAATTCGCATAAGTTTGCTAACTTTTTCATTGTTTTTGTACTCATCACAATATCGCTTACCGCATAAACGACCCAGCGAATAGATTCGTGCATTTGTCGCTTTGATAACATTTTTGTGATTTGCTTTTAGGCGCAAACGGAAATTGATTTCGATATATTATTGGCATGTCTCCCACAAGCTGAAATGCGCAAGCGAGGGAGCAGAGGGATAGAGATGCTGGGGCTGCCATCTTTTCGGCTTTTTGGTGTTAAAAGCTCGACCCCACCTTAACCCAGCCCAACCGAAACCGATTCCAACCCTGATAACCCTGGAGGGCATGTGCCAAGCACCATTAAGCGGCCGGATATGGCAGCAATTGTGTCAACGCTGTCAATATGTGTCTGTGTGTGTGCGCGAAAGAGCAAATAAATATGGCAGATTATAACTGACAATGTCAGGCCAAGATACGCAAGCCGAAAAATCCTTGCTGTGCAAAAGGAAATTGATACAATTTTCATCAGCTGGATAACATTTGTGGGGCTGTCAAATGCATTTGCCGTGGCGGAAGCCGAGCTGAAGCTAAGGAAATGCATGAGAGAGCAAACTGTGTGAATCTGGTTTCTGATGGCGAAATAATAAAAAGTTGAAAGTGCACTCAAATAAGGAAAATCTAGTTTTGAAAACGATTTGCTTAATTTCTGAAAGTCTAGCATTCCGATAAGCCAGCTGCAAGCAAGCAAATGAACGAAAAACACACAAAATGCAGGTTTACAGGGCTAATCCATCATTTTGAGCTATTTTCCCGAGCTAGTAGAAACCAACATTTTCGGTGAGTTGGAATTTTAATTTTGATTTCACCCAACTCCATAGAATTGGAATTGTTTTTCCAGTTTCTGTAATAAGCAGCTTACCCACTCACACACTCCCACACACACACAAACATTCTGACAAACATATCCCCACCTAGAAAGAAGCCCCTTTGACTGGCATTAATGAAATGCCTCGACTCAAACTCATTTGCTGTACAATTTTAACTGCTTTGCTTTTTCCTCTGTATGTTCATTTTAGATGCTTCACCGGAACTACTTTATTGGTTTTCGGAGCAAACGCTGCAGCCAGGACCAACGGTATCATTGAAATGCGTTGCCACCGGAAATCCACTGCCTCAATTTACATGGTCTTTGGACGGATTTCCGGTAAGTTTAGCCACCAAAACACACACACACACACACTCACACACCCAACATGCACACTCAACTCGAACTGAGCTTGAGCTCCCGTGCTTAGTGCTTTGCTACGTCAGACGAAAGACGGAAATGCAGGCAGCGTTTCCGTTTCCGGCTTCGTCACATATTGAGGGAAAGCTAAATGGCACTGAGAAGTGGGATGATGCTGGTCGTTGTCTTCCGTGTAACTGCAAGAGATGCCAGACGGTGTGACTTTAAATGGTCTTCCTAATACCTGACAGAAATTGAAAGTGGCACCAAGAGTATTGGTGGGCCCTTACATTGACTTCTTGGAGCCGATTTGCCGGGTTTTCTTTTAATTTGACTGTGGTTAAATTCGTTGGGACTTTGCTCGAACAGGCCACGAGATTGATGGCCAAAAAGCTATTAACTACTTCTTGAAAATTCCAAGAATTTTATCTTATATGTACATCTTCCGTGATCTATTCCCTTGAAAGTCTTTGAACTGGTTGTAAAATTATTTATAGGAATTCATAAAAGGAGAAGGATTTGCTTGATATTTAACAAATTAAACGAAAAGCGAGAGCGTTAGTTATATTCGGCACTCACTTCACTCAGGGAAGTTAATGCGTAAACTACTTAACAGAGCGGTAACATTAAAGTAAGCTAATCAGCATTATGTTAGCAAACAGTGCATGCTAATCCGAAAAGTATGCAACGCTTTCTATAACCTGCCACTTATTAAACGATCTTTATGAATTTCCGAGATTTTAGATATTGTAGGAGCTAAGAAACATTTTAATTGGGGAACGGAAGGTGGCGTGACACAAATTAGAAACAAATTCGTTCTGCCTGCAGGCAAAAGGAGCCTACTTTTAAAATCTGAATCAAGGTGACGTACTCCATGGTGGTGATGGGCCTTAATTTTAAACCTCGCTCTCTCGACTCACATGACAGCCTCTCTAAGAGTCAGAGTACCTTGAGGTTTGCTTCACCGTGTAGGTCCAGTCTTAGTTTATTTGCCAGTAAAGCTGAAAAATACCTCAGTTTACTGTGAGTTGGCGGTCAAAATACTCAGAAGAGAACTCAGATAGCCTACTTCTCAAGCAAATATTCGTATATTTTAATGTTTCTCAGATTGACTACTATACTTGTCTGATATCTGAATTGAGAAACAAGTAAAAATACAGCTTTCAAGATGACAGATCGGCCCTAAGATGTATAAAATAAGTTCTAACTTACTCATATTTCGTGAGTCTCCCACAAATGCGAGCTTTAGTAAACAAATTCAGTTTTAAATGTAAATTTTACTCTGCTACGAAGTATACAAGCAAACTGTCCTATGGCTTTCCTTTGCTTCCCCATAACATACAACACTTTACTCCTGTTCTTCTATATATCAGTCACCGTTTGCGCTAATCCGCTCATCTCTAGTATCGCTGCGGCTCGAAGAGCAGCATGCAAATGTTTTAGAAAACCTCTTGCCATTGCCTCGGCCTTCATTTTACGTTTTCTTTTTGGCCAAACTCTAGTGCATACTTTACATGCCATGGCTTTTGCTTTACTTTTCCACACTCGAATTTTTTCGTTTCAAGAATTTCTGTTGCCGTTTTTTTCTTTTCTGTATTTTGTTTCTTTTGCCTTTGCCTCCCCACTTGGTCATGGAGCATTTTCAAGGATTTGTTTCGTTGATTTGCATAAATTTGCATTTCCTTCACGTTCGCCGGCTCGCTCTCGCACTTTTATCTAGTGCAAATTTTATGCAATTTCAATCAATTCGATTTACTTGGAATTTTGCTTTTTTTGCCACTTCATTTTGCCCAGATCTGTGATTTTTGCCCTTTCTGAAAATGTTTTACTAATTGGCCGCACGCACACACACACACACACTTTTATTTATGTTTCCTGTTTTCCCCCTCTTTTTTTTTAGATACCAGACAGCTCACGCTTTTTAGTGGGTCAATATGTTACCATTCACGACGATGTCATCAGCCATGTGAATATATCAAATGTCAAGGAGGAGGATGGCGGCGAATACACCTGCACGGCGCAGAATGCAATTGGCAAGTGAGTAGCCGCTGTTCCATAAATAAAACACACACACCCACACACACACTCCCACACACATAGTGGGGCACTCTCTGATATAAAAAGCATTTCCCTGCTAAATCATAAATTTAGCTGTAGGGGGAAAAAAATGGGGGAAAATATACAATAGCCTGGCATTGTTTGCAGGCAAAAGCGACATGAAATCCAAACAATTTGCCGAGATAGGCTACTACGGCCACTGTGGGAGGATGGGGGGGTTAGGAGGATAAAACTTGCACAGATTAGAGATGGGCTGAAGGTATTTTCTTTGAGGCCTCAATATATGCACGACCATCACTTTGTGTGGTATTTACTCCTAGCAAATTTACGAAAAATATTGCAAATAGTTTAAGAAGGCTTTTTGTGTGTGCAACGAACAGAATAGTTCATACTTGTGGTCGGTCATTTAAGTTGCTCGGGCAACCTACCCTTAAATGATATGAGAAATGCTTAGCCAACCAAATTTCACTCTATTTGTCCATTTTAATATCTGTCTGTGGCAACTGAATCTCTCTCTAATTTGAAACTTATTTCCTTTTATCGAGTGTCATCGCTAAATTCACTAAATCTCTTTTATGTTCCTTTTATGTCCTTAGGGTCTCGCATAGCGCCAAAGTGAACATCTATGGATTGCCTTACATACGCGAAATGCCAAAAATAACTGGAATCTCTGGTTCTGATTTGATTGTTAAATGTCCTGTGGCTGGTTATCCCATCGATAAAATCCACTGGGAGCGAGGTAAGCAGGCAGCAGCCAGTTTTTCATATTAAATGCCATATTTGTTTGTTTTTATATAATAAATGTATAGAAGAATATTTGATTTCAACTTTTTGGCCATTTTCTGGTTCCTTGTTTATTTGCCTTTTGGCCAGTTGTTTGTTATTAAAAATTGCATGTTTGTTATTGCGCATATCAGTGGGAATGATTAAAAACTACCAAATGAATATGGCAAACGCGAATATTGCATGAGACAAATCATGTTTATTTTGTTGCTTTTCTGCTGTTAAATGAAATAAATTTAAAGTTGTCGGGTTTTCTGATTTTCCTACCCTTTTTTTTGTCTTGTTAATTTTTCTGTGTTTATCTTTGTGTGAGCGCGTGTCAACATGAATCTGTGTTTATTGTGGCACAAAAATTGCCGAAAAGAATAATAAACATAAATATTAAAGTCATCAAAGTTTGGTCCCAGCTACAAGGTCGAATAATTAAATACTCTTAGGGGCAAAGCAACACAAATTACCAGCATCGGTAAAGTTTATTTCCCTTGGGGTTGCTACAACCAGGTGTGGTCCTTAGGGAGAAGTTTAAGTTGTATTCTTATGGGGCTTATTTGGAGATTAACTTCTAGAGAGACCATCTAGCAAAGGCTTTTAATGTCTAGCTAGTTAATAGCTTTTAAAAGTACTAAGAAATTAGCTCTGACTTTATTCTGGGTTACTACTAGCAGAGTTCTAGATCAGTGGGAATGATATTTATACAGTGTTTAACCTAAAATTTCAGGAATGTTTCGTGCTAGAGAGTTGAAGGCCATCAATAATATTGAAATTACCAAGAACTTTTCATACTTGCAGTAAGCCTTAAAGTTCGCGCTCTTAATTCAAGTGCAAGCGTTCTTAGATTCAGTACCAAATAGACTCACAATGCCAGACTGTTGGCTAATAAGATCCAGTATATTGTAAGTTTGGTGCTGATTTTAGATGACTTTTGACTGCTGAATACGAATCTGTTTTCGGAAATGGTGCATCATATTTAGAGTGTTGGTAATTTCAGCTTTTTATGAACGTTTTGTGGGGTTCCTTTTCATTTGCTTTGGCTCACTTTGATACTATCTTAAAGAATTACATCTTAATTTCAAAATAAACTATTCCAAACAATTGTACGATTTTTTCCAGCAAAGTTATACTATTTTGAATACAAGTACTACAATAGATCATATTTTGATGGGTATGCAATATATTTTAAGGCTACGGATTACAACTTTACGATTATATTAAAGAGAGTTAAAGCATTAGAGAAGGTTCCCCACAAAAGGTGCAGGAAAGTGTCAAAAAAAGCATTTTAAGCAACTTTAAGCTCAAATTACTGAAGATGTAGAAGTGATGTAACATTTCCGGAAGCAGATTCCACCACCCACTCATCACAACCCACCATCCATTCAATAAGCCTTGTTTTATTATTAAGCGAATTTGTTTTTAGAATTCCCAGTAGATATTTATTGAGTGATGTTAGATTTCCCATTTACAGTACTTCCATCTCGGAATTTGTTTAATTCAAGGACTTTGGATCTTTCTTGTCTTCTTTGATTCGGTCAGAGACCTCATTTCAAGCATTAGTTGGTAATAGCTTTATAATTTTATGGGCACAGAGCATTTTGTACTTGCTTGATGGACTGTTATTTTGTTTCATGACTGTATTCATCAACTATTTTTATAGATTTTTTAACTCCACTTTGATACCATACACCAAGTGCTCCCTCCCTTTATGGTTTGCCAAAAAATAAAAATTAAAGCAACAAAATCAAATATATGGCCAGTCATAAATCGCATAACTTTGTTTTATGTGTGCCAACCAAATTAATTGCCAACCACTTTTTGCTCTCATTCATTTTCTTTCTGTTTCCTTTCTCTGCTCTGCTCTGCTGCACCCCACCCAATTATTCTGTGGAGATGGCCAAACGTTGCCCATAAATCGACGACAGCGCGCCTACAACAATGGCACCTTAATTATCGAGCAACTGCAGCGCCTGGAGGATGCCGGCACGTACACATGCATGGCCCAAAATAAACAGAAGCAGACCTCAAGGCGAAATGTGGAGATCCAAGTGCTGGGTGAGTGCGAACTATTTTCCGATATTTAAATTAGAAAGTTTCTCCGCCAGCGAACCGCCAGCACTGATGAAACTATTCCAATTAGACTGGCAGCTGGCGAAAAAAAAAATAGAAATAGAAAAAAAATGAAAAACTATGCAACCGCATCCAAACTATTTCCAGTTTGTCAGAGCGCACTTTTAATGCACATGCAGGCGGTGGGTTGCGGTGGGCTAGGCCCACAATGAAGTCATTGACTTTTGTGTTCTGTCTGCGGCGCCACCGTCATCAACATCACCATCATCATCATCATCATCATCATCATCTCTGCTATCTCTTGTTTGCTCTTTTATAATAATTTACTCGGCAGCTGTTGCTAAGCCGCATCTGCATTGATGTGACTGCCACGCCCCATTCCGCCCCATCTTGATTATTATCAGGCTCAGTGGCTTTTGTACTTAAGCCAAACGGGCAATTGTAATGAGTTTGGCCACATTTGGTAAATGCTTTTTATTTGCTTACACAGTGCCACCCAAAATTATGCCCATCCAGGCCATGACGAATATGCTGCGTGAGGGAATGCGTGCGGCCATCTCCTGTCAAATATTGGAGGGCGATTTGCCTGTCAGCTTTCGCTGGGAGCGCAACGGAAAGCCACTCATAGGCACTGGGTAAGTTTGGGCTATGAAAGTGTGCTAAACTTTGACTGATTTAGGAAACATTTTGTCCAATTTTACCAGACTTTTCAAGCTTTGAATCTGCTTTTTAAATATATCATGCTTAATGCCCTTTAAAGTATGCTATGTTATATGAAAATTATAATTTTGGTCAAGTATATATTTTAGATATGTCTTAACTGAATATTTTGTTGAATACCCAACAATCTGAGTGTATATGCAGTATCGAATATCTATGATAGACTTGCAATAGCTTCATATTAATACGTAATAACTTAAGCATATAAAGTTTGCATACTTTGAAGGGCATTAATCACGAATAATTTGGTGTGTATCACAATACTAACTTCTTTCAATTTCTCTCATCTCTTCTGCCCAATTAGCAACGAAGTGTTCCGCCGCCTGGACGAGTATTCCGCCAGTTTGGTCATCGAACACATTGCCTCAGATCATTCGGGCAATTACACTTGCATTGCCAGCAATGTGGCTGGCACGGAACGCTTTACAGTTCCTCTAACCGTGAATGTGCCACCGAAATGGATACTAGAGCCGAAGGACTCCAGTGCCCAGGCTGCCTCAGATGTGCTCTTGCACTGCCAGTCAGCTGGCTATCCCAAGCCCACCATCACCTGGAAGAAGGCAATTGGACCCACGCCAGGCGAATATAAGGATTTCCTCTACGAACCCACCGTCCAACTCTTTCCCAATGGCACAATTTACTTTAAAAAAATCAGCAAAGAATCGCAAGGACACTTCCTGTGCGAGGCCAAGAACAACATTGGCTCGGGCGTGAGCAAAGTTATCTTTCTCAAAGTGAATGGTAAGCGAACAACGGGAGGCGGTGGTGGTCGTCGGATTAATGCCACATCCAATTTTCAATTTTCCCTCCAGTGCCGGCGCATTTCCAAACGAAAACGAAACAAATCTCAGTGGCCAAGGGCAAGCAGGTCCATGTTCAATGCAATGTACAAGGCGACAATCCAATTGACTTCAAATGGAAAATACAGGCAACGCAACAATATCTTGATGAGTCGTTGGATTCACGGTAAGAGGGGAAGGCCGAGGAGGCGGAGGAGGTGTCTGAAATCAATTCCAAGTCGATAGCAAGGCAACAAATTGCTTTTAATTAAAAGAGCTGTGTAAATACGAGAAGGCGGAGGGAAGAGAGAGATGTGAAATGAATGTGGAAACTCGATTTAGGGCTAGGCGTTGCCTGTAAAAATTTGATATTCGACGAGTGGTTTGGCAGCATAATTAAGGTTTGGTTTTTAGTTGGAAATATATTGTTTATGTGCTGCCTCAAGGTGTTTTATGGGGCTGCAGAAATGCTGCCTACTTTCAGGCTGCAATTTCAATTTCAAATGCATTTTCTAAGCCTCGTGTTTTGTGTTTCATAATTAAGCAGGCCTAAAAGCAATTACAGGTTTTGTCCCCATTTTTGTTCCACTTTCTGGCCGCTTGTGTCATTTGTTTGTTGGTATTTATCGTAAGTATTTTAATGTATGTGTATTTCCGGTCTTCTCTTCCCTCCTCTCTCTCTCTCTCTCTCTCTCTCTCCAACTGAATGCACACGCGCTTTATTTATTTATGCCATTTGCACACGCACACACACACACACGCACACACTCACTCAAAATGCTACGTGTACTCGGCCTCGTACGTCTTCGTCTTTGTCAACAAAACTGCAACAACAACAACAACTGCTGCTGCTGCTGCTGCTGCTGCAACGTGGAAAACATTGTTATAAAATCGCATTGCATCGCTCACGTTGCGCAAACACGTATCCCCGTATCCTGGGCATCCTTCGTATCTGTATCCGTATCTCGCCATCGTTTGCATGTGTCGTTGTATCTCTTAAATGCATTTTACTTGCATATAAATCAAACACTCGCACATGTTGACACACACACACATCCATACACACAGCTATACAATAAGAGATCAAGTGCTCGACGATGGCATGGTCTCCGAATTGGGCATTTCGCATACATATCGCCAGGATACGGGCATTTATATCTGTCAGGCAAGCAATGCATTCGGACAGGTAAGTTTTGCAATGGTGACACTATTGTGCCAAACAACACATCACACACACACACACATGCAAACATACCTATATATATACCTATATACATATGTATGTAGGTACACAAGAAGCCAGGGATGCTGTGATGTGTATCAGAAACGAAATTAATTCTTAAAAAGGACTTAAAACTATATTTTTTTTGGAGTTCTTGTGTGTTGAATCCTAACCAGTTTTCAGAAATGGTCCTTCGTGGGTTTATAATTGGTAATTTGAGCTTAAAGTTGTCCTTTATAGGCCTCTTTTGAGCCTTTATAGACAATTTTGATGCGCCACCAATATTGGGTTAACTCTCTTTGCTATTTTAATACACTATTACTTTCTAGCTTTAAAATAAACTATTCCAAACAATTCTGAGATTTTTTTAAGCGAAGATTTACTATGTTGAATACAAATATTCTAAACTATTGTATTTTCTACTGCCCAAAAATATGCTATGCAAATTACTATAATTGGATAGTCATTTGTATTGTAATCTTATGAAAATTTTTGACAACATCCACTGCACATCACTAGGCAACAAGTTTGAGTATATTAAAGAATTTTTCTTGATTATGGATGATTTTCAAGTACTTAACCCGAATCTGCTTTCATTTCACTAGAGCAGTATTTCAAAATAGGATGGGCACAATGTGTTAGACAATGCTCAAAAACTTCCACAACTTTAAACTTTTGAAACTGTTTCTCAAAGTTTAGTTCTAAGAACCTCAAAAGTCTGTATCAAAAAGTCGTTGAAGACCGACTGTAATATACTCTGTACTAAGAAAAATGAATGCTCAGTATATTTAGCACCGCTGCTGTAAAGTAATATTCTTGCGAATTTTAATAATGTCCCTTTTATAAGTCCCTAACATATAAGTATTAACCTAGGAATGTATTTAAAAATGTGATCCCGAACGTCTACCCGAATTGTCTACCTACCTCTTTGTATGCCAGTCAACAGTTAATATTCCACCTTTGCGTATCATAATTTCAGTACCGGACTATAATCTCATCATTCTGTCATGCTTCTTCATCACTATCCAACACGGCTTCTCAGGTGCACGGCTTCCTAGAACTGAAGGGAGTCTTTGGCATTTTCTTAAGATTGTCGTACCTTTAAAATTCTGATAAATAACTCTGGGCACAGATTAATGATAAATAAGGTCGATATATTTAAGGACCAGTCTTAAGTGTTAAGAATTGACAGAATTTCGGCCGATCGAAGAACATAAATTGTGCTTTTGCCTTACTGCCTTACTTCAAAAGTTCGGAAACAATACCTTTTCGTTCAGATTTAAGGGAACATCAGGATTGTCTGTAAGTGTGTGTGCCTGCTGTGCATCAGGACATCTATCAAAAAGGTGTTTTCCTTAAAAAATACACAAACTATCTGTTTGCGCCAGCTTTGAAGTAATTAGCCCTAGCTAAAATGTAGGTCCCTTTATTTTGTATGAAAACTACAAGAGATTGAGAGGAGCTCGGCTTGGCTTTTTGGGCTATGTAAAGCCGCGTATTTTCAATCTCTGTTATATCGAACTGAAATGGATGCTGTCAACTTAGTTTGCGAAATAAGTCTCCTATATTGAATCAGCAAAGTTCATGACTGTGTTAAATTCATTCCATTTCAGGGCTTATTCAGCTATGAAGAGAAATAAAAAACGAATTCAACGTTTTTTTGTTAAATCAATTTATATAGAAACTCATTTGATAGTGCATGAATAGTGCTTGAAGCGAATCGCCCTAAAAATGATGTGAGTAATTGAGTTCTTGCTTCGTCAAGCTTTCGTGACGTGAAAGAAACTCATACTTTAAGTGGTTTAATAAAGTTTCAAAATTGAATATACAAAAATCCTTTAGTATAATATATATTTTTTCGCTTTATTTACCTTAAGCGCAAAGTTGCAATTTGGGTCTCTCCATCCCTATCCCTCCACTTCACACACACACACACACACGCAAACAGAATTGTTGGTTGAGCAAGCATACAACTTGAAACAAACTTCTGCCCAGACGTCGTCTGTCTGCAAGTTGGCCCATGGAACCGCCCCACTCACTACTTTCCTTTGCCGCCCAGTTGGCAACTGTTGTTAACCCTAATTTATGGCAATTTGACTGAGACTGGCTCAGTAATAGCAGCCGCAACAGCTGCAACTGGCTGCTGTCGTGACTTTCACTGGCAGCCTGTGCAAATGAAGTCTTAATGTGCCAAACACACACAGGCATACACACACACACACATGATGATCATAATCATCTTCAATCAGCAGCCAACTAATATACGCTTTAAATTTTTGACAGGATGAGATGTCCATTCAGCTTATCGTTCAGGAGGTACCCGAACAGCCAAAGAATCTGCGCATCAATTCCCAGCAATCGCGCAGTCTGCAGTTGACCTGGAGTCAACCATTTGCTGGCAACAGTCCCATCGAGGAGTACCATATCTATTATAAGCAGATATCAGGTGGGTTGTGCTGTGCACTAATCTTGGATGCCAAACGCACACAGGACTGGATATGTCTTTAATATCCTTTTAAACGTCCAAAAGACGATTCCCTTATATCCCTTGGATGATTAAAAGGATACTTAAGACATATCCAGTCCAAATGGGTACTGGAAAGCATCCAATGCTCTTGTTTGTTCAATTGCTCACAAACTTGTTCTTTAATGTTCACCTGTTCTTTTTGGTTCAGTTGTAGTAGATTACTTGTCCTCTTTTGGTTCAGTTGTTTACTCAGTTAAAGTTTTTGCTCAGCTGATCCCTCACTTGCCAAGCTTTGCTGATACAGAAAGACACAAAAACTGAACAACAGGCCAATCAAATGAGCAAAGTGAGCAACTGAACAAGGTTACTTACTCTAGCAGTTGCACCACCGAACACCAGCCAACACTTGACACCACCTTTTGCCTCCTCTGAATTGTTCACAGATATTTGGCAAAATTCCGAGCATCTAACCATCACCGGCACCCAGACTGTGGTCAATATACAACAGCTGCGTCCAGCCAAGGCCTATCACATACGCATGTCTGCTGAAAATAAACTGGGTGCCTCGGAATTTTCGGAAGTGGTACAGGTTACCACACTGGAGGAAGTCCCCTCGGGGCCACCGCTAACCGTACGTGCCGAGGCCAAGAGTTCGACTGAGATTTCGGTCACCTGGGATGCACCCGAACGTGACCATTGGAACGGCATCCTGCTTGGCTACTATGTCGGCTATCAGATGTCACTAACGCCCGAGGACAAGGAGGTTAATCCCACGCAGGGCTTCAGCTTCAAAACCGTCGAGGTGCGCTCGCATTTTGGTGGCGAGACGGTGCTCAGCAATCTCAACAAGTACACCCAATACCATGTAATTGTGCAGGCCTACACCAGTCAAGGCAGCGGACCACCGAGCAAGGAAATTGCTGTGCAAACAATGGAGGACGGTAAGTGGAGGCGGCTGCGATGGGGGGGATGGCATACATTGATTGGATTTGTTAATTGCCCGTGCACAAAAACCCGAGCCAGGCCGGCAGGAGGCTGCCAGGAAAAACGTTTAATAAACTTTCGTTCCTTTTTGCAGTTCCCTCATCCCCGCCCGAATCGCCGCAGTGCGATGTCCTGGGCTCCACATCGATTTATATCACCTGGTCACCGCCGGACATCGATGGGCAGAATGGCAAAATCAAGGGCTACAAAGTGTTTTACATATCGGTCGATGAGCTTTATGGTAAGTATACGCCGCATTGGCCCTTGTCTGCTGCTGGGCTCTTTGCATCGCTGGGGGATTTCGTGGCATTTAAATGGTCGGCCATTTCATTCATTGAGAGATGCTGAGATATTTCTGAACTTGTGCAAATCAATCAGTGCAAATCAGAGAAGAAAAGCGAAGCGATTAACGGTTGAGAGAAAGCACTCAGAGTGCAGGGCGAAGCATACTTATGGTAGGACCCGGAGGCCCTGGTAACCATGCTAAGACTTTGTGTAATGCAATTTGTATCGGCTTACCCAACTGTTGGGCTGTTAAGGCCAAGATAAATAGCATATTTTTTTAATTAACCGTCCCTGCTCTTAACTGAATAAACCAACCAAGGGACAAATCAACAAGTTGTTATTCATGCTTCTCCAATTGCTTGCCCATTCAGCGCTAATTGTTCTTGTTTCCTTTTCATACAGAAACCGATCCGGAGGTTGTCAAGTCAACAAATCAATACGTCACCATCGAGAATCTCCGCAAATATACCAACTACACAATCTGGGTTTTGGCTTACACCAAAGTAGGCGATGGCATGAAAACCAAATCATTTTATTGCCGCACCCACGAGGATGGTAAGTGGCATTCGGTTCAATGAACGCAAACGAGGTGCGGCTTCGGCGGCACCCACTACCCACTACCTCCTACCCCTACCCCTAACCCCAACCCCAACCCCAACCCGTCTTCTACTCGCCCCGCTGGCATATATAGTACATATATTTATTTCTGTTCGTTTTTCATTGCAATCGTGGAATGCAGTGCCCTCGGCGCCGCAAGCAATCAAGGCAATTCCCGCGTCGAGCACAAAAATCATAATATCCTGGCTGCCACCCGACCTGCCCAACGGTGACATCGTAAGTACTGGGATAGCCGCTCTTACCTAATTAGGCGGCAATTAATGGGTAGTTAGTAGTGAGTGGGGCACAAAGTAAAAGGACCTGCAACTGCATGCCAGGCGGATTGTGGGAAGGGGAAAAAGGGAAGGGTTGAGGTGGAAATTGCTTAATAGAATCGGGGAAAGCAACAAACAATACCAGAAGCTTAACATAAATTAAGGGAACTGTGCCAATTATTGTGTGCACAATTCTTTTACATCCTTTTTGCTAAGTAGACCTTCAGTTTTAGAGATCATGATGTGCTTTCTCATAGCTTTGAACAGAGCAACACAATACCAAAGACTGGTAGATCCTACAGCGGTTTCAAGTGGAACCACCCTTTATAATCACTTATCTAGGCCTGCCGATGTTCAGTCCAGCCGCCATATTTTCCTTACCTGCAATGCCATAACTGTTTGGGAACTCCTAGGCAGCCTGCGCTCAAAAATCGAATGACAGCGCCGAAACCTAGAACCTTGTCCTTGAACGGTACATGTTGAATAATTTAACATGGAAAAGCTCTGTCTGCTCCAAAATGTGTCATGGCATGTGAACATTTCTCTTTTTTTTTGAACCGAACCGTAAGTTGTTACTTGGAAAAGGTCAAGGTTTGGTTGACAGTAAAAAAAGAAGGAACTAGTTTCTAGTATTTTTCCAATGGTGTTTCTGGTGGGTTTAAGGCGAGCAGCTATTGTGATTCGTCAAGTCCCTGTGTAGTCCATGACGCAGTCTCAAAGTGGAGCAATCGGTCCATTTCATTAACTAGCTGCACGTCACATCAAATTTCCCTGCCTGCCATGTTGCCTTGTTTTCTATTTTTCCACCTTATACACCAATTTCTTTTCAGACCGGCTACACCTTCTACATGTCCATGCTGGAGGGTGGACGTGAGGAGGGCACTCACAAGCGACTGCTGGGTCCCTATGTGGAAATGCATGAAACAGTTCGCACCCAAGAGTCGGCCACCTATCAATTCTGGCTAACTGCCTCCACCAAGATGGGCGAAGGCGAGAAGACACAGGTGGTTACGGTGCCGCCCAACAATAAGGTGCCAGCTCGTATTGTTTCGTTCAGCCAACGGATAGTCACACCCTGGAAGGAGCATTTGGAATTGCCCTGCCGCAAAGTGGGTGCTCCGGCTCCGGTGACAATTTGGCGTCAAGATGGTCACAACATGGAGACAAGTGCTAGGAAAACCATTGCCAAGAATGGCACACTCTATATGAAGGAGTGCCAGGCCAGTGATGCGGGCAATTATACGTGCAGTGTGGAGAATACGTGGGGCAAGGATGAGATAGTGTACAACATAGTGGTGAAGGTGCCACCCGAAGCACCCAACTTGACGGTGATTAGCTCGTACACAGACAGCCTGCACTTGGAGTGGCTGGATAACAGTCATGGGGGTAGTCCCATTCTGGGCTATGTCATCAACTATAAGCGGGATAATGGCGATTGGGAGGAACTGCAGGTGGATGCCAAAACCAATTCGCATCTGCTGAGCAATCTGTGGTGTGGTACGCGCTATCAGTTGTACATCACGGCGTACAATAAGATAGGAACCGGTCTGCCCTGTGACATAGTCAACTCCTATACCAAGGGCAATCCACCGGTGCAGCCCAAGCACTCACAAATGATCACAAATAACTCGACTAGCGTCACCTGCTGGCTGGACTCTTGGGGAGATGGCGGATGTGGCATTTTGTATTTTATGATCGAATCCCGTATTTATGGCAGATCTTCGTGGAATGTGGTGTCCAATCATATACCACCCACGGAGAGGATTTATACGGTTAGTGATCTGGTACCGGGAACGAAATATCAACTGAAGGTGACGGCTCACAACAATGCGGGCTCCACAACGGCTGTTTACAATTTCACAACGCTTTCGCCACAGGGAGGTGAGTTCGCTGGATAAGCTGTGGTCCATGGACTGGCATTTCAACAAAAAACATGTCTCTCTTTCAACAGTTCTCTATAACAACGATCACTCCACGCCCGTCTCCCATCTCAGTGATCTGCCTTTCTATGCGAATTTTAAGCTATTGCTGCCCATCTGCCTCTCCCTGCTGATGCTTTTGGCTCTAATCGGTGCTGCTTTGGTCCTACGAAAACGAAGTGAGTTAACCATCAATCAATTATCAATCAAATCCACTCTTCAGGTTGCCTCGAACTCTCAACAGAACTCAACAATCAGGCCCGTCTGGCCAGCTCTTCCATGTCGGAGTCTCCTTCGCTGGCCAATCTGCAGAACAAACAGAATCGGGATCAACAATATTTGGCAGTGCGTTGCAATCCGGGTAGCTCAGCGCCACGCGGCTCCAACTCCAATGATTCGGGAAGTTTTGGCAAGGCCGAGGGCAATGAATATATTGAAGACATTTGCCCCTATGCCACATTCCAGTTGAACAAGCAAACCTACAGCGAGAGCTCGTACAGTGGTAATGTCTACAGTGGGCCATACCATTCGGTGCGAGGCTCGTTTGTGTATCATGATGTCAAGCCAGAGAGTTATCATGTGAGTGAGAGACATGGTTTCAATTGTAAACATATTTTATTTAAACACTTACTCAGTCCAAGGAGCCGGAGTATACTAAAGTGAGACGAAAAGTGGGCCGACTACGTGATCCACATTCCGAAAGTCAAGGTAACTATAAAGGATTTGCAATGGGATTGCTGATGGGGCCAAGTGATGGTTAGAAATGAATACGATTCATTTTGCTATATGCTCTAAAAGAATTTTCGAATATAGTTTGATTTCAAGCTTAAAAGTCTTAAAGATTGTAATTTTTGGAAAGGTATTCTTAAAAAATGATCAAATTTGATTGAAAGATATTGAAATTGATCTAGTACAGTTTACATATAATCTATGGTACAAGAAACAGTTTGAAACTTCAAAACAGTATCCAATTAAATTCTACCATCGCGATCTGCTCCAATAGAATCAACAATCCCAATTGACAATCACTGCTGAAATCCAACTCGATTTCATGTGTAAGCCAAAATTTGCCCCATTACTTAATCATCACCTCATACTTACATCTGCCATGCCTCTTCTGTTTAACTTTTTCCATTTCTTTCTCATTGTTCTCTCAACTAACAACTAACTTGACATTCATATTCACCAAATCAACCCAAAAACAACGTACAAACAAATCCATCGCAATCGTACTAAACTTTTTAGAATCGGACAATCCAGGTTCAACAGATTCCGAAGTTAGGAAAATCCTAACACTTCACATACCAATTACAGAATATGACACACTCGGCTCCGAGTCCGACAATGATGTGTCTGCACGCGCACTAAACTCGGCCAAATATCGCGCTCAGCGTGGTGAGTGAGCCGGAATGGATGTAGGAGGAGACGATTTTCCGTTTAATGAAATGTCATCATCCTTGCAGATACCCAAGATGAGACCTCCTCCTCATCGGAGACCACGCCCACTAGCATGACACGAAAATCGAAGCCACCGTTTGCGGCACGCAAGGCTGGTAAGCCGGGTACCAGCGGCAAACGACATGTACGCAGTTCCAGTGGCTATTCCAGTCACAATGAAGAAACTACTTTTAGGTAAGCCCCACCCCCCGCAATCCTTCCAGTATGACCAGCCACTAGTCCGCCACTATACATATAATTAGAACCCTGTACGTTTAGCATATCCAACTATCCACCAAACTATCAGGACCATATAAATCCACCAGCACGTTTTTCGGATGCCAACGAGAAGACAAAGACCCAAACGTCGCCACGTATGCGTGCCAATCAGAAACTACAGCGGGAAGCATTTCAAATAAATGTCTAATATTCTGTAAGAAAATTGTAAAATTTGTTGTAAAATCCACCCGCACACTTCCAACTGCAAAAACAAAACTAACTACAACTTTCTCTACCATAAAAAAATAAATACTTAAATGTTTAAAAACTATTTACAATAACAACAACAGCAACAAGAAGAACAACAGGTAACAGGCAAAACGAATATATAGAATATTATAACTTTTCGAGTGAACTTTTGATTTTCAACGAAATAAGACTTATTTACACACTGATTAATTATGCTTAGTTCGACTTGCAAAGCTAAAGAAACAAAAAAATGAATTCATGTTATAGACTCTAAGCCAAGCATTTAATGTAAAGTTGATAAACTCACACACACACACACACAAACGAGCATATATATTAAAGGAAAAACTATATACCAACCCAGTCGGAGCTGAATGCATACCAGAAGTACTTATTTCATGCTTACTTTCGCCACATCAGAATGTAAGAGAGAAGGTCTTAGAGTTTCGAAGTTGAAACTGTTTTATGCACTGCCATAAGCAAAGTGAAGGCATTTCCGTAGTACATTAGGCTCATAAGCATTTGAAGGCTTAAGTTCTGTAGAGGTTGTCTGGAAAAGACATTTCCGATATTCGAAGTGATTGCTGCTTCATGCTGAAACTAGGCGTTATTTTTGATCATGGCTGCCCCTGTTCCGCAAAGTCCGACTGGGCAGAATTCTTTGTATCTGTAGCAAAACATTTCGTTGACTTGTTTTTGTTTCCCCCCTCCCCCAACAAGTTTTTTCATCAGTTTGTAAGTGTTTGCTTTACAACTGTTAGCTAGTTATTTAAATAAATTTATGAATTAATTTATGCAAGTAAAAATAAAAACCACACAATAATAATACATACAAAAACCAAATAGTTTATGAAACTGTTGTACATAGCTAAGCATCATAACATTTAATTATACAAAAACAACAAAAAAAGAACAAAACAAAACTGTCATAAATGTTAGTGGAAGATAATTCAAACGAAAAGCCAAAGTCGTAAGCCAGCATGCATTTTCATAACTAAGCAACAAAACAGCTCAACATAATTAACTAGAATCCAGACAAAACATATAGACAGGAAATAGCCGAATATTTGCCAAATTACACACTCACCCCCCCACACACACACACACACATATATAGACACTGCTCTCTGTACCATATATAGACAAGCATACGTACATACATACTTACCATAAATTCTATTTTCCAATAGCTAAACAAACCACAAAAGCAAACCAATTACATGACAATATGACAACAAGAACAAACAAATAAACAGAAATACCATATAAAAAAATGCATATAAAATACGAGAACATACAAAATACATTTAAATCATCAATTAACTAATTCAAGTTGAAGTTACAAAATGGGATTGTTGATGTTTCCACTTACACAAATGTATGCAGTTTGGATTTAATATACGTCATTTGGTTACATAGCGAGATAGTCTTCTCCTTTGATGGGTCCAGCACTTTTCGAATTTCAATTTAGAATATTGTCATTAACTGCTAAGCAAACAAACAACTAAAACAGAAGAGAGATATGTTTAGTATATAATAATTCCCCGATTGGGAATCATTGAATTTCGAACTCTACCTCTCTCTCTTAAGGTTAGCTATTCCCGTATTTTAACTGGCCATCCACCTATTACTTGAGGCAGCCTTCTTATATTTGTAACATAATCTTAAAAAAAGTTTAATAGTGGCGAGGACCCAAGCTATTTTAACTTCGAATCAAAAAGTTGCTTAAAAGATGTTTATGTTACTGTCTTAGAAGCCCACTCCAAGAGGTCCTTTGAGCCGGATATTTTGAAAACAATGTTTAGAAGATATCCAAAATTTGACAATATTTGTCTCGTTGCACTGTAGAATACTTGTTGAAGGGGGTCAGAACCTTATGATATTGGAGTTTAAGGTGATTGTAAGACTAACCTTATAAAAACGCTAAGATTTAGAGCTTCGTTTTCGACGGAGTTGCTGTATCCCCGTGTAAACAGGAGTCTGAGTAGCCAACTGAATGAGATTTGTGACACTCCGATCTGAAACTTGAAAATGGGCCTTAATCTTAATCATAGTTTATAACAACATTGAAGTGGTTAGCTGTTTTTTTTGCAAACTCAAATTAGCTGATCGCTAGGGTTTGTTTTGTAAACAGAAAGCAAACCGTGCTAATGCCAGACCCTTAAAGAGCTATACAGCTATATACTCGACTGCTATTGCCACCTATGTTGGCTGAAATCCAAACTGATTAAAAACCATCTATCGACAATATCAACAATCCCCAACACAAATCAAAGTTGAAGTTACATAAATTGAGAATTTTTGGCCAAGAAACTATTCAGACTGCACCCTTTAATAAAAACGAAAAACAAACTAAGAAATTAATTCAAAATTGTAGGCATTTAAAAACTCTTCAACTCGAGTATTTGGTTGTAAAATTGTAAAATGTTTGGCACAAATGCAAAAACTACATTAACAAAAGTTGTAAAATTACACCGCGCACACAGTTCAAGCGGATGGAAACAATGGAAAAACTTCAAAGCAAAAAAAAAGAAAACAAATACATGACATGACATATGAAAAACCACAAAAGATTCGACTTTTATTTTGCATAACAATGAATCGCTTTTATTTACAGTTGATAGTTGGGTAAAAAACACAAGATCTGGGGTAATTTAGATATATAGAAAATTAAATATACACCGAAAGTAACTCCTCACTTCCGTTTGTTTGCAATTGTTGCATTTAAAGCGTTTTCATAGAGATATTCTGCCTTAACATATTCAGAACTAAAAGCTATACATTGATTGTGTGTTGCACTTACTTAACTTAGGGCTAGGTAAAAGTTTACAAGTATTTGTTTTGATTTGGGTTTGATTCTAACATTTCACTTAAAGCGCACACACATACGAGTAGTAGTTGTAGTAGTAGTAGTGGATAACGAAAATTGTGTATAAAACTGGAGGCCACTGCATTGGCATCTTACAGGACAAACGCTAAACTAAAAATAAGATAAGATTAACTTTGATTGGGTTTTCTTTTCCTTTTTGTTTTTGATTGCTTATGGCAAATATCAGAACATTATGGGCTTGTCCTTGCACTGGTCTATCACATAGCCTGTGAATCGTTTCAGAAATTTGGGATATTCACGCTTGTAGACAGCACGCAGAGCACTCGCTGGAGCCCAGCCTCCGGGATTGACTGAAATAAGAAGGGGGGAGAATGGGATAAGAGGATGAGACATAATTTTGGAATAATTTATAAAATATTAAAGTAAAGAGCATCAACGGTAACAATCAATTTTGTGTCGGTCGCCCCGCTTGACTCATTGCAATCGTGCGAAGATTTTACTCTCTCCTGCTCTCAGCAATTACTCTGCAAGCTATTCAGGCCAGGACACAAACTGATCAGCTTATCTATTAACAGTATATACAATGTTACCTACCCACAGAGCAGTAGGTTATTTTGCAGGTTAGATCCTCACGATTCAAGGGCTCGCCCTTTACAAAGCCCTCGGGCAAATGGGTTTGGCAGGCCAAAATGACGGTTAAGAAGATGCGCACACATTTGCCATTCTTTGAATCCTGTTTGGCATATTCCGTTGAATTGTTGCACACCACCCACATATCCCGTGCTCCGGGCTCCAAACCATCGGTAATTTTACGCATATGGGACCAGAATTGAGCATCGCGCTGACTGGCGGGCCAAATGCGTTTGTGAGTTTGCAGAAATAGCAGAGTATCGGCTGAGATTTTCTCCAGAATGGTGCAGTCCTCCAAGGTGGCTGGAGATGGCAAACAAATCAATGGAAACTACAAATTCAACATAAGCCACATTTACTTACTCTCCCAATCGTTGCGAAACTCGGGCATAAAAAAATAATGGCACATTTCGCGAGCCGTCACACCTTGTACAGAATGATAGGCCTTCAATGGATCCATAACCATGCCATTGACCTCCTCTTCACGCTTGTACATTTTAATTTCCCCCTCATCGGCAAAGATTTGCCAGCCATTGCCGTCCTGGCCCACGCCCTCGCGTGCGTAATGCAATTGCTCCCTGCAAACGCGATCAATCTATCCGAAAAGTTCAATTAGGGATGAAATTTCTTCATTTCCGCCTCCCACTCACCTCGGGCCACAGGGCATGACTCTTGGCCTCGGCTCCAGTGCCAAATTCCTCGCGTGCCTCCTCACCCTCGGCCACGGCCTCATGCGGCACATTGACCAAAGTCTGTGAGATTTGTGATTGAAGTCTCAGTTTGAAGCGCAATTGCATGTCCTCCTCGATTTTCTCCAAACCCGTTTCGACCGCATCGAAAAACTCATCCTCGGGCAGTGTGGAATGTGGACCCTCCTAGAAAGAAAACGCATTAGTTTATTAGAGTTGAGCACGTTTTGCTAGACAAAACAACAACCGAGTCGAGTTGGAACCACCATCTTTGAAGGTTCGGCCTGATTAATTTTAATGACGAAACCGCATTCAATTGCAAAGAAATTGAACGTGCCTCGTATAAATTAATGGGCCAACACTTGAGCGGACTTGCCGGACTAATGGCCCGAGAAAAATTCATTCTGCTATTTTTTTTTCCGCCCCTAACCAGACAGGAGGAGTAGGTCTTGGCTGATGCTCTGTCGGCATGCGTAATTGGGCGAGCATAATACTCGTAAATAGATACAAAGGCGATAGAGTGCCATGAATACAAAATGTGGAAGCTTGATAAACTCCACCAAATGGACGGTAAGACCTTGAGATGTGAGATTGTTTCGGGGAAAAACCAGAATTTATTACACTACAACAGGGTACAACCAATCAGGTACTTAGTAGAGCTGCTATGGGTAACCAACGGCCAGTACAAGCCACTTTTTGGTAGGATAGATAGAGACAAGAAACTGTTTGTTGGTATAGCGCATTTTGAATATACTAAAGAAGAGATGCAAAACATCAACTAATGCTAAGAGCAGTCACTAACATAAATAAAATAGCAGCATAGCATAGCAGAGAAAGAGAAGAGAGACACATCCGAAGTTGTTGCTGCAATCCCATACGCTCGGCAATTTGCGGCGTATTCAATCACACTCTGACCTTTCTCCATAGCATACAGGAATTAATACGGAGACTCAATTTGAGACGTCTATCTTATTTGAGTGAACCAACACACTGGTTAGAGCCAGATGGACAGCAGATCTCTTTCTGAATCTAAGTTCTTCATCAAAACATAAAATGGTGAGTAAAATTCAATATGAAACGTATTATTATGGCAGCCTTACATATATTATGAAGTAGAGTTGGCCGAACTTATTCAATTTGACGACACGAGACGAACGCGAATGATATATCTATGCATGCAACAAGCAAAAATGCAATCCTATCTAGATATGGAGCCGGTCGAGTTTAAGGTAATTTTCAATCAAAAATGTCATTTGTATATCCAGCTTTCCTCGGAAGCTCTAGCAAGCACTCATCTTTAGATCGAACTTTAAACATTTAATTACTTTTCAGTGAATAAAATCAATGGCAACAAGTAAGAAAGTCGGTCAAGTTCGCCACTAGTCACTGCGTGTGCTTAGCACAAATATACACAAATATAGTGTTGTTGTTGTGTTTGGGACACTCGAGTGTCATAAATATCAAGTACTTATGTAGTGTGCACATTTGCAGATCCCTGGTATCTACCGAAATCTAAAAAAAATGAAGTGCATTTGACACCTGAGGTACTTTATCTTACAGATGCAAATTATAAGATTGTCTAAGGAACCTCTTAGGGTTTCGTATTCTTCTTCACTTTTATTAAAATGTTAACATTTTGGTAAATAATTGCTTAAGCTTTTCTACACATTATGCTTTGACGTATTATTCTCGAATTTAATGACACGAACACGCACGAAATGGATTAAAAGCACTTAAAACCACGTGCTAAATTTTAGATGCTAGTCAAAATTATGCAGAAAGTATTTTACTTATGGGAAAGTATTGTCAAATATAACTGTAGTCCATTACAAAAAGTATTCACTGTACCTATATTCTAAGTGTTCTATGGCCAGAAATGGAATATGTGCTGCAAATGAGAACTTTAGGAATTAAATTATTAATGTGAGACGGATAAGTGCAAGGACATGCGACAGTCTTTAGACCAGTGCCAGTTACAAGCAAATGTGGCACGAAACTGGGCCAAGTTGAATTTGTCATCGATGAAGTCATAGTTCGCGACGACAGTGTGACTGTTTGGCTTACCAGGCCTTTTTTCAACTAGTTCTTAAATTTTTTTTAACTTTTTAATTGAAACAAAAATTTAAGCGCGAAAAAGTTTATTTCTCCCTCACCCCCACACAGGAAGTGAGCTAGTGGCAGAGAGAAAAGCGCCGTGTTAAGCAAGGGAGAGACAGAGAGCAAAAAAACTAAGCAAGCGAGCGTTCAGGCAAATCCTTCCGTCTGTGGCCAGGACACAAAACAAACTGTTGCTTGATGGGGCCAACACCCGAAAGCCACAACCAGCACGAAAGCAGACTGGATGAGGGATGGAGAGAGAGAGAGAAAGCACGCACCAGCCAGCAAAGAGCTTTTCAATGAAAGGATTTCTCGTATTTGAATAATAAATCAATGCATGAGATGCTTGGGGGATTGGGTTAACATACTGGATGTGAGGCAGAGGCCCACAAATGAGGCCAATTTTGGTTTATTTACCGCAATTTGTTTGACTTTGCCAGAGCGCCAAAAAAAACGAGCCGAGGGCATTCTGATTTTTTTTTTCTAGTCTTTTTGGTTTTATTTGGTGCGTGCGGCGATTTTCGATTTGCAAACTATTTCAATGCAACTGGAAAGTTTCACAAGAGGCACTCAAACAGTTTCGTTTCTTTTTGTTTGTCTGTTAAATTTGTTTATAAACTGTACGTGTTGGCAACTCGATCGCTGCCCGCGAACTGAACTGACCAACCTCAGCTCATAAAGCCATAAAGCTGACAGAGCGACTGGACAAGCTATAAGTGTCTGTTGGGAAGCCAATTGAAGATGGTAATGTGGAAGTAATGCGAAGTTTTTATACCCTCTCTCTCGCTCTCTGAGAAGGGGAACTTTGCGAATGTAATCAGTCCATAATATATATATAGAGGCTTAAGATATATCATGACTTAAATTGGAGTTGATTAAATTGGCAGTGGAGGCATTCTTTGGTTAAATGGTTCTAGAAACCGGTTTACAAGCCAAACCTTAGTTCTTAATTTGAAAAAGCAATATTAGTTGATCAATCTGCACATCTTATGTAGTTAAATCCAGCGTTGCAAGTTAACTTTGAACACCCCTCGAAACTCAAAGAGTACACAAGCCCAACTATAAACTTTGACAGCATTTGTCAACCACCCCTCATAGGCCCCGCATCATACTTAGGCCTCCACAAAATCTACAAGCAAACTTAAGCTGTCAATAGCTGGACAAGCTCATATGTCTAGCCACAAATTCACCCACATTCTTGCGCTTGAATGATTGCCAAGTGAATGAACTGACAAGTCAATCATTACAAAAGCATTTCTTTTGCCTACGCCATAATATTTCGAATAGTTATTATATGGCAGTGTGCCATTAAATTTGCAATCAAATAAGGCAAAAAATATTAAAATCAAATTGTTGCGGAAGTCGGCGTCGAAGCAATTAGTTTATTGTGGCTTGCATGCCAGGTGTGAGATAAGATCAGAACAGGAGAAGCACACATGTATCGGGCAAACAAATAGGAACAGCAACTGTGACGTGAGATGGAAAATGTGAAAATAATTGTCGTGGATTAAATGTGCTGCAATATGTGAAGTGATGCAAGTCATTTCGTGATCCAATAACAAACAAGAGAGTTTACTTTGTTATGTTACAGGGAAGGGGCGGTAGAGACAACAGATTTTGACGCCTTTTTGTGTTTGTTTAACACATTCCCTTTCAGCAGAGACAAACAAACCTGACCATGAAGCAGACAACATATTATGCTGATTATTTAGAAAGCTTATCAACTGGGATGGGTAGTTCCAGATCTTATCAAGTTGTGAGTAGGGGAAATAAAATAAAACAGGAATGTTAGCTGCAGTCCAGTTGCTTCTTTCGTGTCCAAGTTAAAGTGCTTTTTAAAGAGTTTAAAACTGTGTAGCACTTTCTCCACCCAACAAAGTTTCCAACCTGGCAACATGTCTTCGTTTGTATCTTATTTTTCGCAAAGACTTATCTTGCTCATTGACTTCCGTGCTGGTTGCAAAAGAATAAAACATTATAAGAAGGGATTTACACGGTGCAGCAAACTTCTTAAAGTTTTTGATATACAGCTCGTTTTGTAGGAAAGAGGAATATTGGCAATAGCTTTTGGAATTACGGCTTCGAGACGGAAATAAAGCTAATAAGTCAAGTTCTTGAATGTGGCTAGCTTTCTATTTAAAAATCCAGGCACTTTTGTAAGTCGTGGCAAAGAACGTATGAATGTTATTCATAACGAAGCATGACGTTTCCTTTGTTAGATTAAGTGCCTCAAAGATCTAAAAACCCAAGCTTCGAACCAACCTCTTAGGTTCCATATCCCGTTCGAGAACCGAAACCTTGACTTTCAACGGGTTCGAACCCCGGAGCGTAACTTCTGCAGAACTATAAAGGTTTGCAACGTTGATTTTCAATAGATACTAGCATTAAAGGTATAAGTGGATTGGTTCATTGCCATTTGAAGCTAACCGATGTCAAATACTGCATTTTATGAAACACTCAACGGCAAACAACATACAAAAGATTCCCCTGTCTGAATATTTTCTAAAGAATGCACTGAACATTGATAATAGATATAAAAAATGTCAATTGCAAGTAATACACGGATCCAGAATTCTTGAGAGTACTAGAGCATCTCATCTTAAGCTGTATTTTGCTAACAACAGCTTGCCTTTTGCATATTTACGATGGATCTCAATTTCATCTTAAGCCTCCAACACGCGACCGGTTTAGTTTTACACTTGGAATTACGTTCGAACTCACCTCAAAGTCGGGACCTGGATATGATAAATGTTTCAGCTTGTCAATTTCATCCTTGAACTTTCTGCAATACAAAA
This sequence comes from Lordiphosa fenestrarum, assembly GCA_035044985.1. Taxonomy (NCBI): domain Eukaryota; kingdom Metazoa; phylum Arthropoda; class Insecta; order Diptera; family Drosophilidae; genus Lordiphosa; species Lordiphosa fenestrarum. The sequence continues at coordinate 1,053,723 of JAWNNO010000849.1, read as the reverse complement.
ATAAAACAAATATGCATTTAATTTCAATAACAAGGCCAATGCCGGCAGCTAACTTACTTATTCTGTTCCTCTGCACGGCGACGCTTATCAATTTCACGCTCCAGTTTTCGTTTCCATGATTCATCATTCTCGGCTATGATTTCCAGGCAATGTTGCAATGTTGTCAGCACGCCGGATGTTGTAGCTCGAAACGTGATGGATTCGCCCTTTTTGCGAAGAGTGCAAAAAAAAAACAAATCAGAATTTAATATTTGCCCTCTTCAATTTTAATTCAGACACAATTCCTACCTTGAAGTCTATGGGTTTCAGGCCATCACCTAAATCTAAAGGCTGGGCATTGTTCTTGTTTAGCTCCGAGCAGGCATCAAAATAACGTTGCAAAGTTTCGATCTGTCCAAAGAGTATGTCCTTAAAAGTCTCCAGTTCACCGACTTTTTCGCGCAGATTACGTTGGGTCTTCTTCAGACTGCCGCCACTTGCCAATGAAATGGTATTGGACTGCAATGACATGGTGCTGCCATGACGCCGCAAGGAAGTGGTATCGGTGCTGCCAGTGTCCTCTTTGTACAGCTGGAGTACCTCAACCCAGTGCATGCGATCTTCGCTGGTTTCGGCACGTAGACACCAATTGTTAAGGTTATTGACAACAACATCGAAGCGCAACTCATCGGATTCATGGGCCTGCCAAGAGGTGAGAGGGAACGAAATGAGGGTTTAAGTAACAGCGTATATTGCGTATGTGAACTGAGAAACTAAAATATAAAAACATTTTAGACCTCCGACAGAGGAATGAAAATCAACCTCCCACAGCCTGAACATCAATATCAATAAACCGCTGAGCTTAAATAGTAAAAGTAACCCGCATTTTTATATAATATATACCTACTTCTGTCCCTACTCTTTTGCAGCTACTCATAATCTTTCATTGTCTAATCACGGCCAATTGTGGATTTAATATTTGTATTTTCGAATGGAATCCATTTAAGTAAGAGAAGTAACAGATGGCCTATGTTTCTAAATAAGGCAGTGAGCTAATTTGCTGTCGAATTGGCCGACTTGTGATTGAAAGGGCGCCATAGCAGCTGCCATGTTAGGCTAACGCCTCTTAATGCAACGCTTTGCCAGGGGTAAGAGTAAGAGCAAGTGGCATGTAAGGTCATATGAATCATCGAGTTGATATGACTTTGACAGCTCCCACTGTATTAATAGATAAGTTCATACACACACACACACATTTATAGTCGTCCACCTGTCAACAATGGGGTTGGCGCACCAGCCCCATCTCCGCCCACACTTCAGCAGGCAGGCGGGGGTAACACCACTTACACGAATGACTTCAATTTAGTCTATTTCTGTACCCATATCGCATGTTTGTCACATTAATTGAATGCGCCTGCATTGATTGCGCCCGCTCTCTGCGGCAGTTGGGGCACGGGGCGACTTGAACTTTGCGGGGTCAGCGATTTGGTTGGTTAATTTAAGACCGAAAACACATGCGCACACACTCACGCCCATTCCCATTACTTTTTTATTAGTTCAATTAAAAGCACTTGGCTGGCCTCTCCTCCATCTAGCCGTCTTCATCCCCTCCCTTACCTTAATGGTGGCCTTGGTCAGGCTGATGGCTCCTCGACAGCCAAAATCCGATTCCGATTCTGATTTGTAGTACGAGAGTGTGCCATCTTTGAGCACTATATACCGCGGCTGCCAGCCATAGATGTAGTTGGTCCATTTGCTTAGATAGCCCCGCAGCTCAATGCTATTGTTCATATAGTCCTCCTCCTCGGAGGCGTCACTCTGTGACCCAGCTGCGGCTTCATTGCTGGAGGGGGGCGTGACGGCTTCACCATTTGCTCCCGTCCCCGCTACTGCTGCTGACACATCCATGCCAAACTCAAGGCCGTTGTGCGTTTGGTTTGGTTTTGGAGCCGAATTATCTATTACCAAATATAACAACAAAAACTTAATCAGCCAAAAGATTAAATATCGTGTTGCGCCACGTCCGCGTAGTGTAAACAACAACAATGCCGGTCCCGGCAGCTTGTCGAAGGGAACAAAAAGAAATCACACATCGTGATAATCCAATTCCAATCGAAATGGCCTGACTCAGTCTTGGGTGTGCTGTCTCCAGTTCGAGCATTTGCTTGAACGGAAGCTGCTTAGCATATGCACCCGGCTCAGGGCACTCACCTGCTGGTCTGCTTATAAGTTTAGTTAGCTTTCAGCTGGGTTTTAATGAATTTTAATTTAAAAGTGGGCTCTCTTGCTGAACCAAATGTAAACAAATCCACAGTGTGGCCCTGCGTGAGCTTACTCAAAAGTGCGTTTTCAGTGCGACCGTTGGGCGATGACTATCGATAGTGCGATTAACAGCACTCTGTTACTCGCAATACACAATCGCGGCGCCAATTTAATTGAGTTATTCAAGAAATGCAGAAATTATAATTATTAAACTTTGAAGAATTTTAATCCCATTTTCTTGTTGTTGCTAAATATCGCTGATGAAACGTTAAACTATTTAATCTTGATTCGAATTATCAATAAGCATTTGTTTTGTATCTGAAATATAATTGGACTAAAGTGAAGTCAACAGTCTTTGTCGATAAGCCAGCTACGACTTAAAACTTGGAAGCCAACATTTTTCGCCTAATTCGAGAGCCACTCAAAGCAATGCTGAAAATAGTGATTGACAGACGGAGCTTAGAATGAACCACCTACCGTTAAATTAAATGGAATACACTTTAAAAGGGAAGTGTGAGATATTTCGACATTTTGTCCAATTTTAAGTGCTTTTTCAAAATTAAAAAGGTCAAAATCAATTACACGTTATAAATAACATTGTTTGCTGGCTGTTAACAGTAGCAGTGCTGGTAAACGTTCCATGGCAAAAGCCGTTACTTTTGCTTGCAGCTTCAAGCAAAAACCCTTATTAAAGTCTATAAATAAATGAGAAAACAAAAACAAATGAATTCCATAAAAATCCACGGGCCAGTCACCGCCAACCGCCTCTGTGTGCAGTTGATACATAAACAACATATTGAATTACTCCCTGCAAACAATTTTGCCACTGAATCCAAAGTTGACTCAACCCACTCAGTAGACTCGCAGTTGTCGACTGAACATGGACTCCCCCAAAGTAAAATCCGGAGCAGCTAAGGATATTTCTTTATATCTACCCGAAGGACATGCCCATTTTCAGCAGGGCATTAAAATCATTTCAGATTGTTCGGAAATTGATGAAAGCGATGCCGATTGGTTGAACGATGCGGAATTCATCTGCAAGACCATTACAGAGGTGATGTCCGAGAAGGATTGGGTGTACAAATTTATGCTGCAACATCTGCTGTCCACGGCGACTTTCTACCGAGGATCCAAAATTGATATGCCATTGGATTTTGAACAGTATTTGCGTTTCAGCATGCCCTTTCCGGTCACACCCATTTTCAATGCCGCCCAGCCGGGCTATATTAATTTGTACGCACCCACCACACATCCCATGGTGAGCAACAACTTCGTGAATCCGGAGAACATACAGTTGTTGTTGCGCGGAAATCTACGCGACGCCATCGTGAACATGAACTCCATCTTCTGTCACAGTGGAGTGCAGTACAAGTTGAACTATCGCACGCATGAGATTGGCGATCAGGGATTTGTGCACGAGATTTTGGCCTGTGAGAGGCGTGACTTTGGCATGCCCAGCATCATTTCGTTTGTATTTCTGCCGGCCCTGCAGTTCAGCTTCAGCGAGTATCCGTTACCCACTTTTGTGCCCTCGGGCCCAGCATGGACACACTGCTCCAGCACGTTCTATTGGCTGGCCCTGCTCCAGGTCTATCCGCAGTACGATCGTCGCAGCTTCTGTCCCTATGTGCCCAGGATGCAGTACATACAGGATGAGCGAATGATCAAGTATCGCAATGTGTTGCGTCTGTTGATGCGTATTGGCTTAGGCAACAATATTCCGGATATAGCAGATATATTTGTACTGAAGGGCTTGCATTTCTTCCGGCTGCGCTATAATACCAGCTGTGATTGTAATCTCTCGCTGGCCACTCTCTTCGTGGAGGTAAGATGGTTAGTCTGTTTGACCCTTTTAAGTGTACAAAATATCATTCTGTTCTGTAGCTACTCAACATTCACACGAACATCATGTACCAGGAGGCCCTGCAGAAGCTGGTGACCTTTGGTGGCCAACAACAGCACTGGATGCGAGACGCCTTAACTCTGGATAATATAGCCAGAAATGTGTCCATGTTCTACTACATTAATTGCATACATGTGGAGCATTTGAAACATCTTTTTGGCATTATTTGAGATGGGTCTTGGGTGTTTCTACAATCTCGGGACAAGCTAAATTTGTATATTTCTTTTCTAAATTCGGGAAATAAAACCTAATTGAAATTATGTATTATTTATAAGTGGCTCGATTCATTTTTGTTTACTGTTTGATTTATATATTTTCTGTATCTGTTTGTTTACCTTCCCAACTTGCCACCGTAAGCAGCTGCCGCAACACATTTATTATTCGGAATTTATTGTCTATTTATTCGTTTTGTATTTCCCTTGGAATGGAGGTTCATGATCCAAGCTTAAATTCGTGTTTTGTTTTTATGCCACAATTTGCGATTATTTACAGGCTACAACAAAAATAATTAATAACGCCTAGGACTAACAAATAAATACAATATTCATAAATAAACATAAAATTATTTAGTACATGTTAATTACAAACAAATGACTTGCAATGTTCACTCAATTGTGGGGGGCAACCGTTGAGCGGGCTGCCCATTAAAAACTAGACGAGGTCAACAATGGAGGACACCAATTTCAAAGCTCTCTACATATAAACGTTATTGTTGATAAGTAAGGGGGCATCCGGTTCCGGACTAGCCGGCAGCTGTATGGCCTGCTGTTCGTGATATTCTCCTGGAGGGCGGGCGGTGCTTGAGGCTTTCGTGGGAGTTGGTTTGCTGTACTTGCTGGCCAGGGCCTTAAAAATACTTTTGGGACAGGCCTTGTAGTAGGGGAAGCATTCACCTGGAGCCTGTCTACCCTCACCCACTTTCTGGGCATGCACATATTCAGGCAGCAGTTCGGCAAAGGGCGATTTGGTGACACTGGAGACCAGAAAGAAAGAATGCATAACTTGAAATATGAAACTTGGATGCCACTCACGTTAGAAACAACTTGGTCATCTCTCCGAACACACCAAACTTCTCCAGACTACGGGAATGCATCTCACAAATGGTGCGCAGCAGGCAAGCTTTGCCATTCATGCCAAAGGTGGCCAGAAAATCCTCCACCACACCATACAGCAGCACCCTTTCGCCACCATGGAATATGTGTTGAAATCCTGAAGGTAAATCCGGAAACTTGAGACCCTCCTCATGTACCTTAAACGACGGACTATCCTCATTTCTGCTCCGCTGTTCGCTCAAGTCTCTTTTTCGCCGTTGAACATGCAAATAACGTGCCACATAATCGCCCAGCATGTGGCCAGCCTCATGGCCAAAGGATCGCGCAAAGAAGGGTGGCAAATCACCCAAAGGATTCTGATTGTCCGTCAGTCCCAATTTATCAAAGTCAACTGCAAATGTTAACAAATCCAAGTTTAATTGAGCAATCTTCTCTTCAACAACAACAACGACTCACTGGTGACTGGAAAACTGATGGTCAGGTTAGAGAAGAAGCCCTCAGGTGGATGCCTCACCAATGGCATGGCTATGGTTGGAGTGAATGTAAGTGAAGTTCCCGGCGGCAGTGCCAATCTGCCATCGTCTGTAATCCACACCAGACGTTTTTTGCGTATGTGTGGAGGAGCATCGGCATCCGATAGTGCCTCAGCCTCTGCATCAGCCAGCTGAGCCGCTAAATCTTGTACACTTGCAGCTGATGTCGTCGTCTGGTGACTGAGAAGCGGCAGCAGCAGCAGCATTAGGCAGGTTAATATATTATCCAGCTTCATACTTGCACGCATGTCTGAAGGTAATCAAAATATTTTGATGACTGTTAAATGGGCTTAATGGGATGAGTAGTCCAGAGAGGGAGAAGGCAAGGAAGGAAATTACGGTGGTACTCTCCCATCTTAACTTAACTAGCTATTAAGAATGCAAAAGAAAAGCATTAAAAATCTATGGAAATTTAAATATCAAATATTAAACCCTTTAGTTTTTATAAAGCAGCGGTGGGCATGAGCAATGAGTTGGGGAGCATACTCTATACTTATTAGCCCAAAAGAATCAGCTCAATACGGGCTTATAAGGTAGCTCGAACCAGAACCTTTTAAGTTTGCAAGCCTCCGCACCTGAAACCGAACCGATGGTATAGATTTTGTATAAATCAAAGCATAAGTGAAGTTTTCAAATTTCAAAACAAACCTTGTAGGAGAGCCTATCCTCCAATTAAAAATATCGAACAATTTTAGAAGCCTTTTTAAAGGAACAATGAAGAATGTGAAAGAATTTAAAGAATTTACCCACAGTTTGAAGTTTTAAAGTGCTTGGTAAGCTGAATATGCGCCCCGAAACAACAGCATGTTAAAATGCTTACCACATAAAAAAAGACAAAAATCAGTAATTTACCTAAAAATGTATGAACCATGGTTGATCCGAAACCTAAGGTTCGATAAGCGCAGGACTATACCAGGAGTTCGATCCTTTAGACAGAACATTTAGCAGATTTTTACAGCAAGTACCTTCTTAGTCTTAAACCTTCCAAAACTGAGCCCTAATCGAACCAATTCTGCTTGGAAACTGCTTCGGTTTCCTTACTTGATAACACAAGGCAACAAAATTGGACTTTTTCCAGTATATTGAAGGGTTGGTAGTAATTCTACCCCTAGATTATTTTCAAATTCTGACACAAGTGCCAAAATAGGTATATCTAAATTGCAAAAAATCGTAGAATTGCTTGGGATAGTTCAAATCAAAGCTAAGTAGTAATACTTTCCCCTAAAATCAAAGAGGTTTCAAACAATAGCATGAATTTCCCAAATATCGTGCCAAAAAAACGTCTAAATATGCAGTTGATGCAAATTTAAGCTCAAACTACTGAAAATCCGTTTTGGTTCCCACCAGCAGCGATATCTGAGTGGTATTACTTTATTCGTTGAATTTTGGCCACGTAAGCCTCACTACTGTCCAGAAGAAATGGGGTTTAAATGGGATGTGAGAAGATTTTGTGTTGACATATGCCAAATGTCGTATGGTACCTATTCTGACCAGTTTGCTTGCATAATCATTTCCCTCTAAGGGGAATTCGTTGTTTCTTTCGTATGTGATGTAAAGTAGACTGTAATTAACTTTTTTATGGCCTAAGGGCAAAAACCTTACCTCAGAGAAACCCATACAGCATATGAAATAAACCAAGTATCGAGTAAGACCAAATTCTAATATACATAGTGGTTCATTCTTGTGCTAAGCATATCATTAGACACATCAAGTCGTATTAACTCTTAAACCTGCGTTTCAAAACAAAAGACTTAGGCAACGAACTTGCTTTGTCTCGATTTTGCAGACTAAGTGATAGTCTGAGCCGATCCAAACAAGCGCTAAAACGTTTCTTTAATGACATTCATTATTCAACAGTTGTATAATAGCAATTGTGGCACACATAAACAAACTCAACTGAACACACACTCCCCAGGCTGCATTCCCAACCAACTCCTGCCTGTGCACCTCCTTCTTCTCGTTTCAGATTGAACTCAACTGGTTTTCAGTGTTTTGTTTTGGCGCCCGTTTCTGCTGCTTCATGTTTTTTTCGGGAAAGCTTTTGTTTCAGCTGTTGGCATTCTCGATGAACCGTTAGCAGTTGGCCGTTTGAATTCTGATTACAACCTGGGGATGCCAATTCGCAGATGATGATACGCAGTGAAAGCATCTAGGCAAATTGATTTATCATTCTACCAGCAAACCAGTTGGGATGCAACGAGAAGATTTCACCCCGAAAACAGTGTAGAATCCAAATGGGGCACACAAGTTTCACGACGACGCACTTTTACCACTCCATGAAAATGATGCAACCAGAACTGGAGTTGCCGGTTCTAAGCCAAAGGCCCGTTACCAACAGGTGGGCGGGCAGCCAACAGGAGCGGTAAAGACTTTCCCAATTTGTGGAATGGCGCTATCTAGAACACATATCAGCACTGGATTACACAAGGGTTAAAGTTTCTCTCTATGAGCGAACAATTAAGCACTTGGCCAATTTTACATGACATTGACTAGACCGAGGGGCGTGTTGGCTACAGGCCACTTGTTAACAGCTTGAGAAATGCAGATGGGATTAATTGCAGTGAAATGATAGACATGGATATCGAAATTGGGTCACTAACTAGGCTACAAGGAGGTGTGCGGATGGCCGCTCTAGACTGGGCAAGTGCGTTAGCTAAAAGCATTTTGTCAAGGAGTAGAACTGGCCGGGCCAGTCTTTTCATTTGCCATGAAGTTGACACACACACACGAGAGGCGAGGCACGCCAATCTGTTTGACTCTCGCTGATGGCCATGAATGGTCAAAAAACGTGGTAAGTAGTGAGTGCGTTTTTCTTAAGGATTGATTTTGATTTCTATAGGAAATCAACGGCAGCTGCAAACGAGCTGAGAAATCTGTGGCATTCGAGAGATTGCTGCTGTTCCTCAAGCCAAACATAACAACTACCAATTTCATTGATTTAAAACTTTAAACAAATGTGGACTACATTGAGAATGGGCTGCTAGGTTTTCTTTTTTTGTGTTCAACCTCTTGGGCTGTCACTTTTCTAACTACTTTGGGCAAGTTTATTAGCAAACACTGAATGTGAAAACCAATGACGTTTTAAATTAGCGACAGCTACTGGCTTGGCAAGAACAGCCAGCTAAAAGTTACTGGGAGAAGACTTCGGAGAGTCTCCTGGGGCTTATTGCTACTGGTAATGGGTCTTGCAGTTCTTTCTTTCTTTCTTTTTACTCTATTTTTAAATGTTAACTCTTTTTTTGTTCAAAATCTATTAGTTGTCACAACTAAACAAGTAAGAAAGTTGGTCAAGCCCGACTATAACATGCTCTGTACTTCCCAAAGTTTGTATTCACACAAAACGTCTCCAAACGTTATATTCACGAGTTATCTATGCTTCTTTATAATTCTGCCAAGTTTGATGAAAATCGAACAAATATATGGTATAGCTGCCATACACAAGATAGGTCTGAAAAGCAGTCTAAGTTAGAAAAACTTTGTTGTTTTTAACGGTAGCCTACTAAAATTGTATTTTAGGTGTGTATTGTATTTGTGTGTTTCACATGCTTTCGCCTAAATCTACAAATTTTGGTCCAAATCGGATGACTATATCATATAGCTCCCATACAAACGATCGGTCGGAAAATGCGTCGTTGTGGGAAAAGATAGTTTTTGAAAATATTAAAACTACAACACAGACGAAGTTAGCCTAGCTTTCTCGTTTAGCTATTTCATTAACCGACCCTTATTGTTAACCTCCGGATCGAAACTTGTTTCGCCTTTTAGCAAAATTCACTCGGCTTGATGTCATGATTTAAGGACTTTGTTGAGCTTGTTGATTTTTATTAGGGATAAAGATTATAAAGATTAGAAAAAAACACCACCAACCAAGTTTGCTTATCTTCTAAATTATTCTCTAATCAAAGTTAACTCGTTTTCTATTGCTCTTTTTGGAAGGCAGAAAAAGTTTTGGTTTCCAAAAAGAAGCGCTTGCTGAGACAGTGAGCGAATTAAGCAAATATATGATTCGACATATTCCTCCTCTTGTCAGCCTCACACTTATCTCATAGTAAATGGACTCCTTTTTTTTGTTGAACAACTAACAACAAACAAACACGCAAGAAATGTCAGTTTGGTATGCCATCAGCAGAAGTGAAGTCAAGGAGTGAAATGAGAGAGAAAAGACTCTTGTAAAACTTATGGCGAATTATTGCAACTGAGCAGCCATAATTGTACCTGGGTACAGAATTGGCCAGACACTCTCAATTAGCTGTTCCTGTTCCGTATAAAGAAATCTCTTCAAGTTCTTTTGCAAAAATTAAAAATAAATATGAAAAACTGGGTTAACAGGTGACTGCGAAATACTTGAACAGTTGAAATGTAAATTTAAATAATTTGCAAAATTTTTTTGATGTGAGCGACAAGTTTTTGTTGCCTGAAACTGGCACGTTGCACCCGCTTTTAGGCACTGGCAGTGAATAATTAATTAGACATTCGAAAAGTACAAAAATACGGTTGCGACAGGGCTTCAACGATGAAAGTGCAAGTGGTGTCCAGTAAAGTAATCGAGATTCGTGCCGGGCATGTGTGAGGAAATCAATCACAAATCACAACCACATATCAAAGGGTATAGAAAGTTGTATGCACAGTGCATAACAATTAGGCACTAGATTTCGGCACATTCTTACATAAGTGGTGGGGTAGACCACAATCAGCCGAGAAAGATCTGAGCTGGACTTGAATTCGCGACACTTAAGCACAATTTTTCCTATTGCTTTAACTAATTAATCCTTTGAGTAGCGTGTTGAAAATATTCAAATATTTTATTTTGATGGCTTGGACACGATTTTATGCAAACAACCGCGCGCGCCAACGTTTGAAATTCAACTAAATCCAGCCACGACCGAGTCCAACCATAAAAAAGCCACCACAATGCTTATGCTTGGAGGCAGAAGCCACTGCCCAAACCAAACCAGTCATGAAAGACCTGAGCTTGCCTATTTGCCGTTTGATTTCCTTGTGACCAAAAAGAGATGCAGCTAGAGCAAGAGGCAACAGCCGCAGGAACAGACTTGTGTTCCTGGGCATTGCAGAGAGTGACTCATCGTACCAAATTGGGTCAGTCAAAGACCTTAAAATTAGTTTCACTTCAGAGACCACAGGCAAGTTCTCAGATCTAGGAATCAAACTTTCCATTGTGCGTACATGGATGCGGTTTTCCAATTCACTTGGCATGTCTCTGATGCTGCTGCCGGCCAGTTGTTTGTTGCGCACGGACATGTGGAACATGTTTATTTTTTTTGTGTGGCATATGTCCAACAGTTTCCGCTGTGCGGTTTGAAAGTGAGAAGTAGAAATAGAAAAAGAAGTTTATAAATGGCCATTTAGGTCAAGGTTCTTTGTATGGGAAATATGCATTAAAATTTCTGGGGGGAAATTAAAAAATTAATTGTATTTATAGAGTCATTTGGAAAACCTAATGGCGCCATCATTAAAGTACGTGGTGAAAATTGGCTGACTACGTGCCGGTCGCTTTAATTGAGCGATTTAAATCAATGGGCTACACTTCTCAGGCTCGCACTTGACGCTTTCCACTTGAATGTGGCTTCATTTAAATAAATAGCTTACTCTTGCATAATCCAATTCAATCAACCGCCTTTTGAGTCTGTCTATCGATATTTGGCAAATGCCTTATCGATTGTGAATGTTAACCGATAGTTCGTCAGTCACGAGCCAGCTCTAAATTTAACACAGCCTTTGTGCTTGCACATTTAGTTATAAACAAACTACACAGTTTCAAAGAGGTGGCTCCATTTCCATTCCCCGAAATGACCGCCCGCAATCCACAGACTCTTATGGCATTGCCCAACGAAGAGAATTATGATTTTCTCTTTAAAATTGTGTTAATTGGCGACATGAACACTGGGAAAACATGCATAGTCGAAAGGTTCAAGACTGGAAACTTCGTGGAGAGACATAGTAACACCATAGGAGTTGACTTTTCCATGAAAACCATTGCAGTAGAGGGCAAACAGGTCAAGGTAGGATTGCCTGATCATTTCCTAACGCAAACTTTATCATCCTATTTCTTCTAATCCGATGACAGCTTCAAATCTGGGACACAGCTGGGCAGGAGCGATTTCGTACCATTACACAGAGCTACTACCGTTCGGCCAACGGGGTCTTAATAGGTAAATAGACATGACCACTGCTTTTGCACCCACACGCCTATTCATAAATCATGGTTATGGTTGTTCGTGTTATCAGTGGACTCGGGGGCTGTGATAATATGACTGGCCTGGCACTGATTTGAATTAGTTTTGCATTTTACGACTTTGTGTTTTACCATTGCAGTCTATGACATCACAAAACGAGCTACCTTCTCGAATCTCCAAAAGTGGATAGAAGAGGTGCGCCGATATACAGCTTCCAATGTGCTTATAATTTTAGTTGGCAACAAAAGTGATATGGCGGAGGAGCGTGAAGTGGATTTTGACGAGGCGCGCCAAATGTGCCAATATATACCTGAAATTCTGTTCGTCATGGAGACATCGGCTAAGGAGAATACTTATGTTGAAGATGCCTTTCGCTGTCTGGCCACCGAACTGAAGGTGGGCTATTCTATGACAATTTTATGATAAGAGTTTGTAATCTGTTCAACTGCTTTCTTTGTTATATAAGTGTCATTGTAGTCGTGTTTGTAGTTTGGTGTTTGTATTTGTGTAATTTAGTTATCTATGGTCGAGTGCGTGTGTAGAGAACTGTTGTGAATTGTCCCTAATTTCGGCAAAGCAAGACTAAAATTCTTAACAAGGCTGCAGGTTCGAAACTTGTTTCAATTATAATTGACCATTTTTAGGACTATGAACTTTCTATACGTAGAAAAACAGGCATCTTAATATCTATGATTATAATAGCAGTTTAGTTCTAGGTCTTTAATCTATTTGATTGACGTAAAACATGTCTAACGTAGGCTCCAAAGCAAGCAATCACGCTTAAATAAACCCAACAAACACATTCAAATCATTTCTCATTCAATTCGCCTAACCTAACGAGAAAATCTCTATACAGTTGTAGTATAGTGTGTCAATATAGCTTACCCAAATATACGTTTTTTAATAAATTCTATGTGTGCCTTCTACTTGCAGCGCCAACATGATGCCAATATGGTGGAGTACGTGGACGAGAATACCATCACACTGGGCCAGAGCAAACCACTGAAAAGCTGCAGCAGCTCTTGTAACCTCACCTAGAGCCAACTTTTATGTCTTCAGTTTTCCTGATATATATATGTTTTATGTACTTTGGTTGAATGTACCATTTTTTGTTTGTTTGTGATGCAACTTTTCGTGTGGCTATATTTTTATGTGGTATTTTATTTTATATATTTTTATTTATACACTAACTATACAAGCAAAACAATGTATTTATTTTTAGAATATAGAGTACAAAACAAATCTCACATCTCCGAAATTGAACCAAAAGTCAATTACAAAATGCAAGAATGTTAACGTCCAATTCTGACAAATTTTCGAAATAAACTTTGTTTGTTTTTTAAGTAATTAGATAATCGTTTTTATTATGGAAGTAATTTTAATTGGCTTAGATCTTAAACATTAGGTTTTTAATGAGTAGAGGGGTGGGGGGAGGGAGAAAGAAAGGCAGGATGGGAAATGTTTAAAACTAAAGCACTTATCTGAAGTAGTTTTATTGGCAACAACAATTCTTTAAACAATTTGGAAACGCTTAAAAATTTTGTCATCTCGTTTTTTTTTTACATTTTATATAAAAAATTGATTTATTTCTCTAAGATTATTTTTGTATGCATAAGTGTAGTTGTTTTTTAATATGTAATTAACTATCAACTAGGAGGTGGTGGCCTGTCATTTGTTTTTAATGCGCTGGACAATCCACTCCAAGCCCTGATACAGTCCCTCGCCGGTAAGCGCACAACACGCCTGAATGTGCCATTGGTGCTTCTTTATGGAGGTCAAATCCAGCTGCCTGGAGATCTCTGCTGCCGACATGGACCCCTTCAGATCCTGCTTGTTGGCATAGACCAATAAACTGGCCTTGCTCAAGTCCTCGTGCTGGAGCATTCGATACAGTTCTTCCCGCGTGACTGCCAATCGTTCTCGGTCCGTCGAATCGATGACCATGATCACTAGCTCGGTGTTTGTATAGTAGGTGCTCCAGGCGGCACGCAGACTCTGCTGTCCTCCCAAGTCCCAGACCAGGAAATGAATGTTGCGCCAAACAACTTCCTCCACATTGGAGCCAATGGTGGGGCTGGTGTGGACCACTTCGTTCATCAGGAATTGATATAGGATGGTGGTCTTGCCCGCATTGTCTAGGCCAACCATGACCAGTTTGTGTTCCTCATTGCCAAACATCCGCCACAGCCGGGAGAGCAGAAGCCCCATCTTTTGTTGTTGTCGATTCACAGGTTATCGCTACAGTATCTCTGTGTGTGTGTGTGTGCGCGCGTGTATGAGAGTGAGAGTGATTGTGTGGGTCGTCTTGTCTTTGTTGTTGTCGTTGTGCAAAGCGGAAGGCCAAAAACTGTAAATTTATTTAAGTCGCTCGCCTTAAAACTCTCTGCATATATTATAAATTTGAGTATGCAACACACACACACACTTCCAATTTCACTAACTTTGTTATTGTTTAATTTTGATTTTATTGCTTTCCATGGGGAAGGAGTTTGACAGTCAGATCCTGTTTGGTGCTGATCGAGATTATACCTGCTTTGCTGCGACGTTTTGGATTTCAGAGAGAGTTAGTTTCTGTTAATTAAATTAACACCCGTGTTGGATTTCAATTATTAAAATAAATAGTAAAAGTGATTAACAGCAGCTCTATAGGGCAGCTCTGCGACTTATCGTTATCGGCGGGACAGTGCTGGACAGATGTGAAATAGGTGCATGCCCGGAATAACGGTAGCAGTTTATGGGGTAAGCACATCGTGAAATTCAAAATTATTCGCATAATATATTGAAAACTCTTTCTATATGTCTTGCACAATTATAAATATCCTAGCATAAAGAGGCCTTTTTTTTTGGGTCCCACGGAAATTTAAGCCCGATCGTGGGTAGCCAAGTCTACTCGCAAGAGTAAAAGTAGGCTGAAGTAATAAAGATAGCGATATTGTATCCGCCATCCCCAATTTGAGAGATCGTGAGTCTTTCAAAACGTTCACGCTCACGAGTCAAACACACCTCTGGTTTCTAGCTACTTGCAAATAAGTGCTAGACAACGCCTCAATCATTTTTACCAGCCATCAGCTGGAGTCAAATTCAATTAGCACTTACAAAATATGAACTTTTTCGTTTGTTTGCTGTTGCTGCTGTTTGCTTTGCACTTAATCCAAGCCCAAACACCTGTCACCCCTCTAAAGGCAGAGATCGGCGAGTGTCCTGGCTGGAGTGTCCCGAAACTGCGCCTGGAAGCCACCAAATTCGAATTGTCGCTGGTCTTCTATTATGTTTCGTGGTCAAGCGAGGCACGGCAGGCGAGACTCGTGTATGATGGCGTGGCTCAATTTTATCAGGACTATGCCTACTTTGCTGCCGTAGATTGCTGGCACTTGCAGTGCAATTGCAGTCGAACTGTTCGGCCAGCACCTGGTGGCGCCGGATATCCGGATAAGTACCCAACCATGGTGGTGCGCTTTGGCAGGAATCTGCTAATGGAATACCAAGGAGCTTGGCATTTCGAGGATATGTCAGAGTATATGAATAATTTGATTAAGCCCCTGGATCGGATCCATAGTACAGAGGAGTTGTCGGCGTTGAGGAAGTTGGCGGATGCCGTGGTGCTGGGTCTATTGGACTCGCCGGATGGCTTGGCCTATAAAAAATTCTTTGCGGCAGCAGTGCATTGGTTGCAGTTGGACCCGGAGAGGAACATGCGATTCACGGTGATGTTTGGAGAGAATGCCAGGAAAATGCTGAAGGATCATGATGACAAACTGCCGCAATTGGTGGTCATAGACAGTCGGAGTGGTGTACACTCGTATAATACGACAGCTTATCACTGGACGACCATTGATATACTTGCCTGGGTGCGGAGTTCCCTCAAGGGCTACAGTTTGATTTCGAATGGTTACGGTAACCCCATGACGATTGCTTCCAAGGCACGCCATATGCCCGTGCTGGCCATGGGCATTAAAATGCATCAACAACAGGAGAGCGCCTTGCCACTGGTGATGGGTGATGAGCAGGCGAATGTTCAGCGCAAGCAGCAGGAGAAATGCGAGCGTTATTGGAGAAGCAAGGAAGAGCAACATTTTTCTTTTCTGGAAACGCCTTTCACGCTGTGGAAGCTAAATGCGTTTACCCTGGCCAACTACTATGCGTTCAATGTGTACCTGAATCAGCTCTGGTCCCAGTACAGCCATCAGCATGACCACCAGTCCACTTCTCTAATGACTTTGCATGGCCGTAATCTGTGTCTGGCACATACTCAACATGGTTCGCCCTCATTGAAGATAAGCATTGCCAAAATGGTTACCAAATATGGTCAACTTATCTGGGCTAATTCCGGGGAGACCAACTCACATAATCGTTCGCTGGGCGTGGTGCTATTCGATTCCATCAAACACAAGGACTATCTCCAGCAGTTGGGCATACTTCAGCATCCGAATCCTCACTCTCTGGTGCAAGTTTTTATTGTGGACGTGGCCGACGAGGCTTTGCATGTTATGCCCCATCATCAGACCTTTTCCTATGTGGCTCTCAAGGATTTCATACGGCAATTCTATGCTCGTACTTTGCCCAGAGTACACAAGAATGCGTTGCTTTCCACGGAGACTTCCTCCTACATTTACAACTACAATCGACAGCTGCTACTTCAGGCACTGCAACGTCCCAATGCCACCCAAGTGGTCTTCATGCAACGACCGGACTGTGGTCTGTGTGCTGTGCTCTCCCAGGCATTTCTGCAAGTTGCAGCGCTGCTGGAAAGTCCGTATCTTCATTTTGTACGCTTTGATAGCCAATCTAATGATTTGCCTTGGGAGCTCTCTATGCCGGTGTCTCCCTCACTGATAGTCTTTCCCCAATCTCGTCCAGCGGAGTCTGTTATCTTTCCCCATGATGTTCGAGTGGATCTACAAAATGTAATGGCCTTTATCTTGGCCCAACTGGAACCGGAACAGCAGTTACGTCTAGTCTTGTCCAGCTGTCGTCGCCGGCAGCGCCATGTACGAAGTTGTTTGGATTTCGCTCGCACCTTGGTTTTCCAGCATGTTAGTCAGTATTTAAAATACTGGGAGATCTATGAGAAAGAGCGTGATTTGATCCTATCCCACCTCAAGGAATTCAACGAGCTGCACATAGCGGTTGAGAGTAGCATAAGATTATAGCAAGCAGAATCCTCTTCCTTTAGAAAAGACCATTAGATTATTATAGCATTTAAGCTAAGGGTAAGTACTAGTACTTAGCAATTAAAACGACTGTACTCCTCGGTTAAGCCAAAAGTTGTGCATAAAGCAGATATTTAATATTTGTGCTGTGTTTTAGATCCCAAAATAAATGTAAAATGTGCATTAGGATGTGAGTTTGTGTTTGAATTAAATTTGGCGGTGTCAAGCGTTTACCAGCACTGGCGAGTCGCTTGGAGGAGCTTAACCCATAGTTGGACAAATTCCAATTAACTTTGGCGGTGTGGAAAGTTTCTGTAAAATATATTGAAGATTTGGTTTTTAAACACCTCCAAAATAAATCTAATTTTAGTTTGCGGTCACATACAATTTGTCTTAAACCCAAAAAATTCGGACCAGCTCAGGGTTAAATCAAAACAAACGTCTGTGTTGGCGACAATTTGGAAACATGTCGGGTAAATTAAACATTATTGATCAAAAAACAAGGCAATCGGATCGGGATGAAGGCCAAGGCAATACAAAGATGCTGCGCAACTCCAAATACAAAAACAAACACAAAAAGCCCGAGTGCACTTTGTTTGACTTTATCAGTGTTCGTGTGCCCCGCCAGAGACTGAAGCAGAGTCAACTCAAAAAGCAACAAAAGAAGCGCCCGCTTCCCCATTTGACCATAACTAGAAACCCCATACCCAAACGCAAGGGAAAAACGCGCTTAAACCCCAAACACAAGGAGACAAGTCTCAAGAGAAGCATACGAAGCTATCGGCAGAAGAAGCAGGCTGTCGAGGCGGAGAAGAGGGCAAGAGAGCAACATGCCAAAGAGGATTCCTTGCCTGCAGTGCTGGAGCAACTGCAGCGTATGTCCATAGAGCCTAAAAAACCTCATTCGATACATTCCCGACGCTTTAGAGGGTATGCATGTTGGCATCTCATCCACTTACTTTTCGCCTTGACATGTTTCATTTCTTTAAGCTATTGTGATAACTGCACTAGACCACACCTCAAGGAGCTCACCACTTTGCTTCTCAAGGATTTGGTACGCTACCAGAAGCGCGCCCATGCCCAAAATGAGATCAAGGCCCGTGCTCATCCCCGACTGGTGGTGGGCTTTCGTGAGGCTCTCTCACGTTTGCGTATCAACAAAGTGAAACTTCTCATACTGGCCACCGACTGTGAAATGTGTCCCGGGGAGCGTGTGTATTTGAAGAAACTCCATTCTTGGCAATCTTTAATTATACTTCTTCACTGTACCCCTAGGTGGCCTGGATGAGACCATAGAGGAGCTTAAATCCATTTGTCAACAACAGAATGTGCCCTACTGTTTCTCCTTGGTGCGTCGAGAGCTGGCCTATGCTTTGCAAAAGCGTGCCCAGATCTCATGTGTGGCTATTCTGGATTACGACGGTGCCAATGTCTATTACAAAGATTTGCTAGAAGAACTGAACGAGGCTAGAATTGAATACAAACGATTGACCGCAGGATTGTGATAGGTTTATTAAGTGTCTAGAAATAGTTTTCAATAACTGTGCCACGAGGTGCCTTAAAACTTGGGCGCAACCAAAACTCAAGAGAATCACTTATTCTTACAATTTAAGTTGAATTAAAAGACCTTAAGGGAAACCATTCACTGACAAGAAGGAAGGTATGAATATGGAAATATACTCCACACTTTTTCAGAATTTGCAAACATTGTTAAAATCTCTTAAACACCTCTTTTCAGGTCTTTCTATTCCACATCAACCCGCCAACCCGACGGCCGCGGCGCTTCAGTTCAGTTCCTCCTTTAAGTAAGATTAGTTAGAAAACCTTTTAAGAATTGTGATTTCTCTGCGAAAACTTTTGGTAACGCCTGTCGAATACAAAATATATACCAAGAAACAAACAAAATGCAAGTTTAGTGCATCGGCGTCAACATGGTAGTGGTAACCAAATCATATAAAGCTAAACTCCCATTGGTCGCCTCAGTGGCTGCACCCAACAAACCGGCCGTATCGTTGAAAGTATTGAATGTCTGAACGGCATCCTTGGCCTGCTGAGCAGCCAAATTGAATTGTATCAAGATGATCAAGTAGCTGGTAATGCCACCGCTGACACCATACAACGTTTCCATATCCAAGGTAAAGAAACCGCAGGCGGAGAAGTCCACCGAATGGTTTAGTAGCTTCAATGACAAATGATTGACAATCTCGTAGAGCAAATTATCATCGGCCACCACGCCACATTTGTGCAGATTAATGCCCGTCCGTTTCGAGGCCAGTGAGGTTTTCCAACTCAAATAGATGAGGTAGACACACTTGCCGGATGTATAGCACAGGACAATGACCGTGATGACAGGATTCTTGGCCGAGCGAAATAGGGAGGGAATCGATTGGTCCTGAGTGGCGCAGTACAGAAAATACAGTTGGGCCGTGAAGATCAAGAAGCCGTAGGCCATTAGCGATAAGATGGGATAGCTCCAAAGCTCATTCATGGCCTTGCCAATCTCACAGATCTCGTCATGCACTTGGCACAGATTGTTGAGTTTCTCCTCCACCTTGGTGGCATTGCTCAGCTCACTCTCATGGGCCATATTAACGACCATGGGATTCATGCGATGTCGATTTTTGTGAGTTCTCTCAATCGATTCGCCAAAGGAGTTCAGCGAATGAGCCACTGTGTACGAAATGGGTCAAATTGTTCATAATTCGGATAAATAGAGAGCTTTCCTTATTCACCTGGTGTCACCTTGTTCTTGCCCGAACCCTTCAGTGATCCCATATCCAAGCCACCCAGCTCCTTGTACAAATACTCCAAGTTGCTATCATATTGCGGTGGCTGTGAGCTATCCACTGAGCGTTCAGACACCTCATCTCCCGACAACCAAGCCTTGAACTTCTCATGTGTCGCCACCAGCTCCTCCAGTGTACCATTGATGGCCACAAATCGTTCTTTAAGCGCATACAGCGATACGGCAAACCAAATCTTGTCCAGCGTATTCACAAATGTGGGCACGGCCGAGATGACCCAAAGCAAGGATAACCACTGAGTGTAGTCCACTAGCTTGATATATGTGGCCAACAAAATGGAGATCTCAAACAGGAATGTCATTATCAACATTATCTTAATGCGTCCCGAAATGCGGCTATTGTCCACCACGCATTGCTCCCTAAACAGGCGTTCATCCACAAGTCGTATACGTTCATAGAGCTCACCAATCTGACCCTGATTACGCAGAGCAGTCAATTGATCCGTGACCATCATGATGAGACCAATGTAGGTCAAGAATAACCCAATCACAAAGGTGAGGGTGCCTAGAAGGAAGTTTTTTAAAAGAAGAAAATGAATTAAAAGTTGGTTAATGGTTCGGTTCGGAGAATAATCTCCCATAAGGGTCGCCAGTAAATGCAATTTAATAGAATGACGCACTTGTAAGTGTTATCTAGCTAGATATCGGTGTGGGTAAACCCATTTAGATTAATCTCTACTCACTTTGCGAGGCCTTGAGCGTACGATCCTCTTCACCAAACGAGTAAATTAACAGATTATAGAGCAGCACATAAATTATCAAGGTGAATAGCATATAAAGCAGGCCATTGCGCGACTTCTCCATCACATTTTTTGTACGAAACTTTTCCAAATCTTGCGGTAAAATGCCCACCAATTTGCATACAAAGAACAGTTGCTGGAACTGCTGTAGCAAAGGCTGTACCATTTGCATGGTGGGTTCACTAGACGACGGCATTTGGTTGCGTGTTGACCTCTACAACTTCAGCTGGCACACTGACCAAACGGAACATCACCAAACATAACCTTCTGGACTGCACTTAGCCTGATTAAATGTCTAAGCAATAACCAAATCGATACAATCAACTCAACCTGATCTATTATGACATTTTTTTGGTTCTAGTTGGATGAATTGACATTTTTTTTTATTTTCTGGGGGTGGAACTTGTGGGTTAAACATTTAAAGCCAAAAATGTACACGGCTCTATTTTAAAATTTGAGAAAGAAGTTTGCTGAACATAATTATTTGAAATATATGTTATAGTATTGCGGGATGATGTGGCTGCTTCTCGGGGAAAATTTTGGCGGACTTAGTTCCGCTTGCGACGTTCAGCTTGTTTTCGCTCCTCCTGTTAAATAGTTAAGGGAATTTGATGAATTTGTTGTTTCCGTTAAGGCCAAGTAGATAAATATAATTTCACAAGTAGCTAGAAAACTTTGCAAAATATTTTGACACATGGTAAAAATCTTAAAACTTAAACTTTTGCTGTGAAAGTATATTTATTGCCTTGGCTAAGGCACTTCATTTTGTTAACTACCGTTTGGGTTTCTTTTGCATACATTCTTTATGTATTTTCATAGTTTTTTCAAAATTTTTGCAAAGTGTTCAAGGCGACTATTGGAATTTAATTGACTTGGGTTGCTTGGATAGGGCTTAAACCATGAAGCTCTTGAGCTGTAGCATAGGCGGCGGCAGCACCATTTTTAACATGACCTCCACCAAAATTGAGATTTATGCAAACTTACCTTTTGCGTCAAAATAATCAGCAAACGGCGGAACATGCTTAAAACGTCAAAGAACAAATCCAGGGCATGCTGTACCACATCCCGGTTTCCCATGCGGCACTTCTCCACAATATTTTGGGTATCGTAGACAATAAAAGCGGCCATCACGAAGACGCCCACATAGAGTTGAGTCTTTTGCATAGAAGGAAAGATTAATTATTACCAAATTAATGAGAGAATTTAGCTATCCACTCACCACTTGCACAAAATATGATTTGAATATCATATTGAAGAGACTCAACAGGGCCATGGTATTGATAACGCTCACCAGCATGCCACCTAGGAACAGATACTTGCCCTGCTCCGCCAGCAATGCAGCCAGAGACAGGGATATGAAAGTGACAAAGGTCCCGGTGAGTGCGGTAAGTATAATGGCCGGATTTATGCTGCATATGTAGCCCAATAGTGGACCCAGTGTTTGTCCCGAGCAAAATCCAAAGGCATACAACATGCTGAGACGATTGTAATAGTTTTTGCCGTTATCCTTGTAGAAGTGCAGACCTAGTACCAGAACCAAAGTGGCAATGGCAGCCAATATGCCAAGATCTAGATATCCGCGCATTTGGAACACTGCACCCATGGCCGTGGCGGCCGACGTGCTGCCCAAGACCATGTACACTTTGGACAAATGCTGGCGTACGTATGGCTCACTAGCGGGGGAATAAAGGGAGGGGAGTTAGTTCAAGGACTATTGATTTTCTCCGCGGGCCACACGCGACCAACTGTTGATGTGGCCCAACGCCAAAACAACACGTCAGTGCAAGTGCGGATGCACCTTGAACATTCCAGCCCATTCCATTCGCATACTCACTATCGGTCACCGAGTCCATTCACAAATCTTTGGAATCTTTCGTTCAGCCCTTGCGCTGTCTCTGCCATTTTTGTTTTGTTTTGGTTTCTGTTGCTTTGCTAGATCTTGCTAGTTAGTTGTTAATTCTCAAACGGAGGAACGTGAACTGTGGACAGAGACTTGAATTTAAATAAATGTAGATTGGTTACGTTTTTTGTTACACCTACTCTGACGAATGATTTTCTATATTTCACCAGTGTTTTTCCTTTGCTGCTCGACCTGTGAGTATTTACACAAGTATGGGTGCAAGTTAATGGGTATCGATACCGATATCGATAGTTAAAAGTTCGTTAACAGTTGCTGGTGGTGGGTGCGATTATACGGACACGAAACTACAAGCAGCTTTGTGAGGAGAAAATGGATATTTAATTTTCGAGTTTTTCCGTTTGCTTTGATAAAGCTTGATTTCCATTTCAGCACTCACAAGAATACCTAATAGCTTATACACTGCTAACTTCCCCTCTAACATGTCGGATATACCATGGCCTAAGCTAATCTACACTAAACTTAATTACTTTATTTGAATAAAAATCAACTTTCTTAAACTAAGCGAGACTCATAAAGCACCTACAACTCCTTTACATACTTTGACAATGAACTAATAAATAGTGGAAATAATGGAATTATTGATTTTAACTTAAATAACGTGAAGATCCTGTCAAACTGCTGACCAATCTTAAAATCTTATCTTGGGGAATCGGTAAATGATGTGACCAATGTCTACGATTCAGATTTAATATTCAGATTGTACATAAATGTAAATATATAAGTTAAGCTATTTTAAATCGGCATCTCTGGATATACAGTTTGAAATGAGCTTATTAGTTATTCTATACCCGATTTGTACAGAAAATCCCGAAAACCATACCCAAATTCGGTTTATACTCAACAACAATACCACGATAAATGTTTTTTACAGAATCCTAAGTTTTTAAATCAAAACTAATCTGAAAAATATTTATTTTATGTTTGACCATGACTTATTTAATTAGAATAACTTCAACTGCTCGGACAATCTGAGAGAATAATGTTTATATACTCTTAAGGGCACTTTCTTTTGTGTATGAACAGGTTATGAAATGCTGATCAAATAATACCATTGGTGTAATTTTGATAGGCTGATTTAATTTTCTTCCTATGGTCTATTACTATCTGAACCCAATATACTTTTATGCGTGCAGTGTATTTCTCTTTGGCTTACGATATACAGGACGATACTTTTATCGATGCCATTTACAGTGACGCGGGCGTCATGCGCAGGCGCTCTTTCGCACACTCACGTGATGATTGGGTTTGTTTTTGAATGAGAACGAATCTTGATTGAACTCTTCTTTCAAAACTGTTTCATTTGTTGTTTTTTTTTTAGTTTGTTGTTCATTTTATTTTGCTAGGGCTTGAAATCTAAAAATTAGATGTTACATATTTTGTAAAGGAACAAAATTCGGAAATCGATATATTTATAAAAATCATAAAAATTATGGCAAACGTAAAGATCGTTTTTTTTTTTGTCTTAAAGAAAATGGGATGACAACAGAGACGAATGACTAGATTTGGCAGCAGGACTTATCAGCTAGATATATATGTAGATAAAATGTATATAGAGGACGTTACCTGCATATTTGTCATGATTTTACATGTTACTTTATGTTCAAAATCACAGTTTTCAAATTGGTTTTTAAGCTCAACTCGCAAGGTACTACAACAACATTCGTTTTTCGAGTTTACACAGGTGTAATTGATAGTCTTTTCTTGGGTGTTAGTGCTGGGATGAGATCTTAGTTTGCGTATTTGTTTTACAAAAATGTATGTACAAATAATAAATTAAAAAGTAAAGCTAATCAACCAAATAAATTAGATGGATACATTAGGAAATGCTAGAGATTTGTATGCCATTTCATACACCTCCGTCATTAGGAACTACATCAAAAGTTTGAGAGTTAGTAGTTAGTTGTTTTTATGCTACGCTAAATGCAGTTAGGAATTTATGCTACAATTTGGGCTCAGTCTCGATTTAAGAACTCACACACACACATTCAGACACACGCGCATACGCACACAGCAGACAGAATCGCGACTTAAACTAAATCAACAAAAGAATCTCTTTTGCCTCATTTTGGACTTGTTAATATAACAATTTCAATATTGCACTAATGCCATGGATTTGTTTTACATACAATTTTGTTGTACAATTTGTTTAATTAATTTAGATAATAATTAAGTAGACACACAATGCAAGACAGTAGAAGTATTCGTTTTCTTTCCGAACAATTCTTTTTTTCCATATTTATATATATTTTTATTAAATAAACCGAAATATTAAAGTACAATAATATTGAATTTCTGCTGCGAAGACGACGACGAAATTTGTCCCACGCTGATTGTTATTATATCCTTCCTTATTTACTCCGTGTCGCTGCTGGGGGCTCTCAATATTTCGGCCTACGTTTACGTTCGTCTAGGAGAAACTATGTTTATGTGGTGTATGCCATATATTCTTCATATCCTACGCGTATTGGTAATGTTAGATACAAATCATCTGAAGCTAGCGGGGCTTTATTAAAAAGAGTGTGTGTCTAGTTGGTTGGTTTTACTTTCGCAGTCAATGCCGGGAACGATGCTCCTCGCGACGGTCCCGATCACGCTCCCGCTCACGATCACGATCCCGATCGCGATCACGTCGCTCCCGATCCGATGAACGGTAACGTTCGCGGTCCTCGTAATAGCGCTTCGATGAGGGAGCCTCAGCTGCTTCGGCCACCACGGGTTCGGGTGACTTCCGAGGGCGTGCCGAACGACTGCTGCTGTGTTAAATGGTCAGGCATTATAGTGGGGATGAGGGCCACAGTTCGTGGGTAGATATTTACCTATCATCTCGGTAGTGATCTGGAGCCTGGCGTTCACGTTCCCTGCTGCGCGAGCGTTCGCGATAGCTGCTAAAAGTAGTTTGGTTATTTAAGGACTCGCTTGGTCAACAACTTCAGCTTACCCTCCATCTCGTTCACGCTCGCGATCACGATCACGTTCCCTTTCACGGGAACGCTCACGGTAACGCGATGATGAACGTTCACGCCGTTGCCGACTGCGATGCGATCGCTCCCTTGAACGCGAGCGCTCACGACGATTGTAGCTCTTGGCCTCAATGCCGTGTAGAGTGTCCTGCAGTGAGCTAATTAGAATCTTGCAGCGCTCATCATGTGCCACTTTGGATTGTTTGATCAGCGAAATGGCCGTGACCAGTGTTTCTATGGCGCTGGAATATTCACCAGCGGCAGCATCCGAAACAGCTCTGCGGGTGTGAAGAGAGGACAGTAAAAAGTTGGTGCTACGGCAAAAAAGTTGTGTCCCAAACTCACCTGGCAATGGCCGAGCTGCTGACGGTGCGATTTCTGCTCATCACCTCCTCAAACTCAACCTCCGTCAGCTGTGGGCCCATTTGTGGATCGGGGAATGGTCCCGGCGGCTTGCCCTGCGGTGGCGGCCATGGACCCCTTGGCCCATGTTGCGCAAATTGTGGCGGTGGCCCGTGTTGTGGAGGCATGTTCATGCCCTGCTGTGGTATATTCATGCCGGGCTGCGGGCCGGGCGCTCCATGCGGTGGACCGCCCATGCCCGGATGTTGAGCTGGACCGCCGGGCTGATTGAAGAAAGCTGGATTGACATGTGGTGCTGGAGCGCCATGCGGACCGCCCGGTCCCGATGGTGGTAGACCACGTGGCGGGCCCTGGGGCGGAAATCCGCCATGCATGGGCGGACGACGCCAATCGGGTCCTGGAGGACCTCTTACTGGCATACCCATGGGACCACCTTGGAACTGTAAGGCAAAAGAGAGTGCCGGAAAGAGGAGCGGATTAATAATTGTGGTCAGGCTGTGTGTGTCTTGGGTGAGCGAGTGTCTAATTGCAAATGTTCTGAATACATCTCTCTGCTTAAGCGACCTCTAAACTAAAGTTAACTTAAGGTTTACTGTTTGGTTAGTTTGATTTTGTCTTTTTTAGGGATTTGTTACCATTGGTGGTCGCTGCGGTGGTCCATTGGGTGGACCCGGTCGTGGTCCGCCTGGCCGCTGACCCGGCCATTGACCTTGCGATGGTGGATATCTCGGTGGCGGCTGTTGGTTGCCCATGAGGCCGCCTTGCGGATGCATTGGCGGCTAAATAATTACGTAATTGTTTAATGTTGTTGTTGTTGTTGTAGAGTAGAAGTGTGCGTAAGCGTTGTCATTAACATGGAATAGAACATAAATATAAAGCGTAATACATAAACATTTTTATATTAATTAACTTTCTGTACAATATATTAAGAATATACAAAATAATAGCTATTAAGTCGGGCAACGTTTACATTTTCAACCAGGAATGCAAAATGAATTATGGAGCATACAGGGATATACTGCCACTAGTATGTCTAAGCTATCCAAAAAGAGTAAATGAGGCACCTTTTTAAACTTGAGTTAAGAAACTTATAAAATCATTAGTTTTATTAGCCAAGCTCACAACAAATTTGAGCTCAAAATCGCATGTGGGATGGATATAACCCTTGGATTGGTTTGTTCAAAATTGGGAAATTAAACTTAGGAAAATAGCTCGCCTGTGTTGGTCGATCGGAAACAAATTTGAGCTAAAACATCATGCATTTGTTCATTTTTTTCAGTTGAAGCTTATTTTAGTGCTTCTCCAACGATACACTAATTGGACACGCCTATACCGATGGACACATCAAATGATATGGCAATCTATAAATATGATTCTACTTAACATCGATTACAATTCTTTATACATAAGCTTGGCCGTTTTCGGGCCTCCTGAATTCAAATCAGAGTTCTATGTAATCGAAAAAATGGGTGGATAACAGAAATCACTCTAGCCTATATGGCTCCTTATAACAGGAGAGCACTGACAACACTGATTGCCACCCGAAGCCCGTAGGGCTGGAACACCTTTAGCTATTCTAATAGACGCAAGACAATTTCATGCCGTGGGCAAACAGATTTTAGTCCCTGGCCAGCCAGATTAATCAGTCAAAAGAAGATTCAACATAGAAACTGAATTTGAAACGACTCTCTGTTTTCAGTGATGTTGTTTCTTTTAGATACTTTAGCCAAAACTACTGCTGGCATAGGAAAACACGGTGCTTAAAGCAAGACGGACATAGTCAAATAAAAACTCAGAGAGCGATATTGACAACCAACAGCACTAATTATATATGTAGGCTAAAAAGGCTATACTAAAGTAGTGCTTTTGTTTGTTACGGGCAGAATGAAGCATCTCCGCCATCTCAGAGACTGGAAGAGCTAAAGCAACCAAAAATAAAATGTAGGTTAGTATCGTTTGCAGGCTGACCAAGTTGGTTGCAAAATTTTGATCACGCTACCTCCCGTCCCGTGGGACATAACTACCTACAAATTTAAAGAGATCGAGCTCTATACAATTTGCATGGATATCGGATCATATATATCAGTTATAAAGGTTATAGAAATCGTTGCATACGCTTACTTTAAGGTTAAAGCTCTGCTAATTAACATAAGAAAAGGCTATTGGACAGTAATTCTCCTCAGTAAAGGGTATATCGAGGTCGGACAGGGCCGCCTTGAACTCGTTTTAGCGAGATTTGATCTGTCTCTATGTTGGATTGCTAAATGTCAGAGCTCCTTTGCGTCTCTTTATTTCCGATGTACATTAATCGAAAAATGTCTGAATATTTGATTGGAAAGTCGATGGCAATATATGATTTACTCGATGATTCACCCTCTCCGGTGCAAGTGGCGAAGCCTTAAAAGTTACAAGGAGTTTTATTTTTTTAAATATTTAATTTATTGGAGATCTATTCTGTTGCGCTTTTCACAAGCTGATATTCTTTGTCGAAGCCTTATTTCTAAACACGAGCCAAAACTTAAGGTAAAGCGATATTCGCACTAGAGATCAGGCTGCCTAACGGGAAGTGGTCTGACAGTACTCTAAATTTCTTAAAATAAATTCTTTTCAATTTTGTTTTGCATCCTTGGTGCCCACAATTACATATCCATTTTCTTTGAATATCTTAAATTAATGAATAAAGCTTAAAATCTTATGCGTAAATTGGAAATACAAATACAACAA
Organism: Lordiphosa fenestrarum; assembly: GCA_035044985.1. Classification (NCBI taxonomy): domain Eukaryota; kingdom Metazoa; phylum Arthropoda; class Insecta; order Diptera; family Drosophilidae; genus Lordiphosa; species Lordiphosa fenestrarum. The sequence continues at coordinate 1,025,139 of JAWNNO010000849.1, read as the reverse complement.
ATACAAGAGAAAAAAAGTTAAAAGTTTTTAAATAGAAGAATGCTAAAAAAAAAGGTACAAAAATTGCTCTGAAATTTCTTAAAACCGAAAACAATAACAACCTTACATTCTTAGTTGATACGCGATAAGTCATGATTTTTCAACTGAAATAAATTTGTAAATATTTGTCCAAAGAAATTCACAAATATTTGCAGGTCAGTTCAATAGAAAAATCACAAAATTCAGCGCATAAACTTATATAATAGTCGTATATTTAAGTGTTCTTAAGTTAAAGTTCACAAAAATAAATATAATTTCATAATTTTTGCATTCAGAACAATTTTGAATAGGAAACAGAATATTTAAATGATTTAATGGCGTTTGACTAATCAACTTTATAGCCAAACTCAAATAAATGAAAGCTAAAGATAGATGGGAAGAGGCATAGGTAGAGAACAAAACACACCTGCATACGTGGAGGTCCTGAATTGGGTCCCACCTGAGGCACCTGCGACATGTGCGGGCGATATTGTCCGGGCTGCATGATCGGATTCATGCGCGGTGGATGTCCGGGCGGGCCACCACCCTGAGGACCACCTCCTACTCCAGGATGCTGCTGCATGGGGCCACCACCGCCACCCATATTAGGCGGAGCCGGACCACGAGGTGGACCATTCTGCTGGGGCGGCGGCACTGGACGTGTTTTCTGTAGACTTTCGAACTGCGTCAAAGCCTGCTTGCTGGGATAGGTGACCACCGGGGCCTGGCCATGCATCTCTTTTTTGGGCAGCTGATCCAAAACAGCCCGGAGACTGGGCTCCGATCCCAGTGAGATGACACTAAAACCTTTCGACTGACCATTGGCGCGATTCTCAAAGAATTTCACCTCTTGCAGATCGTTCACGCCAATGTCACGCAATGCATTCGATATATCCTGATCCGTGGTCCACCAGGTGAGATTGCCCACGTACAGCTGGTAGCGGCGATTCATTGTTGGAGTTAGACTACCACTGCCCTGATGGTACACTCCGTTGGGACCATTGCCGCCGCCGCCACCACCACTCGAGGCAGAATCCCCAGAACCGGGACCGGCTGAGCCATCGGCCGTGGGTGTGCCACCGCCTCCACCAGCCGACGCAGCTGCCTCCGACGGTCCACCTATATCGTCATAGAGGTCGACGCCATCGCCACCAAATTCATCCTGGAGAGAAAACTTTGTAGAGTGACCAGCTGCTCGTGGGAAACTGAATACATACACACGCTTACGCGCCGCCAGCCACCCCTTCGCTTACCTGTGCCTGCCCGGCAAAGTCCTTGTCCAGGTCTTCGGCATACAAATCCAAGACCACGCCATCGGCCATGGTTGCCAACAATTACTATTTGAGCTCAGTTAGCTCCACCAGTAACACCAAATTGATTTGGCTCACTTTTTCTCTTGCACACACTCACGCACCCACACGCACACGCTTGGTACAGCCACCGGCGCGCGGCTTTTCTGTCGATTGAGGTGTAATAAACTCTTCTCTCTGTGCAATTAACTCATTAATTGCTCGCTTTTGTTTAAAAACTATTTCTTTAATATACTTATACGCTTATATATATCCATATATATATGTCACTTTGCTTTGCGAAAAATTTTCAGCAGCTACTAAAATGGCGGATCCAGTGTGACCAAACTAGCTAACGAAATAAATGTACTGGGCTTGAAACATTTTTTTATCCAATGACTCACAAGTCACTAGATGGCGTTTCAGTACGTTACAAATAAAATGTATGAATGTATTTCAGTTTAAATTGCTTAAATTTAATTTAACTTATGAGAGTTCTATGGATAGTACATTGGTTTGGGATGAAGATCGCAATAGGTAATGCCCGGTCCCAGGCAGGACGCATAACCCATAAGGAATGGCAAGGTATTCTGCTCATAGACGCCTGTAAACAAATGAGCCCAAGGACCTAGAGGAAAAGTAAAATGATATTTCCGTTACTTTTAAAATTCAATTTTACAAATTTACCATGAGCATAGACAGCCACGTCACCGCCACCGTGTGTCTCCTCGGACATGGGCACACCATGCGGATACCGTGCATCCTTGTCGCCTATATCCAGGGTGCGTAGGTCAACACGCGCCACTTTGCCCTCGCTGGATGTATAGAATTTTTCATATTGCGGTCCGTTCGCATACGAAAGCGTGGCATAAGGTAACTGATCGACGTCACTTAGTTCCGAATTGAGACCTGTAATGCTATTGTTCACATCTGGATACCCACTGATGGTCACGGTATGCCCATGATCCGCACTGACCACTATCAAAGTCTCCCAGGGATTGGTCAGCTTTCGGGCCCGACGTATGGCCTCCGAAAATTGGACCGTCTCATCCAGTGCCTTCTTCGCTTTGGTCTCATGATGTGCATGATCTATGCGTCCACCCTCCACAAATAAGAAATAACCATTTGGGTCCTTGGACAGCACACCCAAAGCAGCTTCCGTCATCTCCGCCAGAGTGGGTGTATCAATGCTATCGTCCAGATTATAGGCCATATGTGAGGCATTGAACAAACCAAACAAATAGTCCGTACTTTTGACATCGGTCTTCAAAAGCTCGGTTCGATTAAAAACAACACGAGCATTTCCTGGCTTACCCTGTTCCCACTCATTTATCAAATTTCGCCCATCCAATCTCTCGCCCTGATTTCCATAGATATCACTGGCGGTATTGGGCAGAAACTTTTTGGTTCCACCTCCCAGGATGACGCGCAAACGTTGACCCACTTCACCATTTATCAACTGCTGAGCTATGTCCGGACAATTGCTAGGATTCTGTCCCAACGTATTCACATCAAAGTCACTCTCAAAGTCACGATTCGAGGTGTGAGCATAAACACCCGCTGGACTGGCATGAGTGACTCGGGTGGTGGTTACCAGGCCAGCTGATTTCCGTCCACGCAAAGCCCAAGCGGCTATGGACGAGAGACGATTCTGTGGCAATCGAGCAGCGGCACAATTGTTCAACTGAACATCAGCGGAGACTCCAATGGTCAGATAATTCGCCTTGATTCCCGACAAATAGGCAGAGGCTGTGCAGGCCGAGTCAGAGACTTGTTTATTCACGCAGTACGTCTGGAATTGGAATATAATATTGGTATTTTAGTCATTTTTGCACCTGTTGGAAAATATAGATCTTTAAGTATAGGTATGATCTTAAAATACTTTCGGTGTGGTTCAATTTGGAACTAGTTCAGTGTTGCTCAAAGTTGGAAAAATTCCTAAGGATAATAAAGCTTAAGATAACTCAATTTTTGACAACAGAAATACTTCTGCAAGCCGTTCTGGAGTCGAAATCAGAATCGGGAGGGCACAGAAGTGATTTTTAAAGACTGAACATATTTAATTAAATCCCATAAAATGCTATCCCAACTCACCTTTGACAATCCCACATAATTGAATTTCTCAAACTCCAAGCGATTACGTTCACCCACCAGGCCCTTTAGTTGGCCATCATAGATGCGACTTGCCGTCACCGTGGGTACCGACATGCCATCACCCACAAAGAAGATGACATTCTTGGCCAAATATTGATTTGGCGGCGTCGTTAGCTTTTCATATAGCGTACGCTGGGCATCATGAAACCAAAGTTCCTTGTTCTTAAGCTCGTTCACCGAGCGAATATTCCAACTGCGATCTGAAAGTGAATAAGCCAAGCTCGGATTAATCATTAAATTGTTATGCCCTTGTTGGTCAGGGTATGTTGTCAAGCGAAAGTGTTGGATTTTAATTTATTTCGACTTTAATATTCTGTTTAGCACTTGATTAAGCATATTTTGCATATGTTTTGTATTTGTATTCTGTCATCACACTCGCACACAGTTCCAACCGGTAAAAACGTCACGCACCTGGCCCATATCTGTATTGACAATGGCACAAAGCACAAAGGTGGACGGCAAGAGTAAACCAAAAAACACGCAGCATTTTGGGAGAGCTATTAGAATTCTGGTGACAGCAACAACTTTCGAGTTTTTGGGCAGAGATCGAGACAAACCGTTATGAACGTCTACGGAACGACTAAACCACCGCTGGGGCATGGGAAGCGTATTTATATGGAAGCGGTGAGATAAAATTGCAAGACAAATGCCAGACGGTAATTTTTAAGAATTCTTGGGTTTTCTCTGTTAATTAATATTTAAATTAGATGCAGGTTCTAATCGAATATTCTAAGTCAGTTTTAACAACAGGTTTTATGGCTTTCCAAAGGGTCACGAATTTACATAGGGTCATTAAGATTAAGAATAATGCATTACACTTGGAAAAAACAAACACTAACTAAGGAAAATGTGTATGTGTTTAAATGTAAATGCATTTGATAATATAGGAGTAGAGTAGAAATAGAAAATAGTTTTAATGACATCTTTTATAGAAATTATGCTGGAGCATAGAGTCCTTAGGAAACTGATCCACGAACCGAACCTTCAAAACGAAGCTTTTTAAACCGAAATAATTGTAAAATATCAACGGTTTTGTAACAATTTTTATTCTTCTTATGAAAAGAGCATGCAGCTTATCTTATAGCAATTTGATTAACTTTTTGCAAATTAAAATGGTTAATGTAGTATAATGTATTTCCAAAGTAAGATACTAGTAAGATTATTATATCTAAAAGAAAAGTACAGCTTCGAGCAAGGAATTTTTTTTGGTGTAATAGTATTTAGAAAATTAAGAATCATGATAATTTAATTCCAAAAGTGCATAGCTTATTCAATGAAATAGTATTTATCTAATCGTTTATTATTATTTCATGAGCGGCTTCCTTTCATTCATTTATGCTAATCAATTCGAAGTCATATAGTCCCCTAATTTCATTTGTATGTTCCCAAAAAAAACCGGCTTTGGTTAATGAGTTTATTAGCCTTTTGGATGACATTAGATTATAAGCGCATTTCATTTGTAATCACATCTAATCACATAGCTGACTTATTTTTATTGCATTATTAATTAGTTTAGAAGTGCGTTTGTATTTCAAACCGGTTTGGCGTTTAATTTTTGCAAATCACCATTAATTACTTAAAAACAATTAAAATATAGATATTAATGGGATCTATAAATATTTGTAAATCTCGTTTTACAGTCATTTCACCTGTTTTGAAAAAGATTGCGACTAGATGTGGAAATTGCGTCGAAAGCCCGGCTTCAAATCACCAAGCTTTTTTTTTAAGCGACAAATTTAAATTTGAGCTGAAAATATTATGCAAAAATGACAAATCCCTTAACAGCACACTTTGAGAAATGTAGTGAGCGCTCTCTAGCATACTGTTAGGGCGCTGCTGTTGGGGTCACACTACTTGAGATTTTTACTCTAAAACAGTGCAGTCACACTGCTTGAGATCTGTAGTTCATTGTTTTTATATAGATTTGGATTAAATTATGGATATCTGCTTATAAAAAAGTTAGTTTCAATGTGTGCAAAATCCTAACACTATAATTGGCTGGCTCTAAATCCATCAAGTCAATGCAAAGGTCGCCTGAAGAGTGACAGACCAACACAAAAGCAAAGGTGGGTGGCAACAAAAAAGAAAGACGAACCCCCTCGCTCTCAGCCCACTTGCCCTTCAAACACACAGAAGCAAACACAAACTTGGCCGAGAGTGCGACGCAAATGAGAAATGATATAAGGGCGTAACAAAATATAAAGCCAGCTAATTGAATTTGATTACAGCAACAAGCAACAAACAAAGAGTTCTTCATCTAGGTGAAAGGAATATCGAAGGTCATCAAGGTGTCTGCCTACGAAAGCATGGACTTGCAGCATATGGAGAATGGCCTCAGTGGGGGCGGAGGAGGTGGTGGTCTCAGTGAGATTGATTTTCAACGCCTGGCCCAGATCATTGCCACCAGCATACAAAAAGTCCAGCAAAATGGTGAGTAACCTAGTTTAATTCTAAAGATGACTAATCACTAAGACGCCACTTTCTCTGCACCTTCCGCATAGTTTCCACCATGCAACGCATGGTCAATCAGCTGAACACGCCGCAGGATTCGCCCGAGTTGAAGAAACAGCTGTGAGTTACTGCTCTGCCTTAACTGTCATTTGAGAATAACATATTCTTTCTTTTGCTAGACACCAAATCATGACCTATACCCAGCAACTGGTCAGCGATACCCACAATCAAATCAATGAGTTGGACAAATGCAAGGAGAGACATTTGAAAATCCAACGGGATCGCTTGGTGGATGAGTTTACAGCGGCATTGACCTCATTCCAGGTATTTGTAGATAACCAAATCAATTTTATTAGTCATCATTTATATGCCTTATCAATTTTTAGGCCATCCAACGCAAAACGGCGGACATTGAAAAGAATGCCTTGCGTCAGGCTCGGGCCCAAAACTATAGCATTGCCCATCCTCCAGGTGGTTCCTCCTCACGCAACAACAGCTCTAATGGCAGTAGCAATAGCTTCGAGGATAACTTTTTCAATCGCAAATCAAATCAACAGCAGCAGCAAACACAAATGCAAGACCAGGTCGATCTGCAAGCCTTGGAGGAGCAGGAACAGGCCATACGTGAGCTGGAGAACAATATTGTGGGTGTCAATGAGATCTATAAGAAACTGGGCGCCATGGTGTATGAGCAAGGATTGACGGTGGATTCGATTGAGTCGCAGGTGGAGCAAACGAGCGTGTTTGTCTCACAGGGAACGGAAAATCTGCGCAAGGCTAGCTCTTACAAGGTAAAGAGTATTAATTTTAAATCGATATTGTCAATGAACCTTTAGTTTGAGCAGTTTGTCATCAATTGTCCATCATTGGTCACAATTTAAATTTTTATTTAAAGTTATTGCCGTTATTCTTTCTCATGCACCACAGTAGATCTTACCAACAGGGTTCGAAGACAGGGTACAGTACAGAAGCTGGTATCTTCTCTCAGGAAAAAAAACAACTAAATTAATCTACACCTTACATGAAACCCCAGGAAACGTTTAAGTTCTAGTCGACAGTGCTATCATCACAAAAAGCGATCTAATCCCAGTGACAGGCTTGCACCAAAGGCCTCTGGGCCCCAAACAAAAACCCCTCAAGAACATCATGACCGAATTTTAACCGAATACCACAACTAGAGCAGATCGCTAATAGGACCTCGCACATCTCCCGTTCACTCTTGCCGAAATACCCACCAAATTAACTTCCTAACTCCTACACCCAAGGACTAGTTCTATCCGTATGGAGTCATAACGATGCATTGCACTAGAGGTCGTAGTACAAGCAAAGGCACTGCAAGGCGCTTTTTATAAAATGACAAACCCCGGCCGCATGTTGCGCGGCCGGACAGTGTAGTGAGGGAAGTGTGTTTTATGGTTTGATTGTTGTTTGCTTTCCACTTTACTCAATCAAAAGCGACTTGTACCACAACCCAATTCGCCAAATCGAACTAGACGAACGTAATAACCGGAACAATCCTTTAACCTTTGTTTAAAAAAATTGAATAATATTCTAAACCAGTTTTCTAATAATATGTTAATGTCTTTTTGCTTCGTTTCAGAACAAAGTACGCAAGAAGAAGCTAATATTGGTGGGCATTCTGAGCGCTGTTCTATTGGTCATCATCTTGATACTTGTGTTTCAATTCAAGAACTAGAGCCGCCAACAAATCAACATTAAAAATACTTACAAAAAAGAAAACAAAGATACAAATACCAACATTCAAAATTGAAACCAAACTAGTAAAATGTTCTTAAAAGACAAGTGGTTACTGCATGCTGGAACGTCCCCTTGACCCCCACTCCCACTCCTGGAACCTTAGATGCATTTGTGGCTTTAAATAGGAAAAGAAAAAACTCAGATTCCAAACATTGGCAAGAGAAACTCTTCAAATTTTGTTGCATAATTTGGAAAAGTATTCACTCTCCTCTATTTACACGCATATTTCTTGTATGTTATATTCGCTAACAAATTATCTTATCTTATATATTTTATATACTTATGTACCATACTATATCTAATAATAATGCACCTTGTACTATATTTGATTATCAAATGGAAAACCCAAACACTTGTTGGCTGCAATCTCTCATTTCGCCAGCGCTTTGTATTTGAACTTAAGTTAAGTAAGAGAGGAAGGCATACAAAATCCACATACGAAAAATTAATAAACAATAAACCAAGAAAATACTGGAATCTCGATCCTTTTAACAAGACACCACTTGGAGCACTTCATTTAGGTGGTGGCCTGCGATGAATGAATCAATGAATGGAACTCCAAATTTTTTTTCGATATACCAATAAGTGCCTGGTCATGGTCGTGCTGCTCCTTAACGATCATTAAGATTTTGGTGTTGTGCATTGATACGCATGCTTCAGCAGCTTAGGATTGGACCCGATGCTGACTGGGTGTTCATCACACGCACACACACGCACACACACACACACACACAGATATTAATGCAACGGCAGACGCTTGACACTTGAGGCCCGCAGCCGTTGTTGAGGTGTGTCAATGTAAAGGGTTTCCTTGGGTGGACTGGACCCCGAGTCGAAGACGAAGTCGGATTCGGACTCTGGCCTGCATACAAATTGAGTTTAAATTTTTTGCCAATTCACTGACATTGATAGTTCGTTTGGGCATCATTTGTGTGGTGGCTTCTTATCCACTTGTTGGCATCGAGTGGTTTTCTCGCATGCATTTAAGTGCAGCTCATTTCCTTCTCTTGCCTTGGGGGCCCCAAACAGAGCCCAACCAAACACAGGCAACAATTTAATGCCAAGTCATGTAGTTATTTCTGGTACAATATGAATTTCATACACTTTTCAGCTGAGCGATCGAGTTAACTTTGTGGCGATGTTGACAATGGATATTTCAGAAAACTCGAAAATTCAAGGGACAAGCGCTGGATATTGGTTCGAAACTTTACACAAACGGTCACCTTTACCAGCTATTGGCACCAGCTGTGTAGCCGCGAAGTCTAACTTTGTTGTTCAAAAACTTTAAATAGGTTATCATTAAGACAGTGCAGGATGAAGAAAGCATTGATGAATGAAAATAAGAAGAAAGCAGGCAGGAAAAAACTTGGAAGAGAAGCAAGGAACATGTAACGAGGACAGAAAAGAAAAGCTGTAGTCTCAGAGTAAATAAAGAAGAATGGAAGCAGCTTTAAATACGACAAGGAAGAGGGATAAAAGAAAGAGCTGAGATGGAAGGATGAAATTAAAAAAGATATGACAGATGAAAAGAAGGAAGATCAAGTTTTGTACAGATCCGAACAGCCAATTGGTGCTTGTAAACCAGAGAAAGGACTGAGCCAGTGTGGTTTCAAATAAGGATTCAGAATGGTTCATAAGTAACCAGGTATGCAGAATAGATTTACTTTTACCAGAGATTCTTTAGAGATTTTTCTATCTATAAATCATTGATAGACCCTCTAATTCCTCGAATTTTGTTGCAGAATTTTTAAAGTATACAAATTTGTGGACAAACTTAGTTTCGCTTGAGTTCGATTTCATTTGACTTGTCCTAGTGCAAGCACAGAAGAGTATCTGGCCTTCGACCGGTGAGTTCAGTTTCCCAATTTGTTGTTACTTTTGGCTGTGCCTGGGCCTGTCAGTGGCTGTCCAAATACGTCACCGAGTTCTCTACATGTATTTTCTCTCGAATATTATTGATTGCTCCTCCACGGGCCAGAGGGCCCAAGGGTTATGATTTCATCTACAGTTTACGGCACGGCCTAATCACATCGATTACTTCGAATATGTCAAATGTGGACTTCCCATTCATGATCATCTACAAAATCTACAAAATCCAGTCTGTGGGCCACAGGTCACGTTGATGTCGAGTGTAGGAAGGTAGGTGTAGGAAGGTGTTGGTACATTAACATCAACTATGCACACCTTCGCACCAGCAGCAGGTAGTCCCGGGGATCATCCTTGTGTTTGCATAGGTCCGAACATCGGCCCATGATAATATTGACACATTTGGTGGCTGTGGTTGTTGTTGTTGTTGCTGGTGGTGGTCAGAATCTCATTTGCAAAGTCATTTTGTACAAATAAATCCAGCCTTCTGTCTGTGGCCCGAACGCATGTTTTGACTTTGGCCAAAAGGGAGGAAATTCCGCTAACTTGCTAAGCATGGATTGACTTACCAACTTGCTGGCCAGGATTTGTGCGTGGCTAAGAAATCCTCTGGCTGTACGTTCACACGTTGCTTAGCATAAACATCCGGGCTGTGGCATTTCCCAAATCAATAAACTTATTATTAACTCATTTCCCGTCTTCTTAGGAAAAGTCTTAATTAAGCATTTCCATTTTCTTACTTTATGAATGAAAACTGCCTCTCCGTCTGTTCATTCCCTTAGGTATTTTTCTAGCTCTATTACAGCATTTTAAGTGGAATTACTTGATGAGCTGTAAATCTTTTGAATTTTTATTAAAAACAAAAAGTTTTTCTCTTTCGTTTGATTGTTCCACCTGCAGGGCGGTGCGGTGCGGTGCGGCGGGGTGGGGTGGGGCACACACACCCAACACTTTCGACATTTTTATTAATGAAATTCGCAGAAAACAGTGGCCCACTGATGAACCAGAAAGTATCTACTCGATTTTATGAACTGATTCCACCCGCCCCCCTGGTCCACAGATCCGAGCACACACTTCTAAACAAATTGGGTGTCAAAAAGTGCGCACATTTCAAAAGATTTTTAACCGTTTTGCAGGCCGCCGCCGCCGCCGCTTTGCCTTGCCTTGAGCCTTTGCCGTTTTGGCTTTGATCTTTACCGCCGCCCCCAACTGCAGACGCCAGCCGCCTGATGCCCCCACTCTATAAGTATTTTATACCAGAGGGGGAAGGGTGCCCGCTGCTCAGGAGTGCTGTGCAGGCAGAAATCACAACAGCAAATGAGCAAATGCACAGTGGGTGAGGGTCAAGTGGGGGCGAAAAAAAACATCTCATAAAGGTTAAGATTTTAATTTGAATTACCAGTCAAGAGTTCATTGATCATTGATCAGCAAATAGTACAAAACTGAAGAATTCGGGTTCTAGTGTTCCGATTTTAAGGTTATCAATGTGGGCTCTCTAGAGATTCCAAACTATTTGGGGACACCGGGGAATTTCCGAATGTCGATCCTCTGTCTCTTACCATCTGTGATTGATTCATACGGACAGACGATTATGGCTATATCGACTCGGATATTGATGCAGATTACGAATATATATACTGTATGGGGTCGGAGGACAGTTAGCTAGCGCCAACAGTTGCTGGAGGTAACTTTGTGTGTAAGTTTTGACGAAGGGTCGAATGATCAAACCCACGACCTCTTACACAGCAGACACACACTACCCGCTGCACCACATTCGGCTATATGTTTACTTTACATAAATCAAAAATAAAAAAGAGCGATACATATTTTGGTGGTATACTGAGGTCAGCTCGGGAACTAAATCTGGTTTGGTGTTTTCAGTTGCGGATTTAGGAGGGGGCTTAAGCCCTTCCCAGAGGCCAAGCTTAAAATATTTTCTAAGTTTTTCTAAAAGTTTGATTACTGCAAGAGACGAAAGCAGATATTTGGGCCCTGGGAGAGCTTCAACCCCTTGATTGATTGATAAGATTGGTGCACAAAATTGAATTTTGATTGTACGAAGCATTAACCACTGTGCCTCATCATTTTCATCATCATTTCTGCAGCTAGTCTTAATATAAACACGTACCAAACTATATCTTTTAGCTGATTTGCTTTTAATATACCACGCGCCGGGGCAGGCTGCTGCTGATGCTGTGTGAAAAAAAGCGTCAACAGTGCAAAAAAAAAAAATGGAAAAAAAACAACAATGTTTAGAATCGGGGGCGCGCGTTGCGGCTGTTTTTTATTATAAATTAATATCCGCACCAAGAATCCCAGCCCTCCTCGTCGTCAGCCAACTACAAAGAGATCAGCAGAGATCAATCCGAGCGCATCGCAATCGGCAACTGTAACGGCGTATTGAGTTGTTGTCTGCCGCAGGCCGGGATTAAGGGGCCAGACAATTGAATGCTCGGATGGAAGGATGGGATATGGATGCCACCGTGATGCTTGAGTTTCTTTTGTCCAACGTTTCTCTATTATTTTGCTAGGTGTCTAATGCGGCTCCTGTTTCTGGGTCTCTGCCGTTGGCCATTTGTTGTGTAATTGTTTGTTTATGAATTTGCAACAAAAGCCAGACAAAAGGGCAGGGCCAGGGCAATTTTATAGTTCATCGGTTCACACACGTTCCAAAAACCAGAAGACTAAATCAAATACCCAAAGCTGCAATAACAAATTGATCATCCTCCCGATCTCTCAATCTGTCAAATTATATCTGGCCCCTCGTTTATCGTTTTTTGATTGTTTTTTTATGCTCGCTTTTCCTCCTCAACTAATTATGCCCGACATTAATGTCACTTTGTATTAAATATAGCGCACACATTCGGCTCTCGGATCTGCTCTCGCTGCTCCATTTCATATTTGGGGAGTGGTAGGGATGAAGGGCCCAAGAAGAATTATGGGGGGATCCGTATCGGGGAGTCTTCTGTGTTAAGCAACGTGTTGACAGCAAGTGACAGACACATTCATTAGGCGGAATGATTCATATATGGCCGGAGGATGAGGATGGAATGGCGCCGATCTGACAAATTGTCGGGCTAATTTGAAAAGCATTAGGCCAAATGATTTAGGGATTTGATTTGTGGTTCAAATGGATGACTGCAAGTTAGGTGGGCATGAAGAAAGCTCAAATGATTAGGCGAAATTGATGTACTTCCCTGTGGCTTTTAGCACCACACCCATTCATCAAGTATGCATTTCCGACCGGAATCAGTGTTAGCAATGGGCGACAAATCATTTTCATGCAACTTGAAGTGCATATTCAAATTACACTTCAATATTTAACTGCCCGAAATACCCATTCGAATGGGTAGCCAACGGATCTCGTTAATGAAATGTGACACGTATTTCCCCCCGTGACCTTACGTTTTTGGGATGTGGATGCGTGCCCAGCGTCCGTCCGTCTGGCTGTGTAATAAATATGAGACTCATTAAGAAAACCATAAATAAATGCAGCGTCAGTGCATGACCAACAATTAAGTGCGAGGAGCAGGCCCAAGATCATTCAAAATTCGGGCTTGAGTTGAAGCGGCTGCGCAACTCAGAGGCCAAGTAAATACAGTGGTGCAAAAGCGACGTTTAGCAACAGAGTTTCACCTATATATATAGTATATAGTGCCAAACTCAACTTACAAACTGTGCAAAAGCTTACGAATTCGGAAAGATTTCTTGATTCAAAGCTCCTAAAAAGAGCTCCATCTGAAATCTTTGGAATGAAACTTAGTTGTAATGTATATATCTTGTTGCAGGCAACTTTAAAAGCATCTTTAAGGCTGCAGGATTAGCAGCAGGGGTGCCCACGCTGTATACGCTTCAGGCGCATTTGCTGTTGTTTTGCGCTTAGCAATTGCGTATACGGATCACTCATAAAGAAATTGCAGCAATAACTTTATTAGTCTTATTCCTTTCATTCTCTCCTATGCCTCTTGCGAGATGGAAGGCAACAACAAATCGTTGTTTGCACCTTTGATTTTGTTTTTGCCGTGTGCTTCAGACAGCCACTAGCGCACACATAAATTCTATTTTACTTGTGACTGCGCTAGTATTGGGTGCTGGTAAAATCCCAATTTCATTCCACTTTCAACCCACTTCAGACCAATGTGCACTGGGCCAAAGTCGACAATGTACGAGATGTCGATGTCTAGGTCTGTGTTAGCGATCGAACTGCAGAAGATGTATGTAATATGAGCAAATACTATGCCATGGCTAGAGAATGACGTCCCGACAAAAAACAAAAACCCGACAGTCGCCCAGCAGTCTGGCCTGCTCTGGTTTGCCCACTTGAGGCAATCCGGTGACAAATTTTGGTATTTTGATGTGCAGTGTTTGTTGGTGTGCCCAAAAATAGGCATGACACTTGAATTTGAATTGGTTTTTAAGACTTGGGACAGGTTTTATGGTTACACACTCATTGTATAATTTACTGTATGCAGATGTTTGCTCGTGTTACGTCCAAACAAAAAAGGAACAAGAGCAAAGGAAAAAAAAAAACGAGGAATGCCCAAAACCAAAATTCTATAGAATTTCTAGAGAAATATTCAAGAAGCAAGCCAGTAGCAGGAGCAGCAGTGGCAAAAGGGGGGAAGGGGCTAAAAGGTTGACAGCCAAGTCGTGGCCTGTGAACTGAAGCACCTGTATACATATATAAAATACACCAGAACCGGAGAGTCTATTAGAAATTGTGACCTCAGGCTTGTTATGCATAAAAAACAAACCGGCACACATGCTCCCCCTGCTCCTACTCCTCCACCTCCAGCTTATACTCCTCCCAGTGATTTCTTCTTTGATTTAACATATGGTTGACCCCCAATCTCAGTTGATTTTTTTTTGCTGTTGCTGTCCTCTTGCCCACATTTTGCTCCTCCAATCGATTGCACAAATTTTTCGCATTGTCGCGTTCTCTGGCCAAGCAACCGGCGGCTACTTGGCCGCGCCCACTTCGTGTCCGAGTTGTGCCTTGGGCTTGCATATGAAATTGCTGTGTGATATGGATATGGATATGGTTACACACGCACACACACATACCCCCAATTCCTGCTGCCAGGACAATATTTACTATGAAAATATTATTCGCTCATATGGACTTGAGGTCGTAATCCATAATTGGTTTGCCCCGTTTGACATTTTCATGCAATAAGTGCAAATTGTTCTGGGATTTTGCTGGCTCTTGGCTGAAAGTTGAAAGGGTGACGAGAAAGGATTTTAATTGGATTATATGCCGTTGGAAGACAAGGATTTTTGATTAATAAACGGGCAAAGTGAAAGAGTTGTGGAACATAAGAAAATTAATCAATTTAATTGAGAATCCTTAGGGAAAGTTTATTCACTAAGATAATTCAAATTCGAGGGCAGTTCGTTAAGTCCAAAACTATTTTAATTTATATTCTTGACTCTTAGTTAAGTGAAAACGCAATAGTGAATATTTCTAAATACTTAGCATTCTATTCAGAAATTAAAACACTCACTTACCTTGTGACGGAAACTTGAGATACAAATGTCGGCATACGACTATTAAGCACTCTCGAGGCATGGTCGCAAATCACAGTACTGAGTGGAAGCGACAAGCGACGTTGGGCGATTGGGATCAACAATATGATTCGTGTAGATTTTCTATACGTATCATTCTACATCTAAAAACCTTAACTTTTATTTAGAAAACTTACAAGTAAACTTAACCCATTTTTGTTGATCCGAGCGCTTCAATACTTGATCTACGAATACGTCGATTTAAAAGTAAGATTCCAATCAATCAACCATTTTTAAATAGTTTACGTTTCTTTTTTGTTTACAACAAAACGCCACAGTTTGTCAACTGTCAGTCAACCGTCTGTCAATTAACAACCGTCTCTCCATGCCAGCAATTCTATAACTGCTTGGGAATTTCACAGCAACGTGAGTGCAAAAATCGTTGCCGCTGTTCTCTTAATAGTTTCCTTAGGCAGCACACACCCATAAAATTAAAATTAAATTTATAGCGGGTTGAACACTATTCTCTCAAATGTGCTTACTTTCCTCAGTTAAAGTCTTCGACTTACTCCATTCGCCTCAGAATATCGAATTGAGCTAGATTTCAAGAGCGAAATTCTTGAAAATTCAGAAACGAATAGATTTTTTCAAGAACTTCGAACTTAAATTACTCGTTCCGGTTTTTTTCTGAGTATAAGTCTTATAGAGGTCTGGTATCCAGTGGTCGAAACGGTAAAGGAAAGGCCGAGTTCAAGCGAAAAATTCATAATAATTCAAAAAGTTTACTTTTTGCTGGCTGTTGACGGTTTTTGACCTGATACGTAAAAACAATAGTCATTAAGAATTGCACCGTTTGAAAAGGAATCTCGTACCTTTGCATAAACAACTTTACAAATTTGGAAGGACGTTTAGGATGTTATTATATTTTCCCCAAAATTATTCCTTACATATTTAACAATTTCAAGATATCTAAAATACTTAAGGCATAGCCAAAGATTGGAAAAGTTATTATAATTTATCTTGCCAAACATTTTTCCATTAAACTTGTCTAGCATAATCCTTAATGGTAGACCAAATAAACACTCAACTTGAGGGGTTCTAATCACCTCCTGCGCAATATGCTGTGGCAATCAACCGGCAGTCAATCCTTCCCACAATCAATTAACTCTCCATTTCCACCATCCCCCCAACGAGCACACACCCAGCAAACTTTACTAAGTCCTCATCGCTGGGCACACCTTTAAGCCCATTCGCCCCCCTCCTTTCCCCCGCCTCGCCAACCTATGCGTAAACTCTGCCGCTGGGCCAAAATTGATAACATTGTAACATTGAATTTTCTGCATATAAATGAATTAATTTTCTGTCGACGTATCGTCGTTGTCTGTCCTCTCCATGGTATCAGCATCAGCACTGCCATCCCTTCCAGGCTGAATTGTGTGCCGGGCTAATTTCCATAAACCCACCGAAAAACACAAGTTGAAGAAGTCGTTCCACCATTGTTATGCTAAAGTTTCGCTTTCCGAAAAGGGGTTGCTAAGTAACCAAGGGGTGGGGGGCAGGGCAGGGGGTTGGACCACCAGGTTCGAGTGCGAATCCGCTAAGAATTTTTGTTAGCCCTCTGGCCCAGAATGGGATGAGCTCACCACCAAAACAAATTGTTGCACAATACCTGGAACCATGAAAAGAGCAACCCATGTAAGCACCTTAAATATCCGAAAACCGAAGCGCCCCTGAGTCCCTGAGCTCCTGAGCGATAACTGTAGCCATTCCCGCCGTTGTTCTGCATTTCTCACATGGGCCTAATCGTCCATGAGTAAAGGGCATGTGTGGGTCTCTATAGGGGAATTAGTTCATTGTTTTGCTTGCCTGCAATTGCCTGTGAAATTGCATTGAAATGCGAATTGCATTAGCCGCCCCTGCACGATGTGTGCTGTCAATCACATCATCCAGCCCGGCGGACGAGCGAAATGTAAGGTGTTCGCTGTCAGATTTTCTCCCAAAACCCGAGAACCGCTATAAATTTTATACGCTTCTTGAAACTTTATTTTATGGCCAAAACGAAAACGAAACACAGAAAGAAAAGAATACGAAATGCAGGCGGAATGGAACGCCGTTAATTTACGAGATATACTCCCCACGGTTTTTGGTACGATCTATTGTGTATACAAATTACGGGAGAACACCAGAATCACATGGCAAGCTATGCGTTGGCTCCGTTCGTGTGAATTTGAAATAAAACACACTGCACCTAATAGTAAAACTTGGATGGAGATAGTGCAAAGTGCACATGGGCGGGGATGTGGGACCGATCTCGCTCCCCCACTCATCGTTCAACTTGCTGGCTACGCCCTTGCGTCCACAGATGCCAGCGATATGCCACAAATGGACTGGTGCCAGGCCATCCGCTCTCCCTATTCCAACTGTGACAGCAGACGACCTCAAAATCTGTCGAGAAAAGTCGTCTCGCGACCCCCAGACATGTGTCAAGTCAACGCGTTAAATGTTTGTGGAGCATTTAAAAAATATTTTCATGTAATTTGGTAAACTAATTGTTGCCGCTTGTTTTGACAATAAGGCATTTGTAGCTTTTCAGCGGATTTGGATAGGCACGGGATTTTGATTGACTAGCAACTGACAGGCCGAGAGTTGGTCCATCTCTTCCACTCCCCACTTTTCCCATGTTTGTTGTTGCTTGGGGTTTTCCGGTAGTCCAGATGGGCGGGGGCCCCCATGTTGCATTATGTTAGACATCGACATGTAATTGATATATTGGCGGCTGCAATTCCCTTCTCCTTGGAACATATGTTTTGCACTGCTAATGTTTGTTTACTTTGTATTGTTTTTAAACTAATGCCGAAGACTTCTTCAGCTCAGGAGTACAGGGGGAGTTCTGAATCCATGTGCTGAAGGAAAATTCATTAATTGGCGGGATATGGTAGGAGGGGGGGCAAATAAGTAGAAGATCGGAATGATTTGTGTGATGGGACCGCTTAGATGGGACGGCTAGTTAGGTATTTATAGATTAGTTGAAAATAGATTTGGGAAAATGAAAAATGTAAGCTTGCTGATGATGTTTGAAAAAAGCCCGGTATAAAGAGCTTGGCTAGGTTGTGCGGTAGGTGGGCTACAAGCTATGCTGTTCTTCCAGTGAAACAAGATTCAGCTTGGGGAATTGAATCAACTGAGTTGAAGTGAGGCCTTACTCCTTTTATTTCGTTCGCTACTTTTCCGTACATTAAAGACCATCTCCCGGTTACTCGTTGGTCGGAGTCGGGCTTACACCTGCCAGACCCAAAGAAACTTGAAGGAGAACTGTCTGTAGAGAAGCGGAAAGCATTGGTAAAAGATGAAGAGATCTCAAAGCGACGGCTAATCACAGAGATTGAAGATATAGAGGAGGGGTTGATGGCCTATGTCATACATGGAACTAGAACAAGAAGAACACCATCTCAAGTTTTTAACTAGAACTAATAACATGAATGAAATGATGCAACGGATCTTAGCCGTGGCAATTCGCTACCAAGGTGAGCCCCAAATGAGTTGGTGAAATTTATCTAGAGTAAGTGAAATGTAGACGGAAACATTTCTGACTCCATAAAGTCAGCCTTAACAAGATGTCGGTCAGTAAAAACGTTTCTCACAGATTGCAAGGGTTGGAGCATAATTTCATTACTAAATATGTCTAGACTGTAGGAAACTTCCATTTATAAAACTATGGGAGATTTGACTGTTTTTCCAAAGATGGAAATCAGGCCTCTTCCGGGTGTTACTTCAACAAAATTGGACGAATTCAGATGTGGGTCACACATATGTTGTTGTGTAATATGATTGATTGATAATTGATTCATTTGATGTTCAGAGATGCAAGCCAAGTGTATCAAATTTATAATTTTAAAGGTTCGCGGTGAGAGATGTTTTAGGTTCGAGCCTTGGTTTCAGCCATGAAATTGAGTGTCTGTATTACTTTTTGCCTTATTTTTGATCAGACATTTACTGTTTTATGGTGGGTTAAGCCAGGAATTCTTAAATATAATGGCCTTTTAGTATTTGCCATCGCCATCTTCTGAAAATGAACAAGAGCCCAGCAAACACTTTTGTTAGATTTTAGGTCACATTAGAGTGCTCTTCTAAACCTCAACATCGTTTGACTTCAAATTCCCAGATATTTTTCAGCCGAATTCTTCAATCGATTCTTTGAAATTTCCTGTAATTACAGATCCTAGCAATTCCGAAACTAGAACAGGACTGTAAATTTAGGTTGGATCAGAAAAAACGTCATATGCTGTGCCTCAAAACTGTGAACCGGTTCGCAAGCGGCTTAAGATTATGTAAAGAGAGGTTCAAGGACTATGAACCTCAAATGTTGGGTGTTGAGTGGTGAAATATTATTAGATATTATACTGGGTCAAGGTTTTCCGAACCGGTTCAAAAGTAGCTTAGAATTACTCAGAAGTTTTTAGGGCTATAAAATGGAAATGTGCTTGAAAACCTGATTCCAGCATATTAATCTACCAATTGATACCAAAACGCTTCCTATGTTGTCAAATCAAACCACTAATCGGCACTTGTATGACATCAAACAAGACTCACTATGAAAAACAGCATAAAAGCTAACTAAGTATGCGGCGATAGCCGGGAAAAATTGAAACATTTTAAACGATAATTTAATGCCCTGGCTCTTCCAGTCTCCCCACTTGACATTATTCGAATAAAAAATTTAACTACTCCCCTTACTTCAATCCCCTTCCCTAGCACCTCCTCTATCCTCTACTCAAAAATTCTATAGAAAATGCATAAAATTTCAAGCATGGTTTGTATACACAAATTTGTTTGCTAGTAATTAACAAATTTAAGGGAAACAAAATCATTAATTCCCAACAATATAAAATCCGAGTTTATTTCCAACAATAATACAAACATTTAATGCCCTCCCCTCCCCTCCCCACCCCTCACCAACCACACCATAGCCGGTGCCCAAACTTCGTTGTCGTAGTGCCGCTTTCCGTACTGGGGCTGTATATCAAAAGTCTAATAAGTGCTGAGTACTGCCACAAGGGATGGGGGGTTAGCTGAGGATCATGAATCCGGTTGGGCTCATGCCTGTTCTGGGATGATTGTGTTTTTTTCTGGGAAAAAACTGTCGACGCAACGTCTACGGTGTGCAAACACATTCGCTGGGACCATAAAACTCACGCGAGCGCATAACTGCAACTGCAAATGAAACGATCATTAAATAAGGTGCAGAACGATGCTGTTTATGACCACAACGTTTATATACACTAGATGAATCAGAAGGGGGGATAAATTTGAGACAATTCAATATTCTGAAAACCTGACCAGAAAAGGGTCGAAATTTGCATTGAAAAAGAGAGATTTCTGCAAAAATTCCAGTATTTATTTCACCCACTTGGCACTTGACTTATTGTTGGCGCAGACGTTTTCAGCTGACGTTAAATTTAACTCGTTTGCATTTTATGCCATATGCAAATTGATCACAACTGTCGCCCATTAAACCTCAGACCACTGCGGGCGAAATTGCATTGCTCCCCCCCTTCACCTCTTGCCCGCCCCGCCACCACCACCATGGCGTTCCGTCAAGCAAATTGCAATTGCAGTGGAAATTTTAAACCAATTAAAACAGCTGGCAAACGCGGCGTATGCGTAATGAAAAGAAAATATTAATAAATCATACGTGACCAATCAATTTCATGCTGCGTCGGCGAATAAAATTAAAATAATTTCGGTGGTAAAATGTTGTTCAAGTGCCACTGTTGTGGCACACGACACAGAATCAATATTTAATTTATAATTAACTTTACAACATGGCAAAACAAGCTACAAGCAAACAGTTGAAGCCCAAGCACAAGCACAAGCCCAAGCATTCCCCCAGATCGATGCACTTTATCTTTTTAACACACACAAAAACGTAGCGAATTTGAAACATTTGTCGGAGAGGAGGGGACGACGACACTTCGGGGGATTGGGATTTGTGGCGGCTTTAAACGTTTGCCACTATGGGCAATTAACGCGGCCATACGCAAACACTGGCCTGATCCTTTAGACAAACAGTCAGAGGGCAAAAATTCCCAACTTGCAGAGAATCAAGGCAAACCCAGCCGGGGTAAGTTAGCTAAGCAGCGAGAGAGAGGGAGAGATAGAGAGAGGGCGAGCGAGAGAGCCAAACGAGGGTGAAAGGTGGACGAAACTTCAGGCTTGGGGGATGCTAATTGAAAAACTCAATATTTGCCTAGGCCAGGGTGGTGGTTTCTGATACGGTTTGATTTTGATGGTGGTTACAACTTTGGCAGCCATTTTTCTACGCTGATCGTTGACAACATTTTTGTAAGGAAAAAGTGGGAAATGAAAACTTGACTGGCAAAGGAAATGTGCCAAGTAACAAAGAAATCAGTTAAGTCAACAGGAAATGCTGATGTTGATGTTGAATTACAACTTGGAGAAAGGTAAAGGCAAATGTCAAGGGCACTTTCTTACTGTCAGAGAAAGGTATGAGGTAAAAGTAGACAAAATGTGTTTGAAATAAAGGTGCCGCAGCTTTTCTGATTAAAACAATTCAATTTAATAAATGGTCGATACTTATCTAACTGTGTTTAGCAGAAAATTGTATTCCTGTTTATAAATCAGTTAATTATCCTTAAATAGTAACTTCCAAGCATGATGTGATTCATTTTGCTTTACACCATGGGTCGGCAAAGAGAGCAGAGATGTGGCCACTGACAACTGAAAAATAATATACGTATAAGCACTCAAAAGAAGGGGGCACAAAGCTTACAAAAGCTTCTCTGTTTTCTCTCTATATTATCTCTGGTAGAATGACCCAGAATCCCCTCCCAAACATCCAACTTCATGATTTGGTGAGTTCTTCAACATTTTTAACCATAAGTTCTTTCTTTAAAATTAGGAAACTTGTTATTAAAATATAAAAAACAAGTATTGCAGTCGGTCAAGTCCAACTATACCATACTCTGTATCATGTTACAACATATAAGGTACACAGAGAAAAAAAAAGATGATTTCCGGTATCCATTTGGGAGGGATATGTCTGAAATATCCTTTTAATCATCCAACGGAGCTAAAAATCATCCAAAGGATATGAAAAATGATGATCCTTGGGATGATTTTTCAAATCCAAATGGATACTTTTTTTGGATCTTTTTTATTTCTGTGTAAGGCGCACATTTTTTTTAAGTACTGAGCTTTTGCGCGAAGAACCTCACGCTTCAAGAGTATGAGAAAAACTGAACGTTTTAAGTACTTTGCTGAGGCCGCAGACTGCGAACGCCGTACCTTAGTTGTTGTATCATGTTGTACCAAAGACGCAGTAACAGCAGTAGCTAAAATTCGATTACTCATAACTTGACTACCGGTTATCCGACCTTTACCAATCCTTTGACGGATAGTCCAGAAAGCTCAAACCTATAAAATTGTCAGAGATATTACATATTTCAATCTTTTCCTATAAACTTGATCTGCCTTTTGAAATCATTATATCAGAATATGGTCAAGCTGAAATTGCCCATTAGATTTATTATAGGAGGGAAGAACAACTCAAAGGATAAACCAAATTCTAAGAAGATGAACGAGTACCTACGAGGAAGATAGCTTGGCCTTATGGAAAGCTTATATGGTTGAGTGGCGTCTGAAATTGTATATCGACACTTAATTGCGCTTTATCTGAACAGATGGCAGCTGTACCCATAGGTGAGGTTGTCGATTTGTAGATTCAATCTGGCATTAGATAACAATTGTATGGTTAAGAAGCTCTTCTATTACATTTTAGTCATATTTAAAACTTCATACAACAACCATATATCGATATATAGAGGATTATTGGGCTTGATTGGAAAATTTCATTTTAAATATAATCGATTTTGACATTTTGAGAAATATTAACACCTCTACTTTGTTCCTTTGGTACAGAGTTTACAAACTGTTGCTTGAAACCAGATAAGTCAAAACAGGAACGGATGCGGTTTGATTTCTAGGAACCAATTACAGGCAAATCTTTGATATTTGCTGTTGTATGACCGATCTTGCCATATTGTAAACTTCACAAATGGTTATCAACTTTGTAACATGCTGTATATTTGGTCTGTGCGTTGATGAATCAGTCAGAAATAAATATTGGAAAATTTTTGAAATTTTAGTTCATTTGCACAGTTACAATTGCTGCTAATCGAACTAACCGACGGCAAAACCAGAGGATGCACAGCAAACAAACACGCACACACACACACTCGCAGACACTCCAACTCACACACACACACACACTTCCATGGCATTTTCAATTTCTTGTATCTGTGTGCCAGTGGCCGACAGGTAAACCAGCTAAGAGATGGACAGACAGCGGAGACAGGTCGGTCAGAGAATGGTCTTGTTGGATATGTAATTTATGTGCGGGCTTCGGTGGCGGCCATCGAAACGAGGCAGCAAATGGCCAACGCCACACACCGTTGACCGACTGGTCAAAACACAAAGACAACAACAATAATAATAGCAGCAGCAGCAGCAGCAGCAACAGGGCAACAACAACAATTGCTGTGGCTGTGGCTACGAGAGGCAGTTGGTGAGTTGAAATGTGGAATTGCCAATTGTTGTCGATGCCACCACTCGACGACGTTGCTCTGCCTCTGCCTCTGCCTCGGCCTCCGTCGCAGTAGCAGCTGACGTTATTTTCATAAATGCTCTAAACGAGCCAAAGCGAACATGGTCCGTTGGTGTGCGTGTGTATCTGTGAGATACTTTTGTATCTGCTGCGCAGCCACAGCTAACGCTCTCCTGTGGGCGTGGCCTAGTCACAAAACTTTTGGCGCTCAATTTGAATGCAGAAAACTTGTTCCGCTTATGCGGCACGCCCCAGTTAGATACATAAATATTTATAAACTTTAGATACTTTTCGGCAAGGTGTGAAAAAAGCAGAGAACGGTGAGCACGGGAGTGCAAAAAAGGTGCACAAGATTATGAAAAAGTTGGCAAATCGAAAATGGCTGACCCCAGCCACCCACCCGTATCCCCCCACCCCCACGCACCGGGTGTGTATTTATTTTTGCTGGCGATTTCTGATTTTTTACAAGCCACCACAACCTGATCCGGGGGTGGGGGGGGGCCGAGTTCGGCGGGATCCTCATTCATCTGTTTTGCATAATTTTGCTAATTTTGTTGTTTATTTTCGCCAATGATTTCCTCCCCAATAATCGTTTTTCTATTCGCGTAACATTTGTGCTAATTTATTTTATTGTTTTCATATGTGTGATGTAAAATGGCTTTGATTTTTGGCTAACAATTTATTTGGAAATTTTAATTGTGCAAATATTATGCTTTAGATTATGCCGATTTATTTTGTTATTAAAAGCGGAAGTCATCAAAATGCAAAACGTGAATTGTAATTGTAATTTGTTTCAATTTGGTTATTATTGTTTGCGTTTCCCTATTGTTGTTGTTGTTGTTATTTATTTGAAATGTATCCGGCGGATAAATTGAGCACGCACAGCGAAACAGATGCATTTGATACTTTTTTAATGAAGCCTGCACACATTTGAATTTGATTGGCAATTCTTTTTTTTTTCCAGGTCTGTTTGTTTTGTTTTTGTTATTGTTCTAACATTTTTATGGTGCATAGATTTGTAATAATTCAATTAAATAGCCAATGGAATTACCAGAGTAAATAGATTTTTGGCTAGATGTGGCTAATTAGCGGCTTGATGGAAAGCAAATGCTGGACTTAGTTTGATTGGCAGATGTTTAATGGATATCAATTTATGGAATCATTAAACTCTTTGATGTAGACCTGAATGGAACCGACTCTAAGGGGGTAAGTAACAAAATTCGGCGAACCTCAAAGAGTTTGTTTTCTAGATCCTTGATTTATGATTAAATTGAATGATTCATGTAAAGTCTAAACTATGTTAGGTCCATCTGGGCAATAGAAGCAAACAGTCCTGACCTACTGAATTGTAAGAATTCACTAAGGCAAAACGCAAAAGAGTAGTTGGTAGGACTTTTATACTCTTTACCAGTGGTGGGCAAGCCCTTGCTCTCATTGTTCTGAGAGTTATTTTACTGCAACTGGCGCCACCGCGCACAAGGAGGTAGAACGACAAGTGCAATTGTGAGTTAAAACAACAAATATGTTGAGTCTCCCTGCGCAATCGAGACGACTGATGAATAGGGGTTCTTCTTTCTGCTTTTTGTTGTTGTTGGACTGCTCCTTAACTTAAATTTAATGCACACAACCACTCATACGCACTCAGAGGGAAAAAACCGTGAGCATTGGCCTCAATATGAGCACATTAGTGGTCAAAAAGTAATCATGAACGGATTTTCTCACCTCCAGAACAATTTCTCACTTCAAGAACTTTTTTTGAGTACGCAAAATCTTGATGTGAGTTATTGATATGTTCTGTTTTTGAGAATATCCAATTTCTAGTCCAATTTCTGGTGCAATTCAGGTTCCCATCCAGGTCCGATTTCAGGTCCGCAGTAGAAATATCGCTTGTACAAATTTCAGAGAACATTCTGTTCTTATTTTGAGTTTAAATCAGGGATGCAAACCGGTTCTGAACCGAACCGGTTTTGAACCGAACCGCTTATTCCAGCTGGTGAACCGAACCGCAAACCGAACCGGCTTCCTTTAAGAATTGCTGAACCAAACCGAAAACCACAAATAAAATCGGTTCGGTTCGGTTCAGTTCTCTGACGAGTTTTAAGACGGGACTCGCTTTCCTCTAGCCAATGATACTTATTAATTTGGGAATTTGAATCGTTTCCCTAAGATCATTTTTCTGCATTTCGTTTGACTCTACATTCTTACCGATGCTGGAACTTTTAAGGATGACTTGACGAAAATTTAAGAACAAGTAATCTTGCAAGTCTTCTGTAATTGCCCTCCGATCTCTTAATATACATACCATCAATCTACATTCTTTCATCTAGTGGACAATATTTGGAATTTTCTGTAATATTTCTTCACCTTCATTCAATCCTAACCATGGGAGTTTTTACACTTTTCTAATCTAATCTTTTCTAGCCGAAATTCTCTGTTTTCGAAGATCGTTCCTCAAGGAACATATAGACGAATCCTTTGAATTCGGACTTAATATATTTGGGACAATCTTGTAAGGATTTTAAAGATATTCAAATAGGAATGCAATTTGAAAGTGAGCAAAAGTCACATGACAACAGAAATCATAATGTACCTTTGTGAACCACTGAACCGAACCGGAACCGCGGTTCAGTCAGCTCAAAAAACCATGTAATGAACCGAACCGGCGGTTCAGAAACTGTCTGAACCACTGAACCGAACCAGTCTATATATTCGAGTGGTTTGCATCCCTGGGTTAAATAATCTTATTTTCTGAACATGACTTTTCCCTCTGTGTAGGGGTGCTGGGTTAAGACACCACTGAAAAACCAGTTTGACGAACTTTTTGAAAAAACCCAGGATGAGACCCTTAAATTCTGATAGCAGGGACTTCTGTCAGCATACCCAGATTTTTTTATCTATACCCTAGGTTTGCGTTCTATGTGTACAGGGTTGCCCATATTCGACGGACCCATGTTTTTTTTTAAAAAATCAAAGAAAAAAATAAAAATTTGGCGGTTGGCAATCTTAATCATTTAATTTGTTCCAAGTAGATTTGTTTACATTAATTTTTGAATATGATATCTCTCAAATGGCCGCCTCTGGCGTTGATGGCGTATTGTGCCCTTTTTGCAGCATTTTCCATCGTTTTCGCCAACATTTCGGCCGGAATAGCGGCTATTTCTTCACGAGTGTTGTCCTTGAGCTCTTCTACGGTCCTTGGCTTGTTAACGTAAACCTTTGACTTCAAATATCCCCACAAGAAGAAGTCAGGCGGCGTCAAATCGGGCGAACGCGGTGGCCAGTCCAAATCACCACTTTTCGACATCAAACGGCCCGGAAACAATTTCTTCAGAAAATCGATTGTTATGCGACTTGTGTGCGGTGGAGCGCCGTCTTGTTGAAACCAGAACTGCCTCATACGCTTTCGACGAATAATTGGCATCACAAAATTGGTCATCATGTCGCGATAACGCTCCTGGTTGATGGTAACAGCATGGCCATTTTCATTTTGGAAGAAAAACGGCCCAATGACCGTTTTCGCACTAACGCCGCACCAAACTGTGACTTTTTCGTCATGAAGAGGCACTTCTTGAATCTCCTGAGGATTTTCAGTGGCGTAAATACGGCAATTTTGCTTATTTACGGTCCCATTCAATGTGAAATTTTAATTTTTTAAAAGCACGTTGAGTTTTCACAATTGACTTGTTCTGTTGAATGTAAATTTCAACTATTTCAGAGCGCTCGCGTGGCATGTATTGTTCCATGGTAAAAATCTGCTTGGACTGACGCTTCAAACGCGGTATGTCATTAAGCGATCTGACATCTCTGTCAAAAGTTATGGCGTTGCCAGATGGGTCCGTCGAATATGGACAACCCTGTACTTTTGTACTAGCAACACACGGCGACAACAATTTTAACTTGATTGTTAATGGTTCAAGATAAAAGTCTACATTTTTACAGTTCATATAAAATGTTTCTACACACCAAACTGATCAAGACTAATGCTTATAAAAGCATGCCAATTTTGGTTGCTGTAATAGTTATCTATTTGAACACATTACTCAAAGATAAGTATAAAACAGCATTTGGTTTTAAGGCAAGTATTAACAAAGTTAATACTTTCCTCAATGATTCCTCTTCACAATCATAGCATACTTTGCAGGGCATTTATCATGATTAATTTTGTGGAATTATCTAAGCTTAATTTGTGTTGAGGTTCCGCGTTTATCTTTGTCAAAATCATTTTCAAAATATGACGACTACCAAGATCTTACAGCTTAACAACATTTTTCAGTATATTTAACTATTTTTCAACTCAATAGAGCTGTTGATGGCACTAAAAGAGAGACGACTAGATTAGCTTTTTTAAAATTGTACCATTTTTATCTAAAATCTCAGTTAATTGGGCTATAAGAAAGATCAAAAGTAAAGAGTATCTAAAATAATCAATAAATTAACTCCTTTTGGATGGACTCAAGCTTCAAATTAACACCTTTTAATAACTTTGCACCTAAGTTTGTCGAAAACTTTCCATGGTAAAGAAAGCTAAAAGGTCCTGGGGTTTTCCTTGAATTCCTCAGAATCTGACATAATTGCTTTAGGTGTAATCAGTCCAGAAACCAGAGAAGATCTAAGCTGCGACTCCAGCAGGCTGCTAACTCCTCTTGAGCAGAGTTTAAGCCGGAGGGATTTCTTTCACTTACTACAAAAGATTAACACGAAACCATACTCCTTTTTTCATTGATTTTTTCGAGTCCTTCAAACAGCAGACTTTTTCTCCCCAGAACCATTTATCTAACCGATCGTTTCCTCAACGGCTATTAGAATTATATACATGACGATTTCGGGAGGACAGACATCCTTCTTTCGAAGAGTAGGCAAGATCAAACCAAAATTCTCACCATACAAATCGAATGAATGGATATTCAGCAAAAACTTTCCCAGCTGAGCTGCCATATCATTTGTCCATCCGCTTAAAGTAAACACCATAAATCGATTATTGATTATACGATACTCCGGTTCCTTCATATGAGTGCATTTTAATGGTGGCCAAAAACTGTTGAAATTGAATTTCCAGGGAGTGGAAACTAATTAAATGGAAGCCACTTTGGTGGCAAACGGCTCTAGCGACAGAGGCAGCGACGGAGGCAGGACAGTCGCCATTATGAATGCCAATTGACTGAGGGCGAGGGTGAGAGGAAGAGGGAGTCGGCAGCGATGGCAACAAAAACTCAAACTCGAAAATTCGAATTCGGGCATAAGTGACAATTCAATAAGCCATGACGTGCCCAAATGTTTATTTAGCATATAGCGACGGGGCGAATAAGCGACGATGCTTGACTGGCGCAGTCCGAGAGCAAGGGGGAAGTGGAAGCGGCTGCGGAAGTGAGAGAAGGGACAACGACTGCATTTAAACGGTGCTACACATATATATATATTTATATATGTATGTGCTCGGGCTGCAGACAATTTACTCTCGTTGCCAACCAGCAGCAGCAGCAGCAGCCCGCCACTTTCCGAGTCTGCTCAAGAGATGGAAATGTTTATTTAGGACAAATTGTCTTGGTAGAGTGTAGGCAGCAGGAAATTGCTCACTGCATTGCCCATTGAGGGGTTATACTGTGTACCACTGGGCATACCTTGTTAAAATGGTTTATCAATTAATATGCTTCATTCAGACAGTAGACCATTTCCAGCCTCCACCATCCCCCCACACGCACGCGCCTGGTAATAATTTTTTGTCAAATTGACTGCAAAATCTTTCGAACGAACTGTTGACATGTGGTTGAGGTTGCGGGGGCCTTTGACTGTCGCCGTTGCACATCTCTTTTTTTAGGCCCGCCTTTTGTTTGCTTAGCCGCGCGCCATTGACGACACGTTTTCCAGCTGCGTTCATCTAATTTTGTTAATCTCCATGATACAGTTACTCTCTCCAGCTCCCTCTCTCTCTACTTCTGTTTTCTCTGTTGATTTTCCGTTGTTTTGATGACTTATCAGCTCAATTTGTGCATAATTAATTGCCACAAATGAGTGCAAGTATCTGACAGATACGTTTTTAATAACACTGTTGATAGCTAAAAGTATCTCAAGTGGCAAATATCTGATGAATACTTTAGAGGAGATGTTGAAAAGGCCAGCTGACAGACACGAACGTAAATCGAAGTGCCTCGGACTAATGCATTCGTTTGGTATGATTTTGAGTAAAGATAAAAGTAGTTAAAAAGTCGGTAGATTTAATATCTTTCGCTACAAGAGTGGGGCTTAATGTTAAAAGTTGATAAAACTTGGCATTAGTGGTTAATCGACTTTTAAATCTCATTTTAATAATTATTATAATTATTTATTATAATTAATTCCGATTCTAATTTGTCTGGCTTACGTATTTCTCTAAGGCATGGTCGAAATTTAGCTGCCCTCGTCTAAGTCGGGTTTGATACGGTGAATCTTACTTCTTGATGAGTTTCAAAATCCATTTGCATTTCGGAATGAGGTGTGAAGTTATTTTTTCCCTACAAACAGAAGCTTTTTTATAACCTTCATGAAGCTTCCCTCATGATTTAAGTCCTGTTTGAGGCACTATCAGTACTTCCTGCTCCACATCATAATGTTAACTTCACCGTGTCAATCCAGTCTTAGCACTATCTATGGTGCTTTTTCGTCAATCGGTTGCAGCTTTTGTTGTATTACTGCTAGGCTTTTCCGTGCTTATGTAATCGTTTGAAATACTTCTAAAATTGTCTACACTAATCCAGATTGAAAACATTTCTAAGGAAGCTTGAAACAATACTGAAAATCTAAGAAACAAGTATTCTCTGTAATGCTAATAAATTGATTTTGGTCAACAATAACAAGATGCGAAGTATCAGGCAAGCTTGATGGAAAATTTTCCAAGTGGACCTCCGATTTTACATATGTATGCTGTCTGTTTGTGTGAAAAGTTGAATCGGCATGTAAAATCGAAGGACCACACTGAAATTAACCCTTGCCAAATGGCCGTTAGGCAACTTGTTTTTTAAGTCTTTACTATGTTTAACTCGTTTATCCATAGAATTGCTTTGGAAGATGGTGCGGCTAGTTCAGTTTTCATGCAAGACTGGGATGCTAAAAATAAAAACTTCCATAAGTTTTCAGGAATAATCAGTGAGCCCTGTGCTTTTCGAACCAGACCCCAAATAAACTCAAGTGTATTGTGTTTAGCTCAGATTACGAGCCCATGTTTTTAATAAAACTCTTTCCCATCTCATGGGTGCCGATTTCAGCTCAATTTAGAGCCGATCTGATGCAATTTCGTTTGAATTCCCGATCGTACTTAGAAAACCAGGCTTAATTACCTTTTACGATTCTATCGATGCTAGATATTTTGTCTTAAAATATTCTTAGCTCGAAACTATTTTTGGTTTCTATATGCAGCAGAAACTATCTATCTTATAAACGTGTGCCTAACAGATCTTTGATGAAATCATCATCAATCGTTAGTCAACGTCTCAGAGAATTGGTTTTGTAAGACTTTCTTCTTCTCGTTTCGATCGATCTTTCTGAAACTTACCAAAAACTAGCCAATTTCTATGCACTTTAAGTGGTTGGATATAAAAAACTCACTTATTCTACCCTTGTTTCAACACCGGTAGCTCTTACTCCAGCACTAAGCCTCTACTTACAATTCATTGGCTTTACGCTTCACAGAAAGCTCATCTATCTGGCCCTAAGATAACAACAATTTTTTGTTGACATTTCAAATGTCAATTAAAATAAATTGTTTCTTTGAGATAAATTTGGCAAATAAAAGTCACGCCCAGACAGCCATCGGGTCGACAAAAGTATCCACTTTCCCCATTCCCTCCACTCAAACTCCACATGCTCTGCCGAATCTCGCTCCACCCAGCAGCTTCTTAGACCGGGCGACGTCTTCGCCTCCGTCTACGTCGTCGCTGTAGTTGTTTTCACAATGTAAATATTTAAATATTTTCAAGACAAACATTTGCGTGTTGTCTCTGAAAATATGTTGATAAAATATTTGCTCAGTAAACTGGTTAAAAATTACAACAATTCACCACAACTTGCCTCGTCTCGTGTCTTGTTTGGTCGTGTATTTTCTCTAGCCTGACTTTGGCATTTGTTTTATTAATTTTCTCAACACTTTTCAGCCAAGGCGTGGAAAAACAACGAACAGGAGGCCGAGACGAAAAAAACAGAAGATATCGAATAGGGAGCGGATTTTTGTGGTTTTTTGTGTTACATGCATTTTGCATCTGGTGGTGGTGGTGGCCTTCTAAAAACGCATAAATATATGCAGTGTGTGTGTGTTTGTTGTTGTTACAATTATTGTTGGCCGAGTATTGTGGTTGTTGGGGTTACAATTGCCAGAGCGGTTTGTGCAGACAGCGCGGCACCAAGTGTTTTGCATCCCATGAGAACAACCACAACCAAATCGAATCTAAGAGTCGGCCTTTACTTTTCCATTTATCCTTTGTCTTTGCTGCACTTGCTCATTTCCCTCAAACCATGAATCATGTCCAGAGAGAGCCCGTTTCTCTCTCCCCTTGGCTGGAATTTCACATAACACATTCCAATTGCGGTTGGCTGACATTAATTATAGCGCAAACGATCGATTAGCAACATTTTAAAATTCATTAATGAATTGTTTCTCAAACAACACACGCACCAACAACAACAGCAACAGCAACAATAGAAGAAAAACCATGTACATAAATAAGCAGCCACATGCGCGCCCCACTGTCTATATGGTGGATAAGCTGGATGGGGCATTCGGATGGGGCACAGTGCGAGCTAAAAGTGTGCCTACACACATTCAGCAACACACAATGAGTATACAAATTTTTCAAAATTATTTATAGTTAGCTAGAGTTGGCATCTTAGATCTACATTCATGACAATAAAAACTGGTGGCGAATCTGTAAAGTTCGGTAATGAAATCCAATCCCAGAGAATATAGGGAAGCACCATTCCCAATTCAATCAGATATGTGTCTTTTCTAAGCTCAGAATATCTATTGGTGCGCGGGTGCCCGCGCTCTATACGCTTTAGGTGCATGTGTTGTTGCCGTGCATATTTTTCCAGAAGCACCCATGGTGGAAAAGCATCCACTTTCAGAATAAGACATAGCAGACCTGGAAAGCAAATTCATCAGATGTCGTAGCAGGCCTTGAATTCTACTTTGTGTGTGTTCTGAGTCCGATTAACTTTCCAGCAAAGTATCAGACAACTCAACAAAATCATTTAATTCTTTCGAAAAATTGCAATTTTCGAAAATGTCCGGGACAACCCAAAAGTATCGCAACTTTGTAAACGAACCCATGGGCAACAAGGATGTTGCCCAGTTGGCTGGCGTTGGCGAAAAGCTGGGCGAACGCTTGACGGAAGCCGGCTTTGATAAGGCCTGCACTGTGCTGGGACAATTTCTGGTGTTGAAGCGGAACCAGGAGTTGTTTTGCGACTGGATGAATCTTGTGTGCGGGGCCAATGCCAAACAGGCTAGAGACTGCTATATGTGTTTGAATGATTGGTGTGATGAGTTTTTGTGAGAAGAGATGTTCTAGCTTTCGTGTTCTCGTTATAGTAAATTGTTGTTAATGCTTGCTGCTTTCTTATGGCACCCACTGTTTTTCCTTTAATAAATCGATGAAAAAAACTGACTGAAAAATGACGAGCTGACGATTTGTTAAGGTATTTTGATATCTACGCAGGCTGGCGTCTTGTCTCCTCATCCCCCGCCGTCAGAGGAAAACAAAAAACTTATTATGCACAAATAAATACCCAAAACCGAAGAAATAAAAATGTAGAAACAATTGTTCGGGCCGTTCGCAATTGATTTATACGAGGAACGGAAATCGTAGACTTTTCGACGCGCAGCATGAGTGCAGCAGACGATGAATGTGGATGTGGCTGCATGTGTATCCGTAAGATACTTCTTCTCCCATGAAATATGTTTGCAAACAAATTAATAACAATCGATCTGGAACTGCCAAGAATGCCCCAGAGTGGCCGGTTCGCTCTCTCCCAGGCAAATGATCTACGATTTGGCGGCCTATGGCTTCTGTTTTTATAATTTGGGTTACATAAACAAGGCAATAAATACATATCGGCTGAATGAGTGTGCAATCTTCTGGCGAATCTCTAGGTGGTTTTGATGAGGCTCGCTCCCGCTCCAGTTGTTTATCATATTCGAGCTGTCGTAACCATAAATTAGCACCTCCTCGGGACTCCCACCATATGGTTGTTGCCAGGGCAAACTGCATTCTGCCAGCGATGGATTTATCTGGCCAATTTGTTGCTGAATGAGTTGCAATTTGGGGCTAATTGGCAACTTCCCTAAACAAGAAATGCCCTTGATGGGAGGCGGGGAGATAAGGAAAGGCCGGCCAAGCCTAAGCAGGCACACATGCATGGATTTAGGGAAACAAGGAGCCTGATTTTTCCCTCCGCCATGTGTGAGGGATTAGTCTGTGGCTAGCGGGTCACACAGCATGAGCTGGCGCTATGCCTAGCCCAGTTTGGGTGTCTGTTTTATAGCCCCTTGTGCTTCAGTTGCATTTTACCACCTCCGTGGGCGATAAATCTGCAGTGCGCCCGTGGCGCAATGAACTCACCCCGGCCCGGAACACCTCCTACTCCGAATCCATCCTCCTACATCTTGCCACTGAGGCGGATTGTTTAGTTTGCTGGCGACGATAAACACCTTGGCGCCACTAGGAGAAAGAAAAAACTACCTCACAGAGAGGATTGGCAACACAAAGTTCTTGCACTTTGACAATATGCCCAAAAATGGTTGACCCTCCATTGCCCGTGCCGCCAACTGAGATCCAGCGACGACGCTCTGGCGGCTGTCGTGCGGTGCAGGCTTCCGTTGAAAGCTCTTGAAATTACACACGATATCTCGTTTAGTAATTATGCATGCATTTATGTTATTGTTAATTGTTTAAACAATACACTTTTCCTTACAGCTCGTGTGCGCTGCGTGAGAAGTGGCAGCCAGTGGGAGTGGGTGGGGGAGTGCTGCTTGAGGATCGGTTACGAAATACCTTTTTTTTCCAGTTCGTTGAATGGTTTCTGTTCATTCATGCTTTCGGTTAGCCGGGGGAGTGAGTGGGTGTGGGGATGGTGGAGCATTTAATTCATGGAAAATCGTTTACATGAGACTGTTTCGATATACAGAGACTTGGGCACAAAGGTAGGAAAACTGATCTTAATACTTGATACTTATCATTAGCTAAAAGCAGATTTTGGTGCCGGAGGAAAACATGTAAAGTTTACCATTCTGATAAGGTGTTAACTTAATCGAGTTTCACTTGTTGAGATCTCATTTGAGATGGGTAAAAAAAACCCTCAGCTTACTATTAGTTGGTCATCAAAAAACTCACAAGAGAACTCAAAAAGCCTACTTCTCATGACTTGGAACAATAAATTCTGCCTACACTTAGGCCAAGATAGGCCTATATATTCCCTTTTTAAACCAGGACGGGTTCCTCTCAATTGAACCATTTTGAAGTCAATCCAAATTTTAAAAAACGTACAACTTAAGTACAAATTCGAAAGGACATCATGCCATGTGGGTATCTTTCTATTATATGTTCTGTGCTTGCCACCGATTCCGAATTAAAAGTATATAATGTGGAAGTTCAGTATTTTTGATGCTATTGAAGTACCATGCGATCTCTGAAAAGTTCGGTCTACCTTCTCCATTCTTATCCCTATGTCGTTCCGCAGACTAAAGTCAAAATTTCCTTTTTTTACTACTTTAAAAGGGAAACTTCTAAAAACAGAACTCGAAAAAAGGTAATTTTTCATTTGCATCAGGGCTGCAAACCGGTTTTGAACCGAGCCGGTGCGAACCCGGAATTCCAAATTTTATTTTACTGTGAACCGAACCTTGAACCGAACCTCTTTAAAATTAAAAGCTGAACCCGAACCTGTTCCGAACCTATAATATCGGTTCGGTTCAACAAAAATGGGGGACATCAGAAAATGTTACCTTCTGTTTAGCGATTCCATCTGTTATCTGGTGGGTATTGAGCAACTCAGTCTTAAAATGGGCAGCAAAGTGAATTTAAAAACAACTAAAGCTAAACTAAGCTAAAACTAAGCTAGTTCTGAACTACTTACAATATCCCCATCTCTAGTGGCATGTGATTTCAAGATCCTTGACTTCAAAGCTTGTCAATGATTCACATGTGAAAGATTTTTCTACAAAAACTACGAAATGGTATTTTACCTAAAAGTTAATTGTATTTATAATATCCAATATATCAATGTGTTCCACAAATCGTTTTCGACCCAAAAACAAACCGATTTCTATACGATTTGGGTGGCTTTTAGAACGAAAGCGATTATTAAAACACTAATGATTAAATTAACTTTTAAGTTTTAGCAATGTTTTGTATCTAAATAAATTTTTGCTTTGTTTTATATTAATTTTGAGAGTCCAGCATGGACTGGAACCAAAACCTTCTCCCAAAAACCGCGAACCTGAAATTTTTGAACCCTAACCATTGGTAAATTTTGGTTCGAACCAGCGTTCCGGAGATCCAAAACAATGTATGGGTCTGCAGCCCTGATTTGCATATCCCAAATGTTTGAACGTTGTTCAACATTGTATGGAAGTTAACTTGTAAGTCTCACAGCAATCCCTAGAATCAACTTCCGCCTTATATACAGAAGGACGTGTGTGTACATCTTTATAGAGGCCATAAAGCTATGGCCGAGTTTTTAGTGCCCAGCGATGTCTACTAATACCCAACAACAACAACAGCAACAGCAACTACAACAAGAGAAGCGACTGCATTTTTATGGCATTAAACAAACTTTGAGAGCGAATGTTTTCGAACACTTTTGAAGTTTTATTGAGTTATAAATACGCAAAACTACGCCTCAGAGTCACAGCACCGCCCAAGCAAAAGGCCAGCAATTTTCAAATTAAATTTATGATCGATTTATGCAAAAACAACAAAAATTAGAGGAGGGAAAATCAGCGCCAGGCGTCGACATTTGAGTAAATTGGCCACACGA
Source organism: Lordiphosa fenestrarum (assembly GCA_035044985.1). Taxonomy (NCBI): domain Eukaryota; kingdom Metazoa; phylum Arthropoda; class Insecta; order Diptera; family Drosophilidae; genus Lordiphosa; species Lordiphosa fenestrarum. The sequence continues at coordinate 988,473 of JAWNNO010000849.1, read as the reverse complement.
GAACGAGGGAGCAAAAATGGGAGGAAAATTGCAACAGCCCAACAAAAATAGCGTTTTCTTTTCTGATTGACTGTTGCGCTTGAAATGCTTTGATCATTAGGTTGCCTACAGATGGCGCTCAATGGTTGATTACATGACATAACCAGTCCCGGCTCCCCTCCGGAATGAAGTTATCTATCCTATCTTGAATATGCTTAGTTTATTTGGCTTATCAGGCAGTATTTTTTCGGCTTTGATGTCACATTTCTGGCAGAATGATCATCAGGGTTTTGATTTGATGTTTATGCGTCAGCCAGCCTTCAGTTTTGGGCCATTTGATGCTGCCGACAACGAAGTTGCCAACCAGTTGACGACGCGACATAAGCAAATAAATAGTTTGGCCATCGCGGGACAGGGGACTAATAATGCGGAATTGCGAATAGTTTTGCGCAAATTCAGCACTATCAAAGTGCCAGACCGACATCGACGTCTTTGGGCCCCCAAGTTAAATAATCAGAATCCCAAATCGAAATCCACATCCCTGGCAAAACACGCACCACCAGCGAACAGAAAAAATACTACTAAAACCCATTGTTTATTTTCGAATTTCGTTAGCGCGTAAATCACGGAAACGACTTCTTCCCAACAACTCGTTGGCATTCCACACACTCGTCCCCTTTCCGCCCAACCCGTTGCCCACTGCCGCTCTTCTGCTGGGCCAGACATTTTGTCGACAATTTCCATGGAAGTGCCATAAATCAAATATAAGCTTTCCAATGAGTTTGTGGAATTGTCTGGTAATTATGTTTTGGGAAACTCGAAATGTTGTAGAAAAACTTTTCAACTAATCGAAGAAACAAACCGAATGGAGAGTGCAGCAGTTGACGGGGGAGAGGTGGTACGTTTCATAATGGGAACTTTAAGAAAATTGAGCAAATAATCAATGAATAATCGGAAAATGGAAAAAGAAATAGATTGAAATTTAATTGTTTTTCAGTTTTAATTCTTTGATTAGTCAACCACTCATACATGTAATTCATGGACTAGTGCTCAAATCTGCATCTGCAGAGTGTCACACAAAGGAGTCCAGAAGAATATTAGTTGAACATTTTGTTTCAGATGTCCAAACTCAGATCACTTATATAGCTTCAATTTGTTGTTCCTCTAGTCGTGCCTCTAAGGTGTTCGGGCGTTTTATCAAGATTGTCCTGGTGCTTTTCTTGCACGGTGAAGTATTGTAAGTGAAGTGTTAAAAAAAAGCATTTTTGAGCAAACTATGAGTGCAGGTCACAGCTTGCAAAATATGATCAACCAATTTTAACTTCTATCGAAAGCTGACAACCCTGGTTTTTTTTTGTATGTGCTTCATTCCTCCTTGTTCTTTTTCTTTGGCCCGATAAGTTGATCATCTCGGCCGCTGTTATTAGGTTTTCCAGAGAGGGTTCTGCTCTTAAACTCTCTACTAAGCCCGTGTAGACTGATATTGTTGTCGCTGTCCTTCATTCTTTTAAGGTAGACAAATCCATTACAACCTTAAAGGGGAAGTCTCCCATTGCAACAGATTGTCCAAGAAGCTTAGAGTTTCTGCGCGTGGATACCAGGCACTTCGTATTATATTCGTTTACCGCTAAGCAATTGAGGTTTGACTGCTTTTCAATATCTAACAAGAAAGAAAGTCGGTCAAGCCCGACTATAACATACTCTGTACCAAGAAATTTTGTCTTTTGATCATAACTCGAAAACCGTTCATCCGATCTTCTTCATTCCTTTGGCGGATCGATAAGTTATTCTAATAACTAAATATGTCCAGAAGGAACAAGCCATCTATCTTCAAAACTGTGGGAGATATGACGTTTTTTCTAAATTGCGGGGGCGGGAGGGGGCGTGGCCAAAATTGAAAATAAATTTGATCTGCCTGCAGACATAAGAAGCATATGTCCCATACACGTCAAACCTCTATCTCTTACCATCTCTGAGATCTGTGCGTTCATACGGACAGACAGACGGACATGGCTATATCGACTCGGCTGTTGATGCTGATCAAGAATATATATACTTTATGGGGTCGGAGATGCTTCCTTCTGGATGTTACATACTTTTGCACAAACTTATAATACTCTATGTACCTACGGTACAGAGTATAAAAATGATTGCCATATGCAAGTAGCATTATATCTTTGAAAAATATTAACGATGCTCGATCTGTTGGGTTTTCTTCATAATTTGTCGCAATGTGAATATCTACCTTGTAGTCATTGTATCATTAAAACAGCCTAGCTCACCGTCTGAACAGAACACTAGGTTTTGATTATCTGGTGTTTTCTGTTGAATGGTTCTCGATGAGAAAACCACTGAAAGCTGTCTTACTTAGAAGCTTGAAGGGGAGTATTTCGTAAGGCTCTCTCTCAGTTGAGTTAGAAGAACTTTAGCACGCATGCTCACTTGCAGTTAGCTAAAGATTTTGGATGATTCTTGAGAGCAAAATGTGCCATAGTGGAGGGACATTGATGTAGATGCTTGAGCCAAGAGTGCGTTAGTAAGAGTCAGAGGTAAATCTTTTTTATCCTGGTGTCCTAGGGTAACTGTTTTTTATTCAGTTTCCGGCTGCATTTTTCGTCTATTACTAGTATTTCAAATATTATACATTCTTCAACCCACCCTTTCTCCATATTTGTCTTCAAAATATTCATAGATTTTGAGAATATTGTATTAGGCTAATATCTGATATTACTTTCCAACTTTGTGTCATTTCCAACGATTTTAAGGCATTTTCCCACGCAAGCCATTACATTTAATTTATGGTTCAACTCTTAATTTAACCACAACTTTTTCCCACACACGAGGCGAACGAATCACAAACGAATGTCGTTTATATGTATATAAAATTTACTTTAGAGCCATTGTCTATTATAGCCTGGTTAATTGCAACGACAGCTGCCAAAACAACAGCAAACCGTGCTACAAGAGCAACAAGAACAACAACGACAACAACAGCAGCTCCATCATTTTGTTGTCATCGTTGTTGAGCGGTTGGCAGTAGAATTTATTGTTATAACGGCGCAATGATAACAGGTCATCAACACAACAACTGGCCAGGTAAATAAATATCCAAGCCGAGCGAAGCTGAGCCAACCCACCAGGGCGGGGGGAGAAGCGCGAAAAATAAGCAGCGTTAATTACTAAAAAGGAGCTCTTTAGATAGTCAGTCCGGGCATATCCTTTGGCCGCTCGCTGGTCGGGCTAATACTTGCATTTAATTAGGCTTGCAATAATATTTATGTAAATCGGGTGCTGGAGCATAGACAGCTGTCAATATTTGTGCCTCCTTTACCCTTTAGGGTCCGGCCCATCCCCATTCCCATGCTTTGATTATTGGACATTTGGCATTTTGTTGTCCTGGGCCCAGTGCCTGCGTCCTTATCGCTAAGAAAACAGTGCAACATTTTGTCGCCGTCGCATTTTGTTTTTCTTGTCCTCCGCTTGTGCGTGTGTGTGCACGCGTGTGTGTGTGTGTGGACCACCCGCGCAATCTGCAACGGCTGCTGCAAGCAAACATTCACATATTTTTCATTTTCAACATTTTTCTGTTTTCGCATTTAATTTTGTTGCTTTTGACACCGAATGGACCCATGATATGAGCGAGCGCGCTGCTTTGTCCACGCAGCAACAACAGCCGAAAAATAGGCAATTTCACCGGAATATGCTGAATTTGCTTACACAAAATTGAGTGGCAATTAGAGTGCAGCGTATAGGAGTAAGGGGCGTAGCTCTTGGGACACTATTTAACACACATTTCATGAGTGATACTACTAGAACTAGAAATGGGAAACACTTGGCTAAAACCAAGAATGAAAATGTCTACGAAACGTCCATTTTTTGAGCCTTTGTCTTCTTTTAAACTTTCCATTAACGTTGAACAGAAGTTTCCAATACCTAAAAATTGTCTTGGGTCTACAAAAACATAACATTTTAACGCAGTATTTTGGAGAATGCTCAATGCTGGATGGAGCGAAACCAGGCTTACTCTTCAGCCTGGGTTAAGACAGTACTTTAGAGAACTTCTTACCCTCACCTCTTAGCTAAGGTTAGTCAGGGCTCGGGGCAATCTTTCTATTTAAACCATTTTGAGGAATTGAGATCAAATGCTTGGTTTTCTAGTGGCACACCGGTAGATGTGACAACCAGGTGCGAGAAAAGTCTTTGTATGAACCCAGACATCTCTTACTCATCCGTCTACAGTTGTCATCTATTAAATCTTCATCATAATCAAAACTTATATGAGGAGCAATTGTGCAATTTTCCAGAGCCTTCGATTATACCATCCGTCTACTTTCCCTTCATGATGATCAAAGCTTAAATATAATTCCGATCCGGTCTAAACCTCTTACTTAAGCGGGTCCGTTGCTATTTTGTAAATTTTCCGAATTTTCCTGACTGACACTGAGCTTTTACTTTTACTTTTTTTTTGCTGACGTTGATTGCTCGCCTGTTTCGGCGTTTCTGCAGATCTCAATCTGGCCTGTACGTTTGTACAGGATAATAAGTGCTCGAAAACCACAAAGAACAATAATACGGTTTGATTTGGGTCTGTTTACTGAGGAGTTGTAAGACCTAAAGAGCTTATCTTCAGACAAAGAATTTTAAGGGATTCTCGATTGAGTCCAGTCATGGGCCGAACTGAATGATTTTGAAACCTTTCCTTAGAAGTTTTACCAAAACTGCACTTCAGTTAACTACAAAATCTAGGTATTAAGCCGAACTAAAGGTACAAAAACTGACTATTCCACTGAACCCACTATTTCCATATATTCGTTCGGCTGGCATTCCTGCTTTAAGTTTGAAATAATTAAAAATTTGCCACTAACCACCTTCATAAACTAAATACATAACATCATTCATCAATTCAGACCCCAAACTAAGCTGCTTCTTCTCCCACTCATCTCTTAACCTACTATGGCATAATTTATTTTGTTTTTTAGTGTAGCTCTCGAAAATTATGCTCACTTTTAGGCCTATCCAATCTTTGGCACACTTTTCATTCGCACTTGAGCGCCATTGATATTGCCACCCAAAAACGTTTTTATTTTTTTATTTTTTATCTTTTCTGCACTTAAGCCGTGTCGGCCATTGAAAACAATGCGAGTAAAGCACCCAAATAGCCCTTGGCCGAGAGCTCAAGCCACACACCTGAGCTTTGAATTTGAACAGACTTTAGCCCACATCAATGATCGTCTCGCGCTATCTCAATGCCACTGTGGCGCCAGGTAACTCAATTTCTGAAGGTGACAATGGCGTCGCAGTCAAATATGACAGCTACACAATGGACTTGGCAAAGACAAGACCATGACAATCTCCAAGTTTTCTCGACAACATCATCGGCGGCAGCGATAGTTGAGCGACGGATTGGGTAACGGCTAATAAGCTCAAACTCATCATTGAGTTTGGCGCAATTTTTCACTTTCTACCAATTTGCTGTAATTGTGTGGCATTTAGGAAAGGGAAGCTGGCGGCTGTTTGACAAGGAATCGCCTTAGTTGATGGTACCTTTCCGTTATTTTAACTAAAGATTTATAATTTGTGTCTTATTGTTGGTGGAGAGAAAAAGATTTATTGGAGAAAGCTGTGTGAAAAATTGTGTTTGCTAAATTGATGGTAAAGGTTTGCCTTTTTATGCGGCATTCAATTGAATGGTAGGTCTAGTTGTAGAATTATTTAGAAGTCTTCAGTGTAATAATATATTGAGAAATTGAAGTGGCTCAAGCAGACAATTAATATCAGTCGATATATTCGTTGGCTTTCGCTAGGTATCAAGACTACTACATAGCATTCAAATCAAGGCTGCAACCCTCTTAAATTCTTTTGAAGTTTCGGTCCGAGATCTACTGTTCCGATTCGGAGAGTGGTTCCCTTATTCTTTGAACCTAAGTTTTGGTTTCGAATCTTGGTTCATAGCTTCTTAAGTTTAAATGGCCTTTATATTTTGATAAATCAGTTCTTTCAATTTGAATTGAAAAAGTAAGAGCATAAGAAACAAACTTTATTTCATTTATCAACCAAAACAGTGGGCACCATAGCTAGTTTTGGAAATCGAAAAAAGATAATTAAAACGATGGTGCATTATATATTTGGTATTTTCCATTTAAGCCAAAAAAATATGTTGCCAAAACTCCAATTTCAATCAAATATTGACATTTTTTGCAGTCATTCAGCATTGATTTAAAATAAATGTTTCCAAATCAAATTAACTCAGCTCGTTATGCTGATCTAGAACATATATACTTTATCAGAGATGTATCTTTCATTGCGTTATGGACAATATGATAATACCCTCCCTCTACAAGGCTATAAAAACGAGCACGTGCAAGTGTATTAAAACTGCGATACAGATTAAGTAACCTTAAAGTACATTTGACCCAAGAAGTATGCTACAATTTTGGTGGTACTTCTTTATCGAGTGTCCTTTACGTCACAGCTCTACAATTTTCCTTTGTAAACAAGAAAGAAAGTCGGTCAAGCCCGACTATAACATACTCTGTACCAAGAAATTTTGTCTTTTGATCATAACTCGAAAACCGTTCATCCGATCTTCTTCATTCCTTTGGCGAATCGATAAGTTATTCTAATAACTAAATATGTCCAGAAGGAAAGAGCCATCTATCTTCAAAACTGTGGGAGATATGACGTTTTTTCTAAATTGCGGGGGCGGGAGGGGGCGTGGCCAAAATTGAAAATAAACTTGATCTGCCTGCAGACATAAGAAGCATATGTCCCATACACGTCAAACCTCTATCTCTTACCATCTCTGAGATCTGTGCGTTCATACGGACAGACAGACGGACATGGCTATATCGACTCGGCTGTTGATGCTGATCAAGAATATATATACTTTATGGGGTCGGAGATGCTTCCTTCTGGATGTTACATACTTTTGCACAAACTTATAATACTCTATGTACCTACGGTACAGAGTATAAAAAGCTGTTAGCATTGCAGGTCAATATTTGAACTCAACGGAGAATTGTACCAGGTGTTTGAGTGAATTTCCACTCCGGGCAAGCAAGCTAAAAAGTCTATAGGTTGTCCGTTTACCATTGTTTCAAATGAGCTACGTATGTATATTATTTCCGAGTTTTTTTAATAAACGAGAAAGCTAAGCTAACTTCGTCTGTGCCGAAGTTTTTATACCCTTGCAAGTGCTCGCTTAAATATTTTCAAAAAATACTCTTTTTCTCATTTTCCGACAGATCGTTCGTATGGGAGCTATATGATATAGTCATCCGATTTGGCCAAAAATGTGTAAAATTATGTGAAAGCATGTGAAATAAACAAATACAAAAGTTCAGGATGCTACCATTAAAAACAAAAAAGTTTTTTAAACTAAGACTGTTTTTCAGACCTATCTTTTGTATGACAGCTATACCATATAGTTGTCCGATTTTAATAAAACTTGGTAGAATAATAAAATAAAATAGAAAACCTACGATTACCAAGTTTGGAGACGTTTCCATTGAAAATAAAAAAGTTTTTCATACTTAAACTAGTTTTCGTACCGATTGTTCCTATGGGAGCTATGAGATATAATCATCCAATCCGGTCGGTTCCGACATATTAGTAGCGTGCAGCAAAAAGAAGACTCTGTGCAAAATTTCAGCTCGATAGCTTTAAAACTGAGAGACTAGTTCGCGTAGAAACTGACAGACAGACGGACGGACAAAGCTCAATCGACTCAGCTCGTCACCCTGATCAAGAATATATATAGTTTATGGGGTCGGAAATGAATATTTCTATGCGCTGCAAACTTCTGGACCAAATTATAATGACCTTTTCCTATTTCAATTAATAGTTAACAATATTGACTGCTAACTCACAAAAACTATTACTTTCCTTTCTGGCTTCTTTTCTCTTGAATTCCTTTCGTTACCGAAATAGTTTTTGTGAGTTGGCTGGCTCACTTCACTCTTTTATTGATCAACTCATTTGCTTTTGGTATATTTGCACTAACTGATTTTCTTGCACTCACATTCAATTGTTTGAAGGGGAAATCTGTTGTCAAATGGTCTGCTAGTCGAATAAGAGTAGAGTTGGATCAAATTTTACCGTGTATAAAAGAAGCCTACCTGCCAATATGTGGGGAAACGACATATTCGTAGAAATGGTTATCTTGGAATTTCAACCGCCAGCTGTTTGTTAACAATTCAATTTGGAATGAACCAAAGCAATCCAGACTTTGAATACTAACTCTTAAATATTAATAAGATTAATAACCTAACAAAATGATGGTACAAATGTCTAATTCATGTGGCCAAGACTCACAATTAAGAAATAGTATGCACAGATCTTAACTTCTAAGTAAAAACCCGAAAAGAGTGCCGAGTTTTGAAGTTAAACCCCAACTTAAATATGTATCGCTACAACACTAGCTGGAGATAGCCTTAATATTTAGAACTCGTGACTTTACATCCCTTTTGCCTACAGACAACTTCATCCGACACTTGCACACAGCCCGCCATTGATGACTCATCGCTCAATTCATTGAGCTTCGCCGGCAATGCGAAACCACTTGAATAATTATTTATCTAGGAATCGGGCTTGTTTATATCCAGTTTCAGATGAAAAGTCTGTTTCGCCAGCAGATGGAATTGCAACACTAAATGCGAATAATAAAACTCACCAACGTGTTCTCTTTTGTTCAGATATTTTAACATATTTTTAATACACTTTCTCGTGGCTGTATGCTAATTTGTTTTCGTGTGATAATATTATTATTATAATTAGGTTCATAATTTATTATTGCTTACGTAGTCTAGGCTAGTTAGGTGTAATAATTACTAAGCGATGCATCAATTGTAATATGGGTTCGTTTTTTGTTTTGCCTTGAAAAATGCGCTAATGTTAGGTTGTAATTTCGTGTAGCAAAAAACTCATCACAATGTCTTAGGACTAAAATCATAACAATTCATTAAACGTAATTACGGTTAATTATAGTTATCAAATCGTATACAGAAAATAAAAACAATCATTCATAAATTCGCTTGAGATACTTCCTAGAGTGAGAGAGAGAAAGGGGAAGGGAGGGAGCTGTGGATCGTGCTTGACAATATATTTACACAACAAATATACAAGAGAGCACAGCTAGACTTTGGTGCGGGTGGGTGGGGGTGTACGGGCTCCGGTTGGTAGTGCTTAGACCCCATACTTAATGCCATACTCCTGATAGTGCCCCACATGCGGCCGGTAATGACTGAGATTGCTTAGCTGACCCAATTGTCCCAGATTCCCGCTCAACGCGTGGTGATGGTGATGATGGTGATGGCTGCTGATGCTGATGGCTGCGGCCGCTGCCGCCGAGGCGGCCGCCACACTGGCCGAGGAGGCCGGCGGACTGGCGGACTGTATGCTGCCGGTGGGACTGCCCGTATCCAATTGACAGGATTGATTTTGCTCAAAAATCATATCGCGAAAGCCCAGGGCTGTGGTGGGACTGCTGGTGAGATGAATCGAGGAGCCATTGTGGTGATTGTGGTTGACACTCGAGTTGTTGTTGTTGTTGTTGTTATTGCTGCTGGAGTTGCTGGGATGAGTGGGCGTACCGGTGTGACCACCGCCATTGGTAAGCGGCTCGGAGGGTGGTGTCTCCGGCGTGTACCAACCACCATGCGCGGGTCCATGAGGTGTGGATATGGTGGTGGGTGAATGTCCCGACGATTGTATGCCACTGTTATTGGCACTGCCACCTCCCCCGCCCCCTGGTGTCAGGGGATGTGAGACATGGGTAACGTGACGCAGCTGCTGCACATGATGAGCGGCCGCCGCATGATGTGCATGATGCATCTGACTACTGGCGGCCACTGTGGCCAAGTTATCATCGTTCAAATGATACGGATAGGCGCTGTGATGGATACGCGGATTGTAGACATTCATCAGGGAGTCCACCGTGAAGCCAGCATGCTCCACTCCACCGGTTAGGTGATTCATTTGCGCTAAACTGTCGTGACAGGAGTTGAGCATGGCTGCATGGGACACATCTTTGCCACTCAGACAACCCAAGTCCATGAGCGGTTCCTTCTTGAAATGCGCCGCATGTGCAGCCATGTGCTTGGCCTCCAAAATGCCATTGGTCATCAGTTTGAGCGGTTTCATTTCCGCCAACTTTTCATTCATCATGGCCTGGCGCTTGATGGCCTCCTCCTTTTCCCGCATCACGTCCTTCTTCTTGAAGCGACGTCGTCTTCTTAGGAAGGAGCCGTTGTCAAACATGTTGTAGGAGTCCGGATCCAGCGTCCAGTAGGAGCCCTTTCCGGGCTTCTTGTCATCCCTGGCCACCTTGACGAAGCACTCGTTGAGGCTCAGATTGTGGCGTATGGAATTTTGCCAGCCCTGCTTGTTGTCCCGGTAGTAGGGAAATCGCTCCATGATATACTGATAGATGCCATTCAGGGTGACCTTCTTGTCGGAGGCATTCTGTATGGCCATGGCGATGAGAGCGATGTAGGAGTACGGCGGCTTCACAATCTCCTTGTTCTGATGCGGTGCACCCAAGCCGTAGGCACTGGCCGAGTAGGGATAGCGGGAGTACTGATCGTAGGCATAGTGGGCGGCCGCGGCAGCAGAAGCGGAACTGGCCGCCGCCACCGCCGAGGCGGAACTGTAACCGGCGGCCGTTTGGGCATAATGGCGGGAGAAGGAGTTCTGATCACTGAACAGGGTATGCATATTGCCTTGGTTCGGTTCGTTCGCCAGAAGAAGGCTCTGGGGCCTCCTGGGTTCACTTCACTTTGATCTCGTTTGCTTTGGCTGTTGTTGTTTTTGCGCTATTTGTTCTAACAATATTTGCTTAAACAAGTTGTGTATATTTTCACTGTCTCTCAACTGAAATCACACCGGAGTTGGAGCGTGCGGCTGAGCGGAGCATGGAGAACCGTTCGGTATAGTAACACGTCTGATACTGAATCTGTGTAACTGAAATAACACACAACTCGAGTCAAAGCGACGCAACTGCTGCGTTGATTTCCAGCAGAGCAGCGCGGCGACTGCGGCCGAGCTAAATGTATCTACTGTGGGTGTGTGCGTGCGTGTCGGTGTGCGGACCAACCACCGCCAACTGGCAGTCAGTAAGTGAAGACCTACAGCGCCAGCACACACACACACACTCGCGCAAAAGTATCTCAGCCGCCATTCATGATTTCGTCTTGCTCTGCGTAAAGTGGAAATAGTTGAAAGTCCTCCTCCTGCTCCTGCTGCTGCCTCTGCTCTTCGCTGTTCCTCGAACCTTTCGTGGTGTGTTTATGTTGTTCAAACTAATGCTTAAAATGCGGCCTAGGCACCCTCTCTCTCTCTTTCTCGCCCACCCACTCTCGCTCTCGCACTCTCTGTCTGCTGCGGCACTGGCCAGCAGCCAGAGCGAGAGAGCTAGCCCAGGCGCGCACCTGGGAAAGCTAACAGTACAAGTGGGTGTTGGATGGATAAATGGGTGGCTTACTTTACCTCTTACTTTTCTGTTGGCATAAATTAGTGTGGAAAAATTTTTCGATTTCAGCTTAAAGTTTACTTGCATGTCCGTTAATTTGCTGCCTGATGGGTTTTGCGTTCTTTCTTTGTGTGTGTGTGTGTGTGTCAAGTGAGACGGGGGGAGGGAGACATTTTGATATAAAGGTTTTCATTTTTAAAATTGCCTTAAGATTAGTTGCTCGTTCTTTTTTTGTATATAATTGGTAAGGGCATCCCAAATAACATGGTAATATAATCTTTCTAAAAGGGTGGGCTGCTTTTAAAGTTTCGGGATTTGTTTAGTGTTGGTGGAAGCAGGTGCTAATGCAGGTTTTCATTGCAAAGCTTAACTTTTTTTAGAGAACTCTGACTACAAAATTTGGTGTTGTTACTTAAAAAGTGAATATGCTTTAAATATTGGAAAAAACATCTGATTTATGTTGATTTTAGCAATAGAATGTCAGAGTAGAAGATGAAGCATCTCCCTTGTATGCTCAAGTACGATAATACGCAAATACAGTAGCTTAAGATGTCTGCGGCCATGGTGCGGACTTCCAGTTCCTGCAAAGAGCCTTTACATATGAAATATCACTCTTTCATATAGACAGAAAGGCTGACGAACATACAAATATCGGCTGTTTTATAACCCAAAGGCTTGTTCTGCTGAAATATGATCTTTTGTTAAGTATGCTATGACTCGAGTGTTGAATTATCAATCTATTCAAGTGTTAGACGAGCTTTTTACGATTTGTAAGGCCATTTAAAAAAATAGGATATAAAGAGAAACCCTGATCTTTGAGCATTACGAGTGATCTGCAAGCTCAAGCCATGGAAATGGTAGGCTTATGACACATAACAGCTATGTAGAAACAGCTAAAATGTCCCAAGACTACTTTTTATACTCTGTACCGTAGGTACATAGAGTATTATAAGTTTGTGCAAAAGTATGTAACAGGCAGAAGGAAGCATCTCCGACCCCATAAAGTATATATATTCTTGATCAGCATCAACAGCCGAGTCGATATAGCCATGTCCGTCTGTCCGTCTGTCTGTCCGTATGAACGCACAGATCTCAGGGATGGTAAGAGATAGAGGTTTGACATGTATGGGACATATGCTTCTTATGTCTGTAGGCAGATCAAATTTATTTTCAATTTTGGCCACGCCCCCTCCCGCCCCCGCAATTTAGAAAAAACGTCATATCTCCCACAGTTTTGAAGATAGATGGCTTGTTCCTTCTGGACATATTTAGTTATTAGGATAACTTATCGATCCGCCAAAGGAATGAAGAAGATCGTATGAACGGTTTTCGAGTTATGATCAAAAGACAAATTTTCTTGGTACAGAGTATGTTACAGTCGGGCTTGACCGATTTTCTTTCTTGTTTACCACTGCAGAAGGTAAATAAAACTTGTCGAGATGTTTTTAACGCATCGAAGGAAGCATTTCCGAGGTGATTCTTTTTAGCCAGGCTCGTCTGTCTATCCCCTCCGTCAGTACCTTCGCGAATCCACACAGTCTTGTAGTACAAAAACGCTGCACATTCGTTGGAACTAGCCGGATAGGTCGACTATAGCATACAGCTGCCATAGGAATGATCGGTCGAAAAACCAGTTATAATGAGAGCATCTACTATTTTGTTAATAAACTCGTCATCAGACTTCGTTTGCCGTTATTTGTAGGAGTTTCGTGAGTGAATAAGGGTAAAATTTTGTAAATATGTGAGTTTGCAGCAATCATTATGGTTTTTTGTGGTTTTTATCTGATAAAATGATTGGGTCACAAATTCCAAGAGCCTCGAAAATGTTTCGATTGCCAGTTACGGCATGTTAATCTAAGCGTGGCACAGGTTGGTCGATGTGACTCCGGTGCATTCAACAAGAATCAATTGAAATCGGACTTACCCAAGGAAAATTAAAAGGTTCGCAACAATAGCGTTGCCCAAAAAGGACTAAAAGAATATGGCCTTAACTAAGATCAGTGGCCAACGATGTGCGACCGTTGTGCGTGTGTGAATAACTACTTTGTCTTTTGATAAATCTATTTGGATGGAGATGAATTTGGGTAGTGAGTGAGCATTCCTGACGCGTGTCAGGAAATGTTTCAAAAAAGCGTAAGAGACACTCTGAGTTAAAGTAGAGTAATTTTTTGAGCTTGAGGCCTTGCCTAACTTTTAATTCACACCTCTCAAGCCACTTTCCCACACATCATTAGGCCATCATGGCAGGTTTCTCTCATCTCCCTAAACATACATCAATGCGAAAACCCCTTCCTAACCGCATCGCTGTCCTTGCTTTCTTTTCCCACTCGCTGGTGTTGTTGTTACTTTTTATTTGCCGACTTCATTTTTTTTTTGCTTATTGAAACAATATTTTTTCGTACAACAATATTTATTGACTTTGTCAGCTTTAAAGTAAATTTTATATGTTTATTTGGGCAAGGGCCAAGTATGGCTGCGCGTGTGTGTGTGTGTGTGCGGGAGAGATAGGGAGTATCGAATACTCCGGCTGTTGAACTTGGTATTTTTTGGTTTTTTTTGCTAATTTCATAATTTAAAAGTATAATTAATTTTCATTTGCATTAAATCAATTTCAAACAATGCAAAAAAAGGCCGCATAGAACATGAATTTCCAGCCACTTCTTGCCACAGAACCGCTTTCGTCTCGTCTGAGGGGGGTAAATTGATACAAGAATAATATTTGGCTCTATTAACGCAATCGCATTATTTTGACAAATATTTTTATTGTTTTAACATAATTTCCAGCATGCGAGCCAGAAAGAGCGATGAAGGATAAATGGAAATTGGCAAGTGAAATCGTGGAGACATGTGTGCCTGTGTGTGTCCAGTTATCCTGGAAATGCATTTGAAATTCGAATGAGCAGTCTATCCTCTGCTCCTTCGCTTTTTTGCTGCTCTTTTGTGATGGTGTCGCCAGCGCTGCTGATTTTACAAATTTTCTGTCTTCGGCATTGGCGCCGCGCCGAGATTGGGAGTAACTTTGACTGTTCATCTCGGTGTGTCTGTGCATTTCGCACAGTTCAATGTTATCTTTGCGTAGTTGCCTTCGCCTGTCTGTCCCACAGCTGCCGCTATCCCGTGTCCCGGTATCTCCTATTCTCGTATCTGTATCTCTGTATCACCCACACCATTTCGTCTGTCATTTGACCTATGAAAATATTGTTTCAATTTCTCATACTGCAACTGGCAAATTTACTACCCAATTGCAGTGAAAGTTGAATCCAACTTTAAGTATGTGTGCGTGTGTGTGTGGGAGGTAAATTCAGCTTTGATTAAAGTAGATTCCCAGTGTGAAGTGAAGTTGTTACTTTGTTCAAATGAAAATCGATTTTTTTAATTTCATTGAAAAGTTTTTCCCTTGTACAATGCCACAGTTTTAAACCCCTTTAGCTAGAAATAGTTGGCTCAAGGACGTGTGGACTGGTCAAGTGCTGCTTCAAGAACCTCCCGGTTCTATCTTCAGTAGTTATTGGTCGGTTACAGTTAAAGGTTCGACATGTATGGGACATAATTTGCTGGCAGATCAAGTTTATTTAAAATCTCTTTATTTCATATCTCTGTCTTGAAGATTGATAATTCGTTCCTTTTATAAATATTATGTAATTATTTATCGATCCGCCAAGGGATTAGCCGCACGATAGTTTAGTTATGAGTGAATAAAGTTCGCTGCTGCAGTCAATGAATACTGAGCATACAATTTTGCAGTTAGAGAGAGTATAATAAACTTGATGACTTGTTAAGAACAACTTGCTGCAACACTTTTCTTCAATAATGCCAAGAAGCTCACGGAATGCCGTTGATCCTTAAGAGTGAGAACGCTCAGTGTCTACGTATTCACCTTGTTTGAGAGGTGGAAACCAAGATAGGAATTTTCGTATGCAGCACTTGCCCACAAGAGCTTGTGACGAGCTGTATGTTAGAGGAAGAAGGAGCCTCAAATCACTATGTGGTCCCATTCTACTTAACCTCTCGGAAATGTCTGAAACAGAGATCCCGTCTCTACTTAAACGTTTACCGTCCTCACAATAGTTCAGTCGGTAGAAACCGACACGGGTTTAAATACGAAATTTGTAGTAATTGAAATGATCCTATCTTCGCACAAGTGTAGGAGCCTATATTCTGTTACAAATGCTATCTAATATCTCAGAATAAGATAGCTTTTACTTTCTCTATCTTATCCCTAGGATAGATATTACATGCCTCGGAAATTATTTCTAGATAATCTTTTTTTTTACAGATTAAAACGCCTTCTAACTGTTAGAATTTCGCTTGGGTTAAGGAATACTTACTGGAAGAATTACATTAAGAACGCCAAAAAGTATGCAATGCTTGAGCAGTTAATAGAGGTTTTAGTTGCTGCATTAAAATAAGCTTAAAGTATATTTTAAAATAAAGAAAACTATTTCTAAATATGTCAGCAAGCTCCTTTAAGACATTCTTAGGGTTCGGTCCGAAGGTTTAAACCTATAGTAAGTACTAGCTCTCCGGTTTGCTAACCGTTAACGGAATAAGTCGAACATAAGAATAAGAAAATGTTTCTAAATATTCGATGAATTCGGCTAGGACGTTTGATTTTGTTTCTGTAGCTACAAATATTCCGAATATTGATATAATTGTTAAACTGTTCTGGGAATAGAAAGCTTTTCTTTTTCTGGTTTCAGGTTCCCGGTTTTAGTTCCGAGATATCATAAATTTAAAAGGTTCAACTTATGGTCCGGCTCGAGAGTCCCCAATCCTGTGTTGTCAGGTTCGGTTCTAAGCCAGTTACTAAAGCTACTTAATACTGGCAGATAATATTATAGTAATAGTATGTATATAATTGGAAGTTAGTGAACTTACCAATATGCTTTGTAAAGCTTTTATAAAATCTTCATAGAAGCATTTCTTTATATGATTCAAAATAAAAGAATCTAACACAATGGAGAACCAGTCTGCAGAACATCAAACCATGAAGCCCTTATCAATTAAGCCAAAGTGCCTTGAACTTGTGAGTCTCAGCGAAAACCTTGAAAATCTGCGTTTTTGGTTACGCTGACAACATATGAATTGTGTTAAATTTGTCAAACATTTTCATTTCTTTTTTTTTTATTTGCATTAAACAATCAGAATATAAATAAAACTGTGGTCTAGCACCACAGAATACTGTCTCGCCCATTTGGCATGCTCAATTTGAGACAGTGAACGGAACGTTGACACCGCCGTTGACAACGCTTCGTTAGAGCTGGCTTCCATTTCATGGTCAGAGTGCTGCGAGGAGGGTGGAGAGCTAGCTGACTTTTTTGCAGCGCACACGCACACGCACACGCACACGCACACGCACACACTCACTCGCACTGGGCTGGGAAAGGAGCATATGGCAACTCATTGCCTATTAAATTTTTAGCAATTTTCTTTCAGATTTCGGTGTTTTCACTTGGCGAGTAATCTAAGAATAATATTTATTTTAAAGTGCAGAGGGAGTGCAACTAATCAGACACTTGAGAGAAAGACGAAGTAACAGGATTTAAGCTGCAACAATAATAAAAACCACATTTCCTTCTTCTTTTTTGCTGAATAGAGGAGAAAATTGAAGAAAATATGTTTCGCTTGAAAACTGGTGAAAATGCTGATAAGGCAAAATACAGGCACACACACAGGCACACATACGCGCACACCAGTGCAAACACAAGCTCTGCTGCTCTCTTATGAATATGCATGGGCCGAGAGAAGCAACGCTGACGCAGGAGCAGTGGCTGGGGGGCGTGTAGGCGTAAGAGAGAGCTCTCACACTCACACACAGACACACGCACGCACACCTCTACACCTCGGCTGCGCAGCCGGGGTTGGGGGGCGTGGCTTGAGCAAAGAGAGATGCAATGATGGCGCACTGCATGCACATCCCCTCTCTCTCTCACACACTGCAATGAACCGTTTTTGTCTTCGCCACTTTTTTGGGGGACTCCCCCTCCTCTGGGGGACACTCATTAAAATTTATGATTTGCATTTGGTTCGGAGCTTATTATGCGTGGATTCGATTTTTTCCATAAGTTTATTCCTGCCTAGACAATTTAGCAGATTAGTTATAGACACACACACACACACACAGGGCCAAGCAGAAGGGGTTTGGGAAATTTTCACCATTAGTTTCCTAATCATAATCATGGCCAAAATCTTCCGGTCATAAGCAGCGGAAATTCATGACGACGGCGCTAAGTCCCTACCTGGTTTCATCCGGATGCTAATCATCGGATGCTTAGTCCTTGATCATCCTTAAAGGGAAACTTTTTTCGCGTCGACGGGCTTCTTTAGGCATGTTTAGACTTTAATGCGCGCCGCGGGAATTCTTAATGAAATCTTGAGTCTTCCATTTGGGTATTTCCCCTGCCCAGATTACGTGAAAATGTGTGCTACGTGAAAACTACCTGACGGCTTGCCACCGAACGCTACTTCTTCATGTGGCTGCTGCCCTTTGTGGGTTTTTCCCGCTTGCAAATGTTAATGATGATGAAGATGATGATGTTAATGCCACGCGTGTCCTGCGGTTTTTGTGGTTTATTTGCGGTTTTACAGTTTTTATGGCCTAGAGTAGTAGGTTGAGGGCCTGCTGGGTGTGGGTGTAGCTGGCTACTGGCTCTGGGCTGGCCTGGTCCAGATGGGATGGGAGCATTAATTCGAGGTGTGGACTTTTTGCTTAAGTGAGCTGAGCTGATGCTTGAGTTGTTGATGGACTTCCAGGAAGCGAGAGTACGTGCCGGAGTTTCGGAATGTTTTGGGTAAGGTAATGAGTGGGAGCCAACTAAGGGTGTAGCTTGGGAATCATGAGATTATTCCTGAGCAAAGTATTCGTTGGTACAGTGATTCAACGCTTGCAACTGTTTTGAGAGAGTTTGGCTTTTGATTTCATTTTTATTTAATGGCAGAAAATCTTAAGTTGAAAAACTGCTGAGGAAACCCACGTATAGATCTAAAACTTATGTTTGCTCATTACTCTAAAACATCTTGTGACTTAAAATATGCCTTCATAATCACTTTCAGTAGATTAAAATGTTTAAAAATTATGTCCGAAATGTGTAAACCTACAATTAATGATATTCTTTGAGCTCTCGAACCTTTTAAATCAGCGGTGGGCAAGAAATTTTAGTTTGGGAGCATTCCAACATAAGCAACAAATGAAAAAACCACCCTTATTAGCTGCACTTCGAATCGAATTGAGCTTAAAACGAACTTATTTTAACAAAATTTAATAAAAATGGCCTCAGGGGAAAATGATTTCAGTCAACTAAGATCTAAGACCAATCTTCTTGCTTGGAAGGCAAACTTAAGTTTTCATTGCATCAACCGACCTATATATATGTCTAAACTTTCTCTCTAGTCTTAGTTTTTCTTATAGAAGCATCTTAAGAAGATCTTCAAAACGATAGCTGACGATAAGGGTGTCTCTCTCATTTACACGGCTGCATTTATGACCTGACCACTGACTTGCTTCTGGAGTATTGAAAGGCTTGCAGGTGAAATATATCAGTTAACACAGTCAAAGAAGTGTCACCAATACAGGCGTGCTACTCCTTGAGAAACTCTATCAAAATTAAATGGCACACCATCACCTAAACAAGCAACTTCTACTCCGGCTTTGCTTTTCCAAATCATCCTAGTCATATGCGAGCAAAAAATAATCTTTTTAAGATCAGAACTTTTCAGGCCAATCAAATGAAACTACTCAGCAGTGTCCACTAGCTCTATTTCTGCACTCGTAGTCTCTAGAGATCAAGTGTCTAGACAAACAGACAGTTCCCCTGGATGCTATAGTAGTCAGGAGTCTTTTTAGGAGACCAAGGATCAAAGCACTTAGAAAAGTGCAGCGAGTTTATACTGTGGACTTAGGACTACCTTAGACTCTAGAACTCACAAAGATGAGTGAAGGCCGTATAAGACAACGCCAAGTGGAAGTTTCAATGTGGAATTACGATTTTGCCTAAGTGGGCTGTATTTGTGCAAAGTTTAACACGCTTAACGCTTTTGAATATATGCATAAAAAAAAAGATTCAAAAAAGTTCCATCTCTAACATCCTTTTAATCATCGAAAGATGCTGAAAATATCCAAAGGCTAATCATTTTTCATATCCTTTGGATGATTTTCAGCTCGGTTGGATGAATAGAATGATATTTAAGACATATGCAGTCCAAATACATACAAAAAGTCATCCAATGGATATTTTTATACTCTGTACCGTATGTACACAGAGTATTATAAGTTTGTGCAAAAGTATGTAACATCGAGGAGTCATCTCCGACCCTATAAAGTATATACATATATTCTTAATCAGCATCAACAGCCGAGTCATGACCGTCATGTCCGTCTGTCCGTCCGTCCGTCTGTCTGTCCGTATAAACGCACAGATCTCAGAGATGGTAAGAGATAGAGGTTTGACATGTATGGGACATATGCTTCTTATGTCTGCAGGCAGATCAAGTTTATTTTCAATTTTGGCCACGCCCCCGCAATTTAGAAAAAAAGTCATATCTCCCACAGTTTTGAAGATAGATGGCTTGTTCCTTCTGGACATATTTAGTTATTAGGATAACTTATCGATGCGCCAAAGAAATGAAGAAGATCGGACGATCGGTTTTCGAGTTATGATCAAAAGACTTTTCGCTACTGCAGCATCGAAATTTATGCTGAGCGTAAAATTTTCTTGGTACAGAGTATGTTATAGTCGGGCTTGACCGACTTTCTTTCTTGTTTAGTATCCATTTCCTTCTCTGTGCAGCTTCGTTCAGAATTTTTGTGCTAGGATCGAATCGCTGTTAGAATTTATCACTAAGAATACAAACCTAATCTAAAATTGAAAGCTTAAAATTAAAAAATAATAATAAAATTCTTGATTGTAGAAAATAAGTACTAAATTAGTATAATTTTGAGCCAATTTCTTATTTTAGAACTTGTCAGACTTGAATTAAGAGTATTTTGGTGGTTTACCCAAGCAACTGAGGCCTAAAAGTACTTAATATAATCAAGATCATGCCTATGTTATGCCTTTAATGTTATTCAAAACGTTATTGAAATAAAGAATTTAGAGATTTTTAAAAACGCTCTCTAATCAACAATTTTATACTTAAATAAAGATTTTCTTGACTTCTTGAAATTTTTAAACGGAAAATGTTTGATTTTATTGCGAAGTTTCTTGATTTTTCTCTCACTGCATGTATTACCGTAAAAATATTGTATGGCCCCTACCAATGAATGTCAATGAAATTTGAAGAGATAGTTTCAATGTGGTCCTTCGATTTTACATATATGAGCTGTCTGTGTGCAAAGTTTTTTTGACAAACTTCACACATTCACAGCACACTTATGTTAAATCGAAGGTCCTTATTGTATCCCCTATTCCATGACAGCAGCGCAAACCACCCAGATTTTTTCAGAACTCCACTGCTTATTACCAACTACTGCTCTAGGTAACCCGTCAGACTCACAAAATGTCTTCATATTCGAGCACACAACTCCTGTCCGCATCGCTAATTCACTTTGATTTACTTATTCCAACAACCCACCACTATTTCCATTCCTATAAAGCGTTCATTCATTTCCATGAGCTACCTGACTTTGCTATCTGTAGCCATACATGTACGTACTTAACCCAAAACACTTTAGCATTTCCCACTACGAATTACAACAAACGCTTCAGTTCATTCATAAAAACCCACCAACCTTCTCCACTCGGCTGCAGTCTCCAACGGGCCGGGCAAGTCTTTTCCCATTCACCACAATCCGTAACTTGTTTCGCTGTTGTTGTTGTTGTTGTTGCTGGTCTCTAATGTTTATTTAATAAATATTCCATGCCATGTTATTGCAACAAGACTTTTTGTTTATTTATATGAGAAATACGCGCGACATACTCGAGACGAATGGCTGGTGATTGGGAGGAAAGTCTCAGTATGGCAACTATGGAAGATGTCCCCCCCCCTGCCTAGGAGAGCAAACCGCAGTGGGAAATCCTTGCGAAAAACGTATTTAGTTTTCGCATAAATTTAAAATAAATAAAAGTGCAACAATACGGCTTCCAAAAATTGTTTACTTTAACGCAAAGCAAAATTCATCGTTTCGGCTCAACTTTTTTGTTTCGTTTTGTGTTTTTTTGCCTGCAAAAATATAAAATGTTCAAATCATTTTATTTATTTATTTATGCAGGCTGCATCTTCGATTCGGATTTCTGCCGTCTGCTCCTGCTCCTGCCTGGCTATCTGTGTCCCGTTCGTGTGTTTACTTGACGCGCAAATCCTCTTACGACTCCTCGGCCTCAGCTCTTTTTTCGGGCTGTTCTCGGTGCTCGCTGGCAGTTCGATTCGATGCGGCACGAAACGGACAATTGCATGTTTTGATTGCCGCCTGCAATTGTCCTGGCGGTGCCTCGCACTGGCATCCTTCTGCTTCCTGGGCTGGCTGTGTGCACTTGTGACAATATTTTCATAATTTTTGCATCTTTTTTTCGCTCATCGCCAACGGTAGGTGCGTGTGTAAACATTAACTTTTGAAGAAGATTTAATCCCGATTATCCTTTGACTGTTGAAATTTTTCACTCAGAAACTTTGCCTGTTTGTCTTTGGGTTTTTCTCTGCCGAGTCCCGCAATCCCGCTGCAGGTCCAAGTCGTTGCTGTCGGACGACTCGTTCCTCGATAATGATCAGCGGCGACGACTTCTTGATGCGATTGTCGTTTGGCCACACAATGGACAGTCTTTCGGTTCTTGGGTTTTGTGGTCCATTTTGACTCTGGGCAGGATTTTAATTTGCTCATAAAGGTGAGACAATTAACAGAATAATTGGATTGTTGATGTTTCGAACAATGGCAGTCCTGCATATCCCTTTGAGCTGATTAGAGGCTTGACCAGGGGTGTTGGCTCGAAAATTGTTTATCAACTTGAATATTGCCTTTGCATTTACAAGTCCTCGAGTACTTTGGCACTTAAGTGGGAGAACATAGCAAACAGGGTTTTTACTTTATGAAGTTTTTCTTGATAGATCTTGTAAACGAAAGGTTTAAAATCGCATCTGACTTTCTAGCAAACTAAGAGAACTTCTTGAAGTTTTCTTCATAGTGCAAGGACTTCGGTTTAGCTGAATTTCGCAAAAGCCCGAACATTTCGGGACGGAGTAGAATGTAACTGTAATTTCTATTCAGTCCTAGAAGCAATAATCGAAAACTATAGATAGAAATGAAACTGTGCGAAAGCAAAGGTATTCCACGGAGCGATGCCCATTGCAAAATCAAAACTGGCACAGTTCTAGATCGATCGGAATAGAACTTATACCGCTTTATGCTTAAGATTTTCAGTAAGTTCTGTTCTTGGGCACCTACCGGAAATGTTTCTAAACTTTAAATAAGTTGTTTGTTTTTTACAAATTAGTTGAATATTACTCTTGACTTATATGCTTCCCTTGTAAAAGTCGAATAAAAAGTGGCTATTTATAAGTATGCATAATTTCTATAGATTTTTAAAAATTGAATTTGAATACATTTAAAATTCGCGGCTCAGCGAAGTGGCGTCATCTATATGTTAAGTGTGGCAGTATCTACGTAAATGAAGCGAACGCTAGAGAGCGCCACATTCGTCGAAGCGCTCATTACTCAGCTTTAAGTATAAATTACACCAGCCTGACAATATGCCATACTTTCTTCAATTCTCAATAATTTCGTTAGGCAGCAGCTGTTGAAACTTGCAAAAACCCAACAAAATTTCAAATTTCTTATCAATTCAAAGCCCCTAAACTATTTATAATTACACATTCAGTAAATTACTCGACTAGCTTGGTTCAGATTGTGGCTGCTGTTCCTTTAACAACTTACTTGCTTTCTACATAATATCTACATTTACATGTCCAACATTATCTTATGGATTTCCGTTACTTTTTAAATTGCAGGAAGCTGATTTATTAAACTTGAGATGGAATTTAAACGAAAGAAAAGTAAGTAGAGTAAGCACCCTTTAACAGCAAGGAAAAGTGATGGAGTAATGAACTGAATTACAAATATCCCCAGTGTGGACCCTAAGCCCCCAGTAGAAAATCACATAAGTGTTTCGTTGTCATATTTATACCCGTACTCGAAGAGAAAAAAGGGTAAACTTAAGGCGTGCAAATGTATGTAACAGACAGAAGTCACCTTAGAGGGCACCTACGACGCAAGCATTTATGACTACAATTTCCCCAAATTTACAAACAAAATTGCATTAGGCAGGCAACAAAAAATACACTTACCCAACGAAACAGAAGTTAAAGCGGGAGCAGCAGAAGCACCGCATGCGGTGGCGGGGGGCTTAGCATGGAACACGAAAATGAAAATGAAGTGAGAGGGAGAACTGGAGAAAGTTGGCACAATACACATTAATAATCATTAACTAAATGCAGTAAATAGTTTAAATTGAACACACGGGCACGCTACGACATACGCGAATTCATTTTGTTAGGTTGACATGCGTTAAAACCCACAAACATTAATAAAACTTGGAAGCGCGAGCAAATGGCGGCCGACCGGCTTCGATACGAAACATGCAACTAGCCAACTATCGATATTTCTTTTCGGTGCGCTAGTTCGATAAGTTTCTTTTCGATGCGTTAGTCCCAAACGGGCAGTTGGGCAACATAAAATTTGAATTTGAATGGAATTTAAATTAAATCTTGTTTAGAATTTGATCGAGCTGTAACAAAATTATTTGAAAAGTGAAGAAAATCAAAGATATTGTCATTTCAACTAGATTTATGATAATACAGAATCTGCTTATTAAATTGATTGGACTTTTAAATCATCAACAGAAGGGCTCAATATGAATAATAATGAATTCAGGTTTTATTTACATTTAAAAACACTTCTGTAGGCTGTAAGCTCAGAATAGAACCTCATATTTTTAATAACCTTTATAAGTCTGCCATCTATTATTTGATTTTTATGAAAGTTTCAGAGATTGCAGATATTGAGCACATATACAACCAAATAGATTCAAATAACATTTGAAACAAACTTGATCTGCATGCGGACAATGCTAGTCTACTTGTATTATTATACAACTGTTTTAAGATACACGGAAAATTCTACTGGTGATAGTAGCATTAAGCGAATAAAGTACTTACCTATATTTAGCTATACCCACAAACTGTTTATAAGTTCGATCTACTGCGAATCGTACTTGAAATTTCAATCCGAAGGTAGAGATCAAGTTCATCCTTTCGAGCTTCTAAAACATATCATAAATGAGAACATTTCCCAACAAGTCAGTCACCTTCCTCGACTTGCATTTAGGTTTCAAAATCAGCATCTGCTATTCTTCTTCCACTTCTTTTCACTTCTGTAAATATTAAGTTTATTTTGCGAGATTTAATTTGCGATTTAATTGCGAATTTGTTTCTATGATTTTCATTACTAAATATGCATTAGCAATATTTATTTATTTATTTAGAGTTTCTCTTATCCGCATTATGCCACTAACTTTTTGTCTCCAACTACTTAAAGCCTACAATTAAAATTGATTATCCTTTGAGGTAATAATGATAAGAAGTATTCCCATACAGACAAATATTGATATAAATACATTCCTAGTTGGAATACTTGATTGTCTCATAGTAGCCGCCGCCATTGACCGCCACCGATGTGGGGGGCGGAGTAATGGGCGCCAGGTAAACCGGTTTAAGATCAATGGGCGAATGATCTATCCCATGATTGCCATTGCCCGTGTGTGATGGCGGCGGCGTCATGGAACCATGGGGATGGTGATGGTGATGATGATGCTGGGCCTGCTGGATGCTGGAAAGGCAGGGCAGGGGCAGCGGCTGTAGCGACATGGAACGAAGACCTGAAAATGGAATGAAAAATCGATTAAAGTGGCGTTTTATTTTTTTTTATTATGTACAAGCGTTAAAATTCACACTACGACGCGACGGCGGCGTCTATAAAAAGCGAAGAAAAACACAAGGGGCAGAGGGAGTGAGAGGGAGTCTACTTGTATCATGACCATATGTTGTTGCTACCAACTCCAGGGCGGTAATCCGAGACGCGGACAGTCAGCAATTATATTACCCTGATTGACGCGAACACCCAAGCGCGTACAATCATCAGAGTTGGGCCCAGCCAGGCAGAACTAGTTCGTTTGAAGTGGTTTGGGAGGGTAAATCTTTGATTTTCATTTGATATTTAAGTTGAGAAGTTTGAAGATTACTTTAATTACTTGGTGGTGATTTCCAAACTGCAAAACCGTTTGAACACACTTTGTAGGAGCCAACTATCTAATGTAAATGAAAGCCATTTACTAAGATTGGAAATTAGGCGAATAAAGCTGTATAAATTAAGTAAATGTTTGCTAAAATCAAGTCCTAAGCTTCTAAAGTCTTTTGTAGCGGAAACCAATATGTAATGGTACTTCGTGGCCATCTACCAAAAATTGTTTTTGCTTGATAAAACAAGTAAGAAAGTCGGCCAAGCCTGACTATAACACCAAAAGTGCTGCCCATCGCTGTTCCAGCCGGTGCTGCCCAGCATAAATGTTTGTTTTCCCTATAAATCCACTATCGTTCATCCGATCTTCACAATTTCTTCGGCGGATCCATAAAAAATACTGATTACTAAATATATCCAGAAGATATGAACCTTCTATCAATCAAATTGTGGGGGAGTTAACGCTTTTACTAAATTGCAGGGACGGGAAGGGTCCAGGCCAAAATGGAAAATAAACTTTATGCTGATGACACTTAACATTATGTGGAAAATATTTCAACCCAATAGTTCTAAAGAACATTTTACAGCTTGGACGTGTAGATCGAAAGGAATCGTAATAGGTTAAAAAAATAATAAACTTTAAGTATTCAGTGATTTTTCAAAATATGCCAGGAAAACGAATGTCTAATAATAAGACACAAGCAGAGCTCGGAAGAATGCATCAGGTAAGCCGTCAAGCGGTTTGAAGAGATGTTGAATCTTCGTAAGCGGCGAGCAATCGACGGCAGCAATTTGCGAAACACATTGAACCCAAGCGTGCTTCTGAGATTGTAAAATTTGTTTAGCAAAAGTAAAAGCATGCCACCCATTGGAACCAGTTCTTGAAATCACTGCCCTGCTCAACTCTAATTCCCATACTCCAACTCCCCTTACTCGCTCCGTCTCCCATTTCGCCTGACACTGCCACTTACCGTTATCCAAGCCACTGCCACTTGTTCCATAGGAATAACCCGCAGTCACGAGACTGGCGGCTGGCACATATTCACTTTGAAGCGCCGCCGCCGTTGATCCAACTGGCGAGCTTGACGAGGCCGTTGCTGGAGCCATGCCCAAAGCCGAATGCGCCAAAGGAGGTGTGGGAGATGCATTGAGATTATTTCCGGACGCTGTCAGGCAGGTTATATTGGAGTACTGAGGCAAAGCGCCTATACCCACAGCCGTCGCAGAGGCACTATGAGCGGCATGAACATTCCACGAATCAAATCCCTGTGCACCGGTTGGACCATTGGCAGCACTACCGGCTGTGCCATAATCATAGCTGGCATAGGCGGGTGGAGCATAAAAGTTGGCATTGTCCTGGAAAATAAATTTCATATATTGAAAGCTCAACCAATTGTCTTCTCCTTTTTTCTTACCATTCCCGCATCTCCATAGCTGCCGCTGTAGAAACCATTGGCATGACCCGCATATGACTTGACCTTGATCTTGGAACGATACCCTCTGGGACGACGCCTCAGACTGCCCTCGTCTTCGAACAGATGGGCAGAGTTCTCATCGATGGTCCAGTAGTTACCCTTGCCCGGCTTTCCCACACCCATGCCCTTGGGAAGCTTCTTGAAACACTCGTTCAGACTGAGATTGTGACGCACCGAGTTCTTCCAGCCGACATAGGGACCGCGAAAGAATTCGTAGCTGCAAAAGACAGAGAAGACCATTTTGACTGCGTTAGCAAAACTCAATTAGGGAACCGCAAACAAACGAAGTCAGCTTTAAAGATCCCTCTCTCTCACGCATTTCTGCCCAGACAAGAGTTCTCGGCCGTCTCGTCGCCAATATCGCAATCAAAAACCAAACACAAGCCACCCGAAATCCGAGCTAAGCAAAGGATAAGGGTCAAATTATGTTGACTAAATACAATTGGACGCACATAAATAAACTGTCCAAAGCGACACATTTTTTTATTGTGCCTGGCTTTGATATTGATCGCTGCTAGTGTCGATGGCGGAGACAGACTCCGTTCTCTGTGGCTTGCGTTACTTGGGCAGGAATGTGAGAGTGTAATATTTAATTAGAGGACTACGGGTAAAGTGTGTAATACTTGAATCGAGTTCGAGACTTACAGCAATCATACACAAATAGAATGGAATAGAAGAATAAAGGATTGGAAGAATAGGAGAAGAGAAGAATAAAGGAGTAGAGGAAAAGAAGAAAAGAATATAAGTAATCTTGGAAATAGTTTTCAAACTACATAAGCTAGATGATACTGGTTCGAATTTAAACCGAAGAAAGTAAAATCGTACTCCTTTTGAACCATACTTCATCTGGTTCATACCGTTTCGGAACCGGTTTTTAAAAAGGAAAGTATTTTGCCCCAAGCAAGAAATTGCTTTAAGCCACATTTTGGAATAGAAGAATATCGTACTCGAAATAATGCACCTACACTCGAACGGAAAGTTTACAGCTTAAAAAGAAATACTGAAATATGCCCCTTTTGAACCTAGGTTCAAAGCTGAAAGAATTTATAGACTTATGATTCCGAACCTCTTTTGAACCTAAGTTCCTTTTTTGACATGAATATATACTAGAATTGACTTCCACAGAAATGTGTTCAATTTTTGAGATAGCTTTTAGCTCTTGTAGCGAAGCTTCTCATCTGTAAAGAGAACGGAATGAAAAGATGAGCTCGGCCTTTGGCTCTCTGGTCTGTTAAGGCTTTTGGTATTTTAGGGAAAGTAGAAGGAAAAACACCAATTTTGTTTTATTGGATTTATGAAATTTTCAGATTGGTTTCCAATTAAGGCTTCTATATACCTTAATAACGCCAAAATCATGATAAATGCAAAACTTGGCCTTGGCTTAAACTGTAGAGTAGGTCGAGTATAACATTTTCTCATACTCTACCCGAAAGTCGGAAGTTTTGGCCAAAAGTGTGTTAAGTTTTAGGTGATCAGATCAGAAATCTTCAAAGCTTCTAATAAAATCTAATATAATCCGTTAATTTTCACAACTTTCTTAAGTCTACAAATGAAGGATTTCCCATCTCCAGGAAGAACGCCTTCTAAAATCATACAGAAGAGACATTTTGTTGTCTTTCGTAACATACCCGCCCAAAATTTGGAAGATTATTTCATTAAAAATTCCCCTGCGGAAACTTTTTTTAATCCTTTTGATGGTTAAAAAGAGATAATATTCATGTGCGATTAACCCTTGAAAAGGACTTAAGCATATGCTCAAAATGTGAATTATTGATATACAACTCGAAAGAGAATCGAAGATGAATCGATAATGAGTCGAAAATGATCAGAAGAACGTGTTAAAAACGACTATTCAAGAAGTGTCGCGGCTAGGGTACCACTTTCTCCCGACAATGGTATTATTTCTGATCGGAGAGCGAGCTCATTCATGACTATTCCAATAAGACCGAGGACTCGAAAAAGACTGGAATTTTAACTGAAATTTCATTAAATGATTGTAGAAGTTTTCCTATCTCCAGGAAGAAACGCTTTTTTAAGTCTTGGAAGAAATCCCTGCTTATCTCTAGGACGAGTCACTTTCTTATCTCTTAGAACACATTTATTTCTATCTCCCAGAAGCTCCCAGCTGTCTTTTCTCCCAGAACTGTCGCAAAATGGTACACTTCTTCGAGAAGAAGAGTGCGATGCTGGACGAATCTCATTCTTATCTTTCTTGATAAAAAATGTTTGCTGGGTATATAATAAAATTATATTCCTAATATTCATAAGCATAGCATACTTTAGAGCGCATTTATCATGATATTTTTCAATAAATTTGCAACAAACCAGAAAATTTAAACCTGTTCGGCAATGTTTTATATAAAAGAGCACACGATATACACAAAAATAGTATTATTTGTGCTTTAATAGCACTTGACTACAGTCGATTGAATCACAATTATACTTGGTACCATTCATACGACCCTTTCAAATGTCTCAGGTCCTTCCATTATCTACTCGGACATAAATAGGCGAAGTTCTTTTTCGAAACAAAAAGTGATTTAAGAAATTAAATGATCCGAAGATTGATAATTGAATTGAAACTATGTGGAGAAACTACAAAATTTTTAACCAAAGTTGCGGCGTCTTCTTTTAATTACTATTCAAGCAACCCTCGTAAGCTAACAACAATGTCTCTCTATTTCCTTAGTTTCTTGAAATTCTACATAATATGGGTATTATGTGATATGGGCATTAGACTGCATTTCTTATTAACGATCTAACTTTTTGTGGCCCCAACTGAAGCTAAACTGAAACTGTCTTTGGGATGGAAAAGTTCAACCTGAATGTTCAGTCTTCAAATGGCTTTGTGACTCAAAGGGTTATATCTCAAAGCGTTTTGCCTTACCTCTTCTGCAAATAAGCATAGATCTCGCTTAGCGTTAGCTTGCCGGTGGGCGATTCCTTAATGGCATGTCCAATCATATTGATATAGCTCAAGGCCGGTTTCTCAGGACGACGTGTACCCGATTTCTTGGTGGTATCAGGTGTAATATTATCCTGGCTAGAAGTGCCATTCGCCTTGGCTTGGGGTGAATGATTTTGTTGTTGACTTGTGCCGTGTGTGGGTGAGGGTTCCGAGCCGTTGAGGGATTTGGCAGGTGACGAACTTGAACTGGAATAGTTCAGGACGGACATGCCGTGAGCATTGCTGATAACCTGACTGGGTGAGGAGCTAATGCGTGGTAGGTAGGCACCGCCACCACCTGAGGGTGAGTGCTGCTGTTGTTGCTGTTGTTGCTGCTGCTGCTGTTGCTGTTGTTGCTGGTGTTGTTGCTGTGACTGGTGTTGCTGTTGGGCCTGCTCTAGCTCATGATTGGCCAACAGTTGATAATCATTGGCACTTAGTATGGTGTTATTCGAGCAATACTTAATGGTGGAGGCATACTGATGATTGATTGCCGCTGGCTGCAATTGCAGTGGCTTCACCGAACTGGAGTTCACATACTGCAACTCCTGATCCGTAGGCGTTTTCGAGCTGGAGTTTGGTGAGACCGAGCCAGCCGAATGGGCTGACATTAGTACACCATAGGGGGGTGAAGAGGCCGGCGGTGTTCCCATACTGTGCAAGGCACTCAGTCCGTAGTGCTGCGAAGTGGGCGTGGCATCCATATAGTACTTGCGCTCCATGTAGCTTATGTTGGGCTTCTCGTCCACCAACTCGGTGGGCGATTCACCACCCATCGTTTGGAAATTTCCGCCGGGCAACAGATTTCCCGTGCGATATAAATGGCCGGGATGTGGTGGCGGATGCGAGTACGGATGATGATGGTAATGAGAGCTGGCCACAAATTGGCCCAATTGATCAACACTCATGGTGGTGGCGGCAGAGCGACTATGCAATTCAGACACTTCTTCACTTTTGATCATTTCCGAAATAAAATAATTCTTGTGGAATTTTCCAATTCTTCACACAGCCGCGTAATCGTACCAAGTTCGCCTTGGTTTCGTTTTTCCCGTTAGTCGAACACAAGTACCGCACGGCTGGACAATTCTCGCTGAACTGAACTGAACTGATCGAGGAGATCGGAGGCCGCGAGACTTCGTCTCCACGCTCGCGTTCCACTTGAGTTGGCTCGCAGTTGGAAAATCTTTTTTTAGTACGCCTACGCCTTACGCAAATGTGTGTCTCTCTCTCTCACACACACACTCTCTCTGCGGAATAGGAATCCTGCATGTATGCTTGTGTGTGAGGGGTTTGCATTTGCTCTCGTTGCTAATTGGCTCAATTTGGTGCTCCCTAAAAGTCACTGATCGTAGCAGGTAATGGAATTCGAACACTCATGACATGTCTCTGATTTGGTTATTGGAGTGTATAGTGTAAGCGATTGGTATGCAATAGAAAAATATCTTAGAACTTGGATGGGTATTTCTAGTAAGGTAAGAAGCATATCGTTTGATATCATCAGACCGCAACTGCATGTTACCCAAATGGTTGATGAAGCTATCGAAAAAAGGTGCAAAGATCTTGGACAGAAGTGATATGGCGGATATTCGAACATAGTTCGTCAAGCAAAGTCGTTCTTTAGCTAAAAGAATCAGATCCTTTAAAATAGTTCATATATTCTACAGCCGAAAAAAACGCACAGATTTTAGAGATGGTAAGAGAAAGAGGTTAGGGATGAAGGGTACAAAAACGTCTTCTAAACTCACAAACAAAAATAAATCAAGTTCCTTGTACTTGAATTAAGAACAAACGGTGTCAATAGTATGGTAAGTATGAAAATACTGAATTCAAGTATTAAATTCTTATATCAAGCACTATTTACTCAATCTCACTTGATTTAAGACTGTTTGGGCATATATTAAGTATATTTTAATGATAATACTTCTAGATCTTAAAACTCCTAAACCAAACCCTACTAATTCTTGAAAAAGTACAAAATATTCTTTGTTGCAGTCAAAAAGAATCTAGTATCAACTTCAATACATCGTTAAAACCATATATAAGTTCATTAAACAAATACAAAATGAGCTTGTTATAAGTCCAAATCATTTTAAAGCTATTTCCAAGAGCCAGGGGACACAAGTTACCCCAAGACCAAGATGCTATTACTGTGAGCCAGAAATGTAATATCATTCCATATGAAAAGTTTTAGAAACAGCTGGGGTTTCCGTTTCCGTGCCTGCATTGAAAGCTTATCAACCCAAGACCTTTTTTTTTACTGGATTTTTCGGCATACTGTAAGTACTTAAAGTACTTAATACGTGAACGATTGTTCTCTATTTACAAACATTGACCGTACTTTTTAGATTTTCAAATGATTCGTACTTAAATAAAGTACTTTCCAGAACAAAACATATTTGAAATTTTAAATAAATGAACAGTTGATATTGCACTTTCTGGTAAAGCAGCCGATCTTTATTAAAAGCTGATTGAAGAATTGGTGATGATTCTAGACGAATCTGATTTTGAAAAAGCCCTAGATTTTTGTTAATTTTTGATTCCTTGATTGCTCTTTTTATGTAGAATCCTTTACTTTGTTTTGATTTACTTAGGTACTACACATGCATTCAAAATGGCTTAAAAAATCGCAGAATTGTTTGGGATAGTTTAATTCAAGTTAAAACAGTAGCTTAGGTTTCTCATAAAACGTCTCTTTAGATAGTCAAAATATGAATTTTTAGCCATCTTAAGCCACTTTCATTAACAGATTCGTGTTCAGCAAACGGAAATACACCGAAAAATGTATAATTTTGCTTGCTTGTGATATAGTTCGGTTCTGAAAGCCTTCTCATAATTATAACATATCTTAGAAATAAAAATGGAAATACTTTTCTCCAATTCTCCATGAAAACTGCAATGTTTATTGAACATAAACTTGCACTAAAATGCAGTTTTCCATTCCAAAAGCCCATTGCAAATTGCATGGTTCCTTTCATCTTTCTATAAGCCATATTGTTATTATTTCCAATTTACAAAACAAACCCCCAATGAGACACATCATTATAAATATCTGCATGCACTCGTTCAACCCCCGCAGAGTCTGTGTGTGTGTGAGTTGCCTGTGTCCCTGTCCAGTCAACAGTTAATAAATAGTCGAGGAAAAACCCAGATCCAGATCCCAACGAGAACCCAAAAAATTACTGCAAATGAATTAACGTTTAGCGCGTTTTCAATGGAAAAGGAAGCTGGCGGCATTCGTAACGAGCTGTTAATTGATTTAGTCGTTCCCTGGCACGGATCCCACTCCCCTGAGTGCCGCCATTGCTGGAACGCGACGCCAACTCACGACCGTGACGACTATGGCGACGTTGCTGCTGCTCCGGCTCTCGTCTGCTCTCTCTCTGCGAGACGTTTCAATTCCCCCCCAAAAAAAAAGCAGATACGCGCCGCCGCTCACACCGATAGATACAGATACATTTTGGTGTTGAGGTGGAAGGCGGAGTTTTGTTTACATTAAGCGAAATTCTATTTGTCGATGGCATCAGGCGCGATATTCGTTTCTTTTATTTGGGCTGTCTTGACTTTTGGACGCGGCCTGAAAGATATTTCAATTTCAAGCCACTCGCCATTTTCGAAGAATTTTGGCAATTTTTCTGTGGGTTTCTGCGGTTGGCGGCCATAAATTATTTTTACGTTTGATTATTATTACTTCTTCTTGTTCGTTCTGCTGGGAACGAACTCAGTGCCCGCTGTTTTCGTGTTGCTGCAATGCGCTGAATTTTAATTTGTGAGTGAGGAATAAAATTAAACAGGCCTGAAAATAAAATGCAAAAAAAACCCAAAAAGAAGGAACAAATTGTTAAATATATATTTTACCCCGGGGGCGAATACCAGATTTATTAATTGGTCGAGGTGTGTAGGACGAACCGGTGTTGCAGACGGTGATAAATGGCACACGTAGAAGAATTTGTGGAAGAAGGGATTAATAATATTATAATTAATTGTTCGGGTTAATGAAGGGCATCAATCATGATTTTGATGGGAGGGAAATTCCAATGGAAATTGGTAGACTTTATTATTTACTTGAGATGTGAAAGATTCATTGTATCTATTTCTAATGATTGTCTAATTTTTATATTAGCATAACAACCACCTTAGAATTCATACAACTTTTTGCCGCAACGGCAAAGTTTGAGAAGCATTTTCAGGTCTAATTACTTCAAAGCTGCCGCCATTAGCTATTGAAGGTGGCCGGGTGTGTAAGTTTTTCTCAAGAGTAATCTTCTTTATTATATGTCCCAAGACGGCATGGAATCCACGACCTATTGCATTGCAGATACACACACTACCCGCCGCACCACAACCAGACACTATGTTAATACCTACTTATAATTTATTACTTCTAAAATTAAGAAATAAGAAATAGTAAAACCCCTCAAAAGTAGGTGAAAAGCTCTTACCAATATCTGGAAAGAGAATGAGCAGATAATCGCTGCAGAAAAAGTTAGATAAAGGTGGAGAAACTTAGCCGGTGATTATTCTAGATAAGGAGAAACCTTACTCTATTCTAAAATCCACTTTCGATGTAGCAAACCAAACTGCTGACTTGAAAGTTAAGATTGAAAAGTAGTATTAGACCGGTAGCTAGGTGCTCTTAGATGAACCAGGCATGTCTCTTTAGATAATTTCAGTTAGTGATTTATATACAAAAAATATACAAAATTATTACACATGAAGAGGTACAATCTGTCCACTCATTTTCGGCTTCAGAAGATCACATAGGAGGCATGCCAGAACCTTAGAAGTCCAGCTGCAGGGTTTCCTTTTTATATATTGCCTAAAACACATATTCTGCAAAGGAGTACGTTTATGCACCTTACCAACTCTAGCTGCCAGTGTTGTACAATTCAGCGGGTAGTTCATCAGGGAGCGCAGATTTACAATTTTTTTTAGCCTTTTTATGGCTAACCACACTTCGTTATGGGCCGTTGGTTCTGTTTAAATACCACTGGAGCTCTTCTCCAGTTCCAAAACTGATTAGTATGCCAATTATGGACTTTATTCTCATTAATTTAACTTATTTTTTAATGGAACGTAGAGTTTTTGAATAACTTAAGCCGGGTAAATTGTAAGAGATCTAAAATATGCTTCAGTTGTTAGACCGACTAGCGATCAAAATGTAGTAACAAATTGATATATTGGACGCTACATTCACATAGATGTAGATTTACTTTGAAATATTTCAAGGCTAACAATTTGACATTTTGACAAACAATTTCAAGCCGAAATCTGGCCAAAAATTTTGCTAAAATTCAATTTCCGTATTTATAATTTTCTTGCATTAGTCACAGCGAATATCTTTGGCAACATTTCATTTTCCGATTTTGCATTTCCCGGTGCGACATTTTGCCTTTATGTGGAATATATGTACATATTTATGGCCCACCACCACCACCAATTGCACTGGCCGGCCACACAGCATGCGTCCCCGTGTGCGTCATTGTAACTGGGTCAACAGTTCCGCCATTTTCCTGGAGGCACATGTGTGTGGTCCATCTAAGAGTTCCATCATCATCTCCAGCATTATAAACAACACAGCGCGCTCTCTAGGGATTTCCCAAACAAAAGTCGTCATCATTGTTCATTCATTTTTCAAGTTCAAATCATCATAATAAAGATAAACGTTGCTCCTCTCGTGTTTTTGCTTTTAATTTTAAATGTTTAATGTTATTAAATGGTCTGGAAATTGTTTACTATTATGCAGATATGTTTGTAAACAAAATTATGTATACGACCCGTGGGCCGTCCAGTTGAATTGAGTTAAGTTGTAGTAGTACACAAAGCCCATCCCATTGATTCATTGATGCCTCCTCTGCAGCGGCAGCAGCAGCAGCAGCATCATTTCAAGGCATTGTTTAAACTGTAGTTTTAATAAACAATTAACAATTAAACGTTGTTGTACACGCACTCTAAACACACCACCAATTTGTATACAAGAAGGAGAAAACGCAGGAGCCGCATACCCATTTTTGTTTTTGCACACTGACCTACACTACAATTAACAAGCAAACAATTGCACCCGGCCACTCCCCCAGCCCCCGCCCGCCACTTATTAAACGGTTGCCTTCTTCTTTGGGGCGGACAATAAATAATCAAATAGAGACCACTGGAAAATACGAAAATTTCAAAATATTTACATAGAGTTTGCGCCCCAAAAAAAAAAAAATTATGCCGTCTAGCTTAACTTTTGTTTAAATATTTACAATTGGTTGCTTAGATCTTGCTTAAACGATTCGGGACTGCAGAGTTGTGATCGCTGATGATCACGTGTTGTGGCCGTTTTTAAACAAACAACATTTTTTGGTTAACTAGCCAGCGGCGTTTTTAGTTTTTTCATCTTGTTGTTGTTGTTGTTGTTCTTTCCCACGACTTTAATTATGTTTTTTGTAAATATTTATAAAAATTTCACGGTTTAATTTCCCATTAAATGTGTTCAGTTCTAGCTAAGTGGTTAGCCAATTGAATTTGATTGTTTGGATTATTTGGTTGACAAACTTTTGCATTGAGTAAACATTCAATAAGTGGCCTGAAGTTCAAAGCTTATTGAAAATGTATGTAGCTCTCTGTGTGAGAAGGGGTTCACTGTATCGAATGACAAAAGTTTTGAAGAAAAACAATTTTCTTGCTGTATTTATATAGAAGAAGTGTAGATTATGGAGAAATGCCATTTTTTATTAGAAAGAGATACGGGATTTGCGTTTAATATTTAGGAAGGAAACTTTTGTTTGATTAATGCTGTGACATGTCTTGAGATAAGGTCATGATTGTGATGAGTTTGGATGCAAGCCTCTAAAAATATATGAAGGTTTGGTCAGGAATACTTTGGTAAGTGTAGTTCTCCTGTATTTGTCGAACCTTATGTCTTGGTTCGAGTCTGGTTTCACAGATTGTTAGAGTGTTGACAGATTTTTGCGTCTACTTTTCGTTGGAATGTATGCCACGGCCAAAAGGTCCTGTAATTTTGGAAGGTAGCCTCGCCCTCTATGTGCATAGTACACAAATGAGCAAGAATTGCTTTCCCGTTATTCCAACTTGATTGATTCTATGCGTTCCAAACTTCTGGTCAAAATCATAATACACAGTGTATTAAGTGCATTAAAATTGAGCAACGAAAAGCTACCCCTCCAGCAAATTCTACAGATTTCCTTTAGGGAAGGAATACAACAATTGCTAACTGGAGATTAGAACTATGCAAAACGAAAACCTCCTTTTAAAATCAGATTAATAAAGCCAAATTTTTAAAATCGAAACCTTTTCGTCTACAAGTCGCAGCATATTCGGACTCAGCGAATGTTTCTATACATCCCCAATAAAAACCTCAAAAATTGGTTCTTGGTAGAGTTCGGGAGAATTTGGGTATTTTGAATTAGTCAGGTCATTTCAAGTCCATGGAACTCTTAATCATTATAGTCATCCGATTAGGACAAAAATTTGTAGAATTCTGTGAAAGCCTTCTTCAGCATCCTTCAGGATGCAACCATTAAAAACAAAACAGCTTTTCTAACTTAGACTGTTTTTCAGACCTATCTCTTCTATAGTTGTCCGATTTTTATCAAACTTGACAGAATTATACAAAAGCATAGAAAACTTAAGAATACTAAGTTTGTAGACGTTTACATTGAAAAGAAAATAGTTTTTCTCAGTAAAACTAGTTTTCCGACCGATTTTTCTTATGGGAGCTATTAGATATAGTCATCCGATCCAGTCGGTTCCAACATATTAGTAGCGTGCAGCGAAAAGAAGACTCTGTGCTCGATAGCTTCAAAACTGAGAGATTAGTTTGCGTAGAAACAGACAGACGGACGGAGAAAGTGCAATCGACTCAGCCTGATCAAGAATATACATTATATATAGTTTAATGGGTCGGAAAGGAATATTTCTATGCGCTGCAAACTTCTGGGCATAATTACAATACACTTCGCAAGCGTATAAAAATCCAACGAGAAAAGGATGTTAAGTTCCTTGCGTTTAGAGTTCAATCTAATACAAGGCCTCGGTGGCGCAGTTGGCAGCGCGTAAGTCTCATAATCTTAAGGTCGTGAGTTCGAGCCTCACCCGGGGCATGTAATTTTTTTTTTTTTAATTTTTAATTTTTAGTGGCAACAATCGGCAAAAACTTTTCTACCAGCTTAAAAATTTATGATGGGCGCTAGATGCTAATGCCAAATCTGATACTTTTTTAGAATTGCAGATGGTACAATAAAATTGTTTAGATGTTGGTAACGCACAAAGAGAAGCGTCTCCGACCACATAGAGTATCTATGTTCTTGATCAGCATGACGCGCTAAGTTGATTTAGCCATATCTGTCTGTCCGCCTGTCTTTTTCTATGCTATCTTCCTAGTCAGTTTGAAAGATATCTTCATGAATCTTTTCACGAAGTCTTCTGGCACAAATACGCTGCACATTTGTCGGAATTGGTCGGATAAGATGACTATAGCATATAACTGACATAAAAACGATAATCATAAAACGAGATATAGTGGAAAAAACTTGTTTGTTTTTAATAGAAACGTCTCCAAACTCCGTACTTATTAGTTTACTCTTCTTTTTCATGATGCCACCAAGTTCTTCATAGAAAAAAAGGTCCAAGGAATAGACTTAGTAAGAAAAACTTTAATGTTTTTAATGGAATCGTCTCCAAATTACGTACTTTTTAGTTTGCAATGCTTTTCCATGATTCCACAAAGCTTGGTCGAAATCGGACATCTATATGGAATAGCTGCCATAGAAAACATAGGTCTTAACAAGAAAGAAAGTCGGTCAAGCCCGACTATAACATACTCTGTACCAAGAAAATTATACTCTCAGCATAAATTTTGATGCTGCAGTAGCAGCGAACAGTCTTTTGATCATAACTCGAAAACCGTTCATCCGATCTTCTCCATTCCTTTGGCGGATCGATAAGTTATCCTGCTAACTAAATATGTCTAGAAGGAGCTAGCCATCTATCTTCAAAACTGTGGGAGATATAACGTTTTTTGTAAATTGCGGGGGCGGGAGGGGGCGTGGCCAAAATTGAAAATAAACTTGATCTGCCTGCAGCATAAGAAGCATATGTCCCATACATGTCAAACCTCTATCTCTTACCATCTCTGAGATCTGTGCGTTCATACGGACAGACGGACGGACAGACGGACAGACGGACATGACGGACATGACTCGGCTGTTGATGCTGATCAAGAATATATATACTTTATAGGGTCGGAGATGATTCCTTCTCGATGTTACATACTTTTGCACAAACTTATAATACTCTGTGTACCTATGGTACAGAGTATAAAAATAGTCTTAGTATGAAAAACTGTTTCATTTTCAATGGTAGCGTCTTCAATTTTTCATTTAATTAATTAATTTGCATTAGAAAATAATTCTACACTCTTACACTCACTTCTCCCGAGGCAAGGACTTGATTAATAAAACTTAATTCTGAAAATTTTTCTTGGTCTTGTTTCCAAATTATAATATTGAACAATTTCCAAGAAAGTCGTTATCTTCACCCTAATTTAACCCAAAGTACCAGCTGCGTCATCCATCTCCGTTGGCCAAAACCGTTGCCACACAGGGGCCATAAACACCTTGTGGGCCTGCTGCAATTTTCAAAATGGCCAAAGCAATGGCTTGCGCAAGATGGCCAGCAATTTAAACGCCGCCAGTTGCCAGTCGTTTGGATGCCATTGCCAA
The DNA here is from genome assembly GCA_035044985.1 of Lordiphosa fenestrarum. Classification (NCBI taxonomy): domain Eukaryota; kingdom Metazoa; phylum Arthropoda; class Insecta; order Diptera; family Drosophilidae; genus Lordiphosa; species Lordiphosa fenestrarum. Next base: position 948,662 of record JAWNNO010000849.1, on the reverse strand, counting down.
ACTATGCAAACTATGGCACACACACGGACACACCCGCCCCACCCGTGGGGCGCCCGCCGCCCCTTGCGTTATACGCCATTCAACTGTCGAAGCTGGCGCAATAAAATCGAACAATTTATAGACTTGCGATCCATTTGCTGCGCAATAATTGCGCCAAATGTACAAAAATTAAGAAAAAAGAAATCGGAGAGCGAACCAGAACAGAAGAAAATACTTTTAAAAGACCCGAAAAACAACTTTGTGTAGGAAGCAGGCGTGAAGTGCTCCATGAACGGCCATCGGCGATCCTCACAGAAACCATTTCCACTTTGGACTGTTGTTGTTTAGCTTTTCGTTTAATAGCCGGGTACTTAAAAATCCGTTGACTCACAGTGGCCCGGTGGAGTGCAGGAAGTAGCAAACATTTTTTTGGGTCTCATCGCATTCACCACCGAATCCGCCAACGTGGGCAGTAATTAATCTCTGGCCAAAAAGGAAACACATTGCTGATTATGTGATAAATGCTCCCTGCTGGCCTTTACATGGCGCAGATCTTCAAAATCTCTGATCTTCATAGCTCGATCTTGGTTCTCTTTTGCCTGGCATCTGTTTCATTTCACTCCGCGCCCATTGTCGTCATTGGGCTGCCGCCTTTCGTGTCGTTCGGTTTTTCTTTGCTTTTCTTTTTTTTGTTGCTTTGTTCTTTACTTTGGCTTTTGTAGATTTAACCTCCAGCCTGCTCTTTTCTCGGATGTTTTTTAGGCGACTGATCTTTTGGCCTTCGAGGGCAGCGCACCTGTGTATATGGAAATGTGTTCAGAAACATATTGAAAGGAATTCAACTTTTCAGGGAAACTTCAGCCATATTGAAATGACAAGAGAAATGACAGTTGAATGTCAACAACAGCTCATAGTCTTTCTGTCTTTCGTTTGAGGAAATTTTTCAGATTTAAGCAACTTTTGTATGAGATCCGAGGTCAAGATTTAAAATAAAATTTATCGAAGATCTTCAAAAGATAATACAAATAGGCTACTTCTATTGGCCTAGGCTAAGGTTTTGCGAAACAGCATGCAAAGTTTTAAAGCTAATTACAAAAGAAAAGAACTTATTCAAACCAGATAATTATCCCGGTAATTATAAGTAATCTGTAACAAAGGTAAGCAGAGTGTATTTAGCTTGTGCAAATGTAAGTAACAGCCACAGGGTAGCATAATCTACTCCATACAGCAGTGGTGGGCAGCAAATTTGAGTTTAAAAGCAGCAATTTGTTATTTTAACTCGCTTCGAAGCGAGGCAATTGCACTTTTCGTTCTGTCTCCTTGTGTAAGGCGGCGCCAAAAAACCATTTGACGTAAAATACAACTGGGGGGCAATGGCAGCATCGCTGAGATGGATGAAATCATGATCAGCACATGCTTCTAGCGAGCATCCTAAACTCCACTCTAATGTACGCTGCAACTATCTGGGTGGAAGTCTTGGGGTTCCCAGCTACAGCAAGTCGGGTTTCCGCTTCACAAATCTACTATGCGCATTGAGAGATTGCTGCGGACTTAGAACAGTGTCAGACGACGCTGCTCTCGTCATTGCCGGCAAGGTGCCGATTGAGGTTTTGGCCTTGTAAGCGACAGACATCACCTGACTGAGCCAGGAACGGAGGCATCCAAGGAAGCATCATCTTATCCCAAACATACGAAAGTGGATTAAACAGATACTTGGAGAGGTAAACTACTGTCTCAGTGGGCACGGGTGCTACAGAAGCTATTTTAGCCAGTTCTGACATGACCCAGCGCCAGACTGCATTTGGTGTAAGGGACTCTTGGTGAAAGGATGCAGCTCACGTGCTCTTCTGCTGCGGCTGTAGGTGAAGAAATAACAGCCGAAAACCGAGCAGATCTAAAGAACTAAGGGATGCAGTCAACAGCTTTGCTGCTATCAAATATCTTTGCAGACAGGAGAGGCAAACAGCAAATGCGATTTAAGGAACGCCACTAGCCCTGCGAAGCATTGCCCCTCCCGCAGGAATGAAGCACTGTACTTTATGCCGCCCAGCATTAGTTTGTTTTGTTATAAAGGAAAAAAAACGAAGCATACATATATTGTATGGCCGGCGGCTGTCGACATGAATCAGTTCTCTATATTTTACTGCAAGATCATAAAACGAAATGCTCACAGACATTATAAAGCCATAAAGCAGCAACTAAAATTCAAGCAAAAAGAGCATAAAAGTGATAAAAGTGAATTTCCATGGGCAGTTTACGATGCCCTAACTCTTACCATATGGGCAGGGGATAGCCGAGGTGGAGGTGGGGCCGAAACCAAGTGAGAAAAAATTCGACAATAGAAAAATCGTTTAAGAAAAATGATAATTGCACTAATTCTAGAGCATCACTGCATTGTATCAGCTGGCAGGTGCTTAAAAGTTCACTCTTTCCCCCCACCCACTGCTGCTCCTTCCCCGCCCCCTCCATCTTCTTGGTTGGCCATGACAAAGTTTGGCAGAAGCGGGAGGAATTCATAAATTTGGTTTCCTTCCTCCCGCTGCTGCTACACTGATTTTTATGGCAATTCAATTGCACTGCCACTGAATTTGGTTTCCTGCAGCTTGCTACCGTATGGCGATGTAAGATCTGAGTTTTGTGTAAACAAAATATAAAAAAAAAATCCCCGGCACCACCGGTCATGGGTCGCGCACTTGTCGGCCCAAAAGACTCAATAGTGGAAATACATTTTTCTTTTCTCTTCATTTTTTTTTTATTTTTTGCCTTGGGGCAACGAATCGATCGGGGTAATTTATGGTGGCCCTCGCTTGTCGAATTGTACAGCAGACATGGATATATTTTTGTCTTGGGTTTGTTCGTTTCGGGTAATTATTACTTTTTTTCCAATGTAAACAAATTTGCGTGCGGCTAATTTTAGTTAAAGAGATAATTCTTTTGCTTTTTACGATATTTGCGGCCTCATTTTGTTGGCGAAAATCGATGGGATTTTGTGTAATGAGGTTAGAGGGCAGTTTGGTACAAGCAATAGAAGTATTTACTCAAAAATGTTCCGAATTCCAAGGGAAAAAGTAAAAAATTAAATTAAAATTCAGCAAATAGAAGGGTTATGCAAAGGATGGCCATAATCCAGTGTTGTTAATACACTGCTAGCCAACTGTACCACAAAATATAACTGACCTTTAAGATGCATTTAACTTTAAGATGCCAACACAGCATTAGGGAACTCCTTAGAAAGGAAGAGAATATGCTTAGAACAGCCTCCTGGGCAAAACCCAAGGGCATGAGACAACCAAAAGCATTAATAGTGAACCACAACCTCAAAAGGTTCCAGAAATTGATCCAACAAGGAAAGAATGTGCTCCGAATCCTGACAGGACTCTACACGGGTCACTGCAAGCTGCGGGGTCACCTACACAAGAGAAGGAGGAGTCCTCTGAACATATACTAGCACACTGCGATGCTCTAGCTCTAGCGCAGATGCTGAAAGAGCTTCCACAGCACTTCTGCAGCGAACATTCTTTGGTTCATAACTCGACTTTCGTTTATCCAATATTTACCAATCATTGGCCGGATCGAAAAGTATTCCCGAGTAACAAATATGACTAGGTACTATACAAAGCTTCTATCTATACAGCTATGGGGAGATGACTTTTTTCCAAATAGAAGTCGCTGGAGGGGCCGTGGGTAGTTGAAAATAAACTAGCTCTGCCTGCAAGTTTAGGATGTCCTATACAAACTTCTATCTCCTGCGATCTGTTTAGATCAGACGGAGGAATAGACGATTTGGCTATTGAAGCTGATCAAAAAAATATATAAATAGGTACTTGTTTCAGGAGGAGATTCTTTCTTCTAGTTTTTACATATTCTTGCACAAACTTAATATACTCTATACCTTTGATGCACCCAGAAAAAAGTAGAACGAATAAGTTAAGAGCGAACGGTCTTAAAAAAATATTTATTCGTTCTTGAATCTTCAAGAATTTCGCTCTTGAAATCGAGCTAAATTCATTCTCAGTATGATGTATTTAGGCGAGGGGACTGAGGTAAAAAAAACAGAGAGGAGAGCAAGCACATTTGAGAGCATACAGCGTTGAACTCGCTCTCTCAGTTTGATTTTTTATGGAAGACGGGTGTGTGGGGAAGCTATCGAGCGGAGGGCGCAATCAATTTTTGCACTGATGTTGCTTTGGAATTCCCAACCGATTATGCCATTGCTGGCATGGAGCGACGGCTGTGCGACTGTCAGTTGACAGGCAAAGACTGATACTCCTTTGAGGTGTTATGTATTCCTCGAGCCGGCTAAAACTACAGCTGCTACATGGCTTAACAATTAGTTTTCCATGAAATAAATTTTAACAAAATGGAAAAAAACAACTGCTTTTAAATTGTTGTATGATTGGAATCTGTGAAGCTCTTGATTTAAGAGTAAACGATCTTACTCTTGAATCTGATGAGCTCTTGATAATCGGAAGAACATTCTATAATTCGGTCAATGCTGTATGCTCTTGATTCAAGAATGAATAACCTTGGATTTGAGTTCGTTTGGCACTTGATTCAAGAATTTTGCAACTTGCTTAGAGAATGTTTCGTTCTTAGATCAAGTATTAAAGCTCTTGGATCAAGAAAACCGGGATCAAAAATTCATACTTGGATCAAGAATTTCGCTCTTAAATCGAGAATTTTCACTCTTATCGAACTATTGATCACGAAAACTCTTGATCCAAGTATGAAATTCTCTATTTTTTCTCTGAGTGTGCAGATTATAAAAACGAACGGTTCAAATATATTTGAGTTTGCTAACATAAGATTTCCCAAATTTACAATTTTGATATAACTTTTCGTTGAAATGAAACGAATCGGATTCTTTTGCGGCTTTGAGCATTGCTGGTTCGGTTTCCCAATTCGGTTAGCATGAATAAGAGGTTCGATGTGGTTTGGCTCGATACTGAAACCGTGTGTATTCTCCTATAACTTTCCTTCTAAGAAATTGATTTATTTCATTAACTTTTACTTAAAAATTTCGAAATTTATTAAGCTCTGAAATTAGACTGACAATTTTTCTAAGATTTCCAAATAGATGATTCTTTTGAATTATTTCTTCTCCGATGTTTTCGTTTCGATTTTTGGCTCCTTTACACATTCCTTCTTTTTATCGATTTTATCACCGTCCTTGGCTTGAACATTTAGGAAGGTATTGCAGGTGGACTGTTTCGTATTTTCCTTCTCGACGTGCTTTGGGGACTCGCACTCCATTTTTTCACCGGCACCCACATCTTTTGCTGTTGCTTCCGCTTTATTTCCTTGGACTTTCTTTCCTTTATGTCCTGCATCTGATTTTGATTCTGATTTATTTCCCTCGACTTCATTGCATTTATCGCCGGCATCTGATTTTGATTCTGCCAGCAGAGTAATGCATTTTGCTTTATCTAGCTTCTTGGCCTTTTCTCCACCGCCGGCCTTGCTCCGCTTGACTTCTTTATCGTTTTTAGTAACATTTTTGGAAGATGCTTCTTTGGATTCCGGTTTTTTGGGTTCCTTTGCATCTGGTGCCTTTGCTTTGGGATCTTTCGGCTTGGATTCCTGTGCTCCTGCTTTCTTTCCTTTTACCTTTTCTCCGGCAGCAATATTTTTTGCTGCTGGTTTCTTTGATTTTGCATCTGGATTCTTGGCTTTCGGTTCCTCTGCTTTGGCCTTCTTTCCTTCTACTCCGCTAGCTGTTTCTGGATTCTTGGCTTTCGGTTCCTCTGCTTTGGCCTTCTTTCCTTCTACTCCGCTACCTGTTTCTGATGGTGTTGCCACATTTTCAAGGTTTCGTCTACCTCCCAACAAAGTGATGCATAGATTTTTGTCTGGCTTGTTGGACTTTACTGCTTCCCCCTTCTGAGTTGGCTTCTTGTCAATGCCTGACTTGGTATTATTGTCACCTTCAGTTCTCTTGGTGGTCATAACTAAAAGAAGGGCTTTAGAGTAAAAGTGTGCATCATCAGACGGGTCTGTCTGGACCCGCTTCATCCTAGTTTGTGCCACTCCTTACTTACCAGGCCCTGTTCTCAGGCTCCTCCTTGCCGTTTGAAGGCTAATCTCCATGAGATAACGTCGACATTGTTCAAGCAATGGATTCGCGGAGCGCATCATCTGCCGATGAGGTGAGCAACTTAGACAAAAGTTTCTATGGAAATTTTAGAAAGTCACTTTAATTTCAGATCTCAACTCGATAATGAAATATGATTTAACTGCCTGCTTAGTTTATAGGGCTTTACTTCTTTCCCAGCCGGCCTCCTTTTTTGGACTTGTCATCCTTGGCCGCGGGCTTGGCAGTCTTGTCACCAGCTTTAGCTTTACTTTTCTTGCATTTATTTCCTGAACCACCGGGTGGTGTCTTACAGCGAGGTGCAGTGCTTGCTTTTACTGGCGGAACCATACAAAAATTCATATTTTTGGGGGGAATTCAATCAACAACTTACCTCGTCCGCACATATCCGCAACCTTGCCATGTTTCTCCTGGCTTTTAGCTTCTTTCTCCTTGCAAAGGTCCTTCTCAGCCTCTGCATTTTTCTTGCAGGGATCGCTCTTCGTGACTTCGCTTTTCTGACCAGAAGCCCGGCGAATGGACATCAAGGCATCGCTCATGCGCATGAATGTCAAACTGTTGGCAAATCGATTCATTTTGGTAATTTAAAATAATTTTGATTTATTAAAAGATTCCTAAAAATTTCTTCAGTAACTCTCTGTGTTAACTACACAAGTTTAAAAAACCAACATTGATTTCAAATGTTGCTGTATTTACATTCGAAAAATGAAGCTTAAAACGTAAAGTTGAAGGTTATTTACAATGGGAGTTTATAAGTGAAGTTACAAATAGATAAACATAAGAAATGTAAATGCCGGAGTTGGTGTTGACGCTCCACGGCTTACAAGTGATATAAAGAAACTCTCATAAGCATATTCAAATGAGAAATTCCAAAAAGAATATCAAAATTAACTCATATTTTTGAAATATCAACCTTCGAATATTTTCAGAATATTTTCATATCAGATATAAAACATATTTTTCTAAAATTTTGCGGCGATGGCTTTGCTTCAGCTTTTTCAATGTTTTATATTGAAGGTAAACTCATCTTTTTGTACCTAAAATTGAGCTACGATTAATGTTAGGATGACTCGTAGAGCTACATCTAAATATGGTGTCTTTTAGGGTGTGCCAAATCAATAATATTACTTCTAAAACTTTAAAATTTCATTCAAAACTGTATTCTAAAAGATAAGCTTTCTAAAGTTCCACCAGCCAAGCTTCCAGCAACAAAATATCTATATTGAAATGATACATTTCAATATCGAAAGAAATATCGATACAGATATTTAGAAAATTTATATTTCAAAAGCAGAATTGATGGTTTTTTGAGCAGCTTATCCTAATTACTTTGAACTGTAGAGGCTTTGGCGAAAGACTGCTGCTACTGCAGCATCAAAATGTATGCTGAGCGTATAATTTTGTTGGTACAGAGTATGTTATTGTCGGGCTTGACCGTCTGCGGATGAGTGCATCAGCTATAGCCAAAACTACTTGATTAACTTTATAACTTCGACTTTGAATGCAATTTTGTTCTTGGAAGCCCCTTAAATAAGTACAAAACATTCTACAAATCGAAAAATATTCCCAATATGTTCAAGTTCTAGAATCAAGAACTTTTCCCTTCCATGCAAAATTAATTTATTTTTGGACTTTGGACCTTTTTCAATCATCAAGTTATGCGATTCTGTAGACTTGTCGCCTTCTGTTGAATGCTTTATTTTAGGGTATCTTTTCATTGTTTGTATTTCAGACTAGTTAGAGATATTATTAAGGATTTCAATGACAAATTTTGACTGCTTGTAAGTCAGATAATATGGATTCGAATTGGGTTAGAGGTAAGTTTGTTTGTTGATTTACTTCTTTCCAAACCAGCCCCGCCACTATTTTTGCCGACCGTGCTTGCCCTTTTATCATTCTTTCTTACAAGGGTCCTTCTTCTTGCAGGGATCTTCCTTCTGGGAACAATCTTGCTGTTTCTTGCAAGGATCTTGCTGTTCAATGACAAATTTTGACAGCTTGTAAGTCAGATAATATGGATTCGAATTGGGTTAGAGGTAAGTTTGTTCGTTGATTTACTTCTTTCCAAACCAGCCCCGCCACTATTTTTGCCGACCGTCCTTGCCCTTTTATCATTTTTTCTTACAAGGGTCCTTCTTCTTGCAGGGATCTTCCTTCTGGGAACAATCTTGTTTTTTCTTGCAAGGATCTTGCTGTTTCTTGCAAGGATCTTGCTGTTTCTTGCAAGGATCCTCCTTTTTACAACCGTCATCTTTCTGACAAGGATCCTTCTGACAGGTATCTTTTTTGCACGGATCTTGCTTTTGGCCACAGCCCGCCTTGGGAGAACCATCATTTTGAGAGGATTCCTTCTTTTTCGCGCTGGTATCTTCGCCACATTTATCATTCTTAGCTCGCCGAGCGGACATCAGGGCATCGCTCATCTTCATGAACGTCAAAGTAGTTAAGCGATTCATTTTGGTGGTAAAATGGAAATATTTCAAAAAAATTTCAAAAAATACAATTTGTGTTTCGGATTTGCTAGAAATTTTGTGCTGAATACTCCAAATTGGGGGTAACTGTGTCACTTTGTTCTCAATTGTTGCTTTGTTTCTGGAGTTTCCAATTACAAGTTTGGAAATTTTCTTGGGCTACCGCTACCGCTTGGCCTCAAGTCAACCACGACCACACATTAACCCACAAGGAGAAACAGGGCATCAGGGCATCAAGTGGCCGGGCCAACGTCAAGGCGGCGCCATGTCAAAATATTTGTCATCGATGATCGCTTGAATTTATGGTGTGGATAATTAGGCGACTGCTGTGTCAGGATGTAAAAATGAATCCACATTTATTTTGGTCTGTGATCCACTTGAACCCGATATGCGTTATTTTATGTTGAGGTTTGACAACTTGGAATTTTTACTAATGATCTGAATTGATGGTGAAAAGGTTATAATTCAAATGATTTTGAACCTAAATATTTTGTAAATTTTGTATAGGCCAGCGGCTGTTCATCGGTTTGCGGCCACACCTCTTGCCTCACTTTTTCTTCACCTTTTATTTTCTCAAGTTGTCGGCTCGTTGACTACCCATTGACGCGGCTTTTGAAAAGAGCCGAAAACAAAATCAATGGAATGATCCATTTGACGATCGACAACCATATCCATCAGAGTGTGCGATGTACTTTAAACGTTTCGCCTGCGGAACTTCACTTGCTGAGGGTGGTGGGGGAGGTGTGGCTGATCAACCTTTCAGCGGGAGAAGAAAAACTTTTCTCCCGAATTATTCAAAAGGAAATTAATCTTAATCTTGAGCACATGTGCCAAAGTCTACACACATGCGAGGGTGTTTCAGTGTGTGTGCGTGTGTGTAGGAGTCCGATCTATTTCAAGGCCTAGGCCCATCCTTTCATTGTTGTTGTTGCCGGCTGCCTCTGTGTTGTATTTTTTTTTTGTGTTTTCCTCGATTGAAGTTTGGCCGACGTTCGTCAAATTTGTTGGCATCAGCAAACAGTTTGAGAATTCCAACTACAAAAACAACAACAACAACAACCACAATTGACGAGAGGAAGGCATGCGCTTTGCAGACGAGGACCACCCAAAGCGCTCTCCCTCTCCCCACACCAACCGTCCATAAATCCATATTTCTCTAGCTGCTGCATATAAATTACAGGTCCATACTGCAATCATTCATTCATACAAGAGAAGATACCCCACCCCCACCCAGTATCACCCCAACACCCCCGCTCACCACATTTCGTGTAAACATGTGTAAATCATGACCCGTTGATGGCCTCCACGTAGCAACATGTGACGTCCTCCCAGCTTAAAAACTTTTGCACTGCGACCCGCTCCCGTCTGCCGCTGCCCCCCAATCCCTTTGGGCTGTATTTTGTTTAGATAAATTAGTTGAGGAAAGCTACATATGTGTGCCCGATCCTCAACTGCAACCATTTGGCCGCCCAGGAACGAAATGTTCGTTCTTAATCGGATTGTCCCAAAAGCAAATATTATTTATGCCAGAGCCCTGAGAACTTTTTCACATTCGGTTTGGTTGCATATTGTGATCTCGCAAAGGAGAAGGAGGAGGCGAGGAAGGATGGAAAGTGGAAACGATTGCATTTCTGAAATAATTTTTCGTTCTTGTTTTTTTCGGTCATGTTTGTTTATACTTAAAGCGTTAAATCAATAAACACATTTGAGCCAGGCAAAGGGCAAGTTTGGAATATATTAATATGTTGTTGAATGCTTCAAAATTGGAAGTAGGCATAGTCCGGATGGCCTCTGCCTCTCAATGCACAAAAATTGGCCCTAAAACGCTTTCTGAGAAATGACAAAATGCTATTCGGGGACCTAACGGATGACTGGAATTTCATCGACCGATGGGAAGTTGCTATATGATGCCGGTTAACTCTTTTAAAGTTCGCGAAAGAGCAGGTCGAGTATAGCATTTCCTCATACTTGGATTCGTCCTAAATCTAAAGATATGGCCCGACAACAGCTTTTTGCATTTTTTTGCTCATTTAAATTGAATACCTCTGCAATTCCGTTAGCGACGACAGATATCTGAAACTATATCATCAATGGCTTGACAGACTTAACTTAAGGGCTAAAAGATGCGGGTCGCAGTTCATGCATTTTCACCTCTTTTTACCTTATTTTGTTCTAAGCGATTTTCTTTTAAGTTATTTTATAATAGAGCATTTTATTCTCCGTAGAACAGATGTTGGCTCCATGAATTTGGTTACTGTCTGACAATGTTATTCGCATATTTCTAAGAACACATCGATTTGCTTCCTTATTTCTGCTTATACTAATATTCCTAATTGGTTTGAATTTCGAAACGTGCCTTCATCCCAAAATGATAGTTTGGCTAATTTTTATAAGGAATGAGGTTCGATTTTCGTGAGCAAGATTCTTAGTTTATAATTATATTCGTCAAGACTCACTATTTGTTGCCTTTTTCAGTTTCACCATCATTTTCAAATTTACCGCCAATCCAAATCGACACAAGATCAATATGCGGTCATACTGGCAGTCCAGTGCCATTAGCAGCACTGCTTTCACAATTTATCGCCAAGCGATAACTATGTCGATCACCCGCAAATGCTTTAAAATTGCAGCGAAAACGGTAGCCCCAAACCAATTGAAATATTAAATTCCATCAAGCCGCTGCAATCAGAGCCAATTGCAGCAATTAATTTCAACAATACCTTTATATCTACCCCTAATTTTTACTTATTCTTCTCCACTATTTTTTTTGTCCACCTTTTTAGACAAGCTATTTATTGTTTTGGGCGGTTTTTGAACTTTATTTTGAAACCATTTGGTTTGATTTTGTAAGAAAGTTCAAATGTAAATAATGTACTGTCTCCGCTTAGTCGTTCCTTGTATGATACTTCTGTTCGTCTCAATGTACAATTTCCCAGATGCTTTGGACGGTTTTACATTCCTTTCCCGGTCAGAAGTGTTTTTCATTCTTGCCGCTAGTTCAATCATCAGGCTTGTCAGAGTTGTCATCCTTGCAGGGGTTGTTATCTTACTCGGAGAGTTGGCTTTCTTTGTCTTTGCACCTTCCTTACCTCTTACAAAGATCGTCTTTCTTTTATTTACGAGTTTAATTTTTCTTGTGCGAGTTTTTTTTCTTTTAGCTGAGCTCGGACGTCTGGCGATTGTATCTCTGACGATTGTATCTCTGGCAACAGTACCTCTGACAACTTTACTGAACTTCTGATCCACTGTACTTCTAAGGGCTGTACTTCTAAGGGCTGTACTTCTAAGGACTGTACTTCTAAGGGCTGTGCTTCTAAGGCCGGTACTTCCAGCAACTGTTGTATGTCTTGCAACTGTATTTCTTGCAATTGTATTTCTTACAACTGTACTCCTTAAAGGCATTTGCCTTGTCGAGATCAAAATGTTTTTTATGAAAAAGGTCGATCTATTTCTGGAGGGGATTGTTTTTATAAGAATTCTTATTTTTCTTGCAGAAGTTTCTGATCTTTTAGCTTTTTTCCCTAACACCGCCATTGCTTTTTAAGCAGGAATCTTTACAAAAATTACCAAATAATTTATACGAAAAATCTGAAAATATAACTAATTTCGATCACTTAACAAATGCTTACTAAGGCAATTTTAAACGCTTGAAATTGAATAAAATGTATAGATTACATGTAACCTGAAGTCTGCTTCTCCACTAACTTTTTAGCTTTCGACTTTTTATTTCCGTAGCTAACATAGAAAAAGGTCGATTACTAAATATTGTACTTGAAAGTTTCGAGTGTTTTATTCTTGAAAGTACTTAAATTAAGTACGAAAAGTTCTGCAATCGGAAAAGCCTCCCCGAAAAAATTGAACACAAAATAATCTTGCAATGCCAGCCAAAAAATGACCAACAGATAATGCGAACCATTTGTAAGCTCGTCTGCTCTTAAAATTCCCAACTGCTTTTAACACTTTTCATATGGAACCCTTGAAGCCAATATTCTTAATCTTTATAAATATTTGCCAAGAATAAAAACTTTCTACCATTTGCTTAACTTTAATAAATGTAAATAATGTTCAAAGATAGATGTAATAGTTTCAAATTTACCGCCAATCAAAATTGATATAGGTGGCAACGCTGCCCTCTTGATCAATATGCGGCCACACTGGCAATACAGTGCAGTTAGCAACACAGTTTTCACAATCTATCGCCAAGCGATAAGTATATCGATCACCCGTAAATGCTTAGTAGTGATTCATATTCGCAAAGTAATATAGACAGACGGCCAAATAAATTATTAAAAATAGCAACGAAAACGGAGCCCTAAACCAATAGAAATATTCAATTCCATTAAGCCGCTGCAATAAGTGCCAATAGAGCATTGTCGCCCTTTTGGAAGCCTGTATGTGTGTGTGTGCGTGTGTGTGAGTGTGCGTCGCATGTGAAAGGAGAAAAAAAGTGTACAGCCGACGACGCGCAGGCGCCTAATTAAAAAAAGACAAAAAAAAACGCGAGTGAAAATTAATCAAGAAACAGTGCAAATTTCGCCAACTGTGTTTGGCCACGATAATTAAGTCAACGATAATTATAATCCGAAGAAAATGGGTTGTGCCGTGAGTACAGCACGAGATAAAGAAGCCATCGAACGTTCGAAGAACATCGATAGGGCCTTGCGGGCTGAAGGCGAACGTGCTGCTTCGGAGGTGAAATTGCTGCTTTTGGGTGAGTCTACCTAAGAGACAGATAATTAGTCTAGACATAAGGAATTTTTTACGGAAATAATGTTTTCCACCTAAGGGGTGGGGTTGACTTTTCGCTGTGGTGAGTTCGTTGGACAGCAGGATTTGCCGGCTGAAACCGAAGCCACATGGGTTGCTTCTAGGGATGCCGGAAATATAATCAAAAAATATCTCCACGATCTAAGATTCTGCGAACAAAGCCAAAACCTTTTATAAGTAAAGAACCCGGTCTAAGAATTGAACCTTAGGGTTCGAACCTACTCCAGAATTTCAGAATTAACCCTAATTGCATCATACTTACATGTGTATTTATGTCTGTGATGCACATTACGCAATACACATGTCTAATAATTCCGCTGGGCGATAAGAAAATTGAACGTAAATTGAAACCAAATGCCGCTCCGCAGCTTCAACAAGTGGGGCGCCTCCATATCGACTTGGCGTTGAATGACTGACACTTGTATGTAGAAATATCGCTTTGTGGTTAGGCATCTTTGTAGGAAATCCACTGAAGCGTGGCCATATCACATTATCGACCTGACCTCTGCGGCTGAAAACCCTTCGCACAGTGAAATTGTACACCACCAAAACCAAACAATCATCATCTTAACCTTCTGCAATTAAATTTCCACAAACACACACACACGTACATAACGGTTACTCTGTTTGTGTGAATGTGTGTGTGTATGCCTAGTGCACTTTTCATTTTCATTGCCATTCAATTTCGAAAACAATGCATTTTTTTCCAACATTTTTCAAGTAGCTCTGGGGCCTGCACTTTGTGCCGCTGGTTGATTTGCTAATGAAGCGGCGCTCGCCATTGATGACTCAGGGCGACTGTGGCAACGGGTGGCAGGAAGAGGCGATGCCGGGAGGCTGTATATCCAGCTGAAAATGAGAACACTAAACTGCAGAAAATTGTTGACAAAGTTAAGGGAAGATAATAGTAATGATGTTCGACTTGATGTTGAATATTCTCACCTTAAGAGTGGAGAAAATGCAACAAGGGAGCCATTTTCAAGGAGACTAGCCTAGCGATTTTCTATTTAACAGCTTACACCTAAGGCAAATCATTAATTGTCCGCTTTCAAGTACTCAGATCCGAAACTGTACCGGTTTAAGATTATTTTCGGTTCCGTTTCAGTACCGGTTGTGGAGTCTGAAACGGTTCTGTTCAGTGAACGGTTCCGGTTCGATTTCCTCTTGGGCTAAGGGAAGAAAGGGTGCAAACCGTTAGGGAATTGGTTGGGTTCGAACCGGTTCGGCTAACACCATTTGATATTAGTAAACTAAATAGCCATTTAAAAAAAATTATACTAGGGTTGCCCCATAAATCTAGAGATTTTCGTATAAAAGTTTAGACTTTGAACTGAACTAGGAAAACTTTATAAGTAAAGTTACAAAAAAATTGTCTACTACTAAATTTTAGGGAAGGAAAACTGAACTGAATATTAGTCTCCATATAAGATTCATCATGTGCGGTAAAGCGATTTTCGTATAAAAGCTTAGACTTTGAACTAAACTAGGAAAACTTTATAAGTAAAGTTACAAAAAAATTGTCTACTACTAAATTTTAGGGAAGGAAAACTGAACTGAATATTAGTCTCCGTATAAGATTCATCATGTGCGGTAAAGCGTTAAGGCATCAGTAAGTAGTCAATGGAAGTAGTGCATTTTGCTATCGCCACCTCACCTACTGCAGGGATGTTATAAAAGTTAGTTAAGGGCGTTATCAGTGCTGCAGACTAGATAACTGGTTGTGGATCTCTGCTTGAATAACGCTAAGCCAGTTCGATAGACGAATACAGACCTGTCTCACTAGCTCTTCGAAAGAGAAGAGTGAAGTGCAGGCAGCATTTTCCTCGGTCTGATTAAAATATTCATAAAAGCGCTCGCTTTTGTGATCATTAAACATATGAGAAAATGGTATCCTAGCCGCGACTCTTCTTGAAGAGTCGTTTTTAACACGTTCTTCTGACTAGTTTCGAATCATTTTCGAGTAATTTGAGTCTTAGTTCAATCAACCCGTACTGCAGGGAAGTTTATTCCAAAGAGTTCTCAATCAAAAAACTTGCTTGTGACACCGAGATAAGTGGAGAATCCATTGAAATACTTATTGAAAAGAGTCACAACTTTTAACGCATAAAATTTCGCCATTAAGTGCAAGTAGACAAATTTTATTAAGCAATCAGTTGACATAATGTGCGCTCCTATATGTAAAATAGTTATGTTATCTCACATTGTCAATTCCGAGTAAATTTGTTGAGAGATTCCTGGAAATGCTAAAGTTCTTAAACCAGTACTACATTAACATATAGATTTCTCAATCGACACTCCCTTTCATGCCAGCAGACGGCTTCATCGTGGTTCTTATCTTAAAAATTTCTTTTTAAATTTTTTGTTTGTAAATAAAAATCAAAGCTACTTCAATTATTTAACTGAAAATTGCTGCTAGAAACTGACGTAAAAGGTCATTTAGCGATAATTTTTGATAAGCTCAATATAAAAATTTATACATACAAAATAAATAAATGATGTGCATATATATAAAATGCTTGAAAATGTTGATTAAGTTGCTGTGTTGACAGTTTGGGGTGCTTTGGGCGGGGTTTTCGGTGTATGGGTGAGAAGC
Organism: Lordiphosa fenestrarum; assembly: GCA_035044985.1. Taxonomy (NCBI): domain Eukaryota; kingdom Metazoa; phylum Arthropoda; class Insecta; order Diptera; family Drosophilidae; genus Lordiphosa; species Lordiphosa fenestrarum. The sequence continues at coordinate 932,761 of JAWNNO010000849.1, read as the reverse complement.
AAATGTATCATGTGGTTGGCTTTCTTACTTTTTCCATATCCACATACACATGTACATTGTAAAAGCTTACTCATGCCCCAAATGCCGCTTCCATACATCAGAATTGTGAGCCAAAGGCAAATGCAAATAACGTAACAAATAACAATTGACATTCTTTCTTCGGCTCACAAACATGAAAGAGAAAAGAAACACAAGAAATTAAGCTGAAATGGTGGGTTTGTCAATTGAATGGCGTGTCCAAAGGGAAAAAGGGAGAGTGAACAATGTCGAGTAAAAATTAAGTGTCAGCTGAATTATGGGCACCCCTGCCAACAATAGCAAACATTTTATTAAATCTACACAATAAATGCAATGCTGGAGGCTGCCAATTTCAACAACAGTCCACATAGACACACACACACACACTCGGACACAACTGCATTTGGATGATGGACAACGACGGAGTCCCCCATTTACTTGCGCTAATATCGTTCACCCCACTTTAAATGTCAGCAGTGTCTCTCACCCGCCAGGCCAATTAGCCAGCCTTGTGCGGCTGTGACTGTGTATATGTTGGGGGAGAGAGCAAGAGCACAAGTGATGAGAGTGCGCAGGCGCAGCTAGCACTGGGAAAACAACAAAATTAACTGTCCAAACAACTACAATACAATTAAATGCTAGTCCCAAATGCAAGTGGTGCAAGGTGTTTTCTTGTTGCTTTGCCCATATCAACTATGCGAAACAAAACACTAGACTGCATGGTGTATGACTGTGTCAAACAACAGCTGACACAGGTGGTGTGTGGAGATAAAAGACAGAGCGAGAGATGCCGCCGACAGTCATATTGGGCGTTGACAGAGAACTTTTGTTAACACGGACAGGACAGGAGTTATATATAGCTTCCAAGACTCGTTTTTCAAAGCGTAAAATATTTAGATTTTTTTAGGGCATTATGGCACTGAGCCACTTTTGAACCGGATAATCCCATTTTCAATCCGGTTTACAGACTAGTTTGAAGTGCTCATCCCTTATGCTACTTTACAAAGCACTAGGTTAGGTTAGGTAGATCCGGCTGACCGCAGATGGGGTCACAGGCCGGTAATTATTTGGGTACGTTTGACTTAGAAATCCAATAGTTTTGGGGGCCTCTTGGCCGCCTCTTCCAAAGAAGCACTAACATCAATGTTAATATATTAACATTATGTAACGAGTCAGCGCATGCTGGTCTCTGGCTACAAGGCAATACTTTTGAAACCGAATAGCATGCTCGTTTTTTGAAAACGGAAACAGCTACCAGTTCCCATTCCGCATGGTCTAATCGAAATGGAAAACGGGAACAGGCCCCACTAACTTTAATTAAATAACAATTAGAATGTGATTTTGTGACAAGAATCCAAATATTTGATAGTACCATCGATGGTATTACATTTCAACTGCTTATAAAATGCCTTGATTAACGGATACGGTCGACATTAATTTACTCTCTCGTTTTTTAAAGTTCATAAACTTTTGAATGAGGCCAACGACGATAACGTTTATAACCGGTTCGATCCCCCAATTCCGAACTTTAAAAATAAAAGCTGTACCTGAACCTGTTGTAAACCTGAAACTTCGGTTCGGTTCAACAAAAATGATTACATACTTAACAGTAAATTATATATTTAATATTCCCATATGTTCTGCAAAACGCCAGTGGAACGATCGGTCGAAAAACTAGTTCAAGGTAGGTAGTAGGTATAGGTAGTATAGCTGTCATAGAAAAATAAGTTTTGATAAGACGTCTTAGTAAGAAAACTTTTTTGTTTCCAGTAAAAACGACCCCAATGTTAGCACATATTTGTTTTATATGCTTTCACATAATTCTGCAAGGTTTGGTCTAAATCGGATGACTATAGCTTACAGCTGTCATAGGAACGATCGATCGAAAAACTAGTTTTAGTGACCAACGCATATAGCTGCCGTGGGAATGATAGGTCGAAAAACTGGTTCTAGTGAGAAATGGTTATTTGTTTTTAATTTGTAGGTTCGTTTAACTGGCCAGTTGTTAATATTAACTGATATAAAATTTATTCATTGATAATGTGTTTAGCATAGGCTGAACCTATTTTCTGGTTGGGTTGTCTGAGACTGAAAAAATGTTAAAAATGCTTTATAAGTTCATTCAAAGAAAGTGATTTTCATTCAATTTGTATTTACAAGCAGAAGATGCGGAAATGAACGATTCCCTGTAAGTAGGCCATATCGCTGTAATATTTCCGTTTTGACTGCTTCGTTCCATGCGATTGAATTGTTTACTTTTTTTGTTGTCAAAGAGTGTCTGGGGCCATCCATTTCACACTCTCCAGTTTGCTGATTAACACGTCTTCTCTCTCTCTGCTTGGACGGGGGCCATTTACACTTATCTGAAACTTATTAAACAGGCGTCATTTAACTTGATTACTCATGCCATAAACACTCTCCCACCCATATACTACACATGATTCTACATATATGGCATTGTATAACATTGTGTTTTAGTCACCAATTCTAATGCCAGTAAAATAATCATCATCATCAGTTTGGTTAGACACAACAGACAAGGCCCGAATGTTGTTCTTTGGGGCTAATTATAATACCGCTGATCATGAGGGGAATGATGATGATGACTTGGGCAGGCTTTGTACTCACCGCTAGATTCCGCTCGCTCTCTCTCTCTCTCTCTCTATTGACTGAGCTCCATGTTTGGCCTATTATGGCAACAGTTAACGGTGCATAGATGTTGTTGCTATTATTATTAAATTGACCTTTTTTTGCCACTTCGTTTTGTGTTCGTTCATTTCAGTTCAAACATTTCTTAATTCCCTTTCGTATTCAGATGATATTTTTCTATAGCGATATCCATTTTGATGGCCAAAATTAGTGTTGATTGTTAAGCTTTGACTTAAATTATTATTTGCCATTTGGCCAAAATAAAAAAAAACTGCAAGTACTTTAAAAGACGCCCTGACAAAGTGAAAGTACACATTGTCAATTACCTAACTAGCTAAGAGCTGGGAATGGACCCCAATACATAAGCCAACAGCTGCTGCAATTCACTGTTGCCAAAACAAAACAAAATACAAGAAAACATATAAGAAAAAAAATTGTTTAAAAAAACCCCGGTTAATGTGCCATTGTTGCAATACCTCGTATATCGTTTGATAACCGACATAAACTTTAGACTTTCGGTGATATTTTCATCAACAAGTGGAAACTATTCAACACGTAATATGATTATTGCTTTTATCTAAAAAGACAAAAGGTAAAACCAGCTGTTGAAAGTTTATAGATCTATACTTTATGTTATATACACCTACATATATGGGCCAACTGTGAACTGAATGTGTATATACATTTGTGAATGCATTCCCAAGTGTAAGATTATGCGAAGTTTTGATAAGTTCAATGACCTTTGAGGGCTTGAGTCGGAAAGCGTATGCGAGGAACTATGAACTTGAAGGCAATGCGAAAAGAAAATGATTAATATGAGCTGCCAAAGCGAAATTATTTTTTGCTTATCTCACTGATAAAAGAAAATGTAATTAAAATTTGTACATACACATACGTACACATGTACATAATGGGGAACCAAACCGAAACTAAACAAATCGCTAAGATTCGCATTGCCTCATATTGTTACTCAACGGCGTGATCTCAGTGCTAGCAAAATGCAATTTTTTTGCTAAAAGCAAATACAACATGGATCAATAGGTCACCACATTTTTCTTGCATTTCCACACACATCTGGTAAGAGGTGTTCTCTTGCTTGCAGAAACCACTTCATCACATCTTGCACCTTGTATTATTTTTGCATGAGTATCAACAGCCATTAGAAGCCAAGGTCCATATGGGAGTGGGAAAACAATTTGAACTGCATTTCTAGCATATTGGCCATTGTTGGCGTGAACTTGTGTCAAGGTGTCAAGGCTTTTGGAGGTTGTTGAAATGAACGTCTTCAAATACTGACCAGCTGATGCTTAGATAACTTCCGCCGGGTTCCAATCATTCAGCTGACGATTGATTTGACTCTGCAGGGGTGTGTTGCATCCGGTTGTACCATGCATGGTTACATGCAGCTTAATCAATTTCTTTCCTCTTCTGATGAAACAGTGCCGAACCACGTGTTTAAGCTTCAATATATTCCTGCTTTTGGTCGTCAGTGCTCTCTGACCTCAGCTTTTTAAGTCCTTATCAGAGGTGGGAAATGTCATTGGCTGATAGTCACATTCGATCTTTTATCGCGAAGGATCGTGCCTAAGACCAAGCGCAAAATAGGCACGTTAATCACATGGCCAGTCCAAAAATTATTAAAGTATTTTCAAATAGAGGCCCGGTTCAATCTCTATTTATCATATATTCCCAGAATATCTTTATTTTTCTCATTTTGAAGGCAAGGCAGTCCGGAAAATGCCAAAAACGCAATTTAAGTTCTGTCGTATCTCTTAAAGGATCTCTTCTGACACTATCATTTTCTTACATTTGATAATACTGCAAGCTAAAAATCTGCCAATAACTCAATTATGTTCTAGGATAGCCCTTAATTTTGTCGAATCTTAATAAATCCATAATGTTTTCACCTTAAGAGTAATGCTCCTGGCTTATTTTGGACTGAGCACTTCAAAAGAATTAGAATATTGTCCCGTAAAGAAATTGGAATAAGCATACAAAGCGACTAGCAGTATCTAAAGAACGAACATTTAGCGATGACAATAAAAGAAGATGAAATGGATCACATTTCAAAACTGACTGGCAATTACATAAATCCGGTATCGATAAAGACTCATATTCATGTTTTAAAACACTTTCTTGACATACTGTAGATCAGAGGTGACATGGAGCACCCAACGATCATCAAAAATCTAAAAAGAATACCGGTTATTGCCTGTTGCTGTGTGTGAGCTTGTTGCCAAATCTTTCGGCGCACAACAGCAAATGTTACATACACAGACGCATGAGAATTGATGCTTGTGTTCAATTCTGCAAAATCATTGAGAGCAAAAAGAGACACATACGAAGATGTTGTTGCCAGCTGAATTATTACTTACAGAACCAAGTATAGTCGATAATTTAAAAACAAGCTTTGCAAGAATTTGCCAGGCATATCCGTATCTTAATTAGCTTATTCATAGCCTCCAAACATGACCAGCACAATTGTGGCTCTTAAAGGGTGCCATAGTAGCAACCACTATTTAACCCCTTGAACCCACTGGCAATTGAACAATTTGTGGCTTCCATTCATTCATAAAAAAAAATAAGTCTCGTTTTAGCTTTCCATTTCCTATTCCACTCATTCATTCATTGATTCATACAGTCTTACGCACGCAATGTTCCATGCCAGTTTCAAATGTTTACAGATGAAAGAAGAGGTTCACGCCCACCAACAACAACAACAACAACATTCCACTGATTTCCATTGTTTCTCTTTCAATCTCGTTCACAGGCGCCGGCGAATCCGGCAAATCAACGATAGTCAAACAAATGAAAATCATACACGAAACGGGCTATTCGCAGGAAGAATGTGAGGAATATCGTCGTGTGGTCTACAGCAACACGGTACAGAGCCTCATGGTCATTATACGTGCAATGGGACGTCTCAAAATTGAATTTGCCGATCCCGGCAGAACGGAGATTGCACGTCAGTTCTTTACACATGCCTCGGCGGCCGATGAAGGAATACTCCTGCCCGAGATTGTGTTGCTGATGAAGAAACTGTGGTCCGATGGTGGTGTACAGCAATCATTTGCTCGCTCACGGGAATATCAGTTGAATGATTCGGCTGGCTATTATCTCAATTCGTTGGATCGCATAGCGCAACCCAATTATATACCCACACAGCAAGATGTTTTGCGCACACGAGTAAAGACTACGGGCATCATTGAGACGCATTTCTCCTGCAAGCAGCTGCATTTCAAGTGAGTTGGTTCATTTGATTACGGAAAACTTGGACGGAAACTAATTGGAAATTGTACCTTTGCAGACTCTTTGATGTGGGTGGTCAGCGTTCAGAGCGTAAGAAGTGGATACATTGCTTTGAAGGCGTCACAGCAATCATTTTCTGTGTCGCACTATCGGGTAGGTGAAACGTCTTAGATCTATATTTAATAGGTTGGATGCATATATAATCCAACCTCTTACAATGAACAATCAAATAATCATATTTCTACTAATATTTTAATATCCTTCTTCCAGGCTATGATCTAGTTCTAGCTGAAGATGAGGAAATGAATCGTATGATTGAGTCGCTCAAGCTATTTGATTCCATTTGCAACTCCAAATGGTTTGTGGAAACCTCCATAATACTGTTCCTTAACAAAAAGGATTTGTTCGAGGAGAAAATCAAGCGTTCCCCGCTGACGATATGCTTCCCAGAGTATTCAGGTATGTGTCCCGTTGCATTAACATTAACATTTTGATTGATTTGCGAAACTAATTTCCAAAATTCTTTAGGTTCCAACACCTTTGAGGAGGCCGCCAACTACATACGCATGAAATTCGAAAATCTCAACAAACGAAAAGACCAAAAGGAGATCTACACACATCTCACCTGCGCCACAGACACAAACAATGTGAAATTCGTCTTTGATGCCGTCACCGATGTCATTATCAAAAATAATCTAAAGCAAATTGGTTTATTCTAAGAGTGAGAGTGGAGATAGTAGTATTAAAGCAGGAATACGCACGAAAAAGCAACATTTCCATTACATTTATAATATTAATAACCGATTTGGTTGCCAGTAGTAACAAGCAGAAGACCGCAGAACTAATTTAAAATAATATAATTTAACTAATATGTAAAGTAAACAAAAGTCTTAAAGACAGCTGATTCAATTCCGCATTCAATCAGCCAACTTTAAGTTTAGTTAAGCATTTTGCGCTTTGCTAATTGCGTTGCCCCAAAAAGGAGGTTCCTGCGTTAGTGTCGTGTGGCTGCCTTTTTTGGGCCAGGCAATTTGTCAACGTTTTTCAACTACTGTAAAAGAGCCCGCGTTCATTTTTTATTCGTTTGCCAATATTTAAATATTAAGATGAGCCTGGTCTTGATTAACCTATGTAACTAGTAAACTTACTAATAAATTTTAGTAACTAGCTTAAAGAAGAGAAAGAAAAATAAAAAGACAATTTATGCAGTTAGAAATATGCGAATTTGGGAAGTTTTGTAAAATGATAGAAATCTTTGAGGAACTGTGGAGCTGCACAAATCCTTAAACTAAGTTGGTGAAAGCAGCCCTTTAGTTATACCTTAGGGCCTTTCTTTAAGATGATATCCCTGCAATTTTCGTATATATATCCCAAAGTTGTGTTTGGAGCTTTTAGGACTTCCTAAAGATTGTAGTGAAATATAACATTACCTTTTTTCCGATGCTCCTTCCATAAATACTTCTTCAGACCATTCTTACCTTGTAACACCAGTAGATCTGTAAAATTTCAGTTTTGATGAATACAAGTAGCCCTGTTGGGGACTGTACTTTAAGACTGCATCCCAGCTTTTTATATGTTTTTTTTTTTAGTTTTTATTTAGATCGGTTTCTCAACGAAGCTTCACAGATTAATAGTTATATTTGGTGGTGCCCATAAATGTAGTTGCTATTTGGATTTTGGAATCCTATATTAAGATACTGACGAATAAGGATAAGGTTATGAAGTAACTAGGATCGGTTTTCAACCCCTTGCTACGAAACGCGAGTCTTACTTCTTGAAGTTGTCGAAGACAGGCAGATAATTTGGTGGAAAGCACTTACCTCAGGTCAGCACAAAGTCATCCGAGACTATCTTGAACGTAAGGCACTGGCTGCTATATTTTGGCCTTATCCAGCCGGAGCAGAAAACAGGAGCAGTGTTTTTATTTAGCCCGAAAATTGTGAAAGTGGTCTTCATCTGAACAAAATTAACGTTCAGGAAAATGAACGATAGACAGGTGAACTATGAAAATCGTATGGCTGACACCACAGTTGCAGCATTGCGTTGGTGCTGCCAGATCTGTTTACAAAAGCTGCATAAACAGGACAAAATATGATTTATAGCATAAACTTAGGACCGATTTCAAATCATACGCATCATCTGTCACATAAACTAACAAATAACAGAGTAAATTTCACGTTTATCTGACACTTAGCAGCTATCTAGGAGATGAGAAACCGGCCCTTAGTAATTGTAGGTTTATTGTTATGTTTATGAACCAACCCAAAGAATTAAAAGCAAGCATTGCCATTGGCTGAGCTCTACCCGGCATGGAAGCTGTCTGGATATTAGTGGTATTCCAATAAGCGATTTAGATTTCGTCGATCAGTTTTTTACATCTGCTCATAACAAGCGGTTCAGTGTGCTGATTTAGATTTGGTTTAGATTTGATATCGTTATGGTGTGACCATTCTTTCTTTTCGCTTTGAATTTGTTTAAATTCTGCTGCTCGTCTCTCAGAATCGGCTTCAATCCCAAAATATACCTACTTGCATTTATATAGTAAGGTGGGAAAAATACTTATTTACCTAAGAAAAATTACACTTTTTTGGTTAGAACGTTCATCAGCCAGCCGTAACTTCGTACCATGAAGTTGAATTTAGACACGACCGTTAAATTACGTTTCAAAAATGCCTCATCTCAATTATAAGTGCAGCACACTCACGAACAGTGCTGCCCATAACTCTAATGTTTGACAAATGACAGCAATAGCTTGCCTTGGCTTTTCCTTCTCTTTCCGTTCTTCCATCTTGCTGAAGTCAGTCGACAATTCGTTTTCGTTAAAATTATCACTTTGCAGTGAAGTATTTTGTGAAATTTGTCTTGAGAGAGTGAGAAAACCAGACCATTGGAAGATGCTGCGTGCTACTTTAATGTTGACCCAAGCCCAACGTGGCATACTTACCCGTGCTGTTATCTCGGGCAATCCTCTGAAGAGTATGGGTAAGTGGCAAGTGTTTTGAGCTCTCTCTCCTGTTCTAACTAACCTTTGCTGAATTCAGATTACGCCACTTTGGCCTTGCTGCAGCTAAAGTCAACTGCCCGTGCTCCTTTGGCCTTGGCTCGCTACTGCTCCAGCGAGGGGGATGGCAAAAAGCGCGACAAAGACTTGCCAGCCGGCTTTAAGGGGCCCAATTTGGATGTTCTTATTGGTGACCATGCCAAACCTGTGACCGGGAGCGGTGCCAACAATATGGGTGAGGCCTCGGCCTCAGCGGATCCCGCTATCAAGGAACGAAACAGTGGCAGAAGTTCCTTTAGCCTGGATGAAGAAGACATTGGTGGTGGTGGCGACACTAAAAAGACTAGCGCCACCTTTTCGGGACTGCAGGCCGATCAATCCATGGCACGTCGTGGTAAATTGGGCACTGCCGAGACCATCGATAGTCCAAATCCGCCAATGTCAACGCGTTGCAAAGCCGGCTCGGCTCCACCGCCAGAGCCTAGACCCTCCTCTGGCATGAAGCAGCATACCAAGACTGATGACTCGTCTGGCAATGATGCCGCTTCTATGGCCACCAAACAATTGCAGGAGTTTATGGCCAATTTACCCAGCAAGGAGCAGGTAGAGAAGTATTTCTTTCGCGTGATGGCCTTTTTGTACGATCTCACCTATTTGATGGGCACTTGGACTGTTCGCTTCATCGATCAAAAGATTATCCAAAATGAGACTGTAAAGCATTATTGGAAGCGATTCCATGACAAAATGGAACAGGCCAAGAAGGATTAAATTGTATAGAAACATATAAAGAATGTAAATCAGAACCTTTTATGCCAAATACACGGGGAAGCTAAGTATTTTAGTTAAAGTTGGTATTTTTTATTTCACAAAGGAATTTCACTTTAAAGCTGACGCTGCACACGTCCATTTGGTTTCAGTTTAAAGCATAGGGGCGGCATAGCCTTGCAATAATTTTGCCAGATATTTAAGTATCTTATTACGGGCAGCCACCAACTGAGGTGGATCACTTTTCACTGGCTCGTACATATTGGCGCAGTGGGCAGTACCTGAAAAAATGGAAAAGATAAAGTTATGCCATCAATCAGCATAATCAAATGGAAAGAAAGACATAAAAAAGTTTAGACTAAAGAGAACCAGGCCATTTGTAGTTTCCGCATTGGATCTATACGACAGCTAGATTTGAGAAGTGCTTCAAGAGTTGAGATAGGGTGAAATTAGGGGCGATCCGAGTATAGAAATAGAACTTTGAAACGTTTTTAGGACTGCCTTAACTTCAAAAGTACAGGGATTAAGGACTTAAAAACTCTTTAAAAATCTTCACACACCCAAGGAACAGGTTGTTATTAAAGCTGTTTTAAGAGCTGTCCTTTCACAGACTTTATATAATATTTATCGACTTTTTGGGGAGAAAATTTAAAGAGTGAATCCTTGGATTCATAACATAAGTTTCCTAACTCCAAAAAAGCATTCAAAATTTCGGATTAGATTAAACAGAGATATGATTGTTTCAGTTCTTTGTTGAATGGCTCAAATAAATGGCTGGTCCTTCTGTAGCAGAACTCTTTTACTGTTTTCTGTGTCTCACTGAATCGCTTGGCTTAAACCTTGAAATGTTTCAATCAGCAAAAGAGTTCTTACGACAATTGTGGCCTTAGGGATCAGAAACTTATGCTCAGTTAGGTGACTCAATATTTTTACTAGCTGCAACTTTACCTTCTATGTAAATGGTTGGCGTGGCCACATTTGCCGACGCGGTCAAGCCCAATGCATGCCAGGGATCAATCGAACCATGTACATACAACACGTTTGTGGTCTCTGGTTTCAAAGCGCCATAATGCTTATTCGTTTGAGCCACCACCTGCTCCAGATATTTGGCATCCATGCTTTCTGAAAATACATCCTGACATTGGCGTATAAAGAAGTCCACACCGAAACGATTGCCAAAGGTATCCTTTGGGTTCTCAGAAGTCTGATAGAAGCCAAACTCATTGCAAGTTTGATAGGTCCATTGGCGCATGCCCTTGGCAGCCTCTGAATCCCACGAAATGTTCTTCATATCGCTAATCATTTTGTCGTACTTATAGTCCAGGCAGGTGGCATTGGATTGTTGCAGTAGCATACTATTCACCGCACCCAGTCGGGTCACTGGTGGGCCCATGGTGGTATTTAGCATGACATCGCAGATCTGCGTGGAGTATTGAAAGGGGAATTCAGGGGCTTCAGAGCTGGGGGGAAAAGATTAACTTACCTCGTCTATGGTTATATTGGCATGTGGACTGTTGTCTTTGTTATATTGCACCACACCAGCAAAATTGCCCGCCAGATTTTCAAAGAAATTGGACATATCCAGTTGGTTTTCTATGGAATCCTTGATGGGAGTGCAGGTTCTGACGAAGGATTAACATTTACACATACATAAATAGTCATAAGAATCAAAGACCTACTTGAATTTCTCATCCAAATTACGTTGTCCAATCATATGCTTCAAGAGTATTTCCACATGGGCAAAGCTGCGGCTTACGGCCTCCACGCAATCCGGCTTATAGCTGGCCAATGAGGCCTTAACCACCTCAAAGTATTCCCTGAAATCCACCTCAGCCAACAAGGGACCACTAGAGCTGATGGAACCATAGATGAGATGAGGATACTTCTCCCTTGCCCAAGCGGCCAGTGAGCCCGGATAGGAACCACCAAATGCAATCCATTTCTGAGACTCTTTCAGTTTATATTGCACTTTCATGGCCGCCACAAAGTTGGCCAAGTCCGCCAGAGCTTGCTCTGAAGTCAGATAAGCCAAATTGGAAGTGGACAAATCCTTAGTGGGGTGACTCTTGCCATAGTAGCGATGTTCCAGCTGTATGCACAAGGCCCCAAAATGCTCGGCGTAGTGTATCCAAGCTCCTTCCCGCATCCATTTCTTCGACGCTTCTCCCTCACCGCCAATCATCAGGAATATGGGAGCGGTGGCGGAACTGTTATTCCAGTATTGATCATTGACAAAGTAACGTTGTGGCCAGGTCTCCTGATTGCTGGGTTGGAAGTGGTCCAATTGTTGCTCAAACCACAAATCATTCAGATCGAGGGAACGTTGCAAAGTGGCCACTTTGCTGGGCTCGCCCAGAAAACCATTCGCCAGACGTCCACGGCGAAATCCCAAGCCGGAGGCAGGAGCAGGAGAGAGCAGGAAGCAGAGGAGGATTACAAGTCCCAGGGGCTGCGATACGCCCCTTAATTGCAACATTGTTTCTTTGTTTGCTGTTTTTGATTAGCCGTGTGCGAACCTTTGCTGGACTTACTGTAAATGTGATGGACTGGCTATATATATATATATGCAGTTATATATGCATGTATGTGTGTCTTTTGTTTTTGTAACTTTTGTTGCCGGCTGTTCCATTAACAGCTACATACTCGTAACGAGCCAATTCACCCTGTGGGTGTGTAAGCAAGACCAACATATACACCACAAGCAACGGCTTCTAGGCAACGGTTGCCAGTTTGAATTTTAAAAAATCAAACACAAACAAGCCGGCAATTCTCATTCAAAATACTTACTAACCCCAATCATCTATATATATTTTTTCCAATTGATCATGGATGCTCCCGTGGACTGCAAACAGCTACAGCCTCGTGCCATATTCGGCATTAACGGAAAAGTCGAGAATGGTGTACGCCAGCATCCCACCACGGATGCCATTATCTTTGCCTTGGGTAATAAAATCGGTATTGCGGACTACAAAAAGAATACCCAGGAATTTGTGGCTGGTCATACAAATACCATTTCTTGTCTGGATGTGAGCAAAAGTGGCAAATATGTGGCATCGGGTCAAATCAATCATATGGGATTTCGTGGCTATGTCATCGTATGGAACTTTGATCAGCGTAAAGAGATAGCACGACACGATCTGCATAAGGTTCAAGTGCAGGCCATTTGCTTTACGGCCCAAGATCGATTTGTGGTGTCGATTGGTGGGAAAGATGATGGTTCGGTGATTGTTTTTGATATGGAAAGCTTGTGAGTAGAATTTGTGAACGTCTTTTTACAGTTTTGATACGGTTTCCCACAAAAGTCGTCTAAGAATGCAAAAAATGGGAGACTTAAGCAATTTTAAGGCCCAATTACTTTGGATGTAATGGATTAATTTAGAAAATCTTTTAAAATCACCACCAACCGTTCTTTTTCTTCTTTCCAGCTCACCCATATGTCGCCAGCCCGCCTCGCGTGCCATTTCGGGAAATGCCTTAACCGTTCGCCCACTCCATAACAATCCATTTTTCTTTCTAACCGCCGGCGATCGTCATCTCCGCCTGTGGAGCATTCTACGTGACCAAAAGAAACTCTATGTTCAGGATGTGCAATTGGCCAACAAGACGCGCGTCTTCTACTGTGCCCGCATCGATAAGAACGATCATTGTGCCTATCTGGGCACGGGTACCGGTGATATTATCAAAATTGCGCTCAACTGCTGCGATCGGGATAATGTCAGCAAGCCGGGCTCAACTAGCGGTATTCTGGGCGCCTTTGGCACGCACAATCCTCGCAAGCCCAGTGGCAGGGACTGCAATCGTTATGTGAATGGTGTAAGGGCGGTGTATGTCATACAGGAGGGTCGTCTGCTGGTCGGAGCCGGAGATGGTGAGGTGGAGTTGGTGGAAGAGCGTAAGGATGTGCCTCTGATCAACTTTCGTGAATATCCGGGACCCACTTGGCCGTATTTGCGTACGCTGAAGCGTACCCGTGTCTCGGGTAGAATATCATCGTTTGTGCGTACCACCCCGGAGAAGTTTTACATTTGCACGGATACAAATGAGATTTATGGTCTGAATATAACCACTTGGGTGTTGAAATTGCTCAGGACCTGTCATACCAAGTCTGTGTATTGCATTACGTTTCCCAAGTAAGTTTCTGCCACGTTCTTTTGATGGCAGAATTTTGGATGATTGAAGTTTTCACCCTACAGGAAATATGCCGCTGTGTTTGCCACTTCGGGTAAGGAATGTATAAGGATTTGGTCGTCGGGACGTAAACAGGAACTGCTAAGGATTATGGTCTATAATTTTAATTGTGCCGCTGTACGCTTTACCCATGATGGAACGAGCATTGTGTCGGTCTGGAATGATGGCATTATACGCGCCTTTACACCCATTACTGGACGACTGATCTATGCCATACCCAATGCTCATAACAAGGGTGAGTAGCCTGGGCTTAAGCTGGGGAGACTAATTTTCATTTTGTTATAAAGGTTGCAGTGCCCTGGCGGTGGCTTCTACAGGCCGCTTGATTGTCACCGGCGGCATAGAGGGACAGGTGCGTGTCTGGAAGATTGAGCCATATCGACAGGACTTACTAGCAGTGCTCAAGGATCATTCGGGTCCCATTACCTCGTTGGATATTAATTATTTGGACACAGAGGTGATTTCCGCTTGTACGGATGGTTCCTGCGTCATTTGGGATATCAAGTGAGTGGCTTGAGACTACATTTAGACTACCACCTAATCTCTTTGATTTCAGACGCATGACTCGCAAGCAGGTGGTTACCGCCAATACACAATTCATGGCCGCCTGCTATTTCCCCACTGGTGTTCAGGTGCTCACCTGTGGCTCCGATGGCCGCATCATCTATTGGATGGTCTATGATGGTGCTCTCATACGTGAACTGACCGCCTCCAAGAAGTCGTCGGTGAATTGTGTCTCCATCAACGAGACCGGCGATTACTTTGTCAGCGTGGGCAGCGATCTTCAGGTCAAGCTGTGGGACTACAACAGCGGCGATATGGTGGCGGTGGGCTCAGAACATGCCTCATCGGTTATCAGTGCCGCCTATAGTCCTTGTGGCCAAGTTTTTGTCACCGGCAGCACAGATGGTTCGCTTATTATTTGGGATGTGCCGCGAGACTACTGGGGCCAATCCAATCCCCCGGATGCTACCAAATATACACCGCCCACCAAGACCACCGGATCCAAGGGCAAGCCGGAAGTGTTGTCTCGTGTAGATTCGGGATACAAAGTGCAGGCGCCCAAAAGTGAGAACATTGAGGGATTATTGAAGGCCACACCCAAAGATGATCTGTGTTGCGTGGAGTGTCCTCCGTGTGCCGAGAAGCAGGCCAAGTCCAATGATCCTTATGCTGAGTGCAAAGTGGTGCCGGATGTAAAAAAATGTTGAAGATGTTCATGTTTAAGTTAAGCAGACCAAAAATTAAAAAAAAAAATTAATTTGAATTTAAAACCGCAAGCGCGCCCACTTAACACTATAGCCATCCCTCTCTCTATGGGGGTGTGCTGGTGCTGCCAGACTGTTAAGTACTCTGTTTGGGTATCTTTGCCTTTGTTGATATTTCCAGTTCCATCACAAACTTTACCGCGTTCGGACGTACATCTTTTAGCTCCTCGCCGCAAGATTATTATTTTAAGTTAATCCACAATTTATGTGTTAAAACATTACCTTTGCCTTGCCTCTTTATCAGCCACCGCCGAGGGTGTGAAACAACAACTACCACTTACAAAAAATAAGTACTAAAAATCACAGCAAGATGAAGGTTTGTTGCATTGGAGCTGGCTATGTTGGCGGACCAACGTGTGCGGTAATGGCACTTAAATGCCCGGATATTGTTATAACCCTGGTGGATAAAAGTTCAGAGCGGATTGCACAGTGGAATTCGGATAAATTGCCTATTTATGAGGTTAGTTTAATGTTGTTTCTGTGTTGTATCTACATAGCGGCTGCTTGCCTGAGTGTGTGTGAGTGTGAGAGGGAGAGCGAGAGAGGAGTGAATATCTATCAACTTTTAATCCTAAACAAACAATACATCAATCAGACAATATAAGAAGATGAGCCGTAGACGTCGTTGACCGGCGCTGGTGCTGCGCCCCCAAACCAGTTACCAGCATTTCTGTTTTTGTAACTGATTTGTATACAACAGGCGCACACCTTCCGCCTCTTTACCATTGAATTGAACGATTCGAGTGCGTGTGCTGTCCAGGTGCTCTTGGCGGCGCACTTGGCCCACAACAAGGTCAATGGTCAGCACATACATAAGTGGGGACACGCTCTTGGACAATTAGTCATTCTCAAATAGGCAAAAAAACACACATGCAAATTTTTATTAAACGACCAAATCATTACACTGGCCAGCACAATGTCAATTCGTGATGGTCTACCGAGGGAATCGATTTTTTACCGTGACGTAAAGTGCTGTAAAATGGCCAATTTCAGGCCAAATCGTTTTAATTGACCAGAAACTGCGAGAACGAGAAAGCTCAGCTAACTTCGTCGAAGTTTTTATACCCTTGAAAGTGCTCGCTCAAATATTTTCAAATGTAATCAAAAGTAAAAAAAACGAACAAATACAACATTTTGGGATGCTACCTTTAAAAACAAAAAGTTTTTTAGTTTTTCTAACTAAGACTGTTTTTCAGACCTATCTTTTGTATGGCAGCTATACCATATAGTTGTCCGATTTGCATCAAACTTGGCAGAATTATAAGAAAGCTCGAAAAACCTGTGAATACAAAGTTGGAGACGTTTCCATTGAAAAGAAAATAGTTTTTCTCACTAAAACTAGTTTTCCGATTGATAATATCTATGGGACCTATGAGATATAGTCATCCGATCTGATCAGTTCCGACACATTAGTAGCGTGCAGCAAAAAAAAGACTCTGTGCAAAATTTCAGCTTGATAGCTTCAAAACTGGGAGACTAGTTTGCGGAGAAACAGTCAGACAGACGGACGGACAAAGCTCAATCGACTCAGCTCGTCAGCCAGATCAAGAATATATATAGTTTATGTGGTCGGAAATAAATATTTCTATGCGTTGCAAACTTCTGGGCAAAACTATAATACCCTTTGCAAGGGTATATAAATAAACTGGCAAGCCGCTTTTAATATCCGCCTAGGTCTGGGAAATCGGCAAAGGGTCATGAGTCACGATACTTTCAAGAGATTAGATTTAAACTCTAAAGATTTGATAAAATGCTTGTTGAACACGTTTCGCATTAGTAGACAGGTGTTAATTCTCCAATATGTATATTGCAAATCAGCGAAACCAAATTTCTCCATTATCAAGTTCCTTCAATGTACAGGAAACTCAGTTCCGTTACTAATAGATAGAATTTGCAACAAAAAAGAATCGCGTCTTCTTGTTTATACTTATGTCACCTGATAGCTTTCCGCACTTAATTAGGCAAATGTATTGTGCGAAATGAACAGGCCAATGGGAGAGAAACATGAAAACCAGACAATTGTGCAAATTGCATTCCAATGATGACAAATAGATGAGGATGTCAGTGTCAATAATGTTGACACTACTGCAGAAGTTTTTATTTAGTTTTAGTAAATGGCATTCCTAAACTATCGACGATGATGTAAGCTATCCGCAAACAAAACAAAAAAAGAATTAAATATTAAACAAAACCTTGGCCGCCTCATCAGCAACATGAGCTCAGTAATAAAAATACTTGAATTTATGCTTGGGGCTCTCTATACTCAATAATTTCATTTTGATTTCCCCTGAAATCCGATAACAACTCGAAGTGCTTGCGACATCAAAAACCCAAGCAATTTTATTCTATTAAATTTTCACTTATCCAACAAAATACAATACACCATTTCGGTGTGCGCTTATCTTGGACTACAATTATATATATGTGTCTAAGCAGAAATGCTGATAAGAAGGTAATCAGCTGCCATGAGGGTAGACGGAAGCACTGAAATCTTATTCAAGGAAATGCGACAATAAATAGAGCAACTAATGATTGGGAACACCACAGCAAAGAGCAGCTTACCATTTTGTTGGGGCTTCTTTTGCATAAAAAGGGTTTCACAGAGTCAAGAATGGCGAACTAGGGAGGGGGTTCTGCTTTTACATTTGGATTTTGTTTAGATCCCGTTTAAGGGAGCTCTAAGACTCACATTGAATCTATAAAAATCTACTCAAGGCAGTCTTTTGAGTAGTGGTAAACTGTCAGGTACTTCTGTTTAGGCTTAGTCCAGCTGGATAACAAGCCAGATATTTGTTTGAAAGATAACAATCACCAAACCATGTTCACATCTACAAAATAGAGATAGGCAGAGAAAAATTTTGGTAATGTGATAAGAAGAAGCTACCAATTCATGTTTAGTAGCTTAAAAACACCCCATTGCCTTACTATCCAGGACAGCGGTGGGCACCAGCCAAATCAAATAGAAGGGCTTAAGTTATTTCTCTAAATTATTAACAACGCAATAGATTCAGTTCTTGACGCAGAAGATTTTGTCGCAGTTTTCATTGGTGGAGTATTTTTAAAGTGGTGGTTACCAAACCCGATGCACTACCACCCTTTTGCCGCTCACGTTAGCCAGCAGCTTTGCCGTTACATCGTTCTGTTACCAGAGGTTACCAACGAGTAGTAGTGTGTTGACTTGGGAAGCAGCTTGGATCACTCTGGATCCGCCCTCTTGAACCGATCAGTAGCTGTACCTCCAAGAAAGCTGCATAACAATCAAGTTAACCATAAATTTTGTAAAAAAAAGTTCTCCCATTTTGGTCGATGACGTAGCTAAGTCGATTTCCTTTTTCATGCATATGTGCGCAAGTATTGCTCTTTTTTTTTGGCCACAATTATTCCAAACAAACAAATAGCCGCACGTGGTTACGTACACTAAACAGAAAAATTCTGAATTCAATTCAATTCTCAAAGATAAATACTAAAACCAAACATTGGGGCTTAACGGTTCACAGGTATACGAAACCAACGGTTCGGTACATATTTTAACAACATTAAAATTCAGTTAGTACATTGAATATGGAATAAGTAGAAGTGCTTGACTTGTTATCATTGGCCGCGTTCAGCAGAAGAACTTGCTTCCTGATCTATTACACCATTTTAATGATCTTTCTGCATAATTCAAATGATGTGGTATTATCGGATAGCCAATTTGACGACTCCTTTTAGAAGTTATATGATTCAGCAGAAACTTTTTGATGTATCAGTTTGTTCTGATACCTGTTCAGCGATCTACCCTTCTGCTGAACACGGCCAGTGCATTCCTTTTCTACAAACACTTTCCAATTGGTGAAATCACGGTTCCCTGATTAATGTGTTCAGAAAATATTTGATGCCTTAAATTCTATTTAGATCATTGCCAATTTCCACCAACCCGTGACCATGTACAATGTTTAACAAACAAGCCGGGTTAATAAAAAAATAAACGAAATTACTTTAAAAATTGCCAGATAAGCTTCCTAGAAACTACGTAATAAGATAGATACTTTAATCTTATCTGCCGATCTAAATAGAACGTCATTCAATCAATTTCTATTTCTTTCATACTACTTCTAGCCCGGCCTAGATGAGGTGGTTAAGAAGTGCCGCAATGTGAATCTATTCTTCTCCACGGACATTGAAACGGCCATCAAAGATGCGGATCTCATCTTTATATCAGTGAATACGCCCACAAAAACCTGTGGCAATGGCAAGGGTAAGTCTTCCTCAATTGGAGTCAACTTAAAACGCAATACTTTAATATATATTTCCACATTTTTAGGACGGGCAGCCGATCTGAAATATGTGGAGAGTGCAGCACGTATGATAGCTGAAATAGCTCAATCCAATAAGATTGTGGTGGAGAAGAGTACAGTGCCCGTGCGGGCTGCCGAGAGTATAATGCATATCCTGAGAGCAAACCAGAAGCCTGGCATTCACTATGATATCCTTTCCAATCCGGAGTTTCTGGCCGAGGGTACGGCCATTAATGATCTGTTGAATGCCGATCGTGTGCTCATTGGAGGCGAAGAAACGCCCGAGGGTCATCAGGCAGTCGAGAAATTGTCTTGGATCTATGAGCATTGGATACCCAAGAAGCATATCCTAACCACCAATACGTGGAGCAGTGAGCTATCCAAATTGGCTGCCAATGCTTTTCTAGCTCAACGCATCTCCAGCATCAACTCCTTGTCGGCAGTATGCGAGGCCACCGGAGCAGATGTTTCTGAGGTGGCGCGTGCCGTGGGTTTGGACTCACGAATCGGTTCTAAGTTCCTACAAGCCTCGGTGGGCTTTGGCGGCAGTTGTTTCCAAAAGGATATACTCAACTTGATCTACATATGCGAGAATCTAAATTTACCCGAAGTGGCTGCCTATTGGCAGCAGGTGATCGACATGAATGATTACCAAAAGCGACGCTTCTCCCAAAAGATAATTGAGAGCTTGTTCAATACGGTGTCGGATAAAAGGATAGCCATTCTAGGCTTTGCCTTTAAGAAGAATACGGGTGACACTCGCGAAACGGCGGCCATTACCGTTTGCCAAACGCTGCTCGAAGAGGGAGCCAAACTGGATATCTATGATCCCAAAGTGGAACCCGAACAAATCATTGACGATCTAACGCATCCCAGTGTCACGGAATCTCCGGAGAATGTGAAGAAAGCTGTGCAAATCCATAGTGATCCCTACAGTGCGGTGAGGGCCACTCACGCCTTGGTTGTGTGCACCGAATGGGATGAGTTTGTGGATCTGGATTTTACACGCATTTATCAGTCCATGATGAAGCCGGCCTATATCTTTGATGGACGCAAGATATTGGATCATGAGCGTTTGCTGAAGATCGGTTTTCATGTGCAGACAATTGGCAAGAAGTATCAACGTGCGGGATTACTGCGTTCCTGGGGAATTGTACCTCAGCTGTAGGGGATCGAGGCAATTCTAGACCAAGGCATTTAGACTTAAAAAAAAAACAAGAGAAAGCAAAAGCAAGGCAAAAACCATTTTCCAGTATTTACGAGACTTGAAATTGTAAATATGCGTTTCTGTATATGTATGTCTGTGTGGGTGTGTCCATGTGTGTGCGTGTCTGTTTGTAAAAGTGTTCGTTTTTTGTATAGTTCAACATATTCCTTATACTATCGAAAAAATTTCGAAAACTGATCAAAAATATATCAAAATGTATGCAATATTCAAAATGTATATAATTCCCTTAATGAATCCAATGAATCTTTGAAAAATGTTAACATTCAATCTAGACTTGAAATCAGGCTCTTTATATCAACAATTGTTATAGGCTAAACACACTGAGTGCGAGCTTTATAACTATCTTGACAAGTTTAGGCCGCTCAAATTTGTATGACTCTTGATATTGGATGTTAGATGTGGTCAGTGTGAATAGCCTGGTATTCTATATGTCTTATATGTACTTGGACTGTCAACTTTAATCGTAATAAAAAGAAATAAGAGTAACTAAAAGTCAGTGACAACTACTTAATGTCTTGAAAAAGTACCGAACGGAGAGACCCTCCATTACCAGTCGTTAGTGAGTTGATGGGTGCACACTGTATGTATGTATTAGAGAAGCGCTTTAATGCATTCTGCGATGCATCAGGTTTTTAGGCCTGGTGGAAGTATCTTGATGCTAGCAGAACTACTGGGATTAAACATATAAATAAGCAAGCCTATACAGATTACATACCAATACAACTACTTTAGATTCCGGTACGCAAGGGAAACCTTCAAACCCGATTCTGTCTTCTTTTTTTCTAGTTCCAGATTCAGTTAGTCGTTTTGAATTCTGCCTGCGGTCCACTCCAGTTCCATTTCATTCTGCACACTCCATATTGCTCGTCTGATTATTCTGTCTGGCCAGAATTTTGGGAATTGTTAAGATGGTTCGCTTCGGAGTTTCAAACTTGTTGTAAGGCTTAGGGTTCGGGAAAGTTTGAGCCTTGGTTTCCAACACTAGCAACCACAATTAAGGCGCATCAAGCCAAAATAAAACATTTAACGCCAGCAGATAAATTGTTATACAAAATAACAAGAGTTTCTATTCTGAACAACTTTTCTCACATCTCAAAAGGGTATTCTCTTGACTATCTGTCGATACCAGAGATATGAGGTGGCTGCGGATAAACTAAACCAGGTAATCAAATACGACAAATGATCGTTGCGCAGTGTGACACGCGTCTGGCCGCCAACTGGACAATTGGGTGGAGCCTGACTGTCATAGACAGCGTCCAGGAAAACCGGAACAGCTCCTGTGGCCGCACACATGCTGGGCAAATCGCGATACAGATAGAAGTTGGCGCTCTTGTGATCGGGTGTGAATTGGGGACGTGCTTCGCCTTTGCGTACCACGGCCTTAAGCTCCACTTCAACTTGATGCTGGCCTTGGGGACGTGTATCGGGTTCTACATGCTTGCGGGAGACCCAGCCACGATTAACGAGCACTACATCACTGCAGATAAAAGGAGACACTAATATAATATTGTTAAAGGTTAAATGGTTTAACCTACTCTCTGTCTGACAGCTGAAAGGGTGTGATAATTAAATAGCCATTGCCCGAATCTCGCTGAGAGAACAGTCCACCTTGGGTCTGCACGCCATCGGGTCGAATCAGAGAGCGCGGACCCATGCGCAGCTCCTTGTCGTGTAGAAAGCGTCCTCGTAACGTAACCAAGCGGTATTCCATGTGGGACAGATCGCCTAGGCTACAAAAAATATGATTTTTAGCTGAGGTGGAGGCTTGTTTTCAGTTGATTTAATTACTCATCCGGCAAAGCCACTGGCTCCATGCTTAATTGCTTGTTCAGATCCTTAATAAGTTGCTCTTTCCATATCTTACGCTTGACCTGCCAGCAGCCCAGGCCAAATGTGGTGGCGGGTATGAGCTGAAATGGTGGTTAAGACATATGAGCAGTCTTAAAGAAGAGCTAGATTATAAGAGCTCACCAGCAGAAACCAACCCAGAGCTGTAATCTTCTCGTTTTCCTTCTTGGGCATGCGAATGCTGGTGCTCCAATTTGGTTGAGGTCCCGCCATCATTTTGCGTGTAAGGATGTGTAGTGTTGGGCGGCCATTGCTGCTGTTCTGGTGGGCGCGAGGCAGTATCCAAGCCGCTTGCCGGCACAATCTTTGCATTTTATTATTATTTAACGATTTTTATTTGTTGTTGTTGTTACAGCTGTCTGAGCTAACAGAGGTATGTTAACTGCTTTCCGTCCCTGACAGCCAATTAACAGCAGCGCTCTGTAACCGATCAGCTGTTTTGGACTGTCGTCTCGCGTGCCGTTTATTCATTTTCCGGCTTTGTTTTAAAAATAAATAACTTAACAAAAAACAATGCTGTGCACACGAGCCGTGGCCAGGCTGGGCGGCAGCATCGCTAAGGCCCCACTGGTAGGTGCAAATCGAGGAATATCGGTTTTAAAACAAATTAACAAAAACTGCAACTCTTATATAAACTGGCTGCAATTCATCCGTTTCCAGATGGCATCACACACTTACAAACAAACAGCCGGCAGATTTTTACCACAATGCAGACTCTGCTCCTCCTCCCCCGCCCCCGTGCCGGTGGTGGACACTACAGATAAAACCAAAGCCACCGCTGAAGGGGGCATCCTAAAGAGAGTGCTGACCAAAGTGGGTTTTACACCCAGTACAAAGGCTGTGAGTAGCTTGTCTCGTATACACCACATCGACCCATTGATTTTGTTACCAATCCCTTCCAGCGCCTTAAGGTGACCAGTCATTTGCTGTATGAGAGCGTGGCAGACAAGATCAACTATGTGGTCTTCTTTCGGGATTTCAAACTGCCCAATACGTTTAACTCTTGGTTTCTGGTTACGGAGCTGCATGTTTGGCTTCTCTTAATGCGCTCCATGGCCGAGGGTGCGGAGTCGGGCGAGGATGGACGCTTTCTACGCAATTGCATTGTGGAGGCCATGTGGGGCGATGTCAACACGCGTGCCAAAAAGCTGGGAGTGAGTGAAGTAGCTTAAAATTCCAAATCCCCTTCCCTAATTCGTGTTAATCTTTCCTAGGCCAACAATCCGTCCCGCACGCGGCAACAAATCGAGACGCTGTCCGAGCAATTTCAGGCCGCTCTCATTGCCTACGACGAGGGCATCATGTCCGATGATCGTGTCCTAGCCTGTGCCCTTTGGCGACGTTTCTTCGAAATGAATTGCGAAGATTACACGCATATCGAACGGCTGGTCAAGTATGTACGCCAACAGGCCGTAATGCTGGATAACTTATCAAGGGAACAGTTCATTACCAAGCCTAAGGTGGCCTGGCTTGATTTGGACAAGTGCAAGGTTTAAATTTAGTTAATTTTTATGTGTTTTAAAAATAAATGTTGAGAGTATAGCTAAAAATTAGATAACCAAATGGTCAATGGGTTCATTGACCAGGGCACAGAGTTGACATTTGAGCAGGAAGGCCATAAGGCGACGTTCAACACGAGCTCGCGTCTGTGCCGACCTAAACTGGGCCAGGATTTGATCCAATTGTAGGAAATTTGTGATTTCCTGTTCTGTCTCCTCATAGACAATCTCTTCCTGTATCACTTGCTCATTGGGCAGCTGCTCCTCCTCTATGATTTCTTCAATTATGTAGTCTTGGTCTGGTATCTCATCCCAAGCCAGCTGCTCTGTTTCCATGGGCGACTCCTGCACCACAACATCTGGTTGAAGCGTGGCCTGGGGCCGCAGTTGTGGACTAGCCAGAAACCCCAAACGCTTCAGGTAAGGCCAAGTGGACCCCCTATGATCCGAACGGCGGAACACTTTTCGAAACTCATAGTGAAGATAGTTCCAGCGTCCCACACAAAAGTCCACTGTTTGGCCAAGTTGCTTGGCTATGTTGGCCCAGATTTCTGTCTTGGCTTTCATGGCCTCATAGTTGGACAGTCCTGTGCGTTTGTAAAGCACCGCATGTGGCTCCACTAACTCAATTAGTTTGAAATCAAAGGGACGATTCTTTTTATAACTTGTTCGCATTGTTTGTTTATTTTTTTTTTGGGCTTGGTAATTCGCATTGTTTGTTTACAACTAGACAACAGTGCTGGCAACGTATCGATAGTTACGTGTATCGATATAGATATTTATCGTATCGGTATCGATCGCGAGTCGCGTGAGTGTTTTCCAACACAGCGGGTCTCGAGTGCCTCGTTTTCCAACACAGCGGGTCTCGAGTGCCTCGTTTTCCAGCCCTGCTAGATATCGATAGATCGATTAGTAGTCCATAAAATATCGGGAAAGTGACCGTTCACTTGTTTGTAAAATACCATATTCCCACATTCAGCCTCTCACCAACACTGTACACCCCCACCACAGTATATATGTACATATACTTCTATCACATAACACTTGAAATTGGAACGTAAATGATATTGTAAATTATTGTTGTTGAATTTTGTGGACTTTAAATTGTTGGTAGTAAATGTAATAAGGCCATCCCACACACATGCCCCCCACTTGTGAATCCGAACGACACAGTTATAAAATCGATATCTTCTATATGCAAAGTGAAGCGAAGTGAGAAGTGAGGAGACAAGAAGCGGAGACGGAGACCACGAGACAGAGATATGCACTCTCTGAACTGGACCTCGCGGGCGATATCAAGAGCGTTGCGCAGCAGCTTTTCGACCTTGTTGGAAACGGCCACGGGTGGTGGTCATCACAGTGGTGCACTCCGTTCATCAGCTTCCCCCTCCACCTCCCCACGGCCACATTTCGTCTCGGTGGTCTGTGGCTTTGCCAAGGACAATCTGCGTCACAAGTATAAGCCAGGAAAGTATGGCGAGGACTCCTGGTTCAAGGCCTCCACGGCGCAGGCTGATGTGATGGGCGTGGCCGATGGCGTGGGTGGTTGGCGTAGTTATGGCATCGACCCGGGCGAGTTTTCCTCTTTTCTGATGCGGACCTGCGAGCGTCTGGTACACTGCAGCCATTTCAACCCCCAAAGACCGGTAAATCTGCTGGCGTACAGCTACTGCGAGCTAATGGAGCAAAAGAAACCCATACTGGGTAGCAGCACTGCCTGTGTTCTAATTCTGAACCGAGAGACGAGCACGGTGCACACAGCGAATATAGGGGACAGTGGTTTCATAGTGGTGCGTCAGGGCGAAGTGGTGCACAAGTCGGAGGAACAACAACACTACTTCAACACCCCCTTCCAGCTTTCGCTGCCCCCTCCGGGACATGGACCCAATGTGCTTAGCGACAGCCCCGAGTCCGCGGACACCATGAGTTTCCCTGTGTGCGATGGCGATGTCATTCTCATAGCCACCGACGGAGTGTTTGACAACGTGCCCGAGGCCTTGATGCTGCAGGTGCTGCGTGATGTGGAAGGCGAACGAGATCCGATTAAGCTCCAAATGACGGCCAATACCCTGGCACTGATGGCCCGTACTTTGTCGCTTAACTCTGAGTTCCTGTCGCCATTTGCTTTGAGTGCTCGTCGCAACAACATCCAGGCGAATGTTCGTGGTGGCAAGCCGGACGACATCACCGTGGTCCTTGCTACCGTGGCCATGTGAGAGTCAAAGTCCTCCCGCGCTTAGTGTTTAGAAAATGTTTAATTGTAGTCCGTACATGTTTAGTTAGCTGTTAGGAAGTCTGTTACCACGCTTAAGCGGCTGCACTTCATCGTGAAAGTGAAAGATTACGGCAAAGTGCCCTCGCCTACGCGTTGTATAAAAGTTTCATAGTTCTCTCTAATGTTTAAGAGCCTGTCCTACTAAGCATGTTGAGATGGAAACGAGAGAAGAAGAGCATAACAAATTGTTAGTTACCCAAACAAAATCACATAATAATCATACGAAAACCAAAACCCTATTATTAACCAATCAATGCATCCTGGCGAGCAAACAAACAAATTCCCCCCTCCTCAACTGACCCTGCATATTGTGGTGCTCACATAACGAAATTATCAGCAGCCCCCAATGATCTTTGTGTCGTCAGTCCAGTTCTCTAATCAACAACAACGAATTGCGACACCCGAAACCCCAAACCACTTCGAGTAAGTTTCGATCTACACAATATGCGATTGCGAATTATACGAACTGAGGATTAATATTATATCCAGGCTAAAATGTGGCGACTGTCTTAACTAAATAAACAATTTTATGTCGAAATGTACTCACTGATATTTGCGACCCAATAAAAATATTCATGGAAAATCAAATTACATATATGTATACCAAAAAAAAAAGAAACGAAAAGGAAAATAAAATATTAAAAATATGCGTATTTTGTCAAGGGTACAAGGGTCAATGTATATATAACTACACAGAGATACAAACAATATTAACAATAATATATGAGGCATATGTACGAATGGCTGTGTGTGTATGTGGAGCAGGTGTTTCTTGTTTGTTTGATTTAATTAACGGCGTGTTTATACAGAAATATCAAAGCCTAATTTAATTAGTACCAGAAAGCACATGACTGCAAGTGGAGCAGCTTAGCTGAACAATTAATTTCAATTAAGGAATGCCTGGCCTATCCGCTGACCATTTTTGAAGTGTGGAAAACTACTCGTTCATTTGAGCCCGAAAATGTCTAAGCTTAGATCTTCTATTACACAGGTTTTTGGGAGCTGAACTCAAAACAATTGTTCGTTATCCTCCAGCACGTCTGGTTCAACAGGGATTTTAATATAATTTTTAAAAGCTGCCTTGAAAAACGTTACAGAAAAACCAAACATCGTTTTGATCTGAGATAATACCTCATTTTCCAAAAAATTTGAGGAAAAGTTTGAATTGTATCTTCTCTGGTGGAGAACAGGAGAAATCGTTGGGCTTTAGTCAAAAGTAAGCCTAATGTGTTAAGCTAGCAACAAGAGATGTCCGCTTTGCAGGTTTTAAAGTGATATGGCGCTCTTGTGCCCAATTCAGAAGAGAAGATACCAATTTAAATGTCCGCCTTGATAAAATGATCAAAATATTATGTTTTTATTATTTTTTTTATTTAGAAATTAGAAGTTGTCAACTGAAAGAAAAACTTTTTTTCTTCTTTAAATTAATTTGAAGATTTCAAGACAGAATTAGTTAATTTTTTCAAAAATTGATGGATAACCCAAAAGATATCGATTAATTTCCACAGCGTAATAGTAATCACAATAACTACAATCACCTCGTATAAGCGAATCAAGTGCCACTGCAGCGTTATGCAACACTGAATGAGAAATAGGGCAGAAGGAGAAAACAAAACAAAAGCAACACCAGAAAGTTGCACAAATCAGAGAAGGATTATTATCATTATTGTTAATTCAGGACTAAAAACTCAAATGTAGGCCCATCAACTGGGTTACCAACATGAAACTCTACAAGCTTAACACCCACACCAAGGGCTGCAACAAATCATATGGTAATTAAACTTCTGCCAAAAATCAAAATCCAACTGTAAAAAATACTCTTTTCTTTCATAGATGCGGACCTGGTGATGAAGGAGCACCCCACAGCCAGGATAGGCGATGTGGTGGAAATTTATGCTCCAGACGATGAGAATGGCATTCACTTGCTGCTGCAGATAACCGAATTCAACATCAGCTCTGGGCGGGATGTGATCAGCATTGAGTCTGGCATAGCAAATGCCTTCAAAATGCGCCCCTATTCCAATGTGGTGATGCGCATAGTCAACCCCGCAGAGGTGGCCTTGGATTCCATTGAAATCACTTTCAAGGATCAGTATATGGGTCGCTCGGAAATGTGGCGCCTGAAAACGTATTTGGTAAGTGACCCCGAACCACCTGAAGAGGCTGAGATTTTAAGATTTCCTTTTGTTTCTCGCTCCAGACCAATACGTGTGTGTATGTCAACAAGAAGATTGACTACAACGACATGCAGATCAGATGCCAAGTCTATGAGATGTGGTCACAGGGCGAACGAGTGGCCAGCGGCGTCATCACAGATGACACCAAGATTGTCTTTCGTAGCAGCACTTCCATGGTTTATCTCTTTCTACAGATGTCCTCGGAAATGTGGGACTTTGATATCCATGGCGATTTGTATTTTGAGAAGGCGGTGAATGGTTTTCTGACGGAGCTCTTTCAGAAGTGGAAAAAACTGGGCTGCAATCATGAAGTCACAATTGTACTCTTCTCCCGCACCTTTTATGCGGCCAAGAGTTTGGATGAATTCCCAGAGCATATGCGCGATTGCCTGCAATTGGATTATAAAGGCAGATACTATGAGGATTTCTATCGAGTGGCCATACAAAATGACCGAAACGATGACTGGTGTACGGTACTGGGTCAATTGAGAAAGCTGTTCACCTCCTATCAGGAGACTGTGCTGCGTTATCACGAAAGGGAGCATATGAGTATACCGCCAGCGACCAATTCCACAGCTACGCAAGGCAATTTCCTGGAGGTTTTAAACATTTCGCTCAATACATTTGAGAAACATTATCTGGATCGCACGTTTGATCGCACGGGTCAGCTGTCGGTGGTCATAACGCCGGGCGTGGGTGTCTTTTCGGTGGACAGAGAGTTGACCAATATCACCAAGCAACGGATTATCGACAATGGAGTGGGTAGCGATTTGGTATGCGTGGGCGAACAGCCCCTACATGCGGTTCCTTTGTTAAAATTCCACAATAAGGACACCACCCTGACCTCGGCAGATGATTACTCTCTGCCGCATTGGATAAATTTGAGTTTCTATTCCACAAACAAGAAAATTGCATACTCCAGTTTTATACCACGCATCAAGTTGCCGCTGTTTGTGTGCCAGCAGACACTAAACGAAACGGATGAAGGGCAAGAGGAGAACAATTTTCTCAGCTGCAATCAGTCGGAGTATATACATAACTCTCTGTTTGATTACGATGCCTATGATGAGCAAATTTTTCAACCCCAGCCAGCTCAGAGCACTTGGTGAGTGGGGAATGAGTGGAAAGTGGAGCTCTAAAGATATTAATGGTTACTTTTGTATACTTTCAGCTCCTTGCAGCGTGTGGTTAGGGCCAAGAAGACCTCGGTACCCAGTTTTGAGACCTATGCCTATAGGAATAATGATTGGGAGAACCTAACACCAACACAAATTCCCAGTCTGCGTCGTAAGATGTCCGATCCAGATATACATC
The DNA here is from genome assembly GCA_035044985.1 of Lordiphosa fenestrarum. Lineage (NCBI taxonomy): Eukaryota > Metazoa > Arthropoda > Insecta > Diptera > Drosophilidae > Lordiphosa > Lordiphosa fenestrarum. The sequence continues at coordinate 903,005 of JAWNNO010000849.1, read as the reverse complement.
ATGGCACTTCTGGCATGCTGGCGACTCTGGTAAATGATTTTTCCGTATTTTCGGGGAACTCTACCATAAAGTGACGCCTCAGCAAAAAGAACTGAAGACGCAGATATTATTCTGCAGGAAGGAGGTTTACACGCCAGAACTGCATTGGATGTTCCCTTAAGCTTTCAAAATGTAGTTTGAGAGTCTATGTGCCGGCTGTGGTGCAGAATATCCTCTACATAAGCCAAGCTGGCGGTCGGTTAAGGCATATTCGACTTCTTTAACTAACAATATTGGCAGCAGACTTATTAGATGGTAGAAGACGGTCCATAGGGGTGGAAAGTATTGAAAAAAATCCCGGAAGAGCCTTGACCCCCAAGCCTTAGAGGCGTATTATGTTAGATCTGTACAAGACCTTTGGCCAGCGCATGGGAGAGAACGGGCTAGTATCTAATTGGAGGGCATCCTCCCGCCAAACTATTAAGTATCTTAATTTTAAACGTAAATTTTGATTTCCGTCAACTAAAAACATTTATTTACCTTATATTCTTTACAGACGGACTCCACAAATCTCTCAGAATCCTTGGCTTCGGAGAAGAACTCTAGGCGTACCATTGTCAGCATTGCTCCCATTGTACGACCTGGTCGTGCATTGATCAATCCATTTGATCCCTCCCATGTGACTATTAAGTTAACCTCCAATCGTCGCCGTTGGACGCACATCTTTCCCAAGGGACCGACGGGTGTGCTTATACAACAGCATCATTATCAGGCGGTGCCAGCCAAGTCTACCCAAAAGCAATTACAGCAGCAGCAACAACAACAACAGCAGCAGCAACACAACAGCAGTAATAGCTTAAATAACAATGACAAAGAGGACTTTGTGGACACGGGCGAGCAGTATGATCAGGTGTCGTCTCATACTTTAATCAGCCGATCGGCTTCATCCCAGAGTTTTGTGTTTGGCGATGAGAAAGTGGACAGTGAGTAGCTCTGACTCTACTTTACATTACAATGACTCACCCCCTTGCAGTTTTCAAGCGACGTCAGAATTCCCTCATGAATGTCCTGCCTGCCAATGTACCCAATCTGACGGCCACCCAGGCTAAATCTTATCTATGGGGAGCCACTGGGGAGCAGGAATGGACGCCAGCAATTACCACAGGTAAGCGGTTGACGCCCCTTTAAACATGTTTGTACGTTTGGGGAGTATTTTGGTGCCAGCAATTCAATGTGAAACATCGCTAAAGAGCATTTCCTGTTGGTTGCTGCTAGAAAGATGTGGTCATATATAACCTTCCTCCTTCTAATACCGCTAAGCACCTACAGCCAGGGGTTACAATTGGCGCAGTTTCTAAACCGGACAGGCCACATTTATCAGTTTAAGGCTATAAGCATAGTTTATAGTTCGGATGGCATCAATCAGCAACATTTGGATGAGCTCCAGCAGCAGTTAGGAGGCAATGAGAGCCACTACTTTCATTTGCTGCCTCAAATGATAGGCACAAATCGGTCTAGCGGACGTTTCAGTGAGTTGCTAGATGAGGACGCACTCTATGTGGTTTTTGCCAGGAATACCAAGGATCCGATTATACAACTACAGGCGAAACGAGCACGTGGACGTCGTTATTGTAAGACTCTGTTTCATCTAAGAGATCAGGAAAAGCGGCCAGCCTTGGTGGAGTTCTTTCAGAGGCTTTGGCAATGGCAGTTTCGTTCAGCTTTGGTTTTAATGGGACCCAAGCGACAGATCTACCGCATGGATCCCTATCCAGAGTTACATGTTAAACACATAAAACGGATTTCCAATACCCATCAACTATTTCCCGAACCTAATCCAACGAATTTCAAGGGTTACAAGCTAAAATTGCCTGTACAGGTGGATGCGCCGGCTACTTTTTGGTACAAGGATCAACTGGATGGCACGGGTGGCATGGTGATTAAACTGCTGATGGACTACTTGAACGTCTCCCTGGAGTTGTATCCATTCCTGGTGAATGGATCGAATAATATCAACATGCCGGCCATTATAGAACTAATAGCCAACAATCAGGCCGAGTTCAGTCCTCATTTGTTTACAACTCTGCAGCCCTCTGACCTAGTGGACTATTCCTATCCGTACCAGGTGCTACCCCGTTGCTTTATGCTGCCCCGAGATGATACCATTCCCAGGAGCTTATACATTTTCGCTCCCTTTGAGTGGCCCGTCTGGCTATCTCTCTTTCTGTTGCTCTTTTTCATACATTTTGTGATTATACGACGCCTGGAACTGGAGCACCAGCTGTGGGCCCTGATTGGCATACCAGGAAGTCACTCCCACATCTTGAAGCAGCCCTGGTGGAAGTTCCTTCGCAACTGTTTTGCCTGCATAGCCCTGATCTTTGGCATTTTCATCATTTATCAATTGTACACAACCAAATTGACTTCATTTCTGACCGTAATCTTGACCCACAAGCTAACCAGCTCTCTGAAAGAACTCTTTCAAACACCCTATCGCATACTGATCTTACCCAGCGATGTAGAAGCCATTGTCCATAGTTTTGGTCATTCAGAGGAATTCCATAGGAAATTTTCTTTTGCTTCGCCCAGCAACTTTTACAGTCGTCGAAACGAAATGGACGCGGAAACCATTTATCCCATCAGTGTGGTGCGCTGGAAATTCATCGATCAGCAGCAGCGTTTTCTAAAGCACAAACGATTTTGGCTATCGAACCTTTGCTATGCCACCTATCCCTATCAGTACCAGCTAAGCATCGATTCGCATTTCAAGGAGCCACTTCATCGATTTCTCTTAAACATCCAGCGTTCGGGCTTGGGCTACTACTGGCTAAAGATCTGCTATCAAAGGGCCAGGCGCATGGGATATGTACAAGATTTCAGCAGAAAGAGTGACTCGGAGCTGTGTCAGCAGTGTGTGCGTCCAATGTCCATGCATCTGTTGGCGCCAGTCTTTTATCTTTATCTATTTGGTCTCACAGTGAGCCTAATGGGCTTTCTTTTTGAGATTCGACCACAGTCTTGGTGTAGACGTAGCTACTACTAACTCCAGCACTCCACTCTGATCGAACGAAACCCACACTAATGCATTTTAAGTAGCTCATTTAACCAGAAATCCCCCCAAAAAATATATCCATATTTTATTTAAATTTAATAATTAACTCTTATGTATGTATTACAAATATATATATATATATATATATATATTCACCATTCTCCGTTCTGCGACTCCAACGATTCCACTTTGGATATTTAACACTCAAAAACCACAACCAAATTCAAAATTCACCCCACCACCCCTCATCGTACGTACACACGGTGGGTTTAGTATTTCCGAATGCGGGCAAACATTTGAAACCGATTGTTGAAAGCGATCAAAATTTTGGAAGCACACCGCTTGAGGCACCCACAGAGACGGTCGGCAAAGGAAAAATCATCATAGGTTTGGACAAACAAAAATTCTCACAAATTTTGTACAAAAAAAAAATCACACACATACACACACACACACCCACACACACTCGCACACACACACCTACGTCACTTTTGTAGAAATTGTAGTTGCTTCTTAGTGTCAATGCCTAGTTCCTAGAGATGTAGAACTTTACCAAAGAGAGTCTGTATCCAAATTTCACCATACCACAAAACCTGATCTATTTCCACCAAAATCGAATCAACTTATCCAATAAACATTCCATAGCTTTCTATAATGATTACAGAAATCCAATCAATTACCTCGATTACCTAAAAGATCTTGAATTCCTAAATTTGCATTTTCTGCTCTGTACTGTTCGCCTAGGCTAATCTAATGAGCATGAACTTACTCAGAGCCAGACTTAGGTTCGTTTTCTCAATGTCCGGCTAGTCAAACTGTCGAATTTAAGTGTCTCATGCTGAGTTTGGCTTAACCGCAGCTCAAGCTCTACTCAACGTTCACCGCCGATGAAACTGTGGTTGAGAAAACCACATGACTCAACCGCTTGCTGTCATCTGGAGCAACAAATTTGACTTTTGAGAACTTTGACCTTAAATATAGCTCTTTAGTTGCTTCTTACTCCTGTTGGGCCACATTATGCTTGCCTGCAAATTCAAATGGGATGCAGTTGGTACCGGAAAAAGCACTGCTTAGTGCTGAGGATATAGTTTGTCCCTCAAAAGCCTTTTCAATCACATCTTGGGATGTTTGTTTTCCAAATGTAAAGCTCACAGAATATTTGATTTGTTTGTAAAGAAATAAAAGTCGACTTATTTTTCATTGAATTCCCAGATATTCGGGCGTGATCTTAACTCCTCTACTTCTTCAAAAGTGAATTAAAAGCAATTCAGCTTCGGTTTCGTTTTCCTGTTCTCGATTCCGCATTAAAGTGCTCTCTTTCTACTTTTGGAAGACAACGAGCCAAACGAAACCGTCGCTAGATTAGACCCTGTCAAATGGAGAGTCCAGAAAAATGTGCTTGTGTTGGTGATCACCAAAAACAGCAGCCGACTAACTTGCTTTTGGGTGCTTCTCCCTTCACTAGATCAGTGTTTCGCAATCATGGACCTTGGAGGCGCAACACACTCGGCAATGCTCGCCCGAACGATTGCCGAAGAAATGCATTAGAGAGTGTCAGAAAGAGATAAGAGGACTTTGTAAATTCCAGGTAATATTGTCTCAAGGTAATCGTTTAACGTCTTACAACTGTCCAGTCAATTGCAGCGAACCGTTTGTTTGGTGGTTTTTGGTTCGATTAACCATTTTCCAAACAACGCAGATTCGGTTTATCATCGGAATTAGCGGTTCGGTTCGGTTCGGAACCAGTTTGCATCCCTGTATAAAACTGCCGAGTATGGTTCACAGGGTCTTTAAGCCTTACGAGCTACGTTTAGCCATTGAAGAACAGAAAAATCATATTGTTTTTGGACCCATTCCTGCCCTTGTAGACTTTGCCTTTGCACTTGCCGCGCTTACAAAAGTATGCATGTAATTACACCCACAAAAACACAAACAAATTAAAACGTATTACGTAGCTAATAGTAACCCTCTCACCCCAGCCCAGCCCACTCCATGCACCCATCCGGAATGGTGGTTTGGGTATTTGCATTTTGCATTTTGAACAGTAGCATGTTTTGTATTTTGTAATGCCAGTCTGCTTTCGTAATAGCCACCACGCCCTCCACCCGCATTAAACGCACGCACTCGCCTAACATGATTTTGGAGACATTCCTACAACAACTACAACCACACCCGCCCTTCTTTCCCCCCTCCCGTAGACTTGGCGTACTTGGTCTCTCTCTCTTTCTTAGCTTAAGCGAATTTTAATTTTTACACTCGTATCGGCGATGGCTTTTTGTTCTATCAGCTCACCTGATCATTCGATACGTTGCACTGCCTCCATTTCTCATCTGTATGACCGCTTGCAGGCGTGGACTGGAAGTCACTGACCATACCAGCCTGTCTGCCCATTACAACGGACTACTTTCCGGACAAGCGTTCGCTGCACAATGACTATGTCATCTCGGATTACACCCTGCTGCCGGATGATGTTAATTTGGACTATGCCAAGAGTCGTGCTGTCTATCGCAAGCCCCTGTCCACCGAGGAGGTATGCAAGGAGATTGTTTCACAGCGTCTGGCTCAAGGCTTTCAATTGATTGTGGTCGAAGAGAAGCCTGCGAATGGTGGTTGCAGTGCGGGTGGCTCTGGCAGCTGTCAGGGTACACCGCCAGCCACATCGGCCGTGTTGCCGGTGAAGCTGCCCAGCGAAACGCAAAAGGAGTATCTACTGTCCATAGGACGCATCTTTCATAAGATTTCGTTGAGCGGTTCGGTGATCACGGTGACGGGCTATAGACCCAGGTGGGTAGACTAAAAACAAGGGATGATAACACAATTTATTAACCACTGTACTCCTAGACATCCCTATCCACCCATCAATGTGGACTATCGGTATCGTTTCCATGCCCCTCAGCATGAGACCTACGAGATATCCGGGGTGAATTTCACCACGGAAAAACTGGAGAATTTCAATTGGAATCATATGGATTTGTACATTTGCACCCGTGGCGATGTGGACTACCCCCTGATGGAGGTAAGCTCTAGTTTCTAGCCTCACTTATTGTCGTTAATCCGTATTCTCTGCTCAGAGTCTCAAGTACTGGCGCTTTCGCATGTATCTGCTACCGCGGGAGAACATCACCAACAAAATGGTCAGCTTCCAGCGCTGTGATATCTTCACCGATGTGGCTGTGGATAATACCAGGGACCAGATCGAGGACTTTGTTCGTCTGGTCGAGGCCATCAGCAAGCTGAAGCGTCCGTTTGCACGCAAAGCGCGCGTAAGATTGCCAAATGTTCTAGTTCGGATTTGATTTCGTAGTGATTTGTGATTCGTTAATGATTTTGTTGCCCTTTAACCAGTTTAATTCAGTTTTCCAGTTCCATTCGATTAGTTCCTTACTCACCACTAGGTGCTTAACCGCTTTGCCCTTTAATGTGTACTCGAGTTTTGCCTCACTTTTTACAGGACAGCCCCACAGCCCACAGCCTGACCAAGCGACGACACAGTACGAGCATTATATCGAGGTCACAGCCTAATCAGGTTATCCAATCTCTCAACTCAACTTTAAATATACTTAAGATGCGCCTTTCTTTTCCGTAAACTTTTGTGTTGAATCTTTTTTACTTTTCAATTGCGCACGTTTTTTTTAATTTATTATTTAAAGTCTAAGCCCGATTTGCTTTGTACTTAATGTTTCTTTTTCTTCAATGTCTTTGTCCTGACCCACCCCCCAAAAACGAACCGAACCAAACCCGTCTGCCGTATGCAGGGACTTACGAATTCTCCATTTCGCGAGCGTGTCGGCAGCAATCGTTTGCCGGAGAAAAGACCCAGGTTTTTATATCGTATCCACCAAACACAAAAACAAACACACACACACGCTTTTTTAAGCTCTGTAGCATTTTTCACACGCCCAAACAACACACACCACACACACACACACACAATCCCACACAGCCTCCGAAATGCATCTGTAAATGTTTCCCACTGCACGGCCGGCCAGGGTAATATATAGGTGGCTGCTGCTCCTTCTATCCCTTACTTAGTTCGTTCTGTACTTCTCGTTGTTTTATATGTAATATTCTACCAGCTGCGTACCAAAGTTAAGAGAACTTGTTCGAAATTTATAAGATTTGAGTTGATTTGCTTGATTCACAAAAGTATAACAATATTTTGATGCCCTTATCAGCGAGCTTTTAGCCAGGCTTGTAGTTGTGAACATCGCTTTCCATACTTGATACGGTTCAAGCTTGTTCAGAACCGTTCTTGAACCAGAAAAATATCATCAGATATACAGCTCTGAACCGCTTTTGAATACTCGAATGATTTCTAAGATATGGCCCTGAGCCGGTTCATAAACGCAAAGAGCGCTATCAATTCAATTTGCGTTTCCCAACAACATCTAAAAAAAATTCCTTTAGCGGGTGACAAGCTTTTGTTTAATTTTTTGCCCACCGCTGCTTTATATTTACTATTTTAACTCTACGGACAAAAGTAAAATCCATATATTTAGGCAACTCAGATGACATTCGACTTGGATTACCATGAGACAAGTCTGAAAAGGGAAAAGCAAGTCTCAAACTTTATATAAAAGCGTGAAAAAGTGGATCAAATAGGATTGTTAAAACGAACCTTTTTCCAAACAGGATTTCGATTCGGGTGGTCATATTTTAGAGAGCTCGGTTCGATGTACTCTGAAAACATGCCATGAACCTTCTTATGTTCCTAGACGTTTGAGCTAACTTCCAAATTCAAACACCAGACAGACGACGCATCAAATGTTTTGTTATAAAATTAAAATCCAGTTCCAAAGTTCTCATCTCTGATTTGAAAAAGATTCTCCTAACTCTGGAACGCACTGCAGGACCTATGTGTTTTCTTTTTTGGTTAAGAGCTGTTCTATGTACATACATCTACGTAGTGTAAAAAACTGTATTCTGTAATTTTGTTTTGTGCATTCCCCTGAGCTGGGGGGCCTAGTTTCTGATTGTTATTGTTGTATTTGGTTATGCAGATCCATTTTGATTTATTTTGTTTGGTTTTGTTTTTTTATTATATATAATTTAATTTGGTATTTGGCTTTCAGCAGCATGACACACCTAGAATCACAGAAAAGCATCATAATCTATTAAACTCACAGCAGCAAAGGTTTGTGCCACTTCAGCGCATGGGGGGCAGGCGGAGAAACTGCTTGTCCTGCATACGCTTATCTATCATATTTAAAAACTAACTCCAAACCTACAACCCTTCACCTACACCACACTACACACACACACACACATCCCAGCCCCTCCTTACCAATTGGTTTTCTAATATCAACAAACGAAATTTCTGTTTTCCTCACACTATCCAAGACACGGCTATGCTTATGCACTTGGACTATCCTGGTGTAAAGACATCACTTAACAGTTTAACTGATCTTTTTAACAGCATCAACACACGCTCTAAGCTGGATGCGGCACGCATTCCACGGATTTTTCCAGCCACAGATGTTGCAGCTGCGCCCATCAGAGATGATCAGGATGATGGGTGAGTTTTGTGTAAAACGATTTCTGTTCATTAGCTGATACAAATCTTATTATATATTTAGCTTCCCAGTGGACATTAAGTTTAATCCAAATGCCACTTTGAGTGAAATATTTGAGGCCATGAAGCATCCGGTCACAGGAGTTGGTTACTTTGTGCAAACGCCATCGCTGCCGTCGTGTACGTTTCTATCGTATGATGCCTTGATGTGGCTAAAAACACGTTTGGATAATGGACGTAATCCTCTGGAACTGCTAGAGGCTATGCGCAAGTAGGTCTTTGGTTTCTCAGGAATTGATTTTCGTTTAATGCTTAATTTGGGTTTCTTCCAAAGGGAACGCTTGATTTGTCATGCCTCGGGTGATTGGAATCAGCCAGTGGTGGCCGGTTTTGTCTTCTACTATGTGGTACAGCAGGATAAAAATCCCAAAGGTAGGTCGAAGAAATGATTTTTATACCCTGTACCCATTCAATATCGGTGTAGTTTCGCAATTTTGAGAAATAGAAGTAAGAAAGTCGGTCAAACCCGACTGTAATATACTTTGAACCAACGAAAGTGTATGCACAGTAAGAATTTTGATGCAGCAGTTGCAGCACTGCTGCATTCTTTTGCTCACATGTCGACTCCCATCCGATCTATATCAATACTTTGATGGATCGATAAATAATGCTGATTACTAAACATGTCTCAAAGGAAGGAACCTTTTTCTATAAAACTGTGGGAGATATGAAAGTTTTTCCCACACTACGGGGGCGTGGCACTAATTTCCCCACGCTGTGTACCTTTGGTACATGATTACCTAATATTCTGGATCAGATCTGGTCAGTCTTTATGTATGGTTGTCTGTCTGTAACAACATATACGATCTCTTTTGTGATCTGTACCCTAAAAATCTACATAAGTTTGACCAAAAATCAAGGAACTTGTGTTTCAAAATAGTACTTCATATCATTGTGAAGCGGAAGGAACAGCAGTGATCTCACAGATTGTTCCAAGTGTTCCCCAAATTGCTCCACAAAAATTCCAACAAGATCGGACATAAAACACCGAAGCTACTTCTTTTCAAGCTCTTGTCAGTAAGGTGATTATCTCAAGTGTTTTAAAAAGTGTTACCGAACCCAAAAATATCATTAAGATCTGGCAAAAAAAACACCGATGCTAAGCACGATGCATTTTTTCAAGCTCTTTTTAACTTGGTGGATCCCGTGTGTTCTATAAATTGGTTTCGACACTTAAAATCCTTAAAAGATGGCTCAAAAATCGCCGCAGCTTTGTACAAAATCACTTTTTAAGCTCTTTTTGTGTGGTTACAGGGTATTTTGTAGTCGATTCACTGTACTGCACTGCTTATAGTTGTCTTAAACTAAATATTAAATTCCTCTTTTTCTCAGAATGTGCTTGTCCACTCTACGATTACAATGCGTTTGTAAATGAATGGCTGGAAATAGAGTTCCAGGGTTGCAATTTGCTTTGGCATGATGAGCCTGTGACCACACAAGTGCCCAATTTTCTGAGAGACACCCCAGCGCCACAGTCATGGACGGATTACAGCAAGAATAGTAAGCGATTATCCCACCCAACATATCTTCTTTGCTAAATTCCTATCAATTTACTTAGAACGTGTCTATCGTGAGTCCCATTTGGAGATTGATGTAAACCAAAAGAGTGACCGCATGGAATGGGGACATGTTAAGCATCATTCGGTACTACAGCCGGGATTTGCTTTTGAACTGGTGGTGGAATGGGTGACATCCTCGGGACCCATTGTTTCAGATTTGGTAAGAGTTTTACCATAACTAGTTAAAAAAGTGTTCAATTTAAAGAGAAACCATGTCTCATATGCAGATTGCCGGTTGGATACGCAAGGCCAACTCTTGTGGCTATCAACTGATTTCAGTGCCAGCTGATCCCATGGCTGAACCTTTTACCAAAAAATCAGATCCCTTAAGAGGACCCATCTTCATTCCACTATGTGTTACCTTCTTACCAGATGGAGCAGCTCTGTTTGATGGTATGTGCAGAGTTTGAATTGAGAGTGTGTGGACTTAAAACCTTCTTTTTTTTTATAACAGAATTCCCCGAGGACAGTCGCTCGGATCGCATGCTATTCCTGCAAGAGGCCATTTTGGCTAAATTTGGATTTATGCCCTGCGTGCTGGAAAAGAAGTTTTCCTTTAGCCAAGATGTGAGTCCATCTAGCTTTACTAACAATTGGGATTAACCAAATCTTGCATCTCTTATACTTTAGCAGCTGCCCAAGGAATATCAGTATGTTCATTGTACGGGCAATATGTTTGCTCTCATACGGTAATTGTTTAAAAAAGAACATCTCCAGCTTTCAACTTACTGACTTGATTATGATTATTCCAGCTGCGCCACCAACAATTGCCCGGTGGAGTCACCCACTCTACAGGAAGCAAATGTCACACGTTGCGTCTATGGCCACACCAATAACACAAATGTACCCAAAAAAGTGGGCTTTTTGTGGGCCTGGAATCATATGATTCCAAACAAAAAGTGGAAGGCTCAAACCATTAACAATTCAACAGACGGTGAACTCTTCCAACTGAAAATGCTTAAAGATTTTCGCGAATTTTGTTCCAACAGCGATCAACGTTTAGCCCAGTTTTGGACTAGTTGTCAGGAGCTGAAACGTAAATCGCTTAAATTCGAATACAACAATAATAACAACGATGATGTTAAACCTAAATAGATAATTGCTTATATAGAGAATTGTAAATTAAAAGCTTTGCAGTTGTTTCAATGCAGTTAAGTGGCGTTTTTTTAATGATACGATGTGATCTTTCGCCTCACTTATGGGAAGAAAACTTTGCTATTAACTTTATATATCTGTACAGCCATCATCCACTTCAAGTATATCGAAAGGAAGGCACAAAGAAAGGCCGTTTTAAAGCTGAGCCAAGGACAAGGAGCATTCCACCTGGTCGTGATCTGCTAATTAGTGTACTAGAAATTGCTTTTATTTAATGGTCATAAACTCAACATACATATATAACTTCTGTAAAGTGAATATATATATATAATATATAGGGGCTGCTGACACAATGTTGTCCCAGTTTAATATTAAATGCTGCTAGAGGATCTTTCTGCTCCCTTCGAAGGGAAGGGGTCAATTGGTGTTAGTGGTTCTAAGCTATTTTGGCTCACATTTTGTGGGATTTCTTTTTACTTGGTTGTGACTGCTTTGGTCGTGTATTTTGTTGTTGTAGTGTTTCATGTTAAATGCTTTGGTATAGCCTTTTCCATCATTGCTTACTGGCTTTTCAGATACAGGGCTAATCGCTCGCGATCGCGACCCAACCAAGCGGCATTCAGGCGAATTGTCTCCACAGCCTGAGAGACGGTCCGATCACAGCCAGGAATTATGTTATTTTTAAAGAATTCCTCCACTTCGCGGGCCTTGTCTTCGGAGGCAAAGTTCTCAATGAGATATTTGATGAGACGTGTCAGTAGGAAACCGCCCTGGAAACATGTATCAGCCATATTAGATTACTGCATATAGGAAAGAATAAGGAGCATTACCTGATAGCGTTCGAGAAGCTGCTTGTTATTGTCCTTAAAGAACTCCCAGGCCATATCACGACCCTTGGGATTGACCGCCACGGCAACAATGACAAAAACTGAGTCTTGAGCGCGTACTTCACCCTGAAACAAAGTAAATGAGTTGTCGCTGCAGAACTATTACCACAAGAAGCTCACTTACCGACATGGCGAAATCAATGACACGACGCAATAGTTTCACATCCCCAATACAACCCAAGGCACGTGAAATGCGATCCTGCTCCTCATGCAGATCCGTTGATCTATAAAGACTCAACATTTCTTCAAAGATCTTCTCATCGCCATCCTGAAGCACTGCCTTGTAGCAGGTGGTGCGTAAGTCAGCTGGCAATGGATTGGTGCCGTTCACATGGCTGCGGAATCGGCGTTTGGCCACCTCAATTATGTCATTGCTGCGGAAGGAGACGAGGCGAGTGAGGACCAGGCTGCGCAGCAGTGTATCCAAATGGTTCTCGCCATCCCGTGGCTCCCAGCCGAGATGGGCAGCTACGGGCTCATATAGCTGGCGTCCAAATCGATTAAAATCATCCATGAGATCGGTGTGCGAGATCAGGATGTGTAGATTGGCCAGCGAATTGGTTATAGCTGTCCATACAGTGTAATTCGTTTCATTCCGATAGGAGTCCACCAGATTGAGCACTTGGGCGGTGTTGGCCTGACCCGCCTGTACCATGGCAAACATGTCATCGATCAAACCCAATCTGTCCAGAGGAGGCAGCTCCATTTTTGCTACCGCCGGCAACAATTGCTCCAACATGGTCCTGGAGTAGCGAGTTCTATAGTAACCCACAGTGCCAGGATTAATTTTGATCCAATCATTTTCGCTCACTCCATCGAGAGTCACCGTCATGGAAGATTTGTCCAACAGGAAGGTCTTGGCTATATGGCGTGGATCCCGGGAGGTTGACACCGAAATGGGCACCACCCAGAGGCAATCTTCATCTGACCGCGAGCCATCGGCTGTGAATTTGGCCTGCGTGAGACGCAGCTGGCGTTGGTTCCCGCTGGTTTGCTCCGATTCAACTTTAATCACGGGGAAGCCCTTGTACTGGATCCACGACCTCATTACCTCGGCCACATTCTTGGAGCTAGCCTCCTGCAGTGCCTGCCACAGATCCTCAGTGCAGGTATTGCTGTACTGATGTCTGGTCAGGTAGATGTTCATGCCCTTGCGGAAGTCATCCTCGCCAATGTAGTCGTGAAGCATGCGTATTACGGAAGCACCCTTGTTGTAGCTAATCTCGTCGAAGATTTCATCAATCTCCGATGGATGACCCACGGGAACCTCAATGGGATGCGAGTTCTTGAGTGAGTCCAGCTCCAGGGCGCGTGTGTACATATCCGTGACGAATTGTGTCCAAATATCATACTCGGGGAACAGATGATGCACGCACAAGAACTCGACAAATGAGGCGTAGCCTTCGTTTAGCCACAGATGGGTCCACCACTCCATGGTTACCAAGTTGCCTGGACAAGACAGATTAGAAGGATTAGCCACTAGAGAAACGTACAACATTGCTTACCAAACCATTGGTGAGCTATCTCATGACCCACAGTCAGGGCAATGGATTGCTTGCGCATTAGCGATGTATTCTTTGGATCCACCAGCACGAATGTCTCTCTATATGTCACCAGACCCCAGTTCTCCATGGCACCAGCGGAAAAGTCCGAAATGGCAATCAGATCCATTTTGGGCAATGGATAGGCAATGTTGAAATAGCTCTTGTAATAGGGCAGCACCTTGGTGGCCACCTCCAGAGCAAACTGACCCTGCTCCCGTTTTCCCACGGGTGTGAACACTCGCACAATGACACCGTCTTCCGATTTGCCCTCCACAAAATCGTATTCTCCCACCACCACAGCCACCAGATAGGTGGACATGATGGGCGTACGGTCGAAGCGCACACGCCTCAACTCCCCGCCAGGCATTGGATCCTCCTTCAACACTGGCATATTCGACAGAGCCACACGATCCTTGGGCACCACCAAAGTGATATCGAAAGTGGCCTTTATGGCCGGCTCATCCCAACAGGGGAAGCAGCGACGCGCATCGGTGGCCTCAAATTGCGTGACACCGGCATACCGCTCCTCGCCACTGGCCGTAAAATATTTACTCCGATAGAAACCCTTCATCTTGTCATTGAGCTCGCCGGTGAAGGACATGTGCAACACGCCGGATGTTTGGTCAGGTATTTCCTGGTTAAACTCCAATGTGGCTGTCTCATTCTCTGTGGAGTAAATGATGCGTTCCGGTTTGAGCTTTTCGCATTCATATTGCAACTCCGCCTCATCGATGGTGATGTCCAAAGCATTTAAGGTTATATGTGTGGTCGGCTCCTTGACCTGCGAGAGGGAAAGAGATTTCAATTAAGGATTCTTGGAAGACCTTTTGGGGCAGAGTCAATGATCGTTTGTCAACGGGGCAAAGGAATCAAACGAAACCGAAAGGCCAGCGCAAAGGCTATACAAAAAGAAGATGAAGAACAGAACATGCCATCAACAGTTATTCCAAGGTCATAGAAATTTCGTGTTTCTGTTTCTTTTGTGACCAGTTTCCGGCTTTAAGCCACAATCAAAGCCAGCTAAAACTTGTTTTTCCACCAATTGGGATACTCTAACAAGCGGTTCAGGCATGCGGAATTACCCAGCTTGAGCTCAATATTGAAAAATCCTCGAGACATTAAGAGATTATATTATGTTCCTGACATGAAATCACTTTTGTCCGCGCACCTAACATTTGCCTTTAAGAGCTCGAAATTTGAAACCTGTAGATTTTTTAATAGATTTTATTTATATATTTCCTTACATCAGACGCAATATTGTTACTAAATCTTCGTCTCCTTCAACCACCACTAAAAGATTATCTTTGAAAAGTGATTACCGAGGGTAAGTGAAAGGTAAAGCCTTTTTCAAAAACAGAACCCTCGATTCAAATGAATGTTCGGAGCCTTATAGTGAGATAGACAATCAGAGTTCAATAGTCTGTTTAAAGAGACACAAAAAACCGGGTTGTAAAAGAAAACTGATCAGAAGAACGTCGTCAAGAAGAGTCTCGTCTATGGTACCATTTCCACTCGACGAAATGATTTATGATCAGAAAAGAAAGATTTTAAACTCAAAATGCCATTGTTTAATGGGCTTCGAGTTGGGAATAGGGACGAACTAATCATTTATATTTAATGTTTTTGGTATGATCTCTTAAGGTTCAGAGAGATTTTCAATTATCAACGAAGTTTTAAGATCGTGAAAAAGTTAAGGCGCATCGACCAAACGTTAAATACGACTGTAAGCTAAGCTAATAAGCCCAGTTTACTGAAAGACCGTTTCTATGCAGTCGAAGGACTTTAAAAGTCGTATGGAACGATTTATAAACGAGAAACTGAAGTCTATAATTTGTAAAATTTTCTGCTTGAAGAGTATCCCGGGTGCGACTCAGGCTGTCTTGTCCAATATAATTCGTTTGACGCAAACAAAACATAAACAAAATCTACCGTTATAGTTGAACAAAGAGGAGGGGTAGGTGGTAAATTGTAGACCATAAGTGCCCAGTCATTCTGCTGGTATCAACCCATAACAAAGAATTAATTTCCTTGTACACCATATGATGCGCGAGTGTGTGTGTGGGTGTGAACGTTGCTTGCATGCAAACTGCAAGCATAAAGAGAAAATTAACAAGGAGAATGTATAATACAATATTTGCACACGTCAAATCAAAATGCACACACACACACGCGCGCAAGCTGGAAAGTGAAAGTCACTTACATGGATTTGCACTATTGTTTTGCCCTTAAAGGTGAAAGCCTGCAAATCTGGTTGGAGCAGCAGCTCATAATGCTTGGGCACCACATTTGTGGGCAAGCGCTTGAACTCCGTTGTTTGAGCCATCCCACTACCTAGTATGTCTCCCTTGCCGCCCTTCTCTTCCTGACAAAGTTGCTGCTGTTGGGTATGAGCTTGCCGGGATTGCTGTTGTTGTCCTCCGGTTCCGGGTATTACGTCCGCCGAGGTTTGGGCTAAGATGGCACGATATTGACTACACAAATCACCCAACAGGGGAGCGTCACTTGTCTTCAGATTAGCACCCAGCGAGACCGAAGAGTAGTCGCGATAGAATTGCTTTTGAACTTTCACAAACTGCTTCGACGAGATAACAGCGTTCAGATGGCAGGTCTCTGCTCCGGAGAAATAAGCTTTAAACGGCTTATCAAAGTGTTTGTTGGTTGAAGAAAGCGGGAGCGGGACAGCAGCAGCAGCAGCAGGGGAGGAGGAGTGGCGATAATAGTGTACGGTATATCGATATGGGTTAGCAACGCTGTTGCTGTTGTTGCAGTTGGAGTGGTTGTTATTATTTAGTAACTTGGTTGCGGTTGCGGGGGAACAGATGGGTCTGGCAGCTGGAAGAAACGGTTTTATTTGATTAGCCACAACAATTAGGTAGATTTGATAAGCCTTGTGTGCTGTTGTTGTTATTTGCTTGGCAGCAAGGAGGGGAAAGGACGGGGCACAGTACTCCTTCTCTTTTCTCTCTCTTACCTTCACACAAATGCTGCTCGAAATCGTTATTCGCTTGTGCTAGATTTAGTTTGCCAAACTCTACAAAATTTTATGAATAATTTTGATTTGAAAGTTAGTATATGTTCTAATTTGTTGTTCGATTTTGTTGTAGCACCCAAAAACTGCTAGGTTTGAGTAGTGTGGCCAGCTCTAGTCAATTCGAGCAGGTCAACAAACAGCTGATTGCTGCTCTGTGGAAATGTCGTAGGTTCTGTATGAAAAGGATTGTGTAATCACCATTTCTAAATTTCCATGCTTGTTTCGCAGTACGTAGGCCTCCTTTTAATGCATTCTTGTACATGGCACGATGAGGAACTTGTAAAAATATCAAGCACACAACAACACAGTCGGCAAGCTATCAAATTCGGTGGCATGTGGAAACACTGGAAACGAGCAACACCTTTAATCGACTGTTATCGATGTCGATTTTTTAAATTTTCAAACTCTCCTAATATATATACAGTTTGATTTGGCTCTCTAAAATAAATTCAAATTTGATTGATAAAGCTTTAAGCACCCAGCTTAGCTGGTATCGAAGTTTAAGGCAAAACGAAAATGTGCTGCACCACTCGCATTTCTTTACAAGCACACCGTTGAATTCAAACTCAAGTAAGAGCAATCATTCTCCTTTGGGGCGACTACTAACTAACTAAGCTAGCTATAGAATGTGCCTGCGCTAAAAATATGAACATTTAGTAATATTTGCCAACAGTCAAGGTTACTTTATTTACGTTTAATTTTTAAAACTGCATTTATTTTACGAATGCAGAGTGTTTAAAATTGTTAAACAGAGGCTGGTGCGAGTTGTAGGCCATATCTTCTGCCAGCAACTACTTTAACAAATTTCAGCCATCATTCGTTAAATTTAAAAAATTTTTAAAAATAAATTTCTTGGTATGGCAACGCTGCCTGTCACTATCTCGTCATCATCACATCACGAATCATCGATAAAAAACCGCTGTACCAATCCAGTGACACCACAAGCCAAAAAAATAGAAATCGGTATTTCAGTTCATGATAAGTTGTCGGGTGGCGTGGTTATTTTTGTGGGTGTCGCGCTTAACAAAACCCTTTGGAACTCCGAGTGTTATTTAAGCGTAAGAATATCGCGCCTTTTGATTTTAAGTCAATTTTAAGTTGGAGTCCGTTGTGCAATCACGTGTGTGAGACAACAACAACAAAACAAAAACAACTACAACAAAATGATATTGTGTCGTCGAGCAGCTCCAGCGTTAATCCTAATATTTATTGCGCTGTGTGCGCTTTCGGAGAGCCATGGAGTGTCAAAGGATTGGGGTAAGTTATTATACAACATTTCTTATGTTGGGAGTGACCTTACGCCGCCCTAGAAAACAATTCGCAATCAACAATTGTCCAATGGCTGCCAAGAAAGCTTTGCTGTGCTCTCTTATGTAATCAGTTGACAATTAGAAATACGGTATTTTTGGCCATGCAATTGTGCGTGTGTGTGTGTGTCTGAGCAGGTGGACAGTGCTATCAGCTGACATTGCCCACGCATGTTGCCTGCTTTATTTATCAATGCACACGTCGCAGAGATAACCAGATTTGATAAAACTGACAACAGCAAACTATTTGCGTATTAATTATGGAATCGAGAATCGTTACGATTGAGTGTGTCTGTTGATTTGCCAGACACACTTTCTCCCCGCCTTAGAGAAAGAGAGCGCACAAGAGAGCGAGAGATTCGACACACAACGTGGCCAGACTGCACCACCGGCACCAAACCAAACTTCTCTGCTGCCACCAGAAAGAAGGCCGCCATGAAGAGCTGGCAATTTGTCACGTATGCCACAGCAGCATTTGCCGGTTTGTTTTGGTTTGGTTTCTTCTTTCAGCTAAGCTCGAACCCTCTCGGCTTTCAAAACTTCCAAACCGTGGAATTCCGAAATGGCAATTAGATACGTTTCCCAGATAAGCGAAGCATTTAATAAATTAAAATTTCATGACATTTCTAATCTTTTTCCCCAGTTGATTAAAATTTACAAAAATTCCTAAACGAAATCCATTGAATATGCACTAGAATAACTTGTCTAACTCGATTTATCCAAGCAGTGCACGTGCCATTCAACAGGTATTTACCACCTCTTAAGTATTAGATAATAGTAAACAGTTCACTGACGCCGAGTGCTAAGCACTCCGTGAGTCATGGGTAGTCCGTTTAAAACTTGAAGTTTAATTTGATTGATGGTTGGTAGTCCATTGGGTTTTTGCAACCTTTTTATGGTTTTTAACCAAATGAAAAGCAGTTCGATTCTAGCCGGTAAGGGTAGCACCTGTTGAGGAGTATCCTACTCGGTATCTCCATGATTTGTTGTGTGGCACCCGCCCAAACTAAAAGAAACTGTTTCTTATTTCTCCAGCGCTACACAAAAAAAAACTATGGCATTGCCACATCAAACTAACTACTATCAAACTAACGAACTTTTTTTGAATTCAAGGGCATGCCGATAGAAAATGTAGCTTTTTAACGGCTAGATCAATTATGCTCTTCCGAATGAGCATTTATAACTTAAGACTAAATCGATTTAGCTGGGTGTCAGCTCCAACTAATAAAAAGGGGTAGACTCTGTTCTCTTAGCTGGCCCCAGTTCTCAGACAAACTAAATGCTTTCGCTCACACCCAGCTAAAACTCGTGGCGCCGCAACCTTGACCAGCTAAACAGCTGATTGAGTTAAGCTGGGTAGAAGCGGAAAAATTGGTTTACAATTCCGTTCCAAGAGGTTTGGATTGGAACTGGTGTACCTTGGTAGCCCAGTGTCTAAAGGTAATCGGAACAATTTATAATTCGTTTCATGTGAAACGAAGTGTAAGATTAGATGTAGGATAGGAGATGTATTCAGATTTCATTTTCGCAAATAGTTTGGCGATTGCTGCCAAATCTGAAAGTCTGAACCAAAAACCGTTTTCAAATCGCAAGACTTTTGCGAAAGTGAATATGGGAGCATAGTTTGATACATATTCTCTTTTGTTGTATGGTCAAAGTGTTTCAAGCTTCGTTTCCAAAGAACCCATAAACTATTGAGTTCAACTCCTTCAATCAATCCAATAAAAACACATTTCCAATTCAAAATATATGTATGTATGCATCTAAGTAAGTATTTGAATTTCTGCATCGTTAAAATCGTTGACCTCAAGCCAGAAGCGTGGAGGTCAAATGAGGCAAAGTGCTTAAAGACCCAGCCATTTTAGCACCAAGTTGCGTTTTTTGTTGTTTTGTTTCGTTTTACAAGCGTCAATAATTAGCCAACTAACAGTCATTTATACAAACAAACAAACGTACATACATACATACATCTATGGCTATGAATAGCCAATTCGCCTGACTGGCCACAGCAGTGACCTACAATACAATAGTTTTGGCATTATTAATCTCTAGGGCCAATGACCAATATAATGAATGACCGATGGATTAATCGCCTGCTCAATTGGCTCGTGAAAGTGAAGCCTTTCTCCATTGGCCTTGTGCGTTGACGGAACTGTGTTGTCAACTTGGTTCCGCCAGTTGTTTTTCTTTTTGTTTGATTTCCGTGCTGTAGGGGAGAGGACTGTTTGCACGTGTGGTATGTGTTTGCCGACAGGTGGAGGAAGCACTTTCCATCATAATCGTCGGAATAAAGTGATTTAATTAACTAATTGCCACGCCTGCTGCGATTTATTTTGGCAACTGGTTTTGATATTTTGATTTTTGGGGAGGCCTGCACCTGCCCGCCTGCCTGCCGCGAACCAGCTTTGTTTTTTACAATCCAAATGGACAACATATTCAGTTTTTTTTTGCGTCTTATCAAATCTCTTCACACACACACAAAGAACTTTGCACACAGCTTGCTTGGGAATTGACAGGCATGTTTCAAGGTTACGATTCAGGTGGCTTGTTTATACACGCTTTTCATACATAAGTTTTCCAATGAATGTTAGGAATTCGTATGGTCAAAGAGATACGTTTCAATATTCATTCGCTGTAATGGGAGAATCTATTGAGTGTCTCTCAAGAGAATTGAGTGACAGATTCCTCTAAACATATATGGCAGCAGTCAAGTAACACTGCCTTACATGTCATCACACAAGTATGGAAGCAACTGACACCTACTAATAGGCCAATCTGCTAGAGTGTGTCAATGCGCCCTTATACGAGGGATCTTGGTTACAGATTTTGGCTTTGAATATCACGATTAACAAATTTTTATATGAAAATATGTTAATAAAAGTTTTCATTCATTTCAAAAGAGATCGTATCGATAGTTTTCCCTTTCCTGTTCCCGTTTAAGTCTACGGTAATATATTTAATTTAGTTCGTAAAGATCGTTAAGAAGAGCCTTTTAGGAAAGACGCTAAAGAGTCACCCAGCAGAGTCGCTGAAGAGTCACTACTGTTTCTTTTTATATATATCCCTAGTACCTGACAATTGAGTTACTTCTTTAATCCCTCGATTTGTAATCGATAATGTAATTTGGTTAATTTTTGCGAAATATCTCTTGTATTCTAATTACGCTGTTTCGTTATTTAAGTCACTTACTTCTTCATTCCCTCGCTTGGAAGATTGAATCTCCTAGTAATCTCCCAGAACAATCTTTTCAGCGATCAGCAATTGAACAATCTTCCTAGAAGATTCAATCTTGTAGCAATAAGCGATTAAACAATCGCCCAAGGGTTTACAGGCAGCATCTTCTACCCCATAAGGGATATTTATTCGCGATCAAGTCAAGTTAAGAGTAGCGGTGCTGCTTTCAGCTGCTACTGCAGCATCAAAATTCATATTGAGCATACACTTTCGTTGGTACAGAGTATATTACAGTCGGAGATGACGTACTTTCTTACTTGTTTCGGTTAAGATTACGTTCTCGGCTCCATGTATGATGTTAGTACATATATCCAATTGGAGTGATCGATTACAGAGGGATCTATCAATGATTATTCCAAGTGAGATAACACTTGATTGATATGATACTCGCAATAGCCGGAAAATATCTTTTGCGGTACTTTTTCCTGTTGAAATTTTAAGTCAAAAAACGGTTTTCCAAACTTTCTTTTTACCAAGCTAATCACTTTCCGTATGGTTATCATATTTTCTGACTGTTATTCTTTCATTCTACTCCTGTCACGTTGTAACCCATTATTTTAGTTTTCCCCACTTATTTGTGTAATTCTAAGACGGCACAACTGAAACACGAGATAAGTTTTACATATTTGTAGTCATCTTTTGACCCCTCAACAGAGGGTTTTCCCTTGAGTGCTGCGCTGTTTACCTTTTCCAATAAAATTTCTAGACCTTTCACCTAAAGCCACCTTAAGTGCAGCCGCTATCAGTTTCCAAATACGTGTAAACAGTTCGGGGGAACTATCAGAAAAGTTTATTGAAAATGGGTAGGGATCAATCGAATGTCGCGACGCTCGAATTTTAAACAATCAATTAAAATAAACAAGCAAAAAAATCATTAAATTGAATGAATGAGTCGCAATTTATACTAAAATGGCAAAACTTGATTGGGCAATGGGTAACAAATTTGGGAGATTTAATGAATTTTTAGAGCGTGCGGGGACCCGACTCATTCGTTGAGCTTTATTTCCGCCTTAACGTGAACTTCTCGAGCATTTTAGTCGGTTTCGAGCTGATTTACCCATACACAACTCAAGTCGATACGCGTACGTTCTTATCTCAACTCATAACTGCCAACTAATGCAGAACAAGCACTTATTTAGCCTTTTTTGTTTGGTTTCAGATTTCGCCATAACGCTGAAATCGAAGATTCTCTTTCTGGATGGAAATTGGAGTGTCCTAACCGAAGCTGCCCATCAGTTTGATGAACTTTCGGTCCTGACCTTTGACGAGGCGGAGGGCTTGATCTACTTCAATGGTGGACAGCGTCAGAATGGCAGCATTTTCTCTTTGCGCCGAGTTCCATTCTCTCAATCGCACATAGCCGAGCAAAGGATTCAGGGTTATGGAAATGAGTCTGTGACCGGTATAGCCTACGATCCCTTAAATCGTAATCTCTTCTGGTCGGATTCGCTGCATAAGAAAATCTTCTTTGCTTCGGTAGACACTTTGGACACAGAAATACCCAAAGTGTTGGTGGATTTGAGCCGGGAAGAGGGCAGCCCACAGGGTGTAGCTGTGGATGTATGCCGTAGGAGACTTTATTGGACCAATTTGCATATTGGTGGTCATTCCACGGTGGAGAGCATAGATCTGAATGGCACTAACCGGCAGGTGATAATCAACAAAAATATTTATCAACCCCTGGGCATTGTGGTGGATCAGCTGTCGCAGCGCATCTACTGGATCGATGACCTAAGGGGCATCTTCTTCGCCGTGATGAGCGCACGCCTGGATGGCTCCGATTCTCAGGTGGTCTTGCATGAAAAGAATCATGAGCCCTTAAATCTGGCCGTAACAAACGACGCCATCTACTGGACAGACAGGAGAACCAAGTCGGTGTGGAGTCATCCAAAGGTGCCACAAATTAAGTTAACAACCACCACCTATGCACCCAAAGAGGGTGAGGAAGAAGAAGACGCCACCGAAATTTGGCCTGAAATAGATTCAGAGCCCCAGCCTGAAGTTTCCGCCCTACGCCGAGTGGCCAATCTTACGGAAGAGGCGCGCGGTATAGTGGCTCGCATTGGCTTCTATCAGAGATTGCAAAACGATGCTAGCTGCTCCCATGTGGTTCATAAGGTCAAAGAGCTCTTAGATCAATCCGAGCAGAAGAAACTGTCAGATGGTCACCAGTATGAACTGATAGCCCAATTGCACTGTCTGAACGGTGGCACATATCGATCGGACAAGGATTTGTGCATATGTACACCGGGCTACAAGGGCGCCCGCTGTGAGATTAGTGAATGTCACAACTACTGTCTGCATGGCACTTGCAAAATCTCCGAAGCGGGCTATGCCAAGTGCTATTGTCAACCGGAATTCAATGGTGAACGTTGTGAGTTCAGCAAATGCACAGGACGTTGCCTTAATGGAGGAAAATGTGAGTTGGATATGGAGACGGGTGATACGCATTGTCTTTGCACGGATAGCTTTGCCGGCGAACGCTGTGAGCACAATTCTACGGAGCTATGCCCACTCTACTGTCGTCTGTACCAGCATGACGCCAACATCTCCATGCCCTTGGCTTGTCATGAAGTGTAAGTACAGCACCACAAAATGAAGCATGTGTTCCAGCGGTGTCTCTAAACTTATATCTTCTTACAGGTGTTCTCAATTGACCAACATGGCCTTACCCCAGTATAAAGAGCTGAATGAGTGTCCCATTACAAATGTAAATCTCTGGACTGGCAATGTTATTATTACCCTGGTAGTGGGTATTGTGTCCAGCCTTTTGCTGATCGCTGTCATTGTCACCGGCTTGCGTAGCCTGTACAAACCCAAACGGCCGCGCATTAAGAAGACTTTTGTCATAAGGAAACAGGCACGCGCCAACTCGTCCAGTGATACACCACTGACCAATCGTCCACTCACCACCGAGCAGTGTGAGATTACGATAGAGAATTGCTGTAACATGAACATCTGTGAGACGGTAAGAAAGCCCCAAGGCATGTGTGTCTTTAGCATTAGCTAGTTGGTCATTGTTTTTGGTTGATATTGAGACTTATTAGGACTATGGAAATTGAAAATAGTAAGGTTAAAACATTCAAACCATATAAAAGAAGAGTCTATCAGTTTTCGCAAAGGTTACCTCATAAGCCTAGGTATTAAGTTACTTGCAAAATATTCACAGAACCACTTTTAGAAAAGAATTATCTTCGATTTATAAAAGTTTTTCTTGACTTTAGTAGCGAAAAGAATGTGAAACTGTAAAGCGATAAACCCATTTCCATTTTTCTATTGAAGAAATATGAAACATTTTTAGCAAGCCCTTGGTGGAGGCCAGGTGTATTGGGGTATGATTAGAGAGGGAGGAAGGGAGGGTCAGTCGACAGAAGTATAACTTACTGTTTTTATTCAGTACGTCTTCCACTTTAGTTTTTGATTTATGGTCAGTAACTCAATGACCAGCTGAAGTTAATACACGGAAAAATGCTGACAGAATTAATGCTTCACTAAAAGTTGTAAACTTTTTATACTCTGTACCAAAGGTGGGAAGGTACAGAGTATGATATAGACAGGCTTGTCCGACTTTCATACTTGTTTATAAACGAAGTTTTTGTGGCCTACACGGCTGGAAGTCGTCTAGAAAAACTGGGTACCTGATGTCTCTAGTTTCACAATTTATTTGTCTTGAGGTAATCTTATGCTTTAGCATTACTTTATACCCACAAAAGAGGCTAGTAGATAGTTATTTTTTATTTTACTTACGGACTTACGAAAGATATATATCGAATATGTTTTCCATTTATACTTAAACATTCATACAAATGTGGGAGGCTAAAAATGCATACTTTTAGTGGTAGTTTTAATTCATTTCTATTTAGTTGTATTGTTCAGCTAAAAATTGTAAAATTAAATAAAATTTTCATGTTCCATTTCTAATCTGTCTACTCTTTCTAAATCCCCCCCATCTAGCCCTGTTTCGATCCCAAGCTGGTGGAGCAAACATTTGGCAAATCCAATTGCAAGGACGACAAAAAGATATTGATCCACAACATGGAAGATGATCTGTACTGAGCCCAAGGACCCCGGCACAGATGAAGAAAGGTTTTTAGAAAAAACCTTTCAAAAGCAACAAACAAAAAAGAAACTAAATCAAACCAAAACCTTGTGATAGTCGTTGTCGTTGTCGAGTATTCGAGCTTTAGAAAAGCTGCTGCTTGATCCCGGTTGCCGCCGCCCAAGGTGCTCGCTCAATTCATACAACACGGCCATAACCCGTAGGCGGAATTCACGCATAACACTCGCCCATTTACTTAATTAATATTGGTTCAATTTTTTAGAAGCAATTACCGTGTACTTAGCCAAGTCCTAGCGATTTGCTTTGGTCTCATTTAATTTATTTGCTTTTCATCCTTTAGGAACATAAGTTTTTAGCTCAAAGCTCTGTTATGCGGGTAGAAAAGAGGAGGAAACAATTTTTGTTTTGTTTTTAAAAGCGATTTATATTTTTATTTAAAGAAGCCAAGTCTGAGGACTGAACACTTAGCTTTAAAACTATGGAAAATAATACAAAGAAACACATTGAAGTGGCACAAAGACACCCACACACACACACACACATTGTGATTTATAACGTTTAAAACTGTTGTAAATAGTAGCAATTGCAGAGAAATATAGTAAAAGGAATCATAACACATACGGTGCACTCCACAAGTGTTGAGAAAATAAGTTACTCACTTGTTCCTTTCGGTTCAGTTGCTCACAAACTGCTTGTATTTTGTTAGGCAAGCGAGAGAGCAAGGCAACTAAAGAACTGACCATCAACGTAAGCAAAGAGCACTGTACTCACTTCGTTTGTTCAAACTTAACATTACAACCTACTGCCACGCCCCGCACTTGCAAAGACCTGAACCCATCCACTCTTTCAATTTATCAACTTTGTACAATACCTCAGCAAAGACCAAAACCCTCTCTCTTGCTTGCTTCGTCAAGACATCAAAATCTAATCTTTCTCTCACTTACATTGTGAAATTAGTTAACAATAGAACAAAGAAAAACACCACCCCCACCCTCCATATCATGCAGAAGAAATAGATATTTAAAAACAAAAATAGTACATACATAAATTGTCTAAGTTAGTTTTAAGTAAGCAAACAAGGGTTGAATATAAATAAAGAGTACATGAAAAGAAATTGTATACTTACTTATTTGATTGTTGATATTATAACTGCTCCGCGAACTGAAGTCCAAACAAACCGAACTACTCTTCATGCTGGATTTATGCACCAAATTCTTTTTTAATTAAATACATTTTCTTTCTAAAATGTAGCAGCTTTTTGAAGCAAAATGATTAAAACCATGACAAATCAACAGGTACTTCCCGCAAAAGTCGCATTTACTAGAACTGGTTTTTCCACAGCGCCCTCTATGGTTCATTTATTAAACAGTCGATAGTTAAGCGTGACCGTATACTATATGTCTATCGAAACAACTGGCCATCACTAAGTAAAAGAAGAAGAACGAAAACGTACATAGGAGAAAATCAGCTAAACATTGCAAATAATTGAAATATTGCAACAAAAAAACAACAAAATTCAACTAGTATTCGTAACAAGCAGCAAAATGGTATGTATTGGTACTGAGCATTACCGTTTGGGCTCGCCAGCGAGTGGCCTGCAACGGAGAGTTGCTTCTGTTTGTTCTTTTGTTTGAGTAATTTTTCCTTCATTTTGGCGTGGCTTGCAAATTTTTTCCAATGCCAATAGAAAAGCCCGGTTAAAAGTGTTTACTGTTAATCCATCGAGTATAGTTGCTGCATTTGCAGTAACTTTTGGCTGACCTTGTGACCAGGCGGGCGGCTTGAGGTTGTGGTGAACGAAGGAGAGACAAACGACGTCACAGGCGGCGACAGACCATAGAGAGTGTGTGTATCTATAAGCCACGCGCCATATATGTGCATATGTATGTGTGTGCAGTGGGGTTGAGATGCGGCGCGAAAAATGTTTGCATTCAATTTGGAAATAACTCTAAAGTTTTTGTTCAACACAAATGAAAGTTTGATTTTGGACCATGAAAAAACTAAAGAACAAAAAACTCGCATTATTATAGAGTAGTTTTGTACCTTTGCCCATCTTTTGAGCCTGTTTCAGCCTCCAACAGGTTGCAAGAATAGTTCTCTTTCTTGCTGCTAACCACTTGAGGCTTTCTTAGCTTACAAGTTGAAATGATATTCCATTTCTTCTGCTTGTGTCCCTCGCTCAGTTGACAAGCACAGAAATCCCTCTGAATCATACTTTCTGACTCTCACTTACCCTGCAAAGATGTCTGCCAGACACATATTTTGATAGACATCCAAAGGGACCTAGTGCCTGCTTAGTTCTGCCTCTAAGAGGAGTAGACACACAGTAGTATTTGGAAATCAGAGATAGAAGTTTCATTTCTACTGAGAACTACCTCCTTCGGCTTCTTAACTTAATCGGTTCTAGGAAGCTAATTTGCCTCACATTTCACACAACTTGCAGTTTGACTTTCACACAACTTACCCCCAAAACTTGTATTTCTCCTACAGGGAAGCAACGACAGATCCTCCAGATCACCGCGTTCGGATGATCAGCGCGAAATAAGTGATATGCCAGTGACAAAACGATCGCGCTCGGATTCAGGTGAGTGTCTTGTCCGCAGCGGGTTGAACTTTTGTTTTAAAAATCTACCATCCAACAACAAGAACAATCAAATATGTATACCTTCTGTGTGCATTCTATATATATTTATATATATATATATATAAATTTGCTTAACAATAGTCTAAAGGCCATAAGTATGTCTGTTTGTATGTACGTATCTGTATATAAGTTCAAAAATCAATCAATCGACAGGAGGCACCAACCAAAAACCAAAAAAAAATGACAATTTGTATCTGTATTTAACACATCTTATTCTTTTCTCTACTACTTCTACCTCGTTGCATCTTTTTTAAGGGCAGAAGCACCTCTGACGCTATTAAATAATCGGTTTTTCTTTTTGTTCTGCTTAAGTAATTGCAGACTTCATAAACGCACGATGAACTCGAGAGTGAGGTGAGGTGAGAGTCAATACGAAATCGAGTCACTCGAATCAAGTGTCAGAATCCAAACCCCAAACAAAATGCGACCCAAATCGACTCAAGTATCGAGACAAACTAACAAATAAACCAATCGAATCGATACGCAAAATACTAAAAAGAATTGACAAAAGTACACTAAAACTGTATGTAGTAGGGCACGCCAGTGAGTCCTCGCCATCGTCCTGAAACAACAACAACTAATCAACCAAATGCATATATAACTATTCTCTCTCTCTTCTATATCTCTCTTTTTTTGTTAATTTTTTGTAAGCGTTTTTCTTTTTAAGTTTGATCCGCCAAAAAATACAAATACCAAATACTAAGTCGTTCGTTAATGAGATCGAGAGAGATGCCATAATTAGATTACTCCACTACTACTACTACTACTACTACTACTCTACCTACCAAGAACCAAGAAACATCAACACGCGATCCACCACCGCATTAAAACCGAACCGCTTCTTGTTAATCAACCAATCCAAGGGGTCGTCGTCGTCTTCGTGTGCTGCCAACTGGTCTGGCTACGCCTGGGACTTGAAAACGGTCCTGTACTTATAATTTTTACAAAAAAAAAACTAAAAATTCATTTATTACCCAAAAATTGATCACACTGTGCAGCATGCAGCCTGGGTTTATGGCAAAGTTAGAGCAAAAGTTAACCATTTCTAGCTAATTTAAATTTGGTCTAGGATCGCACTTGACTTGACAGATCAGTATTTAATTAGAAAATGGAACACCACATTATGTTGACCACAGTAAAGTGTTGTGTTTAAGCTCTCAAAGTAGTTTAACAACATGCCTCGCCTTAACCAGTTGGGAATTTCAGCTACAACTTAAAGAAAACAGACTCTCAATTGATCATCATTGAGTTAGCTTTGCATAGATCCACTTTCCAAGTCAACGCTTGAGGCTTGAAGCCCTATGATGTGACTTTACATAATACAGAAACCTCTTGAGCTCACTCTGCTTACATTTTTTTACAAGCTAACAAGTGACATTCCTAGCCGGACAGCTCAGATAGGCGGCTCATGTTATTAAGCACGTGCAGCCATTAAAAGTATGCCAGGCTTGTCACCAGTTGATCGATTTAAGTGTTCCATTAAACGGTTCGTTCAAACTGGGAGCAAGCTGACAGAATACTGAGCTCTCTATCAATTGTAGAGAGACTCACATTCCAAGCAGCACCAAGCATTCCTCGCAGTGAACATTTTAATATAGGAGTTTCAACAGTTTCACAGAGCCAGTAGTATAAATAGCGGATAGGGAAAGTCTAGATTGCGCTCTCAAAATCCGGTTCAAACTTTTAGCCTTGGCAGCTTATGTGATCAGACCAGTTAATCTTTTTCTTCTGAGTCATTGGTACAGTACTGCATATTTTACTGAATTGACTGAAATGTTCTAACAGGAACCAAAAGATCTAAAGCCGTTCAGAAAGAATAGGACTGTGGCTAACGCTCGACGGGCTTTGGGTTTCCACAGCCATTCCGCAGATTTCAAAAGCATTTACATAATATGTTGTGTAGCATGGTATAGTAAGACCTTTAAGATGGTCCCCAGAGAACCCTCCAGTATTCTAATAAAACTCATTGAAATAATAGAAAAGAATTCTCCAACTGACGACGCATAATCATAGTCGAGTTCTATTTATAAGCTTATATCTTATCACTTAAATGGCTCTCAATCCAAGTTTTCAGTCCGCTCTGCTCTACTCACGACGACCCTGACCGAAAAAATTAAAAGGTCTCGACCCTGCCTCAAGCGAATGTGTGCTGTATAGCGCCCACTGTTAAGTCACTGTGACTGTGCACACAGCCCATGGTCCATCTCAGTCAAGCGGTCCCAAATGTTGAGCAGAATCAATATCGGCGTCCAGTGCGTCAACTATTGCGGGCTTGTCGCTATAGACAAGAGCCTTAACATAGCCCCACAAAAATAGTCTAAAATAGTCCAATTGATCGGCCCTAAACGTGAAATAAACTGTTCAACGAACTCGCCTCTCAATTGGGCCATTGTTTCGCGTGTTGTGTGGCATGTGGCACCGTCTTAAGGAAACCACATGCATTTTTTGGAATGCATTGGCAGTTCTTGCAATGCTTCTGGCAAATTCACACCAAATACGGCAATTGTGTTTGTTCAGGTGTTCATCGAGCATGAATTTTGATAATAAAATGCAATAATCTGCAGGCATTGATCCTTTGTAAAACGATTTCTGGTTTAATTATAGACCAAATTGAACATGTTTGACAGTAACATGTGACACGAAAACAGTTGAGCTGCCAAAGAGAAAGTTGCTCACCCATTAATAGTTATTTTTTGAAGTAATTGCCAGGTGGAGAAATAGGAATCCCAGTTGTGTGGGCTATAATTTTGATAGAAACGATTTCTAGGTGTAGATCCCAGACCAAATTGAAATAAACCCACCATCAATGTTTCGATTCTGTTGCACAGTGTTAGTAGCAGCAGCAGCAGCAGAATAGCTTAGCTTAGTAATAGAACAACACTTTGTCCGCTCTATGCCACATCCGTTTGCCTTGACTACCACCAAGGAAATCTAAACGATTTCAAAGACCTTCTTGAAAATCTAAAGAAAAAAACCTTTCTAAATACTCCCAGTCAGTTGTCATTTGGCTTATATATCCTTGAGCCAACCAACCGAATAACCACACCAAAACTATTGCTAGCGGCAGAATCTTACAAATCTTTATAAATACACAACTTCTCTTGATTACGGCGGAAAACTTAACCAAACTTAAACATATTGTTGCTCTTATTATCGTTTCAGCGTCTTGTTTTTCTTTTTTTATTTTCTCTTTTTTATCACTGAGCAAAATGTAAAAAATGTGTGTGTGAGGGCCCTTCAAGTCTAGTTACTACTACTACTACTACTACCACGCCCCCCTTTCGTCAACTCATGGAAAACCCCGTATTGAAAACGCACATAAGGTCGTTTATAATTTACCATATATATTTGCCACCACCACACGGAACTGAGCACACCCGAACCCGCGATTCCGGTGTGGACAGTTCCCGACTATATAGTGAAAAGTGTTTGATCTTTGGTTTCGATTTGTCGGCGGATTTTTGATTTTGACATATTTTGATGCGCCTGCACATTAAATTACACACACACACACACACCCACACACGATCGTACCTACTATATACCATACATATAGCACTACGTATATCTCTTTATCTATCAAATAAGTCGAATATTGTTTTATTTTACGGGTGCTTTCTCTTTTTTATTCTTGCATTTTTCCAGCTTTAACAAATCAAATCAAATCGAAAAACAAAACCGATACAAAAATGACAAAAACAATGCCCCTGCATTAACGATAGAACAGATCGATATATGTATATCTATTCTCAACCTAAATCCGAAAAGACTCTCATCGTGCTTTCGAACAATGTTACCAATTAGCAACTCTCAAGTAAAACATATCCCCACCGAGATCTGGTGATTGAATCCAATACAAGCTGTGTGTGTGGCCCCTCCTACAGTTCCAGATCTTCTCCAGCAAATTAACAACGTTTTTTTTTCTATTTTTTTCTTTTTTGTCTTTATCTTTCTTGCAGGCAGAGCAGTTTTTTGTCTAAAAAATCTAATCTCTTAGTTTCCAAATGCAATGAAAGCCAACTTCAATCATTGCCAGTCCCGCCCAGGCGGGCGGGGCAATGCTTGTGTGTCCCAACTCTGTTTTTTGACCTTCCGCGAGAGTTGCCTTTGGAACACAGAACAAAAAAAAAAGAAAAAGAGAAAAAATTCAAAATAACTTGCCTAGCTGATGATGATGAACCCCTTTCCCCCCACGTATGAGTTGGACTAATCTCTGTTCCCAATTCTAGGCAAGTCCACGGATACGAAAATTCCCTACCTTTCGCAGCCTCTGTATGATCTGAAGCAGACGGGCGATGTGAAATTCGGACCGGGAACACGTTCAGCTCTGTTGGGCCTGCTGGGAGGAGCGCTGCCCAAGCTGACATCGGAGCAGCATGATTTGGTCAGCAAGGCCAAGAAATATGCCATGGAGCAGAGCATCAAAATGGTGCTGATGAAGCAAACCCTGGCCCATCAGCAGCAACAGCTGGCCACTCAACGTACCCAGGTCCAAAGGCAACAGGCTTTGGCACTCATGTGCAGGTTAGTAGCAAGGATTAATCGAGTAGTTTAACTATTTTCGAAATGATGTAAAACTTTGAAATATTCGGTGAAGAAAGTGCTGCCAAGGGCCACCAATCCGAGTTACTGGAGGTGGTCCGAAGCAAGCCTTTCGATGTGCCCTCTTAGCTGATAAGATCTGAGCCTTGGTTGTACTCTTTAGTTTAGCAGGAAACTTGGAAAACTTATTTCATTCAACTCTTTTCTTCTTCTTCCAGAGTCTATGTGGGCAGCATTTCATTCGAGCTCAAGGAGGACACCATACGCGTAGCCTTTACCCCCTTTGGCCCCATCAAGTCGATTAACATGTCGTGGGATCCCATTACGCAAAAGCATAAAGGTTTTGCCTTTGTGGAATATGAAATACCCGAGGGAGCTCAGTTGGCCCTGGAACAGATGAATGGCGCCCTGATGGGCGGTCGAAACATCAAGGTGGGACGTCCCAGTAACATGCCCCAAGCCCAACAAGTCATCGATGAAGTGCAGGAGGAGGCAAAGAGTTTCAATCGCATCTACGTGGCTTCCATTCATCCAGATTTGTCCGAGGAGGATATCAAAAGTGTGTTTGAGGCGTTTGGACCCATTCTCTACTGCAAGCTGGCCCAGGGTACGAGTGTACACACGCACAAGGGCTACGGCTTCATCGAGTATGCCAACAAACAGGCAATGGATGAGGCCATAGCCAGCATGAATCTCTTTGATCTGGGCGGACAATTGTTAAGGTGAGTGTCCTGGCAACGACAGAGGAGCTAAAATGATAAGTTATCCACATTCTCTTTCAGGGTGGGCCGCTCCATTACACCGCCCAATGCTTTGACTTCTCCGACCACCAACTCCACCATGCCCACGGCAGCGGCAGTGGCTGCTGCTGCGGCCACCGCCAAGATACAAGCCCTGGACGCCGTGGCCAGTAATGCTGTTTTGGGTCTATCGGCGAATACACCCAGTTTGGGTAATATGGCTGCCGGAGCGGTGGTGACCAAGGTCGGTAACATGGCCGTGGTGAGTGCAGCCACCTCTGCGGCTGCCCTCCATCCAGCTCTGGCTGTGCCTCAAGCTCCAGTTGCTGCTTTGCTGCCACCAGGTATATTCCAGGCACCCACACCAGTGGCACCCAGTCTGCTGGGCGTACCCACTGGCTTGCCCACACTTCAAAGTGTAGCTCCCACATTGCCACCACCTGCTTTGCTGGCCACACCAACAGTTCCCTTGGCGGGTGTGGTAACAGCAGCTGGTGTGGGCGTCATCCCCCAAGTAGTGGCTGGTGTCGAAGCCAGTAATGGGGGGGCACCTGCGGCTGCGGCCGCACTCTCCGTGGCGGCCAATAATGCTGCCGCCACTGCTGCCAATCTCTCGGAGAACATTAAGAAGGCGCATGAGAAACAGCAGGAGGAGCTACAAAAGAAACTTATGGATGAGGGCGATGTTCAAACCTTGCAACAGCAGGAGAACATGTCAATCAAGGGTCAAAGTGCCCGGCAATTGGTGATGCAGCGGCTAATGCGGCCACAAGACTCGCGTGTCATTATCCTTCGCAACATGGTTGGACCCGAGGATGTGGATGAGACACTACAGGAGGAAATCCAGGAGGAGTGCAGCAAATTTGGCACTGTCAGTCGTGTCATCATTTTCAATGAGAAACAAACCGAGAACGAGGATGACGATGAGGCGGAGATTATTGTAAAGATCTTCGTGGAGTTCTCGGCCGGAGTCGAGGCAGTACGCGGCAAAGACGCCCTGCATGGCCGTTTCTTTGGCGGTCGGCGGGTTATAGCCGAACTCTACGATCAGGGTGTTTTCGATCAGGGCGATCTATCTGGTTAAGTCGAACAAAAACAACATGTATTCTTTAGCGTTACACAGAGTTCTCCCACTCCTCCTCCTCCTGCTCCCTTTGACCTTTTTGTTCTGCGAAACAAAGCAAACTTATTTATTTAAAAAAATGGTGAATTTAGAACGGATAAGAAACAAAAATCGGATTATGATGAGATGAAGTTTCCGCGATTGTAAAGTGATTTTTAGATTTAAATTTTTGCCAGGATTTTTTGTATTTTTAACAAGTGCAATTTGAGCACTTGCACTGCTGCCTCTTGCTCCCTTCTAATCACACATTTATATTTAAATAATTTCAAGGATTAACAATAAAAACACACACAAAAACTCGAGTTTTCCCTCAATATTGCAACAAGAGCTGGTGTTTTAAATGGAAATGGCTGAATTCTCGAACTACTTTCGAGCTGCAGGTACTCTGTGTCAAAATCAACCATAGTGCGTCTATGTTCAAGTGCTGGATAAGTCTAAACGCTTAAGTCTGGATATATAAGGAGGAAGCCTCGGCCTTGGCAAGAAAGAGGACCTACTTGTGTACAGATTCCATGCGCTTACAGGGGATTCCAAATTAAAATCGAAGCGAATATTCCTGGCATTCACTTGTATGGCCGTGTCATGATACAATAACTTCAAGGTAGCGCAACCGGAAGTTCCTTTTCGCATGCGCAAGGATTTATCGAACCCTAGGGCTGAAGCACACAGAAAAATCCAGGGCCACAAAGTCGTTGGGTACATTTTTGACAGCTTCCGATAGAAATTATTCGCTACTCCAGGAAATCGGATGCTACCATGTCTTTGAATCGTTGTTTAAAATCTTTTTATTTCAGAACAAATGCTGCTTCTTTGATTCACTCAACCTTTTAAAGAATTGTTCCAGCTTGGTTAAGAACTATATATCGAACTATTTTCCACAGAATTTTTTTGAATTAAAAGTCAATATTTCGTAATTGACCTCTGCTTATTTTGGGTTAAAGGTTTTCATTACTTGAAAAACTCCAAGACCGTCATTGCAACTGAATTCCACTAAAATTTATATATATAGAGCTAAACTTTGTTTGATTTCTATATTTCTTATATGGTTAATAATATAACACACACATTACAAAGCGGTTAATCAAATTGATATTAATTTCAAATTGAGCGCCCTCTCTGTGTACATTTGTCAACACTGAAGGGCGGTGAATTTGCCTTCGTCGCCTACGGTCACACCACCCCCGATTGATGTGAAAATCAACTCTGCGTCATATCGTGAGATAAAGAAAATCATTTAATAACTAATTTCACTAGTTTATTAACTACAACAAACAACATAACAATGAAGTGAATCTGTTAATAAACAACGCCACAAATTTGTGCGTGTCGCGGGAGCATTAAAAGTGTGGTGTTTGCCGAAAAAGACTGAAATTTGTGTGGAGCGGAGAACGCGAAACTAAAGACGAAGACAAAGGGGAAAGCAAAAAAAAAGCAACAATCGTTGTTGTTGGTCTTAGATTGCTAAAGGAGGGTGGTGGCGTAGGGGCTGCTGAGGGGAAAAAAGGTACAGAAGGAATCGGGCCTTTGAGGGATAACCAGCATCAACCAAACTCGAGCACAGCTGATGAGATTTCACTATCACCAACTAACACCTAGCTGACTGGCTGTCCTTGCCTTGATAAGGCCAGACAGAGTGTCGCGTTTTCAATAACTACGCACCTACACAGTCGCACCTTTTCGTAAATAGTTTGCTGTCATTTGGCGAATGTATTTAATTAATTCGCACGTTAACTTCCGTTTACTTTTGTTTGTTTATAGCTAACTGCCTCCCCTGCTCCACTAAACATTGATGTTGACATTCAACTTTTGCCATTTCGATTGTATCCTGCACACCCACAAAAACAACACTTTTCGAATTGTTTGTAGATTACGTAATTTCTAACTCTTTCTAATCAAGGCACCCAGTCGCCAGATTAACAGATTACTATCACGTGCATTGGAATGATTTGCATTCAATTATTATTAACAATTCAGCTGTGTTAGACAAATCTTGAATGAAGCTGTTGTTATAGTATTGAACTGGGGGGATATGGTCCTGTTGATTGATCACATTTGCTAGGGCATTTCCGTTCTGTTGAAATTATTATAAAATTACGAAAGTGCCAAGCGGCTGACTCATTCAGAGGCTCTTCAGCTTCAAACTTTAACTGACGTCATTGCAAAAGGTTCTTTCTAATTTATAAGAGATGTTAATTGTTGATGCTAAGTATATAGAAACAAATCAATCAATGAAGCATAGAATTTGTTATTGTTTATAGATTAGAGAGTTTGTACATTGTAGAAATCTGGATTATTGATAGATCTGCCAAGGCATTGTTAAAAATCGAATGAACGGTAGTCTAGTTATGAGCAAAAGAGTGTTCGCCGGTGGGCAGCTCTGCTATCTGTTGCTACTGAGACAGCACAATATTATACATCTTGAACGTATGAGTCAACATGTGGCTTGACCAACTTTCTT
Source organism: Lordiphosa fenestrarum (assembly GCA_035044985.1). NCBI lineage: Eukaryota > Metazoa > Arthropoda > Insecta > Diptera > Drosophilidae > Lordiphosa > Lordiphosa fenestrarum. The sequence goes on along the minus strand of JAWNNO010000849.1, from coordinate 866,178 downwards.
GTTTAGAGTAAACTTACTCAGAGCTTTTTATTCTAAGGTCATTCTGTCTCTTGTTTACATTCACTTGAAAGAGTCTTGCAAATCTAAACAACTGCATGCAAACTCGAAGTCTTACGAAATTTGGTTCAGGGGCTGCTATGCAGGTATTACTCCTCTTAATCCGCAGCATCTATCCTGTGTCTTAACTGGAAGGCTTCCTCCGGCTTTTAGAGCAAACAAATGGCAGCTGCAAATGAGATTTAGAAACATAAACAGATTAAGAAGTTGATATTGTGAAAAAGGGATTCAAACCGCCCGGGAATTGAGACTTGTTCGATTCAGTGCTTCAGGGAGACTTCAAGCAACTGGTTCGGATTATAATACGATCTTTGAATGAAACCAAACCGTGGTTCGCTGCAGTGGTTCGCTCTCCATCACCACAAAGGAGGCTGGTAGATCGAACAGCTGTTTCAAGACGAACGGAACCCACCCTCTCTCTTCAGCGATTAATGCCTACCAACTTATATAAACTACTTTAAAATGTTTATATTTATTTATTAAAGTGCCTGGCCATTCTTAAACCTAGAAGAACAGGTATCCATATCCACGCTAGATATTGCAGTAGACATTTGAACTAGAAAATTCATATGTTGCTTGGATTCGAATTCGATTCGAATTTACTCCAAATACTCACAATCTTCCATTCTTCCATGGAATGAATGCAGAATGATAACCAATATAGTTGTCAGGCATTCTTCCAGAATCAAACAGAACACTGAAAAGCTTTTTATAGAAAAAACGGTGGAGTTATAGGTTTTGTTTGGAGAGTTGGGTCGCTGGCCCTACTCCCAAAGGCCTATTCGGCTTCTTGATTAGCCTTCTCACAATTAAATCGCCACGAACCGGAGTCCGTGGCTACCCAGAGGTCACTTGACTCGTTTTATGGAGTCGGAAGTTCGTGAACTGCTTGACCTCCTTCGCTGGAGAGGAGTAGTTGATGCCCTTGATGTCCCACCTAGGGATTGGAATAGAAGAAGAAGATGCATCTCTTAATGAAGGTGGTATAGCACATGTATAGCAGCTTTGGGCAAGTCCTTGCTCCTTGTAACACTACTTCCATTCCAGTGTCGACCCACCTTTGTGATGTAATTGTTTCAGGTAGCCAATCTGTTGCCTGTTTTGTATTAAAGAAAGTACTAGAATGGTTCAATGAGTCATTTTTATTTTCGATCTTTTTTTGGCTAATAGTAAAAACCAAGTTAGCTTTCCTCCATAACTTTTAAATTGGATTTGAAACCAAAGTTGCCCGTAGATTGTTGTGTTATACTCAAAAAAGAAAACAACAAACAAAAATTTGAAATAGAACAACAAATTTTGGGTGTAATGTAAGAGCGAACGAGTCTCATTTGATTCATCCATTCCAGGCAACCAGTGTATAACCAACCCAGCGGCCGCCATCATTGAGTCACAGACAAAAAAACGTAAAATGAGCTGCAAAGTGCGGTTAATGGATGACGGCTCCTTGGACGAGGAGCCGTTGACATTGAAAGAGATTGCCTATCAGAAGTTATGTAACAATTTGGATATAATCAGCGGCAGTTCCACCGGTGGACATCGCATCCTGAATGCCGGCATTGTGTTGCCCAATGAGATATGCGACGGCTTTTTGGAGAACTATCAGCGCTTTAATAGGCCCCTAGATGATTGGGTAATCAATTTATTTCACGACACACAGCGGACTTCACTGAAGATTGTGAATCTAAGGAACAGTACGCTCAGCAGTGTGGGTGAGTAATGAAGCGGCACATCATCTACAGCAATTCTTAATAATCCTCCAAATTTCCTTAGGTCTGGAGACCCTGATGCGTCACAAGCTGTTTGCCCTGTCCATGTGGTATTGCGATAGAATCACCGTCAACTCCCATCATCTGTTGGCCCACTATGGCGATAGTTTGCGCTCTTTGGAGCTGGGCATTAGTTCGCATCTTCTGCAGATTGCCGAACCAAACGAGAAGGACCCTGTGGACTTTCAGCTCACCTGCCCTCATCTGCGTCGTTTGGTTCTCAATGGTGTGGTCATGCATCATCGTTTGCAGTTTGCTCATCTCCACGACTTGAGTCATCTCGACTTAACTTCCTGCGTTCTGGCCAACTTCAGTTTGGAGGCTTTGGTCATGCTGCCCAACCTGCATACGCTTATACTGTTCAATGTTTGGCCCATTGCCAATCAGCTGCATGCCATTTGCTGTCTACGGCGCCTGTGCACTCTGGACATTTCCATTTCCAGTTCGGGGAATGGTCACGGCACCTATGATCTGCCCGATCAGACGCTCGAAATGCTGATGGACAATCTGCGGCATCTGACACACCTGGATATCTCGGGCACGAATTTAGCTGGCAATGGGGTGGCCACAAAGGAGTCCACGAATGCCAATACCAAGACGGAGCAACAATTTGCTTTAACAGATATTCCCGGCTTGGCGTCTCGAACACAGCGGCCGCTGCAGTTTTTGGGTCTCTATCACACGGCCCACTGGGCCTGCAAAAGACATGATATTCCGGCACTGGAGGTGGCCGGAGATGCCAATGAGCAGCAGATACTGACAGCAGCGAGATACTATCATGACAGGCCAGTGCTACTGACGAGGGTGAGTCGAGCCATCCTAGAACTGAACATTTTGACTAATTTCTTGCTTGGATTTCTAGGTACTGAATGATTTGTATCATCTATTCCGCTTTGAGAATTGCAAGGATATACACACAGCACTGGATGTTGTACTCTCCGCCATGGATAGGCACCTCAAGTTCAAGCATATGCAAATATCCGGCAGGTGAGATTAGTTGGGAGATTGCTTTAAAAATAATAGAAATTACCTTCTCTTCCTAATCTTTGTTAGCGCCACTCTCTTCTACATAGTCAAGGGCCGGGATCGTTCCAAATTTGGCACTTTATTACGCAATCACATCATCCGCACGCTGCTCAATGGCATGGAAATGCATCTCACGGATGACACCATGTTGAGAAATGGTTACCTCACCCTCACCCAGTTCCATATGCCCGTGGATGTGGTAAGATTTCTTCAGAGATCATTTTGGATATCTTGATAAACTCTTGTTCATTTGCAGCTCTTTGAGTATGAACGCCTCATCAAGATCTTGCTGCACGGTGTATCCAAAACCGAACAGGAGGGTTTTGTTCAACGCATAGCCATCTATCTTCTAAATACATTGGCTTGTCAGGTGGATGGACGTCAAAAGCTGTTCCTGGGCGAGTTGGGTGTAGTTAGTGTAAGTGCTTGCAGAGGTTTGGCTTGGCGTTGCTCTACTAACTTATCCTTGATTTGTAGACCATGCTCACTTTGATCAAGGATCGCCTCACACGTTCTGTTTTTGATGATGTCATGGAGGTGGCTTGGTCCACCATGTGGAATGTAACCGATGAGACTGCTATTAATTGTAAGAGATTCCTTGATGGACGCGGCATGGAGTATTTCCTCAAGTGTTTAAATGTGAGTCTTGAGTTTGGCTTTGTGCCTGTATAATCCACCTTGACACCCCCTCCTCACCCCCACATACATGCTGCAGACCTTTCCGGATCGCGATGAGCTGTTAAGGAACATGATGGGACTGCTGGGCAATGTGGCCGAGGTTAAGTGGTTGCGTCCCAAACTGATGACCCAAGAGTTTATTGAAGTTTTTGCCCGTCTGCTGGACTCACTGAGTGATGGCATCGAGGTGGGTGGAAGTGGACGAATTATGGCCAATGGCAATGTTAACCATGCTAACATGCGCTTCCAGGTCAGCTACAATGCGGCTGGAGTGTTGGCGCATATTGCATCCGATGGTGCCGATGCCTGGACCATTAGGACACCCACCCGGGAACATGTGCTGGAGCGCATGGTGGCCGCCATTCAGCGTTGGAATATCAAATCCGAGAGGAATATCAACTATCGCAGCTTTGAGCCCATATTGAGTTTAGTGCGCTGCTATGAGACGCCCCAGTGTCAACATTGGGCTGTCTGGGCATTGGCCAATTTAACGCAGGTGAGTTGGTTTCTCGAAAGTAACTTGTTCAATCATTTTTGAAGAACAAAACGAAAGATTTACTGCTTGTTTTCCGATTTGCAACCCAAATAGTGGTGTTGGTTAAGCAATAACCAGAATTTATCCGTTGTAAAGCGGATGAATGGGTCACCAAAAATTCGGCTTTCGTTCATCACTTCCAATCTCTCTGATTGGACGTATACATTATTTGTGATATTCCGAAGCTATTTGTGTTTCACTAAACTAAACAGATAACTAAACAGATAAGAAACAGATAACCTATGATCTACTTTCTGACTGACACCTAATATTCTATATTTAGTTAATATGGATAATTATTCAAAACTCTCAAGCATCAACCTAGACTTAGATTAGATTTACACGTTGAAGCAAACTTTATAAAGTTTTGCAAAAAGCTTTTATTTGTAGGCAAGAGCTTTCTTTTGTAGGAAAAAAGTTGTAGTGGTGTCGCTGGCGTCTTCACCTCTTTCCTACAAGCAAGAGCTTTATGAAAAGCTTAATTAAGTTTGCTTCACCGTATAAGTCCCGTCTTAGATGGCTTCTTATATGAAGTGACAAGACACAGTTGGGCTGCGAAACCATATGGAAGGCAATTCGTACGCATTAGTCTGCTTGGTTTTAAACAACTGGTTTCAATTCTCATCTGAACCATTTACCTAGCAGATTTTTGTTAATTTGTGGGTTCGGAATCGTCTGGAGAGCCACAGTTGGTTTTAATGAGCATTAGCCCCTGGAATGGAGGGCTTGATTTAGCCATGTCCTTCTGGCTTTGTAATGTTTTGTTGCAATCTGCTAAGAGCAATTTAAATCTATCTAGACGAACTTTATCTAGGATGCAGTTGAATTGGACTGCTCTTAGATCAAAAGTCTCTCTCTCGAGTTTGAACTTCTTACTCAGATCTTATGCTCAAATAATTTGTAAGCTTGCCAAAAGGGGGTTCTGCTAGTCGGAAAGAGTTCGATTATCAAACCCATTCAAAAATGTCTAAATGAATACTACACTCTTTCTTTCTCTTTCATTCCAGGTATATCCGGAGAAATATTGCCAACTGGTGGAACAGGAAAATGGTTTACAAATTTTAAACGAGCTGATCGAGCACGAAAGTCCTTATTGTGAGATTAAGCGTATCGCGCGCCTGGTCATCGAACAGTGTGATTCGGGTGCCGAGCGCATGCTCGAGGGTTGAAAGCAACACAAAAATCTAAGTTAAATTGTAATTCAAGTTTGTTGTAATGTTCAATATCTTTTCCTTACCCCCTGCCACGCTTTTTTTTCTGTTTGTTTCTAAGGCAAGTGCAAGTGTTATATAATTGTTCAAGAGATTCTTTTTCCCCATTTTATGTTTAAAAGAGAAAACAAAAAACAAAAAACCAACCACAGAGAAATGCAAAATTTACAAATATATATATATATAATATTACAATTAACTAGATTCTATATATACAATATACGATGTAAGACCTTCCGAAATGTACATATTGTTGAAAGAAGAATGAAATCGAAATGGCAAGCAGAGCAGCTAAAGATTAAAGAGATCCTTAAAACATAACCCTCCACAAAATACAACTGACGTTTCGTGTATCTGTTCCTAGTGTTTTGCCCCCCAACCGTAGATTAAGCTCCCAAATGTCTGATTTTTTGTTCGATTATGTTGTGCATGTCTGAGGGATGATGATTAGTTCTGTTTGTTCTTTAGATCATAGAGTAAACTACCTTAGGCTAAGGTAAACTGTAAATATTTGCTTAGAATTTGTTTTGCTTTGCATATAAATATAATATTTATTATTATATAGAGAGACATTATATGATAAACCTATGATTGGAACGTAAACCAGACTATGCCAGTGTCTTATACTATATGTTTTTTTTAACCTCTTTATAAGCACCCTCTCTCTTTCCTCTAGCAAGATAGATAAGTGGGCAGTTTGGTAAGTCAGTGTTTATTTTGAAGTTTCTGGAGAGAACAAGTGGTGTACAGGGTTTCCCTGTGGTCGTGCTGACTTATTAGACTGCCCTCGCAGCAGCTTCATCCGCCGTTTACATTTCTAAATAAAGCTAAAGCTATGTATGTCTCTGTATGTATGTCTAGAGCATAAATTGCGGTAGTCGGTGCAAGGTTGCGTCATGGGGTGGGAAGTGGAATGCGGGGGTGGTGACGACGGGAAATGCCCACAGGAGGAAAAGCGCATGAGCAATGGTTACTCGACGGACACACAACCCCCTTCCAATTGAAGACCACAAACAAGAAACCCTGCCTAGCAACCCCTTTCGCTCTCGCTGACTCTCTTTTCTGAAATGCCTCTCCTTGTTGATGATGTTGGGGGTCCTTCTCTTTTGTCAGTTGTCATTTTGCCGCCCGGTCGAACGTTTGTTTGTTGTTGCGTGGGTGTTTTTGGTTTTTGGAGATTTTAATAAAGGTAAACACAAGCAAGAAAAGTGTTTAAGAAATGTGTTAAGTGTAATTAACGGGCGGTACAAGGGTTATTTCCACCGCTCACACAACCCGCAAACGCCGGCACCTGCTACCCCCGCTTGACGACGGCATTTTGTAAGCCTAAATATTTAATTGCTTGTGAAAAAATGCAAAACATGTTTTTTTTTATTATAAATGGATTCTGCGCAAATGGTAGAACAAAAATAACATCAACAAGAAAATGCAAAGTTTCATCTTTTGGGTAGTTTCTCCTTTGCCTGTTGTTAACTCAACAGGAAACTGCTTTTGTTCCAAGTGAGATCAATAACCTTCTTATCAACGTCAGCCAACACAACAAAAGGTTGCCATAGTTGCAACAACATGGCAAGAAACAATAAAAATAAAACTGTATTCCGAGCATGAAATAGGCTAAGGTATTGAAAACCGATTTATTAAGCCTATGATTAAACGGAACTTGAACTTCTTTCTGGCCCCGTAAAGTCTGGCAACAATTCCAAAAATGTCAAATTGCAGCAAATGAAATTTACAGGGCGCGAGAACATAATCCAGCCATTAAAAGACATTCCCTCAGCAGGACTCGAACCGCCGCCGACATGAGTGCGCCGTGCACCAACAAAATGGACCACAACAGCTCAACGAGCTCGACCAATGCCAATGGCAGCACATTAAGCGCCAGCATGGCATTTCAAGCACCAGAGCTTTTGCTTGGGCATAGCAGGAAAGCTTGTTCGGTAAAGCTTTGACTGTGCTTTGGAATAGAATGAGAATTCAAACATTGGTACAAAATAAACGCAAAACATTTTCAACTTCAAAATGACTTAGCAATTGTTATGAACAATGACTTGAGCATAGAGCGATAAAAAGCCAGAAAAATACAAAAAATATTTACTTCATTTGGGTTTTAATTCACACAGAAACCCATTTAAAATCAGTGAAATTTCTCGAAAGGACTTTTAATTGTAGATTGAACCAGGAATGCAAACCTGTTCGGAACCAAACTAAGCCGTTAATTCATTATTTTAAACCAGAGATGTTCAAGAAGAGAGGCTCTCTGACGCTCCCTGTCTCTCCCCGACACTCACTGAAGCATTACTTCGGCAAGCATTCGAAAGTGTTCGGCCCCTGGGGGCTATGTGTGAACATCGCTGTTTTAAACCGAACCGTGAGAGGTCTATTAGGTATAGCTCCAATCTGAAGTTAAATAATATTGTGAATTTTGTCAATTTATATAAAAATTCCAAATTTTTTAGCCGTTCTTCTGGCGTTATAAAGTTTTTCGAGCCGCCTCTTGGAAAATATTAAGCATCTCCTGCATTCTTCTATTATTTGTATTAGATTTGTGTGAGTTCCTTAAATTCGGATTACCTTTAGTTGATATTGTTCCACCACTTGACTTGTGTATTTTAAAAAGTTAATAAAATAGTTGAATAAAATGTCGTTTCAATCTTTGAGGTCGCAAATTTTAAATCAGTATTATTAGATCACCTTATCTTGTTCGGTTTAAGCGATTGATTACAGTATCAGCTCATCTTAAACACACGACCTCCTATAAACTCTTCCATAGCAACCATCACTGCCCGAATCACTAGCACATTTCTTATATTAAACCTGGCGAGCCTAGAACGCAACACGGACTCTAGACACCATGTGGCCCGGGTCCGAGCGAGGCAGCTCGCGAGCCCTAGAGATCCCAACGAGCCAACAAAATGCTGGCGGTAGTAGTCAGCAGGAGACCTTGGCAGACATTGAACACATATCGACCATAGCTGGATCATTGGCATCTATAGGATCGCTGTCGCATACGCAGATGCGTTATGTAAGTACATAGTTAAAGTTAAATATGATGTTCTCAAGTTAAAAACCATTTTGTGTTTAATTTACAATTTTGCAGCAGTGCACAAACGATGCTGGCTATGATACAGAACACACCTCCCTCAACTCGGATTTTGACGAGGCTGAACTGAAGAGGGAATTACTTAGAGATGTAAGTTTAACTGGGGCGGGTTTTATTTACGATTTGGGTTAAGGCTGTTTAATCAGAAGAGCAGTTTCCTAGAATATTACCTTAGCCAAGAGATAGCTATCGGCCCAGACCGTTCAGGGACCAATGCCGAAAATCGTTTTGGTTTCCTTCTCAATCTTTCTTAATCCTTTACTTCAGTAAATGTTTCGGATCTATTTGGGTATAAAGTTTAAATTTTTTTTTGGAATAATTTACTTTATTTGGGACTCTCTTGAAAGCTTTAAGTTAAAACTCAAATTTAGAATCGATTTTTCCATGCTTATACCAATTTTGCAAGCGGAATCTATGGCAGATCTCTATATAAAACAGATGTATCTAAATCAGACGGGACTTAGAAGGGATTTACTCGGTGTAGTAAGATTCACAAACTTTTTGAAAAAGCTCTCTACACCTTGAGCGAAACGAAATCCTGTCCAAAAACTGGTTTTACACGGTGAAGCAAACTTCATGATGTTTTTGAAGAATCTTTCGTAAACTCTTGACGGATTGTCGTAATTTATGCGGATTTCCCGAAGATTAGAAAGAAAAATCGTTTGATTTTCATGATGCCATTTAAAAAGTTTTTAGAGGAAAAGAGGAGCTCCTCTATACCGACGATCGTAAGCTGTTTTGGCATACTTCATGAAGTTTGCTTCATCGTATAAGTACCGATTTGGTTTATTTCATTTGTAAGGCTTTCCTTGATAACTTGAACTGTCATTAGGATATATTCTAACAATTCGAAAACTTTCTTTCTCCTTAAACGTTCCAAGAAATGGAAACTTTTGTTTGATATGGTAAGTAATCTCTGTGAAGAATGTCTCTTAATACCAAATTCTATCACAACCTTCCTCCTTCCCAACAGTTTGATCCCGAGGGGTTTGGCGAAATATCCGTCTCAGAATTCTTGGTGGCCCTAAAGTCACCCGAATTTCTATCACAAGTGCCTATGAATAAACGTGAGCTGTTGCTTGAGCGTGCCAAGAAAGCCCAACTGCCCACTGGGCCCGGCTATGTAACGTTCCAGGACTTTGTCAATGTGGTAAGTAAGTGCATCTAAATTGAATTCCCATGTGTGCCGCAGCCGCTTCCGTGCCGCACGACACAAACAACTAGATTTGAGTGCAAACACAGGTGCAAGGGACCAAAAGTGTAGGCTCGTGGGCAAACATACCCCAGCAGCTCCTTTAGATCCTTGTTTCGGGCACACAGTGTACACAGTGTGGCGGCAAATGCAAAAAAAAAGTCCGCTTGGCAAATAAATGCACCTTCGCATCGGGCTGGTACGTCACGCCTTGCTGGACATTTGATTGTTTACCCGGGCGCCCATTGGGTGTTGTTTGTCCTGGTGAAGTAAGGTACACAGAGTACATACTATATATGCTGGACAGCCACTGAATGGATAATGGACGAGGCTTGTTTGCCATTGAAGACCCTAACGGGGGGCATAGCGCTGGTGACTTGGAGTACTTAACTTTAAGTTTTTTACTTTACTGATAACAAAATAGTAGGATAAGACTGATAATGCCTTTTCACTGTGGCGCCACACGTACTGTGTGAGCTGGTAATTACTTCTCTCTTCAGAAAACTAAATTCCTACTTTTCAATGAGTTTTGAGCTACTTTCAAGTTGGTGTGGAAAATTCTTGAAGTTTTCTCTCTGTGTAAAAGGTCGCAAAATCTAGGATATCCAATTGTAAATAGTTATTTCTGCTTTAATTTTTTAAGTGCGACTGCAGTTTCAGTCTTCAGTCAGAATCCTTTTTGGGGTTGACTCTTATTCTGCAACTCTGATTGCTTTTACCAATTGTCAAATCCTTTTGCATTTTGATTGATTCTCCATTTGATTGCCATCCACACACACACACACGCGCGCCCAGCCTCACGCATAATCAATTTCAAAGTGAATATTCCCAGACATCCTTGGTCTGTCAATTGTTTACCTAAAGTGTCCTCAAAAGTCAAGAGTTAGCCACAACGACGATGTGTCTATTTACCCTGTTTGTTTGTGTGTGTTGAGCCTAGAGGGAGGACATCATTAGGCTTTTGTTTGTTGGTACAATTGTGGGCTCTGGTCTCTTCATTCCTGATTTTGTTTTGCACTTAATTAAAGAATTTCAGAACATCGTGTATGGGCGGGTATCCTAATGTGTCCTTCATAAAAACGAAGGAACACAACAACAGGAATGCCGCGAACCACATGCATAATGCAGTAACTGCAATGGAGATTGCCATCCGATGATTGTTGAATTTTTAACTAAAGCTCGCACGTGACAAATCCTTTTATGGCAGCGCTGAGGAGTCCAGGGATTCGGAGAGACAACGGCGAACGGCGCCGCCACCGAGGGGCAACAAATGTGTTGAACGTTATGACAACTGGTAGGCACGAGGCTGGAAAACTGTCGGCTGTGTCGTTGTCGATCGATCGATCGGCGAGGTTGCATCTGGCCAAGACACAGCAGGCGACAAAAGACGGCGGGTCGGCCAGTTGGTTAAGAGGTTCCAGTCTCAATCTGTGTGTGTGTGTGTGAGAACGTTATGAAGTGGCTTGGTTTCTTATTTGACAATATCGAAGTGACAATGCTCTGTAGGCAATGCAAATCAAGTTCAGTCCCCAATCCGCATCTAGAACTAAACTTCTAAGTGACAAGAACTTTGTACGCTGAACTGACTCAGAAAGATTTTGTTAAAAAAAAACAAAAACACATAAAGTAGTAGTCTCTCCATATTAGGTAACAGGAAGAAGTATTCATTTCCGAACCTATAAGTCTTTTATATTCTTGATCAGCATCTACAGCCGAGTCGTTATAGCGACGGTCATGTTCGACATAATGGTAATACCCATATACTTTATAGGATCTAACAAGCTTCCTTCTGTCTAATACAAAAATTTGCACAAACTGAATATACTCTGTGTACTTTTGGTATAGATTTTAAGTAGAATCTCAAATAATTGTAGAAAGTAGGAAGTATTTCAAAGATTCAGTAACTAATCAACCAAGTTTCTAATGAAAACCTTTGATTCACTGTTGGTAAAAACATCCGGCGAACGTCTTTCCTAAGAATTTAAGAGGTTTGCAATCTGGACTTTAAAATCTCTTTGAGTTACTTTCTGTGGGTAACTATCCGTTGTAAAGTTATTTGGATTTTTTAAAGAAAGTAAACGATTTATCATAGGTGGATCTTGGACAGCTTTTGAGCGCCTTAGATAATGATATATCGTTCCATTTCTGGAAGAAGTCGTAACGATCTGTTCACTTAGCCAGAGGTTTTAATATGTTCTTTAAAGGGGTTATCAGGATTATCTATGAGATAATCTTAGTGTGAGATGTAATGCTTAATGTGCTGGATTACGGGGTCAGTAGTTGACAGAAGGAAGGTTAGATGATGTAGGGCTCCTACCGCGAATTCCCGCTTTTTGTAGGATTGGCTTTAGAAATACACAAGAATTGGGAGAATGTTTGACGTAGTCCAATTTTGGGGAAGATTGGCTTACAAGGAATGAGAGATGAGTAAAAAGGAACGACTGCTTCAACTCTGGGTAGGATTGGTTCTCTAAGGTACACAACAACAAGCTGAATGCACTACGACTGCGTAGAGTATTTCAACTCTGGGGAGGATTATATATACATACAAATATTATATATTAGGACTAGCTAAAGTTACCTACAGCTTCAAGACAAAAGCTTGTAAAGGTGACTGGTAATATGAGTTTTAAAAGGTCAAACTTTTTCATTGGATATCCCACGGCAGGATCGAACACACGACCTCTTGCACGGCAGGCACACACACTACGCGCTGCACCACAGCCGGCCAATGGGGAGAATTGGTTATACGAAATACACAAAACAAGGAGAATTAGTTATCCAAAATACACAAACTACCACTGTTCTCCACTCTCAGCATTTCGTAGGGTTACCTTCGATTGTTATTGATTAATAATCGATATCGATTAAAGATCTTTATGAAAAAAAAGGTTGGTTCCAGTGCCCGAACACCCTCTAGAAGGTGTCAGGATTAATGTCAGCCTGCTGCTTCTTTTCAAAAAACTCTGACCTTTCCACCGCCGAGTAGTGCTGCCCCCTTCCCGGTTAATTGCATCCAGCGGTTAAACGTGCCTTCAAAAAAACAGGCTAAAAACTAACCAGGAACGCCGCCAAGGAGCATTCTTGCATTAAATTAATCAGAGAGTCAACGGAGCTGCCAAGCATTCGATCATTCGATCATAAACGAAAGCAATTGTCGGCCACTTGTGCACCGCACCGCACAGCACATCACATCCCATCCCAGCGAGTGAGCGGGCCTTCCATTATCATAATCAGGGGACGAAGCGCGCAGCTGGCAGACGCCAAAAGCCCGATCCCCGCCAACAACCGCCCAACCGACCAACCAACCAACTAACCAACCAGCTGAACCTGTGCCGAGCACGCACCAAGAAATTCCAACCTCTTGTCTTGTTGTGAATGAGGAACGGGAGACTGGAAGGAATGTGCCAACCAGCCAGCTGCTCTTCTGGTTTATTGAATAAACATTTGTGAGCCGCATCGGAGCTGGAGCTGGTGCATCCTCCGCCCGCTGTGGCGTCTTGCTGCTGATCTCTCGGCTCTGATAGGCGGCACTAGAATCAGAATCAGATCAGATTCGGACTTTGGAGCCGCCGTTTTGTTCGGTAGGTGCAAAATGCCTTGCGCCTCGGACTCAGGGGACGGTAGTCATCAGGAGACGCGACAGATAACGAAAAGCTGGAGGCGATGCGGCGACGCGGTATTAAATCAATGCCAATCCATAAATGGCCTACGCGGCGCGTAACTTGAGTTGGAATCTCCTAGCGATTTCATTATTCTGTAATAATATCACAAATCACAAATGAGTTAAAGGGAATGGGGGACACGGACAGCAAGTGGGATTGAGCAGTTCTGATTAATTAAGAACGAAGTTTGTTTCCAAGGAACTGGAATTGAAGTCGACCTCTGATTCCTCGAACTTTCTGTGTTCTTATTTTGGTTTATCCTTGACCAAATCGATTTCTTTTCCTCCTGCCATTTGTTTCTCTTGAAACGTTTGTTCCTTTCCTGGCCTGACATTTGACTTGTGGCCCAATGCAGAGGACGTGAGCGTACCAAAAATGATGTCTGGAACCGCGGCTCCTCTACCCCTACCGATTGGTAGCCTCCGCTGCTCTTGCTGTTGCTGACGATGTTTGGTCAATGGTCAATTTGGCAGCCGTTTATTTTGATTGTTGTGCATCCGGGGCAAGGATAACGACGTGCACACGAAATGGACCAACAGGACGAACAACTGGGAACTTGTACTGCTTCCACCCGCTAACCCGCCTCCCTCTCACCTACACCCACAATGCGTTGCCATATTTTTGCTATCGTCACGAAAATGCAGCTGATAACCAAAGCGAAAACGTTGGTTGGCAGTTGGTTCGTGTTGTCCTGCGGCAACACGATAATTTCTACTTGTTTTTAACGTTTCAAATGTATTGTTTTTTCGCCCCCCTCCCCTTTATGTCGAGGTGCAGGTGTTTCACCGAAAATCCTCTCATAACATTTATGTTTCCCCCATTTGGACTTTGGCTATTTATGTACGTGTACACTGGGAGAGAAAATGGCTGCTGGAAAAGTCATTGCTTGCTTTTTACTTAGTTTTAAGTACTTGCTTTAAGTACGAATCATTCTTGAGTCAAAAACAGGCTGGAAATGCTATTTCGAAAGTAACAAAAGTTCTTGAATCTGTCTTACCTACAGAAAGTCGTAATTTTTGGAAAAAGGCAATCCGGCTCGAAGGACCAAGCTGAACCTAGGGAGAGCTGAAATGCCGCTGAAGTTTGTATGGCTTGGAAATGATCTTTCGCGGCAAAAACGCATTAGTTTGAAAAAGATATTGTATTCATAGATCTTATAGACAACTTTTTCTAAGTAGCTAGATAAGTTGATTATTTATATGACCAGTACAAATAGGTTTAAAGAAACTTTTTTTCTTAAATTGGTTACAAATTCATTTTTCAAAGTACTGTCTATCGCTGGCCCTCAATGTTGTACCATTTTTCTACCAATTTTCGAATACCTTCTCGAAAAAACGAAGCGTCTTTTGGTGCGATCCCAGTATCTATTCAATTTTGGAGTTCTTCAAAACTCCTGCTCCTGAAAGAGAAATGCCTGAGCTATACAGTGGGTGGGAAGGGACTTCCCTTTATAACGAATGAAGTGGGTTGCAATATTTTCCGATTTAATTTAATAAACTTACGTCAGCCTCAAAGAAAATCTTCTAAAACTTATCTGTACAGATAATATTACAAGACTTTTCTGGTCCAACGAATTTGTATTTCATTTTATCCATCAGACTTCTACAATCTTATTCTGTTAGCACATAAATTCACTTATTTGATGCACTCAAAAACTATGTGGCTTACACTTCGGCGAAAAGACACATACTGATAAAGAAAACCGAATGATGTGGCTTCAAAATGAAGTTGGTTGGCAGGGTTGTCCGATTCGATATAATACTACTAAAGCCAGCTTTAAAAAAATCTTTAAAACTTATTTGTAAAGGTAATATGATTAGGATAACATTGAGAAGGACTGCAAATCATCATCACAAGGTAGAAAATACCAAGAACCATCCTGAATAATGAATCTAACCTTATAAGTGCCAAGTGGTTTTCGAATTTACCTCTTAGAGTAAGCTATAGCTATACTTTCCTTACCTCTGGTCAAATTATAGACATAGGATCTTTACAGGCTGGTTTGATTCCATACAATATCGTCGTTTCAAGAACAAATCGGGTCTAGCTGATGAATTCTAAGAGGATTTTCTACCAAGATTTTGGTTTTGGGTTCAAATTAATAAATTTGCTGATAAGAATGGATTTAAGACTACTTCAACCCAAAGGTGCTGTAATTCGTTTACAAAATACTTTGATATTTGTTTGAGTGTAACTGTCCAATGGGTTGAAAGAAATTTCATTTCCAAATCAGATTCCTCACCTATTTTTTCGGTTAGTGGGGAGAGAGGTGGTTGCAACTAATTACGCTGAATAAATTTAAATTTGACCGAGCGCGCACCTGACATTTATGACGACACCGAAACATAAAAACCCACTACTCCTCCGCTCGAGGGTCAATGAATTTGTTTCGGACTCTTCTTCAAGCTCAAGCGACTCGCCTAATTGTTGAACGGAAGCGCAAGCACGGGGGCGCTCGCATCATTAACCTGTGACCTTTTTTGGGGGGATGGGAGTCTGATGAGTACATCAAGTGCCGGGCCTAGGATATGGACACGCGCTGTTCAGGTTTACACCTTGTCATACATTGCGACAGCTGAATTCGTATGCCCAGATTGTGTGCTTGTGTGCACTCGCTTGGAAAACTCGGAAAACAAAAATAATGTAAAAACGAACTAAAAATGCATACAATGAATTTTGATATCGGATTTCGAGAGCATTTTTGAGTTGCTAAATATGCCATATGCCATATGCTTCTATTAGCGGCACGCCCCTTTGGAATCCTAGTTCAACAAACACACAATGCTGTATGTGGAAGTGGAATTTTCATTGATGTTGTTGTTGTTGTTGTTTTTTGCCAATCTTGAACGAACAATGCGACTTGAATGCGAATGTGGAGTGGTTTTTCTGTGTGCGTTTGCCTCGCGTGTCATTCCATTTCCGCTTGCCTCAAATCGCAAATCAAACACACGAAGGAGCATAAGGACATTGAAGGAACAGCTGCCGTTTCTTGGCAAAAAAAAAAATGGTTTGCATATATTGTTAACCCAGGGGC
Organism: Lordiphosa fenestrarum; assembly: GCA_035044985.1. NCBI lineage: Eukaryota > Metazoa > Arthropoda > Insecta > Diptera > Drosophilidae > Lordiphosa > Lordiphosa fenestrarum. The sequence continues at coordinate 849,914 of JAWNNO010000849.1, read as the reverse complement.
GTAACCAGAGGGAGAGGGACAGAAATGGAATAAGTTAATTGAATAAGTAAAAAAGAAACTTCAAGTCAAAGTTAGAAAAGACTTCGACTGGGTCAATTGGCATTATAGTTTCTTTTTCAGTTTACAGTACTGAGGATTAGCCCATTTGGAGAGGGACTTGTCACTCTAAGCTACCGCACTTTTGACATGGAAAGATGTGAAGTCATCTGTCATAGAAATATAGAAACAATTACAGTTTTCTATAATTTATCTCAATTATTCGTAGTTTTGGAACTTGGTGAACCAAATTTGGATGGATTTGAATAATCCCCTTTACAGAAATTGTCCCAGCTACGCTTGTAATCTCCTCCTTGAGCTCCATTCTTATACTGTCGACTCGTCTATAGCTTTTGATTTGCTGCCTGCAACAAAAGCCAACGGGAGGTAAATTCCACTCCATTTTCAAGACAAAACCAAGGAGGCGCCGTCAAAGACCAAAAACGTCAAGGTACGCGACGGAGTCAGATTCGTGGACCTCTTGTGTGTGTTTATTGTTCTGACAACAAATACAGGAAACTGCAGAAAGGTGCAAACGAACTTCCGCTCCAAATCAGTTTTCGATTTGCTTTTTCCTTGGGCTTGTTTTCCATATGGCTTTGGTAGCTTCAGCTGCCCGGGCTGCTGTGCTGTTTGTTTGCTGTTTGCATCGGCACGCGCGGTGCACTTTTCAGAGCAGATGTCTGCAGCTTTTTTTTTTGGTTTTTTGTTGGTTCTAATCAATCATCCTTGTCCGGTAGCCAAAACGACTGAAAACCTGATTACCCTATAATTAAGCAGCAGGATCAACAGCCCAAGGACCTAACCTCAGGACGAGCACACCAAAAAAAAGCAGGCAAATGTGACTTTAATGAGTAAAAATGTGATAATTAGTAGACGCCAAGAGGCCGACAAAGACAAAGACCAAGGCGTGGACCGGGGTAATTACATGGCCGGGCCATTTGGCCAGAAAATTGCTCACCAACGACGACGTCGACAAGACCCAACAGCAAGTGTATCCATTTGTGGTAATTGCCCATGTTTGTTTAAGATTTTTCAATTGATGTGTAAGGGAGGCGGCAAGATTCTGCCTTCCACCTGCATAATAATTTTCCACCTTGGCTCCCCCCTCTTGGCCAACAATGCAAATTGAATTATGCTCTTACCACAATATTGTTATTCAATTAGGCGGGAGGTGGAAGGTGATAGTCGGTCGGTTGGTCGGACTACAACTACAAGGTGTTTGTCATTTGGCCAAACAAAAACATACCCAGGCAGGGCCAAAGTTGCACGGGAGTTGTTTGTGCGTCAACTACAGGTGGGACCACTGGCTGTTAAGGTGTGTAATGGCCAAGATTTCTGTTGGCAGTCGAAAAAAAGGTAGGAGAAAAGAGTAGAAAACAAGGGGGCAACTGAAAATCAAGCTGAAAATAAAGCCAAGTGAGGGAAATGCTTGCAGAAAGAAGTAAGAAAACTAAGTAATGGCAATTTAACACTTAAAACGGGATAAGCTTATCACTTCCCTGAGAATATAACTTTTGTTTAGTACATTTTGTTAACGAATTAGCTTAAATGACAGCAACTTGAAGTAACTATTAAACTACATAAATAAGTCCCTAAGTCATTGTTTAACAGCAACATTGTTAACTGGAAGAAGGAGAAGGGACTATAAGACGCCACTCTAAAGTAAAGATTGAAGGATATTTAAGCCTGGAATGCACTAAGGCAGAGTACAATCTTAGCCATTTCTAAGGATCATTGAACTGTTTGGAACCGAGCTTTACAAAGTCAAACATTGAATAAGCTTCGGTGGGTATAATATTTAGATGCTTCTAGAACTAAATTTCAGAAGGCTTCATGGAATATGTGATGGAGATGTATCAAAGAATAAATATGAAAATGAAGATTCTTTGAGAAAGATCCATTCAAAGAGTTCAGATATATTGCTAAGCTTTGAAATTAGCCTATAATTCGAGACTTTACAACTTGAATCCTTTTGATGAAAAGGTCGTAACTACCGAAAGGCAAGGAAAAGGACGCAGAGGACGACAATCGATCCTTAGTATACGTGACTTTAAGCTTCGCGTCAAACCATTCGAACGTTAAACAATTACAATATTTTAAGGAATTAAATAAAAATCTATGCCATAAATTACAAACTATTAATAGACTTTTAACAGCTTAATAAATACCTCGGCGCATCAATAATATTATTCAGTTAAAATAACGCACACAGCCAGAAGGCAGCTAACAGAGCCTGGCCAAAGCCGCAGTCATCCACACCGCCTTCCTTCCTCGTCCCTCTGACCAGTTTATAAATATTGCTCAACTGTTTGGAATAAAAATGTCAACACACTGAATGGGGGCACTCACACATAAATACATACATACATACATATATAAAAAAATGCATAATAGAGTTCACACAACTTGTCGCCAACCGCTGCCAACGTGTGTGTAGAGTTTGTCCCTGCCGCCAGCGGAGATGTCCTTTTTTGCGCATAGCCGGAGGGATACAAAAAAAAAACATAGCAGGCAAACAAACGCAACGTAATTCAAAGGAAATTCTGGTTGTGGTTTTTTTTTTGTAGGTGTTCCTTAGTAAAGAGCCGCCAATGTGGACCCGCTCCATCTCGCCTTCGCTACAATGTTTGACCAGGTCCGGGTGCTAGTGTTAAATGTTTTTGCGTCAATTTGTCGGCTTTATGTGGTGTGACCTACAAAAATGCTTCGTGTCCTGCAAATTCGAAAGGTGAATGAAGCCCAGGACCTGGCGTCATGCGGTGAGACAGAGCAGAGGCCTTTGGGTAATGACATTATCAGCCGCAAGGACGTTGGCCCATGGGAGTTCCACGAGTCCCCCGTTGTGCACGTCACTAAACAAATGATAAACAGTTATTTGTTGTTGCCCTGATCTCTTGATCTTACCGAAACGCCGATTTATCAACTAGTCCTGGGTGTTCCTGCATTCCCAATTGTTGACAACACACATTCGTAAGGCTTTTTGTTTGTTTGTGCAACAATTTCATTCTGGGAATTGGCTGAAAATCGGAAGTAAATTACAATTGTGATTACTTTTGGTTTTCTTTTTCAACTTTGCCGTTAGACCTTGATATCGTGCTGCCAACTCTTGCGTGTGAGTTAGTGGTGAGCTGTAAACTATCGGCTAGGTTCTAGGGGACGAAAGCTTATAAAACCAACCAACTAGTACCTAACTTCTTTATTTTTGAAAAAGTCATTAATATGCAGCATATTACAGGACACCTAGGACAACATGAAGTCGAACCTTGTTAATTGATTATCCTATGGCTAAGAAATGGTGCCTAATTTCCCAATTTTTCAGTGTAAATAGCTTTCAAAGAAGTGTCTTTCTTATTGCTTAGTAAATTCATGGTCCTTGAGAGAATTGCTTTCTGCTAAGAAGTTGAAATAAATGACTTATGCCAATGCTTATGCATTGTTCACTTTGAACAGCCTATAATTTACTGTTCTTATACCAAATCTATCACCTGTCCAACACTATTGTAAGTTTATCAAGTGGACATACCCTAAAACGGGACACAGAAAAGAGAACAGACAATCAAAACTTACGCACGCCTACGGCTGGAACAACATGGTGGCAGTTTCACGTTTCATTCAGGAATTTAGTTAAAAATTAAATGTTTTGTGTTAAATGTGTGTGATGAATATGGCAAATTAATTGGAAAAGCAAAAGTTAACGACCGAGTCATTGCGTAAGTGGATAAGTCAAATAAATACTCGATTCATTAAAATACACTTTTACCGCAATTTGGTAGATTAGCGTTGCCACCTAGTCTGCAGCTTGACCCCCCCTTCTACAGGTGTGTGTGGGCGCAAAAGTCAACTGCAAATTGTCTGCCTCCAGCAATTTATCAATTTAAACAAAATTTGATAATTAGCTCACTCTCCACCACCCCCACTCCCAACGCAGGCGGAAGTAGCTAGTTTGGCCAGCTTGATTTGTGTGCCTCTTTTTCTGTTTTCTCGTAATCTCACTGTGCCTTTTAATTGCGTGTAGGCTTCATTTAGATTTCCAACTCTTAATTAAACACAATACACATTTTCCGGCTTTTTGCAGATTTTTTCGTCATCTTAATGTTGTTGTTGCTGTTTTATGGGGGTCTTAATTGCGTGGCATCTTTTGTGAACATCTTAATTACACAATAAAAATCATTTTAGTTGCGCTAAAACAAAAACAAAATTTAACTAAACAGTGTAAGTTCATAATTTTATGGCTCGTTTAGCTTTGGGGTTAAAGTTTTTGTGTTTTGGCTCTACAGCATCACCGTAACCGTAAACAGATCCTCGGGGGCCACCAAATAGTCATATTTACGTGTTCCCACACGCATATAGCATAACTTATCAAACGGATCCAAGTCGCGTACCGCGCTCTGGGCCAACTTCAGAAAGGTGTCGTTTAAATGCTTGGATATGGCCTGGGCGGTGGTATTATCCAGGGATGTGGCCAATAGGGAGTTGGTATTGCATTCGGATACCACATAACCACGTGCATGTTCCACAATCCGAGCCGTTTGCTCGGCATTCTGGTTGATAATCTGCCCCAGCACTTTTGAATTGGATTGGTACATTTTGGAAGGGATATTTATGGGAAAAATATATTAAGCTCCCTTTTTTTTATGTGCTTCGAGTAAGTAGGAATGTAATATTATAATATTTTGACTCAATCATTGATTAGAAATGAAAAGGCTACTTTGTTGAAGAACAAAATGTAACTAATTAAGTTCAAACACCTTCGGATGATTCGTAAGAAACCAACATATCATTATTAAAAAGGCGAAAGTCGATTCCGATGCTGCCTGTTTCAATCACTTCCAGATTGCGAACTGAAATTCCATCACTTTATCATGGCCTAATTACCACAGATTTTAGCTAACAATAGCTTGTGTGATGCCTAATTAATGTATTTTAATAATCACGACATTTATCTGATAAGAAATTATTTATTTTCTACTTTTCAAGCCCATTTTTTAAAGCCTCGCAAAAATCTGAATTTCACAAAAACAATAATTGATATTGACAAACGGGATTTAGTATTAAATAGATAACAGATGAAGTTAAATAAAAATATTTGTTATTTTGGTTGCTGTCGTTGCAGTTGTTGTTGTTGTAGTGCATATTAAAGTGAGGCCAAAATAAAAAGCTGGTCTTGTTTTTTCGGATTTTTCTCAGGACAAGCTGTCCTTTAACTGAAGAATTTTTAAAGCTTGAAGCTTTGATTTATATTTTTCCAGTGCTGACTGGACTTTTAACTACAAAAAATCTAAGTTTTCTGAAACTGAATGTTGAAAATATTCAAAAAACCAAATGAATCAATTTCTGATTGCGATTACCAAAAAAACTTGTACTACTTTTTCCAATCTTATTTTTCAGATGAGCGGCAAGCGAACACGCAGTTTCAAATGTGCTGTCCATCATCGAGATCGTGAGGTCTGTTCTGAGAACGATTTTCAGCTGGTTCTGAGTGAGCCACCGCTCTTTAGAAAAATGGTACACGCCGTGGCCATGGAAGTGCTGCCAGAGGAGCGTGATCGAAAGTACTATGCAGATCGTTATACCTGTTGTCCGCCGCCCTTCTTTATCATACTAGTTACCGTGATTGAGGTGAGTCTGGCAGTTGACCCAAAATATTGAACTTGTATACATTTTCCATCTCGCAGCTGGGCTTTTTCATTTATCACACATTGGCCGTAGGCGAGGCGGCATCCACAGGTCCCATACCCACCGATTCCATGTTCATCTATCGCCCCGATCGACGTCATGAGATTTGGCGTTTCTTATTGTATATGGTACTCCATGCTGGATGGTTCCATTTGGGTTTCAATGTGGCGGTGCAGCTACTGTTTGGCCTGCCGCTGGAAATGGTACATGGCTCGTCCCGAATAGCCTGCATTTATTTCTCTGGCGTCCTGGCTGGTTCACTGGGTACCAGCATATTCGATCCGGAGGTTTATTTGGTGGGTGCCAGTGGCGGTGTTTATGCACTGCTAGCCGCACATTTGTCCAATGTGCTGCTCAATTATCATCAGATGCGTTATGGGGTGGTGCGTTTGGCGTTTATTTTGATATTTGGTAAGTTTGTTTCTTTGAGTTGAGTAAACAGATGAATAATAACCTTTCGTATTTCAGCTTCCTTTGATTTTGGCTTTGCCATTTATGCCCGCTATGCTGGTGAGGACTTGCTGCCCGGTCAAATGGGTTCCAGTTCGGCGGCTGTCTCTTATGTGGCTCATCTGGCTGGTGCAGTGGCTGGTCTCACACTGGGCCTGTTGGTGTTGAAGAATTTCGAACAGAAGCTGCATGAGCAACTACTTTGGTGGATCGCTTTGGGCACCTACACGGCCTGTGTGGTCTTTGCCATAGCCTTCAACATACTCAATGGCTTTGCCCTGTTCCACATGCATGAGGAGAAAATTCGTGCAACCGAAACCTATTTCAATGACTTTCAGGTGTAAATTGGTTTAATATTTTTTTTGTTTTTTTGAAATTCGGCTAATTTTTGTTTAGTAAGTTCCGTTGAAGTTTTTTGTTGATCCCCATTTTTTTTTATGGACAGTTTATGGTTTATTTGTTTATGTAAGTTCGAATAACTGCGTGCAATATACGTAACTTTTGTATGATCCGTAATTGTAGATGTATATCCATTGATATATGTGGACAGACGTTTTTCAATACGTAAAACCAAGCGCATTTGTTCTAGTTAAGTACAAAGTAAAAGGAACAAAAGAAACCAAAATATTTACAACAAATCGAACTGATTAACTTAAGTGTAAAAAGAGAAAAAGAACTTTGCTAATGCTCAAGGAATTCGAAATTTTTGCAAAAGACTAATTAATTAGGTGGAAAGCTGTATTATAATAAAAACGAATATGCTTAATGTATGAAACGAAATTGGACAAATGCAAACCATATTCTAAATTTACAGGCCTTACACAAATTGGATATTAAACCTACCTCAAAGGGGTGACAATTGTATATGCATGTACAGTTGTACATAGCTGCTGCCCTTATAAAAAGTATCAACACTGCCAGAGGCCCCATATTTGTGGGGTAGATTGTATTTTACAAAAGTTTGTTGTACAGAAAATAAATTTGCAAATCAGTTTATACATTTTTGGTAAACCTTTTTGTTTTTTTAGGTTTCAGGCAAACGAAAATTGGATTGGAAAATGCTGGAAAGAGCAGGAAATGAGGCTGTCCTATAAACTGTCAAACTAGTGCACCATATATCAGGCGGAAATCGAAGTGGCACAGAGCAGAGCTGCAGAGTTGGTTAAGCAAAGCAATGCAGCGGCACACCATCAGCTCCTGAAATAACTGAGCTGCTCAATAACCAGCCACCAGGGCTTTGTTGGAAATAAGATGACAGACAGTCTTCCAGAATTCGGACTAGCTAGGTCTACATTTCGTAGACTATGAGTACCCGACTCTACTCAGTATCAGAGATCTGCAAGAGAGCCTGTATGCTTGGCTACCAGTTCACTCGCTGCAAAAGCATATGCGGTGTGACAGACACCCAAAATATGTACTCAAATCATACCCACACGCCTTATAGTACTAGTATTTCTGTGACCTCTAATTGATATATCAAAAACCAGTCCAATCCAGGTAGCCCTACCAAACATCTGCCGGGGCTTACCTTAAACCAACTAAAATCGTTGGAAAATTCAATTGACTTGGTGGAAACTTCAACTGCAGTAAATAAATCATATCAATAAAACTGAGCAACCCAACTCATACCCAAACCCGCACTCCGGCACTCGGCACTGCTGCTGCACGCCCGACCGTTCTCTGCCGGTTGCCCGGCCAACATGTTTATAAAAAGTACAAGTTAATATTTATGTAATTCAACAGATACAGCAGAATGGACACAACAAGGCAGATCATTACATTGACATATTCATGCATGGCTCACACACACACACACACACACACGGCACGGGGAGAGACTCGCTGGAATTCCAAAGAAGTGCAGACGAAACAATGCCCAATGCGACGACGACAGGGAGGACGGAGCACGCGACCATGTAGAAGTGCGGACATTGCGTCCCACGCCAAGAAATCAACCTGCAAGCTTTTTGTTTCTGGATGTGGATGTGGTCGTCGCTCTTTATCTCTGCAAACATGGACGGTGACTGTCTGCCTGCTTATCAACTGGTGCTCTTGTACCTGTCATAAGGCCAATGGAAATATATTGGTGGCCCAAGGAATGCTGGCGGGAGCACGCGCGGTTGAAGAGAAACAGTGAACAAGTGAACTCCACTCGAGTCAACTTTTTAATAAACTGTCGCCGCCCCATGAACAAAAGGCCACTTCAGGTGCCGGGGCAAAAGGGTGAATGGGCCAAGCCCCAGGACTTTTTCTCAACCATTTATCTCACTTGACGCCGGCGCCGGCAAATATGGAAATTTGTTGGCCCGCTCCCATTTTTTTTGTCGTAGTTCCTTTTTGTGTGTCCTTTCAACCGCTTCATTAAACACTTGCCGCACACTGCAATGTCCTGGCCAGCCAAGTGTCCTTATGTCCTTGTGGTATAATTAATTTCTGCGGCCTAGAATTTTTCAACAAAAAAATGCTTAGGGACTCTTGCTAGGCAGGGGGAGAGGGGGGGCGGGGTCTAACAAAAGAACTTAAAAGGAGTTCCGCTGCGGAAAACGTAATTATACGAGGGCGGCTTTATAAGTCTGTGATGCTGCGGCATTTAGTTTATGTGTTTACAGCTATTAAAAGCAGAAAACCTCGTGAATTGCGACATAAATGGAAAAGTGTGGACTTGAAATGAGTGAAAGAAGCTTGGAAAATGTTGTGGAGACTCTGAAGCTGTGAAAAATCCTGCTTACGCCCACTGTTCTAAACCATCTGAGCCGATTTCTCATATTCTACATAGCTGCTATGTGTCAGATAAACTAGGGTTTGGCTCTGTTCTCTGGTTATCTGACACTTTGGCCCTTAATATCATGAAATAAATGACTCTCTTAGGTGTATATCGAAGTCTTGATTCAAGAATTGCTTTCAAGCTCTTTCTTCTAGAATCAGCTAACATGGGTTTGAGTAAGCACTTGGCTTAAGATTCTTTCGTCGAGAATTTTTGTTCTTAGCTTAAGTTGGATCAAGAGTTTTTTTTTCAAAACTTCAGACTTGGATCAAAAGCACTTCTAACATCGCAATATCCAAATCCAAGTATCAAGCTCTCAACTTCCCCCTCCCTTGCTTAGAACACTATTCCAAAAGGCAAATCTTTGTATCAACATGTAGCTAACCATTCAAGCCGCCCTCGTAATCATAAAAACCTCAAAGAAATGCAAAAATAATAAGCCTTCACTCATGTGGCCGGGATCTGCAAGGATTTCATGTAACAAATTAACAAACGACCCAGTTTTAGGCCAAAAAGGTAATCATATTCTGTCACCACCGAGCTCCCCTCCCCCCATATGCTCATGTACATATTGAATTTCCTTCAGCCGCCAACAGACCTCAATCTCAGGATATGAACACCGCGTGTCCTTTATGGCCACCTTTTAGGTTAATTGCTTGTGTTGCATTCTAAATACGTATAACCATTAATCGTTCGACTGGTCATATGAGGTCATTTCGGGGACTTTCTGGACGTGCGACGAAATTAGAAATTAGTTTTCATTTATGCGCGGCAAAGGATAACTGCCGGTGCGATGCCTGACACCACCCAGCACCTGTGCGTGCTAGCTGGCAATTTGGTTGGCTTCCCGTTGTCGTCATTGCCATCATCAACGTCTCCGTCGTTGTCAGACAACAAAGGCTTTGAGCGGGTGGAGGCCAACTGTCAGAGTCGTGGTAGACATTTTCATAATTTTCACATGCTCAAGTCCCACCGGGTCCTCGGTGGGTGTGTGTGTGTGTGTGAAAGGAGGTAAAGCCGGGCGTGCCGCTTAATTGCCCTGGCTCTTTGGCTTGGAGCTGGGGTAATGTTATTAGAGTAGTCTTCCACTGCGAGTGTCACCTGCTGGGATTTGTAGGCTGGCATCAAGAGTTTCATGCACAAGGTCGATGTAGGTCGCTCTGAATACTTAACTAATGGTGAAACTTTTGGATTTTGCACTCAAGACTCACTACTAAGACGCTTTAAAAACTCATGCCACTTTCGAGCTTTCACTAGCGGTCGGCAATGTGAGCAGAGTAGTTGCCACCGGTACATTCTATGGGCATTTTCCTTGTGGCCAGATCTTTGAGTGCTGTTATTGGACAAACGAGTTTAAACTCGTTAGGATGGACGAAAAGTTCACCATAGAAGGATTTTAAGGATATTGAAAACATTCATTCCAATTGGATCTTTAGGATTTGTGTGGAAAACACTTTTTCATCGTTGATGCTCACAACTTTCTCAGATTAAAAAGGTATTAAAGGAGGAAATAGAAAGAAACCTGTTTCGGTTTACGCTTCTTGAGAAATACATACTATATAACATGATTCACTCAAAAGGAGATTGGGGCTCAGTTTTCAAATAAGTAATACCAATGTTGGGTTCTTAAAGCTACCAACACAATCCAATCAGTGACTGCAAACTAGTCTACCTCGAAATCTCTTCGTTTCTATCGAAAATCTCAGCACATTTCCCTCAGTGTAGAGCCCAGCTCTGTCTACTCCTTCACCTAAATATCTATTTACTTTTGTAAACATCTGGGCGTGGAAGCGCTTAGTTATCACCTTCCAGCATTAATCAGAGCCAATTGTCCACGTAAAAACCCAGTTGTATCCAACGACCATTTTCCAAGTGGTTTTTATGTTGTGTGTTTTTTGTTCATTTCCATTTTCTGTGACAAACGTCTGACGAATGACTTAACGGTGAAATATGCTCAAACAAACATAAATTCGTGTCCGTTGGGATTTGTTAACGGTGCGAGAGCAGGCGAGGCGGTAGTGAGATGTCACAAGCACGCAAAAAGCCAGAGCCCAGGCACATGGGCAAAGGCGTGCCCGCGTCCTCGTCCTCGTCCCCGTCACAGGTGCGTGTCATGAGAAATTGTAGTGTTTTTCAGGATATGCCACATTTTGGCATGCAAAAGGAAGTGAATGTTATGATAAGAATGAATTGCAATCCATTATAGCGAAAGAAATTGCCGGACAACGAATTGTAATCTCTTATTGAAATCGAGGACTTACCCAAAACGAGATGGACAGTTTAAAGGGATATCATAAGATGGTGGAAGAGGAAGAGCGTACGATTAATTGTATGAAAATCATTTCCATTTTTAATGGAAAACTGTCATAATAGAGATGATATGGCGTGGCTTGCACTTTGTAATTTGCACGAGCTCTGATCTAACTATATTCCGAGGCTCTTTTCCACAATGCACCGAACCGGACAAACAATTTTGCAGAAGAGCTCTCAAAATATGGTCAAACGCATTTTTCTGTGCTGTCTGCTCGCCGAACATGAATGAAGTAATGCATCAGTGAGTGTCAGAGAGAGACTGCGAGCCTCTCTTTTTGGGGACCACTGCTCTAGTGCAGCGATGTTCAAGAAGAGCGACGCCAAAACGTGAGAGTGTATTGTGTGCTATGCACTGCGCATTGCCCTCATCGACGACTGGGCATCGAATGCAAGCAAAGAGAGCGCTGCTTACGCTCATATGCCCGACATCGGCATGCGCTCGGCTCGTGTGCGTGTAAATCAGCGATGTTCAAGAAGAGAGGCTCGCTGACGCTCTCTGTCTCTCTCCGACACTCACTGAAGCATTACTTCGGCAAGCATTCGGCGTGAAAAACTGAAAGTGTTCGGCCCCTGGGGGCTATGGGTGAACATCGCTGGTGTAAATAGCCGATTGCGCTTAGCCTCTGGGGGCTATGGGTGAACAACGCTGCTCTATTGATTTCAGTTTCACACGAAGCTGTTTTACGATAACAGCTTGAAGAGTATAAGTTCTTTTGGCTCTCAGCAGCTAAGCATAAGCTTATAGTGTCTTTTAGTGGTTGTTTCTGAGTAAGAAGCACGCATACACACTTGCAGTTAACTGAGGCACACGCTTAATACACACTATAACAAAGTGTCTTATGGTTAATCAAAAAATATCTAGTTGGTTGAGCAATGATTTCGTTAAGAAAGGACAGTGGGCAACAGTTTGATCCTCTCAAACGCCCCTATCTACTCCACTGCATAGTTAGGTTCGGGATGTAAACTATTCTCCCATCCTGTTGTATTTCTCAGTCACCTCCCTTTTCTTCTCAACTCACTTTCGAAATTTTTAATATATATATTTTTCCATTCAATCTAAAATGAATTAAAGCCAAAAATGAGTGATTCAATCGTAGTTCCCGCTGCTGAGGCTCTCTCCAATGGTGAAGAAAGCTCTCAGATAGTTGATCATTCCTCGACGGCAGAACTTTTATCCCAGATTACCTATACGGACTTTCGCGATGAATCACAACTGAAGGTCATACAAAGTCTAATCGATACTGAGCTCTCTGAACCCTATTCCATATATACGTATCGCTACTTTGTCTACAATTGGCCGGATCTGTGCTTCTTTGCCCGTCACGGAGAACGATATGTGGGAGTGATTGTATGCAAATTGGAGCCATTTTGTGGCATTCAACAGGGTTACATAGCGATGCTGTCGGTGGAGTTGGCCTATCGCAAGCACAAGATAGGAACAGCCCTGGCTGAGTTGGCCATTGAGGCGATGAGGGAAAAAGATGCAGCTGAAATTGTGCTCGAGACGGAGCTAACCAATAAGCCGGCCCTGAGACTCTACGAAAGTTTGGGTTTCATACGGGAGAAACGATTGCTACGCTACTACATGAACGGAGTGGATGCCTTTCGTTTGAGTCTGCCGTTAGGTGAGACAAGTAATGCCGAGTGCAGTGAGGAATGAGGAATGTGTTGTAAGGATAGGATTAGTGTAATAAATTGTGTCCCTACTACTCATTTGTTTTTCGGTGTCCTGGGTCAATTAGCGCCACGGCGGGCAGCAGCTACTTGGGTAGCCTCAAAACAGGTAGAGGCTAACAAGGATGCATGTTCCTTAATTGAGCGACAACTGGGGAAGCACAGCGATGTGGAAAGTCATGCAGAGATTCCCACTTAAAGGGATAATGGATTTTCAGGGTCAAATGGGAAATTATATTATGGAGATGTTAGGCAAGCAAAGTTAGTAAGTAAGGTTCCAAGATAAGGCGAGGCTATGAGGTGGTCCCAGTTGTTGTATATTTGAATGATAAGTGAGATTCTGTTGCCCTGGCTCTCAGTTAGTTCAGTTTCAGAATCTGCTGCCAACTTGATCTGCCACACCAGCACTGCACTTTCCAATCCAAATCGCCGCTCATCTGGAGCAGGTCTCCTTTACGATCGTTGATCTCTGATACCCACTTGAAACTTGCTTACAGCTTCCTCAGTTGAGCACTGTTCCTCGGCCACTTCACCTTTCGACCAAAACAACAAAGCCAAAGCTCTTTGGCAACTTTTGGCAGGTGGCACTGCCCGCTGGTCTGGTCCAGGTTCCAGATGACATGCAAGCAACGCGGCCGGCTCGCAGCGGCGTTGATTGAGTTGCACCTGCCATTCGCAGAAAACAAGCCCAGGGGAGGTCAGGCAGGAGGAGTAGGAGGCGGCTGCCCGCGTTATTTATGTGGATTTTTTCCTGCCTGACTGCGTGGCGTCTGTCGACCTCGTCGTCGTCGTCTCTCCCATGTTGTCTCCGCTGTCGTTGACATTTGCCTGAATTTCAATTTGATGTCAAGGCGGCGGCGGCAGCTTCTGTCTCCCATAAATCTTAGCTCTGGCATAGATGCGTCGTGGGGTTGTGCTGGGTTGCTGCCGGGCTGTTCCATTTTAAACGCCGTGCCGCCCCCAAGTATGCACTCGACGTGGCCTCTCCATTACAGATGCACATCTGTGGCCATGCGATAATTGTATAATTTAACTGGGATTCGATTTCAATTCGAAATTCGCAAATAATTAGCAGATGCAATCAAGCATCCTTCGATTATGTCTACTGACTTCCCCCGACTGTTGAGAAATTGTCAGGGCTTAGAGATGATTTGCATGATTTCCGTTTTTCGCTTCTTTGATTATGCAAAATAATTTATTTGTCCCAAACTGAATTTATTATTAATAAGTGAAATTTGTTAGGTTGCAAATTTGATGAGAAAATCACAAGATTATGACAGGTTGACAGGGTCGGAAATCAAGGATACTTTATTCACATTTGCGAGAAATTGTGAAAAGCCAAGGCTTAAGGCACTAAAACATAAATCGAGATTAAAATGTTCTGTGGGAGAAAAGAAGATGGACAAATTAGCTGGGACTTCAAGTTGGAATCAATTCGGCTTAGGAATTTGAAAAGAAAGATGGAAAAGGGTTTCAAACCGACCGAATGGAAGTCTGAATGAACCCAGTGATTTCCAAATAGCTTGGTCATTATCTTTCTTACCGATAGAGATGACTTTGCTATTGCGTTTGGGAGCAGATTTCACTGTTCCCTTAACAGCTTTGAGTAATAATGTTTTTAGACTTCATCATCAATGTGAATCGATATCCAATATCATCGAGTTTATTGTACGACAATGTTCCATTCTATGCCAAATGAGATGTAGGACGTAATATCTTGCAGTTGTCAAAGATGAAAAAGTACTTTATTAGACCGAATCTAACTTTGCTTTTATTTTCCAACTTGTTTTCTTAGAATCATTTCGGATGGTATGGTAAAGCATTTTAATAGAAAAATCTCCACATAGTCTAGATTTCAGTATGAAAGATTTAATAGAAGGCAATTCATGATTGCCTTGCCTTTAATCACTGAAACCTTTTGAGCCACTCTCGTACAAACTTGACTCCAATTGAAATATTGTAATAAAGAACGTTTGGGTTACTTACTTAACTCTTAGTAAATTAGCATTAAGCCAGTCTGCAAAATCACACAATTAGTACAAATTGTTTAAGGTGAAGTTTAAGACGGTTTCCTTAACTAGTTTTGATTCCAATCTCATTTCATAGCCTTAGCCTTTGTCCGTTGAAACGCTTTCGACTTTAGTTTCAGTATTTTTGCATTGACCATTAAAAGTGATTCACTTCAAGACCAAAGATATTATGGCCGAAGCTAGAAGCTGGTCGATGATTTTGGTGATGGTGGACAAAATAAATGTTTAAATGAAGTTCCGAGTGCAGAAAATGAACCCATCCTTTCTGTGCAGTAGCTGCTTTACGAATTTTCAAAGAAAATATAAAACAAAACACAAACTAAAGTTGGTTCCTTGTAAAACATGAATTGAGATGAATAAACAGTCTCAAAATTTCTAAATAGAACAAGAAAGAAAGTCGGTCAAGCCCGACTATAACATACTCTGTACCAAGAAATATTGTCTTTTGATCATAACTCGAAAACCGTTCATCCGATCTTCTTCATTCCTTTGGCGGATCGATAAGTTATTCTAATAACTAAATATGTCCAGAAGGAACAAGCCATCTATCTTCAAAACTGTGGGAGATATGACGTTTTTTCCATATTGCGAGGGCGGGAGGGGGCGTGGCCAAAATTGAAAATAAACTTGATCTGCCTGCAGACATAAGAAGCATATGTCCCATACATGTCAAACCTCTATCTCTTACCATCTCTGAGATCTGTGCGTTCATACGGACAGACGGACAGACGGACATGGCTATATCGACTCGGCTGTTGATGCTGATCAAGAATATATATACTTTATGGGGTCGGAGATGCTTCCTTCTGGATGTTACATACTTTTGCACAAACTTATAATACTCTATGTACTTACGGTACAGAGTATAAAAATATTGTAAATCACATAAAGAGACAACTGCATAAGCTCAGGCAACTCGGCTTAAATTTATATATATACGCCTTCCCTTTGACATCCCTTGTAATCGATAAGAGTATCTCAATTTCAATTAGAAACCAAATTGAAAAATTGAGCAATTTTTGTTAAGTAAGCAAGTAAGGCAAAGCAAGGAGTTTTTATTTGTCAATAACTAATAAACTATGTATGATGGAATACAAATTCCACAAACAGCTAAAGTTTTCTCCTAAAGTTATGACATTTGGAATGCCAAATACCAAACCTACCACCACCCACCCACCCATTCCAACGACCGCTGCACCACCACCACCGCCACCATACAAATATCAATAAAAACAAACTGTAAAAGAGAATTTCATTTATAATTTAGACATTTATTTTTGTTCAATTTCTAGTTTTTCTTTGCATTTTTTGTATTGCTATTTTGCTGTGTTGTATTTGTTGTCTCGTGCTCGACATTTTCTGATGGGAAGGAGGAACAGCAACAAACTCTATTTCGGTAGCTTAGCTTTATTATTTGAGAAATTCATATGTATTTTCTATTTTGTAGGATTTTTGGCTTACGCTTTGCTGAGTTCTTCTTCGTTTTTTATGCTAGATTAGCCATGTTCATTTATTTAGTTTAATTTTTCCATTTAGTGAATACTTTTGCATAAATATTTTTGTTGATAAATTCTTTCTTGGAAGAAATGAACGCTCGTGTGTGTGTTTCTTTCAAATTTCTTTGGCTTTTTTGGTTTGAATAATTAAATATACTTTTTTACAGTTGAATTAGTTTTCGCTTTGTGTGTGTGTTTGTTGTTTTTTCTTGCTTGATGGTGAATTTTACTAAATTATACAATAAATAAATAAATAAATAAATAGTCGAGTGAACTGACACAATAAATTAATATAATTAGTAATACTTTTGTGTGCTTTTGAAGGGGATTAGAGGGTAGTGTTTTTTGCTCTTCTTTTTTCTGTAATGAACGCATTAAGTGGCTTTTGATATAATTCCATTTATTTAATGTTTGCTGTGGTTTTTCGTTTTCCCTTCTTTTGGGCTTAGTTGGTTTTTGTTTTTGACTAGTGTGCGACTTAATAGTATTTACAATTTGCAACAATTTGTTAGCTAGGTAGAATTATAAACAGCTTTTGCTGGCTTCAATTCATTAATCCTATTCATATACTTAAACAGAGGGGGAAACAACAAAGAAAAATGAATTTAAAAACTGTAAAGAAATTTCTTCGTTTTGTTTTACACGCGAAATAAATTCAGTCTTTGGTTCTATCACAACATTTTTTGTGTGTGCACGTTTTTGAAAAGTGGAAACGCGCCAACGGTTAACGGTTAACGGAACGAAAAGCAAAAGCCGAACGGTATGTCGAATTTAGTTTGGAACTAAATCGCTGTTGAGTGAACTTTTCTTTTCCTTCAAAACTAATGTCTAATGAGTCTCTCCTGTGTGTGCGAATGCTGGCCAGAGTCCTGCTTGCTTAGGACACACCCAAGTCGTGCAGCAAATGTTGTGTAATGACCTCGCCCTGTTCCTCCATCAGCTGTGCGGTCACCGTGTTGATCAGATTGAAGACTATAGCGAACACGGTGAAGGCACAGTACACGCCCAAGGCCAGCCACCAGATGAGTTGTTCGTATTCACGATGGCCAAAGTTTTTGAGCACCAGGAATCCAATGGTCAGACCAGCCAGGGCGCCCGTCAGATGTGCAATATAGGACACCTGTGGTCCCTTGTTGAAACCCGAGGCAGCGGCTCCATCAAAATATTGCGTATACAGGGCGTAGCCCAAGTCGCAGGAAACTAAAACCGAAACAAGCAAAAACCACAGAAAGTTAGTCAAAGGAAAATCATTTCTGGCTGGAGAAAACTTACCAAATATCACCACAGATCCCAGCTGTGTGGAGGCCGATTTCATGTGCGCATAGTTCAGCGTGATATTAGCCAAATGGGCGGCCAGTAGGGCATACACACCCCCACTGGCACCCACCAGGAATACCTCCGAGTCCACCACGCTGGTGCCCAGGGAGCCCGCAAAAACACCGGCCAGATAAATGACACCGATGCGCGCCGTGCCATGCATCACTTCCAGCGGGATGCCGAAGAACAGCTGAATGATGATATTGAAGCCCAAATGGAACCAATTGGCATGCAGGAACATGTAGCTAAAGAAGCGCCAAACTTGTAGGCGGCGATCTGGTCGATAAACCAATACCGAATCGCTGGGTATGGGCACGGGTAGGCCAAAATTCTGGGCGGGCATGGTGTAGCGGTCATAGGCAAAGATTGCAATCTGCAAGTGTAAGAAAAGAAGGTGGTGGCGGATAAGTAAGGGGTTGGGGCTGCTCTGATTTATATATTGTTGCTGTCTGGCACGCGACGACGACGACGTCGTCCCAAATAAGCAAAAGCGTTAGGCGAGTGCTTCACGAGTCCTGCCAACTTTAGTTTTGGCATTTGTTCAAACTTTTTGGGGTCATTGGAGTGAGTGCGAGACGAGACGCTTCCCAATATTATGTTTCTCTTAGTTTTACTCTGCGAGACAGTTGACTAAACTTTAGAGTGAAGTTTGACATATTTATGAATTCGGTTTCCAAAGTGTTTTATAATTAAAAATTTTGGGGGTTATGCTTGCCAGGACCAAATCTTCGCTCCTGCAACATATTTCGATTTGGAACTCCATATAAGTTTCTTTCATTTCATTTCATTTCCTGCCACAATATTTCATGGCTTGCAGCGTATAAAAGCTTCGCCTAATTTATGTTGCCCATTTTGTTGCTCGGTGTTTTTGTTGGGGTTGTGTGGAGAAGCTTGTTTACAATCGATTTTGGGGGCGCCAGGCAGTCAGCCAAAAGGGAAAACTTCTTGCTAGGTATTGTCTGTATGTATCTATTTCTGTTCGTATAATTTTATCGCTTTTACCGAGAAGTTTCGAGGGAATTTGTAAAGTTCTGCGGTTCTTTTGATACCATTCAATAATAATAAATAATGGGGAAACAAATGCCACTCACCTCAATAATGGAGATTAGCAATATGAACCAGGGCCAATGCTTGCGATGCTCATATTTGAGTACACTCAGCTCATCCCCGGACTCCAATTGTGTTGGCAGTGTGGCGGAGGATGTGGCGGATGTGGAGACGGCTATGATGGGCACTGCAGTCTCGCGTTGCATGTAGATGTGTTCGCCTTGGCGGGTGCAGCAGGTGCTGCTGGCCGTGCTACAGTCTGTATCATACGATGAGGATGATGACGACGAGGAGGAGGAAGCGGCGATGATTGTGGGAATGTCAATGATGGTCTCCTTAGACTCCTCCTTCTTCTTTGTTTCCAGCATGTTTGTGTGGTTTTCCATCTTTTTTACAGTTTATTTTTGTTGTTTTGGCGCCACGAAAAATTCTGTAAAAATGAAATAATTAATTAACTTTAAGGCGAACAATAAACAAAACATCTTTTAAGTGCATACATGAAGCGTACACTGAGAGAAACAGAGTGGAGGCCGAAAAAACGAGCTTCAATATGGTTAGAATCTGAGTTGTTGCAACATAATACAAAAGTTTTCATTGCGATTCCCAACTGGCAACAAGTTTTGTGCAGTTTTCCTGGTAGGTGTGAAACATACTTGATACTCCCTTCTTGTGAGAAAGCTTCTACAAGTTTGCTTCATCGTTTAAAGCGCGATTTAGACGGAACTTTCACGATGAGTCAAACTTTATAGAAAGCTTTCTTTTGTAGAAAAGAGGTTTAGAGGAGCAAGCGACTACATTTCACCTCTTTCCACTCTATGAGATTTTCTTCCAGGTGGAAGTCATGTTATATCCCTTTATAAGTTATACATTTTGGTCTTCAGGTCTTTTTAAAATAAAATTCAAGCACAGAACAAATCAATTTTGAAGTTCTAAAACAACTGCACATCTTTCGAAATGTTTCGAAAATAATCCAAATAAGTCTAGATAATATGCAGCTCTAAAAGAAATGCACATCTTTCGAAATAGAGCTCTAAAAGAACTGAAAATCTTTTGAAATTTCCCAAATTATTCCAAATAAGTCTAGGTGAAATAAAACTCTAAAAGAACTGAAAATCTTTCGAAATGATTCGAGAATAATCCAAATAAGTGTGGGTTAAATGAAGCTCTAAAAGAACTGAAAATCTTTCGAAATTTATCCAAAAAATAAGTCTAGGTGAAAAAAAAACTATCAAAGAACTCACAATCTTTCGAATTGTTTCCAAAATATACCAAATAAGTCTAAGATTAAGTATTTTCGGTCTAAAAATTACATCTTTTTTGATTTGAATAGAATATCTTTCAGAAAGCTGAACGTTAAATACTAAAAAAAAATAGGTCACACAATGAGAATTTTTAGCTTGAATCTAGAATTTTATTTGGAAATTACTTGATGAATTTTTCCAAGTGTATCCCACACACCTCAGTACCCCACTTGAGGCGAAGTTTTTGTTTATTGTCTGCTGTCTAGAGGAGGAGATGGAGGATGTGAATGCATTTGCTCAACATTTACAAAAGTTTGTAGGTCACATTGGAAAATCATTGAAGGCCTAAGCGATTTCAGCTTAAACAGCCAATTAACGGTTATTTCAAAGCAATTTCAAAAGTAAATGTTACCAACATTATGTTAATCGCATTCGTTTCAATTACGACCGACCGAACGAATGACTGACTGAAGTTAGCAGCTAATGTTGGTTTTTCGGTTTTTTGTTGTCAATTTTTGCAAATATTTTTAAGCTTTTTTTTTGTTGTTGTTGTTGTTGTTTTGCAGCGCCAACGCGTCTCGCTTACTTCCTCTGCCGCTGGCGGGCGCCTTGGCATGCGACGACTCCAACTTCGGCGGTTCGATGTGAGTTGCGTGAGTAGGTGTTCTGCTTGCTTTGAGTGTGGGAGCGCAAGCAACTGACCAAAAACAGAACAACAACAACAACAACGACAACAACTTGGGCTTGGGCTTCTGTTGTATGTTTGGCTGGTTCGCTGGTTGCCTAGGCAATCTGATTTCAATAAGGCACGAAATAACAGCAGCACCAGCAGCAGCAGTCGACTTAATTAATTTATTAATTTTAAACAACTTTTTTTTGCGCAAGCTGCACTGAATAGTCAGAGGTGCATGACTATTGCAGACATTTCGAAAGTTTACATCGTTTCACATGACCCCTTCGTTGCCTCTACATAATTTGCATTA
Source organism: Lordiphosa fenestrarum (assembly GCA_035044985.1). Lineage (NCBI taxonomy): Eukaryota > Metazoa > Arthropoda > Insecta > Diptera > Drosophilidae > Lordiphosa > Lordiphosa fenestrarum. The sequence continues at coordinate 828,884 of JAWNNO010000849.1, read as the reverse complement.
CATTCTGCTGCCTTCTCACCCCTAAAAAAACAGCCAACACACACACACACACTTGCTCGGCTAGGCCGAGCGAGTTGAACAAACTCATTAGGTCCCCCCCCCCTTCTTCTCATAACTCTGTGACAATTTCTATTGCAATTTGCCATTTTACGAGTGCAGGCACTCATTAAGGTCAAAGTCTTACCTTCTTGTCGGCGTTTTTATTTCTCACACGAGCGCTGCTTTTTGTTGTAATCCAAAATGCGATTTTAATCCAAATTGTCTTGGCTTTTTCTCTTCTGTTTTTTGCTTAGTTTGTTGCAGTTTGTCTTTCACTTGTTTTGTTACTAATTTTGAACTTTGTTTTAATGCTCATAAAATTCATTTTTGAATTTTCAACTCTCACACACACAAACACTTATCAAAACGTACGACAATTTGAATTGCAGGCGCTGCTGGTTCTTCTTGTTCCGAAATCTCACGCCAACGCAGCCTACGCGTTTTTTTGTTTCAAATATTTCTATATCAACCAACTGGCTGGCTCTCTCTTTCTGTGTTCAAAATGTTGATTTCGCGTTCGCGTCTCGCACGCAACTGACTGAACCAGTCAACGGCACCGGCCTTTAATACTGCTGCCACTGCTGCTGCTGCTTGGAAACCTGAAAGATACAAGATACAATACGTACCGTAGGTGTTTCGTATAAGAGAGAGGAGAGCGAGCGAGCGAACACTGCATAATTGGTTCGAACATGTTGTGTTTTCATTTTGTGGCCAGCGTATAAGAGTGAGTGCTGGGTGTCTGTTGCAGTTGGATATCGATCTCGCTCGTGCGTGTGCCATGGCAGTTCATTATCTCCCCAACGTTTAACCACGTACTCCGTCGATGGTGCGGGGGGGAGCGGGGTGTGAGTCATTCTGGTTATTACCGATATCAACTGACTAAGCAATTAACTATGCAAGATGCGGCTTATTGTGGAAACAGCATCTATGGAAGTTGGTTTGCTATGGTAAAGGGGTCCTTTTGTGGGACAAATGAGATAAAATTTTAAAGAATTGTGAAATAGTTTGAAACAGAAAAGTCCATCATAAGAGGGGCTACTTAAAAAAATGGTAAATTTCGGGGCCTTAAAGGTACGTAACATGGTCTTAACTTGGTTCATGAGCAGAGTTTACCTATATATATCCTCGAAGTTATCTGACATTATATTATTCTATTTTTAAGACTCCTACAACGTTTGCTCAGATTTGATGATGAATCTGCGGAATTGCTCACATTTCTTAATAAAATCTGAAGCTCATTTGGCTTATTGTCTAATGACTTATCTGTCAGTTTCGACTGGTTCCGGCATTTATTTAGCCTATACAACATTTACAATGTTACGCATAGAAGCAAGCACCTCCCACCTCATCTACTATATATATAAGGTTGTCAAAAAAGTCTTGCGGTATTTTTATTGAATTTTCAATTGTTCATAAAATTGGTTATAATAATGCGATTTAAGTCAAATATGCGCCGTTTTGTTCGATGACGAGTTCCCAAGGAGATGCCGACTTCATAATGCCCCTCTTATAGAAGCTCGCTTCCCTATTGTCAAAAAACTCGGAGAGCCAATTTTCACAGGACTCTCTTGTGGCCAACTTCCGACTACCAAGCTCGTTCGCCATGGACAGAAATAGGTGGTAATCACTTGGTGCGAGATCCGGACTATACGGTGGATGCAAAAGAACCTCCCATCCGAGCTCCCAAAGATGTGTGTGGCCTGGCGTTGTCCTGATGGAAGACAATTCGGCCTCTGTTGATCAAAGATGGCCTCTTCTGCATGAGTGCTGCATTCAAGCGGTCCAGCTGTTGGCAATACAGGTCCGAATTGAGCGTTTGGCCATAGGGGAGCAGCTCATAGTGGATGATTCCCTGCCAATCCCACCAAACACACAGAAGAACCTTCCTAGCCGTCAATCCAGGCTTGGCCACCGTCTGGGCAGCTTCACCGCTTTCCGACCACGACCGTTTGCGCTTCACGTTGTCGTAAGTGACCCACTTTTCATCGCCAGTCACCATCCGCTTCAAAAACGGGTCGATTTTGTTGCGATTCAGAAGCGATTCGCATGCATCCATACGGGCCAAAATGTTTTTTTGCGTCAAGTCGTGTGGCACCCATACATCGAGCTTCTTTTTGAATCCAAGCTTCTTCAAATGGTTTATAACGGTTTGATGACTCATGCCTAGCTCTTGGCCGATGCTACGGCTGCTACTATGCCGGTCTCTTTCGATCAATTCAGCGACTTTATCGCAATTTTCGACGACAGGCCTTCCGGACCGTGGCGCATCTTCGATCACCTCTGCACCAGAACAAAAACGTTGAAACCATCGTTGTGCGGTGGAAATGGAAACTGTATCGGGTCCATAAACTGCACAAATTTTATTGGCAGCATGAGATGCATTTTTGCCTTTATCGTAGTAGTACTGTAAAATATGCCGTATTTGCTCTTATTTTGTTCCATGTTTGCGACGCTATAACTCACGAACGACTAAAAACAAACAACAATAAATCAAACACGTGTTAGCGCGTGAAAAGAGCTTTCCAAAAAGCTCTAGCGTGAACCGATGCGACGAATACAACTAGAACTACGCGCTTGCAAAGACAAGCTTGCGGAAATACCGCAAGACTTTTTTGACAACCTTATATATGAATCTCTAGCACCGACCCACAGCCTAGACCCTTTATCCTACAGATCTGAGATTTTGATTAGTCATGTAGGCTCGTGATAAGAAATGAAATTGGAATGCTCGATTCAAAAGTAGATGAAAAGATGAAATTTTTTTAAAAGTCTCGAAGTCTCGTTGGGTTTATTTAGTAAAGTATATATCCGTGGCAATAAGGCAACTAGTCAGTTTTTTTATGCTTTTCAGGAAATCAATTCTTAACGTTTAATGAATTTGTACAAAATGAGATTGGTAGTAAAGTGGAATTTGTTATATAGTATAGATTGGAAGAGTTATTGGTTTAAGTATATATGTAGGTCTCAGACATCAAGTAGTCAGTATATTACTTTGATCTACAGATCGTTATTCATTTGGACTTCCTAAGAGATATGTTGGGTTGGGTTGTTGGGTTTCTTCATTATATCTTTGTACCCGATCATCCGATTGGTGTGAAAATTTGTTCACAATAATGAATTGAAACCGAGGAAGCCATTGGTATTAAATGACAATTTTGTCATAGCTTGAGATATGCTGAGTGATATATTCTTGATCAGCTTGACAAGCTAAGTTAATATAGCCATATCATGTCATATAGTGTGTCCGACCGTCTCTTTCTATGCTATCTTCTCCGTCAGTTTAAAAGCTATCTTCACCAAACTTTGCACGAAATCTTTAAATACATATACGCTGCATATTTGTCAAAGCCGGTGCAATCGAATGACTATAGCATATAGCTGCCATAGCAACGATAGGTCGAAAAACTAGTTCTAGTTAGAAAAACTTTTTTGTTTTAAATGGAAACAATTCCAAACTCAGTGATTTTAAGTTTATTATGTCTTTTCATGATTCCACTAAATTTGGTCGATATCGGACAGCTATATAATATAGCTGCCATAGAAAAGTTAGGTCTGAAAAATAGTTTTAGTAGGAAGAACTTTTTTGTTTTCCACGCAATCTTTTTAAGAATTGGCATTGATTAATTATATATATTTATACACAATTCCACAAAGTTTTGTTAAAATCGGACGACTATAGCATATAGCTGCCATAGCAACGATCGTTCGAAAAACTAGTTTTAGTAAGACAAACTTAATTGTTTTCATTGAAAACGTCTTAAAACTTCATAATCATTAATTTTCCATGCTTTTCCATGATTCCACTAAATTTGGTTGCCATCGGGCAACTAAGTAGTATAGCTGCCATAGAAAGTTATGTCCTAAAAATAGTCTTAGTAGGGAAAAGTTTTTTGTTTTTAATGGAATCGTTCCAAAAATTGGCATTATTGAATTTTTAACCTCCTAACACAATTCTACAAATTTTTGTCAAAATCGAATGATTATAGCATATAGCTGCCATAGGTACAATCAGTCGAAAAACTAGTTCTAGTAAGAAAAACTTTTTAGATTTTTATGTGAAACGATTCCAAACTCAGTATTTATAAGTTTGTTATGCTTTTCCATGATTTCACCAAGTTTGGTGGAAATCTGACAGCTTTATAGTATAGCTGCCATAGAAAGTTAGGTCTGAAAAATAGTCTTTGCTAGGAAAACTTTTGTGTTTTCAATGGTATCATCTAAATTTTGGGCAGTTATTCTACAAAGTTTGCTCAAAACAAAGGCAATGATGAGCTTGGCCTGAACTGGAATATCTACTCATAAACAGTCGCCTGCAACCTCATACATCGAATAGTTTGGTGTTTCCAGTTCCCAAAAAGCGTGTCACACCAAGTCGCATTGCAGCTGTCGATTGGCATTCACAATACACACATCAGGTGATGGTGATCTCTAATCAAATATTTATATGCCATCAAATTTCTCTCGCTCTTCATCAATGCAGAACATGTCCTAATATCTTCTCGACTCCCGCTCTTCCACGTAAATCGATCCCTTTGGCAAGGGGTTTTAAATTTCACACCTTTCAGAAGGTAAACCCTAAACGTAGATAAAAATCGGTAGCAAAAATAAATATTTATACAAATTATTAGTCGGCTCTTGCGTGATCCGGTGGCCGGACTAAGCCAGGAAAACACTGCCACAAGCAGTTAGCGGGAAAATGAGACGAGATGTTGCACAAAAGGAGTAGCAAAGCAAGGCAAAGCAGAGTTGGTAGATTTTCCCAAGTTTGGTCAGGATCATTTGACGGTTGTGCGTGGGTACGTGATTTGCATGATAAGCTGGGAATTTACACAGATTTGATAGATAAGACAAACACCAGCAGAGGTGGGCGAGGGAGTGATTCGTCTAAAAAGTGAAAATATTTACACACACACACACATGAACAGAGGCTCGAGGCTAAAGGTCCTATGCTGAGATTTATGATGACTTTTTAACATGAGCGTGCAACAGGTAGAAACAGACTGAAAACACAGTTACATGACCATGACCATGACCAGGCACGTCAACAACTTCCAACTAGTTAAATCCTTTTTTCCCACGTTCCCTCAGGTGAACATCCGATGAATTTTCATTGTGCCAGACATGCATCAAAACAGTACTCCATGGACCCACTAAATCGCTCGCCGTCTCTCTTCAACTCCGGTGGTGCGAGGTCAGTTACAGGTACTCAAAAGTCCTGGGACTTCTAGTGGGCGTGGGCAGAGTTCGTTGATTCGCGGGGAATTCCTTTGGCTAGATGGGTACATGTGCATGACACATGTGACACACTGACCCAGGAATTTCCGCAACTTGTTTCCCACACAGACAGCAAGGTGTACGGGTGTCCTTGCTGTCTTCTTAGAGTTTCATTCGAAACGACTTTTGTATGCCACTTGTCAAAAAGTTCAGCCAAATGGACTTGGGTTTTTACACACGAATTTCTGCACGCAAAAGGATCTACATTTTGTGGCTAATCGAAGGCACGTCCTTCCTGAGAAGAGCTGACAAACAGATGAGAATTTTGAAGGGAATGGGATACGCTGTTGGTTGCGAGATTGAGTACTTCTAGAACAAGTAAGTTCTCCAGCTGATTTTTTTTATTATAATTTCAATCCATAACAATGTTGTAATCAGTTCGATCCTGGAGCAAGTAAGGAAAGATTAATTTGGGATTCGATTCATACATGAAATTAGTTTTACATCCTTGCAAAGGGCATCATATTTTTGCCCAGATCTATGACATAACAAAAATGATTCCAGATTCACTTGCCGCTTCTCTTATGCTCCAAAACGAAGAAAGAATTTTCCTTAATTGAGTAATCCTTCTCCTGCTCCTTTCAATGGCTCTGCATTTGCCGTTTCTGTAAACATTTCCCATTCTATTGATTCTTCAATTATCTCCATTCTCAATGCCTCTTAAACTTTATTTATTTATTCATTATGATGACTTTATTCCAAGTCAGAGCCAATTTGGATTTGCCATTTCCAATGTTTGTCTTAGTTCTTTTGCCATTTCTTCCTTTCATCCTTCCTATCCGCCTTCCTTCCTTCCGATTCTCTCTGTAGGTTGTGTAGACAAAAGTCGAACAAAGCCACCGAGAGAGTTTTCGGGGTATAAACATTTTATGTTTGTTCCTCTTGGCTGGCAAATGGAACTCGTCCCTGACCTGGGAACCATTCCGAAAATGCTATGGCATACAAATGTCCTTTTTAACGGACTGCTGCTGCTGCTGCTGACCGCAGGCGCTGTCCACTGTCTAGCTGTGTGCTGAGTTTTGGTTCGGGATTAGGATGCACAATAATTTCAACAATTACTACTTGAATGCAATGTTTATGTTCAATTATCGTTCACCCACACAGACACACGTTGGCCAGCAGCTCCCTCACTGTCCTTCGCCTGGGTCACTCCTGAGCGTCCGGCGTTCGTTGCAGTCCATTGATTGACATTTTTATTATGCATATTCCACTCCCATATTCCGCTTCCTTGCCGGCCAATAACAATAAATTTCCAATTTGTCTTTGGCATTGACCATAATGATGTCCACAAAGGACCTTAATCCAATAGATAAATTCGAGAACTCGTCGTCAGCGGCGGCCTGTCCTTCTGTTCGTCCTTTGCCATTGCTATTGCTGCTGCGGACAGTCTCATTACTTGTCCATTATTATTGGCCTTCATTCTCAATCAATTTTTCAATTTCATTTCCATTCCCATTCACAACTGAGTCCCGCGCCCTCCGAGGAGGGCAGCAGGAGAACGAGAAATTTGCATTCTCCTGCCAAAGCCACTAAACTTTCAAATGGAAATTTACTTTAGTGTAATTTGTGCAATGAATTAGTTTCGTGTTGGACCTGGACGTTCCCTGGATGCAGGATGGGAAAATTTGGTCATGGTTTGTTTACTCATTCTTTCACCAGGTACAATTTCTGTTTGTGAACTCAAAGAAAAGCTCAGACAATTTTCGATATCAAATAAAGTTTAAAGGAAACTGCAGTCATGCGTGAGCCAATCAATGGTCAGCAGATGAATTGGAGCAAACAGGAGGGAGTTTTGGGGCGAAATAAGTGGAAAATCCATTAAGAGCTCTTCCTTTTAATGCAGCTCAACTCGCTCCCAGTTATGATGAATGTTGACAAGCCCTACAAACTACACTCTGGCTATATTTTAACCTCAACCCCCATCCTTGCGGGCTGACCCAACAAAAAAAGAATCCGCTTGACCACTCTCGACTCTCGCGAAACTCGTTGCGCTAATCAGTTTAAAGGGCGCTTGTCCACTTTGGCGATGCTTTGGTTTTAATTACGCGGCAAAAGTTGGACCGCGCATTCGGTTCGCAGTCTAAAAATCTGCTGCAACTCCGCCGCAGCCACACTCCGCTCCAACTCGGAGAATCCCCAGTTAGTTAAAGTGCTGGCAACACATTAAAACTGCAATTCATCCGCAGCCGCAGAGGCCACACATGGCAGGGGGGAAGGGGCACCGACCGGAGGTTAGCAGGACTACAACTCAGCAGGAGCTGAAGCACTAATGAACATTTTATTACAAAAGTTTGCTTCTAGATGAGGCAAAAACTTCTGGTTCGGGTTCGTTCCTCTTTTTATTGCATTTCATTTCTGTGCTGCCGCAGAGGCTGCAGGATGCCCAATTTGAAATATTGTTATTCCAAGTGGCAGCATGTTCCAACCATAACTCTGGTTAATAATATCCTCAGCCAAAAGCTTTGTCAAATCCCCAAGCAGGGGCACTTGTGCGACTTCCATTACCACAGTAGCCCTTTCGGACATGTCTACCGCCTGTCTGCAATCCGCCAGACGTCCCGAAGTCTGGAGTGAACCGTTGACATTTGCTTGGCACTCGTGGAAACCCAATACCCATACATTGGTCAATGTCCACAATGCTCAGCTCATTTACTCACTGGGCACCACCCTGCTCTGCACCTGCTCTACGCCCGCTCTCAGCCCCTCACCAAATCCATTCACTCAGCTCTGTAATTTCGTTTTAATTTGCACGTTCCGCGTGAACTAAGCGACACTCGGAAATGGATACCCCAGACGGGGTTCTACAGTTACCCCCTGCAGTCGCTGCCGCTGACCTTATTTACTAATGAAGTGCAAGCTCAGTTTTCCCTCAAAACTTTTGCCAAAAAAAGGAGAAAAAACATTTTATTAAGGGATTTGAGCAAATATTCCACTAGTTTACTTTTACTTGCAGGGGAGATTTTCCTTCAGCTGAATGGAAATTCTAATGAAAATGCCAGAGACAACAAGAAAAGGGGTGAGTTGGGGGTTAATGAGTTTCAGTTTCTAATTATGATTCTTTTTAATTGCTCTGGCTTGTTTTTGAAGGGAACATTTTGTAAGGCTGCCAAATGAATTGTCCACTTCAGCTGGTAAATATTGTTATTGAGAAGAATCATGAAATTGGAATGCTATTTATCTAGTTGACGAGGTTGGTTCGAAGGCGCCATTTGAGTACTTATTTGTATGCATATTTCAAGTTTGACCCTTATTGCTACACTTTCCTAGATCCTTATCTGTAGCGCAGAATGGAATTTTTTGGATATTACAAAATCTATTAAATGTTGAATGGATCTTTAATTTTAATACATCACAGCTTAAAATCATTCAAAGGATTTGAAAAATGGATATTTTAATATAATCAAAAAGGATATTAAGAACTATCCATTCCAATTAGATCTGTTTGGATCTTTTTATACCTTTGTAAAGCGTGTTAAAACTTTGCTGTTATTTCCTCTAGCCTTCTAAATTCTCCGAATTAATGTTAAGAGATTACGTTTTGAAGAACCATTGGTAGAGCCCATTCTAGTCGATATTTACCAAGGGATATGCTAAAACAAGTAAGAAAGTCGGTCAACCCCTACAATAGTATACTCTGTACCAACGAAAGTGTATGCACTCCAAATAATTCTTATGGTTATAACTTGATCGTTCATCCAATTTTTACGATTCTTTTAATCGATAAAAAATCGTGATTACTAAATATGTTTAGAAGGTCCAAGCCATCTATGTATTCGTAAAACTGTGACTATGTCGACTCGACTGTTGATGCTGCTCAAGAATATATACCTTTGGTACATACGATGATTGATCAGTGCGACTTTTGGAATCGGTGCAAGGATTAGAAAAAGAATCATGAGATTGGATATTCAATAACCTGCACGCCATACTAAATACTATCAGTATACTTCGCCATCGATCTATAAACTAAGAGATCCCTTACACCTGTCTTACGAAAATGCAGTAATTTCGAAACAGCTTTAAAATTTCCAAGCACTTTCACTTTTATCTTCCTCTTCCTTCTCTAGAGTTTCCTTCCACCGTTTACCCCAACAATGCCACATCCTCAGCCACTACACCTGTTGGTTTTATTGTGAAAAACTCCAGCTACTTCAGCTCCTGGCAGAGAAGTTTACCCCTCAACTGACAGACTGGGGCTGGCCAATGATGGATTATGCTGTCAATCTCTGGTAAATTGCTCCAGCTTAAGGCCGCCCCATGTGGCACGTGCTACCCTACTGGCTGCCTGCCCCCTTCCGTTACCGTTGTTCAACGCAAGGCTCGACAACAAGTCGTCACTTGGAAGTTGAAAACGGTGGTCGGCTCTCTGATATGTCGGCATTCATTACAAGGAGCAAGGCGGCTAATTGAAAGCTGCGTTCAAAAAAATTGACGGCGGCAAAAATGTGAAAAACGTTTCGGGCTGCCGCGGGGCAAAGTTATGTAAAAGAGAAGGGGGAGGGAGGTGGCTGGTGGAAGGGATGCTGCCCCCCTCGCTGCCGAAAATATAAAATATAAAAGCGAGGCAGCTGTCGATTATTGACACTGCGGTTGCTGCAATTTGGCTTTGGGGAGGAAGGATGAAGATGGAGCATCGACCATCGATAAACTGCCCCGCCAGATGCTGCAGACGGCGTCGGCAATTACAACACGCGAACGCAAGCCAGACAACAGGTTGGAAGCGATACTAAATCAGACAGAAAAAAAGAAACACAAAAACTGAACAACTTTGGAGCCTCGAATCGTTTTTGACGCGGGTTTTCGGCTTTTGGTTTTTGCGCTTTTGTTTTTGTGGTTAATGATGAGCCTGAATCAAGTTGGACGAGCTGCTTGATAGCGCACGGCACCCCCCTTCTGCAGCCCTTCCCGCTACCAGAGCGATAATTGCCGGTAAAACGCCTCGCTTGGCCTTTTAAATGCTGTCTCTGGGTTTTTTTTTGTTGTGTTCCTGAAATTGTAGGCCCCCTTAAGGAAAGGGTATTTCGGGTTTGTTGGGCATTATTCGAGTAAGTTCTTGGAAATGCATTACAAGGTTGAACCTATTCATTATTCGGGCCACCTCTTTGTTAGTTTGGGGAAGTAGCGCCAGTTCGCCGAATGTTTGCGTTGTCTTTGGTAAACAGGATAGCGAACGATAGTCGATTTATAGCGGATAGAAACAATAATGCACCTTACACACCTTAACACAAAGTTTGGGAGGTATAGAGAATATTCTAGTTGGTCTTACCTGGCTTTTTTTTCAAAACAAAGATGCCCCAGAGCACCAAATACTCGCGTAGTCACTAAGACAAATGAAAAATACTGAAGCAGCAACAAACACAAGAAAGCGAAAGAGAAGCCCGCTTATTGCCTTTTATTGTATGTGTGTGCTTGTGGCAGTCTGATGCAATCGCAATCATTCGACGCATAACAACAAATGTTACACATTCCAAAGGTTAAAACTTTGTATTTGAGAAAGAAAACGAAGTTGTTGTTGCAATTCGCTATCCGAAAGACGCTTTTCGCATTAGAATGGCTATGCGTAAAGCCACAACAAGAGCGGACGATGCGTATAGCCTGCGGGCACTCCTGCTCTTAAGCTTGATTTTTAACTTAGGATTGGTTCCGAAAGACTACTTCGGTTAGCGAGCTATGGAACTAGCTTTGACGAAGCCTGCTGAGCTAGCGCATAGCAAGAAGAAGTTCCTGCATCTAGACCTTATGAAACGGAACTAAGGAGCGATTTGGTACTATTTTTTGGCTTGAAGCATTCTCAACGTGCGTCCCATAAGTTCTCAGGAAGTAATTGGTAAGTAAGCAGAACAGAAACAGATTGTTGTTGTAGCGCCCTTGTGTGGAACTAGTGGGATGGATTCCTTAAAAGAAGAGAACCTCATAAAGTATCTGTTTTTTCTTATGTACCTTCCAGGGTATATTCCATTCGTTTTTCCCTGCACTTAAATCCTTCGTGTTGTTCCATTCAAATTGTATTCACTTTTGTTTTTTTTCTGCTGCTATTTTGTTGTTGTATATTAACCATCAACATCGTTCCGGCTGCCCTTTTTGTGGCCAGAGCCACAAATTGCAGCTGGCGCACGGAAGCAACTCGACGCTCACGAATCCCGAAAAAAATATATAAACTCGGATGCCAAGTAAAGCACGCGCCGCCGTCGCTCGCGACGATCCAAAGCCGTTGACCGTTCCCCTTGCTCAGCGTTTCCATTCCGTTCTGCTGCCATGGACAGCTCGCTGGTGAGCGACTCAATCAGGCGGCTGCAGTGGTTGCACCTGCCCGCAATTGCAGCCTGCGAAGGGTTGGGGGGTGATGGGACAGTGGCGGTAATTAGTGACAGATCGTTGGCTCAATCGCGTGCTGATAATTTCCATTTCCAACTCAACGCTTCGACCAAGCTGCTAATGTGTATTTATTTGCTTTTCATTTCCCCCCTCCATCACTCCTGATCTCTTGCCTCAACTGGTCTCAACTCTATTTTGCGTAATAATTCGTCAATCGGTTTAAATGCGTTTTTCCCAACCCGGCAAATCCCTGTCCAGGACCTCACGCTGTGGCATTGTTTGTCAGGGATCAAGGAAAATCTGCTCAGCCAGCCGTTTACATTTGGTTTGCTATCAGCCTCGGGCCATTCTTCGGCTCACGCGCTGCAAAATTTGTCACGGCCTGACCGTGACACACATACGATTATGTATTATTATTGTGCTCCTTTTTGGGAACTGGTCACGTTTATGGAAATGGGAATGAACAATTTTTCGCATTCAATTTGGGTCTCTGTGTCTGTGTGAGGAATTAGCGATGCTGGCAAAGGACACGTTCATGCATATATAGAAATCTATGTATTTGGGTGCAAACGTGTCATCAAACAATCAAGGTTGGGTTATGCCTCATTCCATTTGTTTTTGTGATTTCATTGAATGTCCTGCGGCGAGGTGATGTGATGTAAGAAAATTTGGTTTTAGCCTGCTTGGGAAACTGTTGTAAGAATGCTTGCCGAAGCAGCAGTATGAAGAAGATATCTGATTTCTATTAAACATGGCAGCGAATTCTAAGCGAATCTGTTCTTAAAATTCCCAACTGCTTCTAAAACTCTTCTCTTATGGAGTGATGGTAGATTTATCATATCTGTGTCGTTGGTAATTGCATGCCTCTTTGATATTGCCAGCCTTCTTTGGTTCCATACAGGAACCTCATTTCCAGAACAAATCAGAAATAACCTTAGAATTTTATTAGATAAAACTTAAAATACGAATATTTTGTGACTTAAAACAATTAGAGCCTTTAAATATGATCGTCACATGGCTTAAATAGATTGTAATGTACTAAATATATCCCGAAACTGTCTAAGATCAAGTATTTCGGCACTGCAACGATAGTTCTTGATATAAGAATTATGTACTTGAATCAAGTATTTTCGTACTTACCCTATTGTCACCTGTCGTACTTAAATTCAAGTACAAATTACTTGATGTTTTTCTTGATATACTAGGTTTTGCCTTCCGTTCGTTTGGCTTCCTGTTTTGTGCTCTATTTTTCATTTCTTCCTAATTTTTTCTTACACTTTTATTTCATTCTTCCTCATTTTATTTTGTATTAGAGCTGTAAGCTTTGAAAATGTTCGGAACTATAGGTTCGAGGGTTTTTGTAGAAGAGTTAGGTTCCATCCTTGGTTCATTCCTTGACCTATGCCTCATCAACTAAGACTTCAATCGATCTTTGGTCAGTTATTCAATTAGCATTGGAATTAAGGATCCGATCATCTTTGTAGAATTTTTAATAAAACTTTAATTGACTTCTTCTGTTCAATCAATCTTCCCCAATCACTAGTCCTTGCTACTTGTATAAGAACCCACAGCACTCCTTTATCCACCCACATTGATTCACAAACTAAAAAGGAAAAATAATCAGTATTTACTGCAATGGAAAATGCATTCGTACATCCTAAAACTCAGCCCCCTCACTACCTTTGAAAACATCCTTATGCTACTCATGCTCACCTTACCGCATCTTCCTTATCCCATTTCACATCCTGCTGTCGGTAAATATTTTCTGGTTTACCTTTCATAAACATTCAGGTTTATTGCAAAACAGATATCAAAACTAACCGATACTGACTTGTCACCATCACATGTTCCACAGGCAACACACAAGACAGCATATGGCCAAGGATCTGGTTTGCCCACGTCTTGCGGTCCACAGCTGTTGCAGGTCGCGTGGCCCTCTGAAGCGAAAGTGGATGAAAGTGATGCATAGGGGACGCCCCCAGGAGCGTGCTTATCATGAATATTTGTTAGGAAATATGCTTAGCCATGGTCCACACCTGAGGCTCGTGTCGGTTGTCAGTCAGTTTGGTGTTTCTGGGGGTCTAGGATCCGGAGGGAAACTAATGATGATGCTGTCAGATTTGCCCAAGGACAACAGTTGTTTGAAAATGAAAAGTGTTTCTTCAATAATTTGTAAATTTAATTTGGTTGGCTGCAACAGATGCCAGGGGATCGGGGAACGGGAACGGGATCCTGGCCTTGTTTTGTTTTCAAAAATGAAAATTAGTTTTGACGCTATTATGACGGCTGTTCCTGCTGCTTTCCTGGCGGTAACTGTTGCCTTGATTGAGGTCCTGTTTTTGTTAATTTGACTGCCATTTGGGGTGTTGACCATTAACTGACCCTAACCAGATGGCGGTTAGACGCGTGCCCAGCACACGATTTCCAGGAACCGCAACAAATCTAATTATATTAATAAAAGGGAGGCGGTCACCATTAGTGGAATCTCCCCGGATTCTAGTACAATCTGGACTCTAGTGAGAGTCAGTTTCTAGTATCAATTTGCAAATTATCAAAATCATTCGCCAATTTGCACTCTATCTGCCACACAGCTCATTTATCACTTGAACACTTCACCCATCCGCTTACCCCAGTAACACTGTCCATCATAATACCACGTTTGCCGGCGCCTAAATACATACCTACATACGTGTATGTGCAATATGCTTGTGTATACATGTATCTATTAGCCGTTTCTGTAGTTTCCGTTTGCCAATTTAATTGGCATTTAATTCCACGTGGCCATTGGGCTTTAGCCATGCCTGATTATGGTAATGTAATCCTCCATTTTGCATCCGCCTATCAGTGACTAACAGCTATTTGAGTAAATTGGTGGAGTTTGGCGGGCCAAAATTGAATTCGGCTTTTTCGACACTAATTATTGAAAATTAATTCAATTAGCGGAAACCCATGTGTGACCGCAGGACGTATCCATTCTCCATTCTCAAATTGCTGCAAAATTAAATGAATTTAAATAGTTGAATATGAAGCAGCTTACTCGCGCAAGTCCTTGGCTCAGCCTCCACTTAACTTCAACCACTCCGCAGCGAGCCACGGGGTGGGTGGGTGGCCCGCAGTTCGTAATGAGTTGGCAGAAGACTTTACCACACAGATCCTTTTCGACCATTCATTTCATTTTCCGGTAGGTAAACACTTTTCACATTGCCAGCGCATAAATCTGCAATTACATCTTTCACTCCTTCCAACTTTCCACCTTTACTTGTTGTGTTATTATTTATTTATTATTATTATCATCTCTTAATGCCTCGTAAGTGCAACATGCAGTTTATTTTTGTTGGTTATCGGGCCTCCACATATTAAAAGCCTTTTAAATTCTCGATTATTAAAATTAAAATGCCCCTGGGCTGGCCATAATGGGCGCAGTGGGCTTACGGCTGCTTAAAGCTGTCATTTAAATCATAGAGTTCCTCGGAACCCGAACGCCCCCTTATTCAATCTCGACTAATAAACTTATTTGCTATATTAAGTTGAGCAAACATTTGGGGAACATCCCAGTACACCTACCAACTTACCGACCAACCTACCTCTGCCTACCAACTTGGAGGGCGTCTGCGGCGACTCATTAGGGAACCACCTACCACACACACACACACACACAGCTTGTGCTGGTTCTGGGCCTGCCCTTAAATGGCCACGCGAAAGGAACTAATTAATGCTGAAAACACCGAAAAGCGCGAAATAAACAAATGAAAACGAGAAGTAAATGTGGCATTTCAAAGTGAACCGACGAAGGAATACTCTGTGAAAGTTTTAGATTTTTATGAACGGGAAAGGTAAGGACATAAATAGATTGAATAGATTAACCGAGTCTCTAAAAATCGGTATATAAAAGCAATCAATTTAGTTAGCTTATCAAACATTTCTGATACGGACTCAATACTATACTATATTTTGTTTGAGGTATTTGTGAATAATATTGGTAAGTCTTCAGAATGGCAATTAGATAAATGGGAGTTTGAAGGAGGTTTTGGGTAAAATAATAACTTAGTCCTGGCTAGTAGTTACTGGAATTTCAAATGACTTGCACACTGTTTCGAATTGCCAAAACCAATGGATGGATATATCAGCCTTATCCCTTTTTTATTTAAAAAAATGTAAATATCATGATAAATGCCCTTAAAAGTAGGCCAGATATATATCGTTTAACACTTATTCATTCAAAGATTTTAGTTATGGCACCAGCGCTTATAGTCCACACCGTACATTCAGCTAGATTTGAGTAGAAACTGATGTTAAGCTCAATATTTCTTTATATATCTGATTAAGTCATAATTATAGCATACTTTGAAGGGCATACAACAGCGTTTTTTTTGTTTTCCAAGGAATTCCAAGGAATAGAAACGAAAGGCAGAACTATTTTATTAAAAGTACTTAGAACTTAGATTAGAAATCGATTTAAGATAACGGACACAAACAGCTTGAGTATAAAGATATTCGGAATAGCTAAGGAAAAGTGGTTACGCTTGAACCATGAATGAAAAGAGGAGGCTTTAAAGACGAAACTACAAGAAGATAGTTAAGTCTTACATTATAAGGCGATGCGAGCCAATGTCATCAAACAATGAGTTGAACCGAACCGATGTTATCACAATTAAGTGGTTAATTCTGGTTTGGTTAGGTTCGGTTCTGTACGCAAAGTCTACTTTCACTCAGTTTATTAACTAATCACAAGTTTATCAAACAATTTGCCCTGTACTACAAATCCTTCAAGAAAACCCAGCACCTCCCTTGCCAGCTCAAGAGTATATAATGTAAATATATTAAGTCTGCGTTGTGGGACAACAGATGGGTTTGGTCATAATGCTAATGCTCTATAGAGCCCTTGTAGAGGTGTTGAGATGAGCGGCCGTTCCCCCTTAAGGCAGTTACAGCCCTCAAAACATAGCCGTAGCGCTGCTGTTGTCGGATGGGGCTTTTAATTAATAAACAACCGCAAAACAAAGCTTAAGGGAGGAACGGAGGGAGGAGCGGACTTTGAGGCTGGAGGATTGTGCTAATCGCTGGGATTATTAATTAGGCACCGCGTCGCGACTTTGGAATGATAATTGCGGCAGACTCTACCAAAATGATTTGATTAGCCAATCAATAATGGGGCGCCCTACCACCACCAGCACCACCACCACCACCACCTCGATACTCAATCCCAATCCGCAATCCCTTTTGGGTTGTCCAAACAGGCGGCGGCAAAATGATTTTGTTGTCTGGCCGCAGGCCACAAAGGTGCCAACAACAACAACAGGTACAACAAAGGGAGAGAGCATTATGGATTTACCCTTGGTTACGTTTTTTTTTTCTGTGTCTTGTGGCTTTGGCGTTGTCTGCTCCTGCTCCTGTGGTGGCTGGCAAAAAACACATAACATTTATTTATGCTCGGGACGTTCTACTTCTTGCTGTTGTGCGAAACCAGATCCAGATCACTTATTATTAATTTTAGTGGTTAAGAAAATGGGAGCTCACCTTGGTCATCCTGCGATCGGCAGCGCCGCAGGCAAATGGAGGCACACATGCAGATGGGCAAAAGGTTGCCGGGCAATCTGGCCTGCTGCTCCTCCGACGCCTCTCGCTTGTCTCCGTTTTGGGGCAATTTTAATTAGTTTTGCTTTGAAGACTGCTCAGCTCCTGACTCCTGCTCTTTGTGCAACATATGCGCTACTTGGAATGCGTCGTCGTCGTCATCATCGTCGTCGCCGTCGCCCGTCGCCCGTCGCCGTCGCCGTACGCCTTGCAATTCGCAATTCGCGCACAACTCACTCATTTTCCCATTCTGTTTCGGGCAACGCCCACTTTTGGGTACGCTCGGTCCAGGTTTCATTTTCGGCTCTTTTTTTAATAGTCCTCCATTCGGCCATATACGCAAATCGATTAAAATTGCCGGCCACAACAGCATCCAGCGGGCCGAGACACATATTTAAATGCCAAGTGAAAAACTATAGCCAATTACTTTAAATTAGTGTAATTCCCATGGGTATCGGTGGATGTGGATGTGGATTGGACTCCAACTCTCGGATCGGATTGGTGTGTTTATAATTTTAGAAACGGACAGAGGCCGAGCATAGGCCTGGCCGGTTGGTTGGCTGGACGACGGCTTGTGGCCCGCGGGTGTAATTTTAATTTGTGCTGCAGTCGCATTCCGCTTGTCGAGGGCAGTCCAGTTGGTCCTTGTCCCTCCCGACCACAGCTGTTTAGAGGCGCGTAATTGCCGCGCTGCGGCATGCGTCTAAGCCAGCCGTAGCTGCCCCACGCCATGCCCCCCATTCATGTCACAAGTGGGCTGCCAACTGCTGCTGCTGCTGGAGGAACACCCTCCGCCACCCCGGTACCCCACCTGTCTCTGTATTTAATAACTTTTTGTTAAGGGTATCGTGTAATGAGCCAATGATTTGGGGTATGCTGGGTTATGAGGTGAGCGACAAAGAACATTTTCATTTGAAAGCAGACCAGGGACCAGCTGGAAGTTATGCAACTGGAAATTTATTCATTAGAGCAATGTCGGAACCGGTCGGATCGAATGCCTTTATAGCCTTAGGAACTTTCGGAAAAACTGGTTCTAGTGATAAAAACTTGTTTGCCTTTAATGGAACCGTCTCCAAACTTCGTATTGATTACATTGATTTGCTTTTTCATGATTCCACTACGATTCGTCAAAATCGGACTACTATATAGTAAAGACACCATAGAAAAGTAAGGTTAGAAAAATAGTCTTAGTAAGAAAAACTTTTTTGTTTTCAATGTAAACCTCTTCAAAATTCGCATATATTTATCTTATAAGCTTTCACACAATTCTTCAAAGTTTTGTCAAAATCGGATGACTATAGGTTATAGCTGCCATAGGAATGATCGGTCGAGAAACTAGTGGTAGTGAGAGAAACTTCTTTATTTTCAAAGATAACGCCTCCAAACTTTGTGTTTCTCAGTTTGCTATGTTTTTCGATGATTCCACTAAGTTTGGTCGAAATCGGACATCTATATAGTATGGCTGTCATAGAAAAGTAGAGTCAGAAATGTAGTTTTACTGAGAAAACTTGTTTGTTTTCAGTGGAAATGTTCTTCAAATTAGTTAGAAAGTTATGATTTCAAAATTTGATCTTATCGCCTTTTAATTGATTTGAAATAGTATGACATTAAGCCTATATCATTACTTTTTCCCATGTAGCTCTAAAAAAATAGTCTTAGAACGATAAACTTTTTTGTTTTCAAACGATGCTCTCGTCAGTCCCCCATTCCAACAACAACAATCGCTTGTACCAACTTGTAGACAAGTAAGTAATCGTGTCGTTAAACTATTAATACGAATATTTCCATTCACTCAGCATACAGGCTCCATCAGCTTAGACCACCAATTGAACTAGATTTCTCAACTTTAATTACTGGCCATAAAAGCTTCATGCATTCCTCCTCGACATTCCTGTATGTCATCACATCCGCCCCTAGGGTACAATTTGTAGTCGATCCCTAACACAACGTTCTCTCTGTTGGTTCAATTCGCTCGACTTGGCAATTCTTTCACTTTTTGGCCCAGCCGCACGTTTACTGTGGGAAAATATGTAGAAGCTGGCAATCAATGTCCAAAACTTTGCCCGCCGGCCATGACAACCTGGCTCGATTTATGAGCCTACGCCCCGTCCCCGAAAGAATATATCGGAGCAGACCCAAAGCAGTTGCAGTTGCAGCCGCCGGAGTGCTGCAGCGTTCTCACAGAATAGATTTGTGGCAATAATTGATTTTAAGCTGGAAAAGTGAATGTCAAATAAAATTAGAATTTTATGTTATTTAACGAGACAAATTGCTGCGAGCAAATCCTGCTGCTAATTGGTGGTGGAATCAGCAACTGTAACACCGCTGGCGCCTTTTGACATTTCTGCGGTCAGCAAATGGGTTCACCATGATGTAGCATTTAGCTATTTGGAAAGATAAGCCAACCAAGTGGCCAGCTCCCAGGGTGCCCCAACTAAAAAGTTAACCGCGTTACTCAAGTGTAACATGGCTTTTTGCACCAGCAGAAGGTGGCTGCTCCCCCCTCCCAAAACGCACAGTGGGACGACTATTGAAAGCTTGTAGGTAAAAATTTGACAAATCTCTTAAATTAGGGTAATTTTCATCTACTATTTTAAGCAAGAAGCAACATAATCTTGTAGAATTTTACAAGACTTTTCAGACCTTGGCTTCACTTTATCTAAAACTGAGAAGAATGGTTCCTGAAATATTAAAAAAATTATGATTGAAATTAGTTTTCCATAGATAATTGAGTTATGCTTAGATTGATATTCGAACTAGTCCATAAGCTTTGGTTTTTGCTTAGAGTTCTAACAAATCGAGCCACTGTGCGCCGCTCCAATGAAATTATGAGGAATTTTTGTAGTTTTTGGCCATTTGGCCAGATGTCTTTGCTGCTGGCTCTGGCTCTGCCCTAGCGGCAAATTAACGCGCCTGGGAAACTTAAGAGCTCGAATTCCAACCTAAAAACTATGTACTATTCCCATCTCCAGCGCCCCAGAGAAGCAATTAAAACGCGTTTTCGCAATTAAATGACTTTGCTATTTTTGTTGTTGTTGTTGTTGCCTCTTTAGTTTAACAAAAGTTTATGTCAAAAAATTTAAATCAAAAAAAAAAGACCAACAGGAGGAGGAGGGGGGCAACATGGAGAGAGCGAATGACTTTTAGTAATTAGACTTCTTGACTTTTCCTGCGACTTGTTGTGTGGGGAGTTTTTGGGAAAAATGTTTCCAATTAAACGCGACTGCCTGAAGAAAAATAAATACGAATACGAAATTGTAATAACTTTATATAGTTTTTCTTTTCAAGTTGCTGCTTTTTGGAGCAGATCTTCGGCCCCAACCATAAGGGAACTCGTTGGAAGGGGGGAGGGGAGCTTTGTCAACTGTTTTTCTCTCCAGCCAAGCGATGACGCTGCATCTTTTGGCATTGGAGGAGGCATCATTATCATTTCTAGAACGCGACATTAACATTAACTGCGACTTTGCTGCCGTTGTTGTTGTTGTAAGCGTGTTCGTTCCGCTTGGCAGTTGCATCAACAACAACAACAACAACAACAGCAGCAGCAGCAACAGCAACAACAAATGCTAGAACAAACATCCCAGCATAATCATCATTAGTGTTGGGTAGTCCATATTATTGGTAAACTCATATGTACATATAGGCAACTTCAGCTCTGGTGGTTGCTGTTGTTGTTGTTGTTGTCGTATATAATCATTTGGAGCACTCACTTGTTACTTGAACGCCTCGAGAAAACTTAGAGACTTCCACCGTCTTGTTCTGGTCACACCTCGGCGCCTTCTCACATCCACCACCACCCAACTCATTGCATCATGTTTGACTTTAATTAGGTTTTTCTTTTACAACAATTCTATCAATGCCTAAACATAGACTTTCAGGTGCACAAAACACCTATTTGAGACATGCTCCAATGCCTAGAAATTGCATTGGCCAAGTTAAAACCAGAAAAGGGTTCGTTTTTCTGCAGAAATGAGTTTAATATAACACAGTATAAATAAAGGCGTTTAATTCAGTGAAACTACCTAGTGGATTTTCTTTACCAAGAATTAATTTAAAAGAAAACAACTTGTTTGCGACTGGAGGTTGTTGACCAAGCCTCAACCTTCTAGTGAAGTTTGAAATGAAAAAATCGCGAGCAGTAGTGTAAGATAAGTAAATCCCTTAGAACATCCTAGAACTATGATTAATTCTGTAATTCTGTACCTTTGTGTTTGGAAAAACATTAACAAATTTTTACTTGAATCGAGTAAAATAGGATTCAATACTGCTGTTAGTACGAAAGTACTTGATTCAACTACAGAATACCTATTGCAAGTGCTATTTATCGATCTCGAATCACTTGATTCATGACTGTTACATGTTATATCTAGCATATTTCAAAAGCTTTTTGATCGTACGCTTGAGAACTTCAGTCAATTCCGACTAACTTTTAAAATAAGTATAAGATACTCTTCTTTAATATTCTAAGAAATTCTAAAGTCAACTACAATACATTTTTGAAATAGATTCTAAAGGTATTCCCGATTTCTAAAAGTCAAAACTAATTGGGGATTTTAAGTATATTTCTTGAAGTTTGCACTATCTTGTGTACCCTAATCCCTTAGGTACGAGAAGTTGTTAATTCAAGAACGTTTGTTCTCGTTTCAATAATATTTCGATTTTAGAATGCTCTAAACTTAATTTAAGTACCTCTAAAAACAAATAGTTTTAAAAATTTTAAGTTCAGAAATTGTATACCGACTGTTTTCGAAGTTTGTTACAAATTTGCGACACTCCCCCACAAATGAAAATGCTGAATAGCTCTTACAATTTTGAAATTCTCATGCTAATTCATAAGAACAGCATTGGAACAGCAACAGCAGTTATTGAGGTTCTTGCAAACTGTAGCATACTTTTCGGCAAATTATAGCATACTTTTCGGGGCAGCATTCGTTGTAAAAACCAAATATTTGTTATTTATTAAACATTTATTCCCCCGAGTAATGTGAATTTCCAAGTCAAGCAGGTCCTACTGTAAGCAAGGCTCTCTGGCTTAAAGAATTATGGTTTTTGCGAATCCTAATGAAACAATTTCATTATCATAAGCAAACTACCTTTTGGCTCAGAGTTATCGAAAGGTTAAGTTCCTCATCGTTGCTGCTTGCATTGGCTAGAATCGGTTTTCAGTCTGCTAATGCCTTAAGACTGGTCACCTAGTGGAAGGCTTTTACAACCTCCCGGGTCTCAAAATCACTAAACCCCTAATTCCACGATAGAAATCGTTTAAGGATTTCAAACAAGGCCGCATTCTCTCAAATTTAACTCACATTTGCCACTGCACACACAAAAGTATTAAATATCCATATCCGCCCACTGAACAATACCATTTCCCAATTGTTTTCGCCACTTCCTTTTCACTTTTTCCTCCTAAAAGAGTTATTAAAAAAAAAAGATTGAGAAAAATTTGAGAAAATGGTCCTGCAACAAACAAAAGGATTATGTCCACTTAGGGATTATTATGTGCCCACATTTGGGAACAAATTTTTACCTTTTGTGAGGGACAAAGAATTGCCAAGGCAAAACGAAATTAGCAGAACTGATGGTCAGACGCTGGACAGGATTGGCCGAGCTGGGCGATTAAAGGATTAACCTGCATAATATTTCCAAAACAGATTGAGAGAGAGAGACAGGGAGAGGCTACAAAGTTGCAGCTGAACTTTGATGGGGCCGAAACGGCTCTTGGCGTCTTTTTTGCGGTTTGCGGTCAATTTAATGCACGAATGTCGAATGCAAATGAACCCTTTACATGTCACCAGATTCCCACGTTGCCCAGGCAAATTCAAAAGTCATTACGACGATCACTTGCCCTGCCTAATCCCTCAACTGCAGTCGGTGGCACAAACGCACGCATTCCACTTGAAAAGCTATGGGAAATTCTTGAATATTTCTCCTCTGGGTATGTCTCAATTTCGTGTGGGCGCTTTCAGGTGTCATGGCTCGAAGAAAATCCGTTTCGGTTTTCTTTCATATTTCTTCTTTTCTCTTTTTCATGTTCAAAACATTCTTGGCGATCAAAGCTCGGTGGGAAACATGGACGACAGAAGCTGGCTGAATGAATGGAACAGTTATTGGAAAAGCAAAAAGAAATGCTCAATTTTGTGTAAATATTTGGACTCTTATGAATTTATTTATGCAGTGGGAAAGCGTCTTCGGCCAGTGGACTCATCTGCCCCGTTGAGCCGCTTAAGTTAGTTAAACTGAGGCCAGACAATGGCATAAGCAGATTTGACCAAACGCGGCGCCTTCAGAAGAGTTACACTAAGATCTCCGAGCTTAACTCTCTAAATATTTCTTCTTTTCGGTTCAGATCAAAGCCGGCTTAAAGGGACACTAATTTCCCAGTAATAACAAAAGCAAAGATCTGGGACAATTTTGCGGTTAAAGCGGCCCGCACAAAACAATAATTGCCCTCAATCGTTCGGCCTCATTCATTCTCAAAGGACACGCAAGCACGAATTAGAGCACGAACGGTTGCCGTAGATTATCCCGGGGATCACGCCTAAAAAGTTTAGGCCAAATCTTCGCTTAAATAGACTAAGCTACTTAAGGGACAACTGCAGCGTCATTTGTGCCTAAACTGATTTGCCTAATTAGTGCGTTTTGTGTGCGTCCACGTGGCCCTGCTCTTTCAATTGCCCATCCACTCCGTTTTGCGGCAATCCTGCTTTGATCCCGGGCCCTAACAACATAATTGAAGCTGCTCCTGACAAAATAATGGGGGAACATCGACGCGGCGCCTTCAAGTGATCAGTCTCTAAAAACCTAAGCTAATTGTTTTATTCGCCCTCAATCAAACCTGGCGCTCTGTCTAATCGAAAGCCAAATTACATGATGTTAGGGGTATTTCAACTACTCAACACTCGGCAGGATCGGCGCTTTAACTGCCCGCTGCTGCTGCTGCTGCTGCTGTTGCTGCTGATGATGATGATGATGTATTGCTCTTTTTCTGCGCCCTGGAGGATCGTTTGTCGGCACGCCCTGCTCAAAAAAAACAACAACAAGAAAATAAAACGCCGACGCCGCCCGCACCTCAAGGGGCGTTCTTGACGACTCTCTCGCCGAATGGTTCTTAGCCTGAGGCTGGTGCAAGATTTGCTGGCAAACTGTGATAATTACACATTAATTGTTTAATTCCATGGCAATTGTTTCATTCACCCTCGACTCTGTGGTAGGTTCAATCCTCGCTCATCCGCGCCCATTCAAAAAAAGCGAGTGGGAGTGTTTTGGGTTTGGTTCTTAATCACTAATTAAGCAGCCCTGAAATTTCTTGTTCGCATAAATCAGCGTTTTCTTTGGTGGTCTTTCCAACGCCCACGACAGCCAAGTCAAGTCCTTTGCCCTGTACAAGGATTGGTCGGACTGCGCCGGGCTTATCAGGGGTAATGAAATTTGTTTTTATGTCTTTTAAATTCCAAAACTGTGACGCATGCGTCAGGAATTGGTTCCTTATCAGAAGGTAGAGAGGAATGCCTAGGTAGCCGCCCGAAGGCGATAAGTTTAATTGTTTGATTTGGTATTGGTTTCCATTAAAAATGGGTAAAGGGGGATCATGAAGTTGTGCGAAAGTATGGCTATATCGAGTCGGCTGATCAAGAAAATATATACCTTAATGGGTCGGAGATGCGAATGGTTTATAGTCGTATGCGTCAAGATGTCGCCATTCGTGTCAAGTCTCAAGGTCCTGGATTCGAAGCAAAGACAAAAACTTACCACCTTTGTTAGAAGAAACGATAAAAAGCCCATAGATTATGGTTCCAGCGGTCGATGAGGGCAGGTTAGAGCTAGTTTGCCTCACTTTATTTTTGCATACTGCGAAGAACATCTTGGAAACTATAACCGGTGGCTGTATAGGTAGAAATTTGTGACCTGCAATCCGCGAACTTTATTATGTGCGATCCTCTGGTTTAACTCATTCTCTGAAGATGGCTAGAGTAAGAACGGTACCAGACCAGACCACAATTTTTCAACTTTATCCATTATCAATCTTTTCTTTAAAATAATTCTCATAATTTTGCAATTTCATTTTAAACCAAAAAATTTTAATCCAATTTCCTCATAATTCCAATTTTCCCTATTCCAAAGCTAACTTCTCAGTCACTTCCTTTAACTCATGCTCAGTCGAATCTGCTGCCAACAACAACTTCAATTGTCATTCGTAGAAGTAAAATGAGATGTCTTTAACCCCCAGAGATGATGCAAAACCTGGCTAACCTCTACTCTCTGGCGTTTTGCGTTGGAAAGTGTGAGAATTTGAGAAACTTGTCAAATGAGACACCAAGAACAGTTAGAAGTTACGCGCCTATTGCCAAGATCATAAGCCCCTGATAAAGGTCAAGCAACATGGCCAATGACTAGATCATTATCAGCCCGTCTCACTCTTCCACGGTGCCATCTTTCGTGTCGTCAGTGAGCCGTGAAATATGATCAAAATATTTATGCCCCGGCCGCAATTATGGGAAAACATAATCAGAGACAATGGACTCGGTTGGGTTGGTTTTTCTTGTGTCTGTTACCTGCGGCGATTTTTTATGACTCTATTTCCCGAAATTGATTTTCCCATTCGGAAGTCCAGTTTCTTTGAGTGCAATTACATTTAGCCCTAAAAAGCGGGCGCAGACGACAAAGAGAATTAGACAAATTGTCGACAAAACTAAGAAGTGACATTGCAATTAATTATTTTGTCAGAGCGTTCGCGATGTGCCTGCACCTGCCGCCGTCTGCCGAGTGCCTGCACCTGAAGTCCGAAGATTCAACTCCAAAGAGACAAGTGAGAAATTAAAACTTTTTTGTGCAGCTCGAGAGCGGGGAGAATGGCCAACTTCCGACAGGTCAAAAATGAATCGCGCAATTAAACAGTTCTCAGGCCAGGTCACCAGGGGCGACCGCCCACCACGTTTCCCAAAAAGAAGGTGTGAAAACTTAATTAAGTATGGATGTGAAATGGGGGAAAAGCAAACAAAGAGAAAAGCGCTAAAGAAAAATTGAACAAATTCGAGCATGGCAAGTAGAAATTTAATCTGGCCGCTTTAAAGGGGGGAGGGGCAACCCGAAAGCGACACCCGTTGGCTCCCGCTTTTGACTATTTGCTTCCCCAGACATGCCCAGACTTTGCCAGAGAATTGAACCAAATAGAATTCTGCGGTTGCCTTTTGCGGTCGCTTTACAATTGCCTTTGACAATGACACGCCCCCAGCCCAAAATGGGGGGAAAAAAAAATAAGGAAACCAAATTGCAATTGTTTCTCATTGAAATTCTTGACATAGTCCCCTCTCCTGACCCTAGTAAAATACACAATTTCAGTTTTAAGAAACTTATTAACATTAAGCCAAGTTGCAAATGCCAAGAGGCGCTTGAAAGACGGTTGAAGTGTAGCAACTGTCGAATGTGGTGCTAGTGGTAGTCTAGCTGATTTTGAGAAGGGTATTCAATGTGTTAGGTATAATCCCATCTTTCTGTCTAGCATCCAACTGAACTTAAATAGACAGTTAATAGTCTACACAAAGCCCAACTGGTATTTAACTGGTTGCAAATGTCTTCTGCCGGGAAAAATTCGCATCCGCCCATGCCATCTGGAATTCAACTGGTTGCATGTGGCTGCTTGGGGGCCCAATTGTCCCATGCCTATGATTTGTTAGTGCATGAACTGAAAACTTTGCTATGGTTTTCGGCATTTTCGACCAAAACTACTGTTAGCTGCTGGTCAGCTGGAACTAGGGTTTTAGCCGGTTCAGATCGGTTCCTGCATACCTGTTTAGTCACACACATCTTGGCCAAAATTTGGAAACCTTTTGTGTCGATTTTTGAAACATTTTGGCTCATTTTGGGAAAAGTTGAAATCATTTCGGTCTTATTTCACATATATTTTTCAGTTTTCCAGTATTTTTCGTTCTTTTATATGGCTCGAACCTTGTTTCATTCTTTTTAAAATCCTTAAAAAACTTTTGTTAATATATGGATTGAGTAGGAGATGTTCAATAAACCAACCTACCGATTCAACTCCCGAAGTTCCACTCCTAAGTATTACATTTATTAGTTCTGAATAACGATCTGAGCGGTAGGAATTGCTGAATATATGGCTAAAACTTATAAAAGGGATGTCTGAATACTGATTCAGACCTCAGCCTTACTTAATACCGATACCTGTCGTCTACTTCTATGATCTATCACACGGCTGCCCTTCTAATCGCATTAGATCTATAAAAACCAAACGAAAACTGGAGCATTAAGCTTCCACACCGAAACGAATTTGTCTGCTCAAGCACTGGCTCGGCTCCGACTGAAATCTCTTTTCATCTGCCATAAACCATAACTAAAACATAATTCCCCAAAAATACCACAACTGACCAGGACCACCTGCTTTCTGTGTGTGACTGAGTGTGTGCTTGGTGGAGACCCCACACAAAGAGTTGTCATCGCTAACTCAATCTGGGTAAAACAGCAACCGCAGCTGATTCTATGGAACTTGTTACCAGTATGTGCGCCCACAAAAAAACCATTTTGTGCATGTTACCAAACTCCCGAGAAGCGCCAGCTGCCCGGTTAATGATTGTTTATGACTTGGCTCATAACTCGACGACTTGGGTTGACACACAATGCTCCGAGGTTCTCCCAGCCAAGATTGATTGTTCCATGTGGCAAGTGAAATTAAAAAGTGTTAAGCCGACGACTGTCCCCTGGTGGTCTGTCTCCCCCTAATAAATCCCAGGCTGACCGGGCTGGGCATGCCCAAAAACCGAAAGAACAGCACCGAGTCCGACGGCACTTTTAATGTCTTTATTTACAGAAAAACAAAATCGAGGCGGGTGACAAGCAGCCAGATAAGACAGCGGTCCGGGCCATCTTAATTGAAACAGCAAGTTCCATGTCCAGGTCCAGGTCGTCGGTGACCATTAAGGCGATAAAATGCAACGCTTGCGGCGGCTGACTGCACTTTAATCCCAAATAAAAAAAAAACACAAAATTCAAAAAAGAAACCCCGTGACATGGACATGGTCGCCACCTCCAAGACGTTAACTGGGCTTAATCGTGGCGTTGCATGCGACACTTGGAGGCCTCATTAATAAAGGTTTAGCTTGCGACGTTGTGAATAAATTAGACTGTGTGGTGGTCTTCGACTTCAGCCAGAACGAAAAAACAACAACAACATCACAGCTCGATCTTTGCGATCATTATGACCCTTTGTGCATTATGGCTTCGTCTCCGTTCTTTTTTCGTTCCTTTTTTTCTCTCCATTTTTCGTGGCTTGTTAGCCAGGTTCTCTTAATTTGAAGTCTGGAGTCTGTTCTGGTGGCTGCTTTGATGTCTTCTTATTTTCGGGTTATCATTTTTTATTCGGTTATTAAGCGGAGACCACCACGAAGAGGCGAGCAGAGAACAGATGTGTGAAGCTTCGGCTTTAGTTTTGGACATTCTTAACTGGATCTTTATGATAAGCATGGGCGGCAGATGGTGTCGCATACAAATGTATATGTATATACAGCGGGGATAAAGGAATGATACAAGTTTAGTTTTAAACACACACATACTTGATTCAAGAATTTCCTTTAAAAGATTATTGTAATAGATTAATAGAAGAGTTGAAGGTTTATTTGTAAGGAACTTTGTAATGATTGACCCAACTGTGACTTCCTATGTCTCAGTCCATGTTTGGACTTTAATTTAATTTAATTTTGGACTCCTCTCCTAAATTCGCTACTAAAGAGGTTGAGATGTTCCGTCACTCATTTGCTTCTTGCTGTGTTATACCATTCTGTGCCTACGAATCTCTTACAATCTTCGTTTCTTCTCCCTTTCTTGTTCTTATTTAAATATTTCCTTAATTGTTCCTTCCTTCTTTACTAATTCGTTATTAATTTAAACGTACTATTTCCTTTTCTTCTATTCTTTCTTTAAGAGAAAGATGTCTTGGTCATATTTGCTTCTTTATGTATTGTTCCATACTGATCATACACTTCTCCTACAATCTTCGTTTCTTCTCCCTTTCTTATTCTTTTCATCCCTTTTCCTCAATTTTTCCTTACTTCTTGACTTATTCGTTCCGTATTTAAACATACTACAATTTCCGTTTCTTTTGCTCTATTCTTCTTTTATTTTCGTTTCTTTCTTCTTCTTCTTAGTCAAATCTTTTTCCCTTCTCTCTCAATTCTTTCTTAATTTGTACATATGTACATCTTATTGGTTTTATCCTTTTTCCTCAATTCTCCCTTCGTTCTTGACTAGTTCGTTCTTCAATAAAACATACTACTATTTTCTCTTTTTCTACTCTATTCTTTCTTATGCACTTCTCTTCTTACTCAAATCTTTTTACCTTCTTTCTTAATTCTTCCTCAATGTTTTTCTTCACTCTTATTCTTTCTTCTATTAGCCAGCCTTCTTCCGTTCATATTTTATCTTTCTTTCACCTCTTTCTTTCCTCTTTCTTCCTCATACTCCTTCACATATGTATATTTCGTTTCTTATTCTATCTTCCCCTTTCTATTTTAATTTCTACTTCCTAACTCCTTACTTTATTATTCCATCTTCCGTTTTTCTTCCTTATTCCTTCCTTTTAACGTTCTCGTATCTTCCTTCCTTCTTCGTTACCTGGTTCCTTCTTCCTTCTCTGCCTTAAAGTAAAACTCTGATTGTATTTTCAATAAACGAATTCCCTTCTTACAGGCACTAATACCGACACGAACTTCGGCCTCATTTTTATGCACCAAAAGCTATTTTTATCCGCTTACGAAATGGCCTAGCAACCTTTAACCAAAGACTTCGTCTTGTATCCCGGATTTTAAATGTTATTTTCTAGTTTCCTTTCAAACTGGCAATACCTGCTCCTGCTTGCACCATTCCCATAGAAAAGCTTAAATGCTGTTCAACCGGACGCAAGATAATTCCCAAAGGTAAGTTTATTTTTTATAACCCTTCAATCTCATTACCCAGTTCATCAATCTTTTGAACATTTATTGAATACCTCAACCATTTGCCCTTTTAATATCCCAATTAACGTTTCGAACATTTAACCAGAAAACCATCGACGTGTTGAAATGCATTAACTTCTATTGCTACCTCCTACTCGGTAATCGTAAGAAGAAAACGAAAAAAACTCGCCAAACGACTGGCGCACACATTTTCATGAATGAATTTCGATACCCATTTTCATCTTTCCTCCAACTCCTACATGCGGAGACGGGCAGCCAGACAGACTGACAGGGCTGGCGGGAGTTGGAGGAGGGCCATCGGTACCAACCTACTCGCGCATGCAAAACACGATTTACTATAAAGGCAAAAGTTGTAGACACAACAACAAACCACTTTTGACGTCTACGCGCATAGAAAAAATTGAATGAAGTAGCCCCCGATGGGGACTTTGGCTGGAGCTCTGGAGTTTGGACTTTTGCAGAGACGCAGATCGTCGCCTTGGCCGTCTTTGGTTGGCTTCATTCATAAATGGCAATGGTAAAATGTTGGCTGGCTCTTGGCTGACTTGGCTTAAGTTGGCTTTTGAATGGATGAGTCATCTGCCTGGAGCACGTGATGCCAACGCCGTTGCTGTTGCCATTGTCGAGGTGTGTCAATTAGCAGTTAGTTGTCGGAGGCGGTGGTTACCGCCGTCGCCGTTGCTGCTGTCGATGTTTTGGGCCTGAAGTCTCAGCCATAAGGCAATTGCATACATCGTCCTACTAATTGTGGCCACCAGCAAGACCCAAAAGTGACTCATCTGTGAAGAGAGTTGTGCAGTTGTTTGAGATTTCATAACGCTGGCAGTTCATTTTAAAATTAAAGTTTGAGAAGCTCCTTTTGACGTCTTCGAGTCATTTAGAGCAGAGGTTCCTGCTATAGGATCTGGGAGTCAGAGCACACTTAACCATTAAACTTTACGGCTCTAAGTACTCTGCCTCTGATTACTAAGAAATTATGAAAAGAAGAAGCTAAGAAAAGCTTTTAACATTTCCGCAGCTGCCAGTGGCAACTTCTCTGCTCATATTGCCTACCACTTTGGCTTAAAAAGAGATCTTCAATTGCTAAGCATTTGGAAAACGAGCTTATATTCCCTTATTCCTCTATCTAGGCTTTAAAAGTACCTTTCAGTACTTGCGACCTCATCAAAACGAATTGTCTCCATCGAATAGCTTGGATCACCCTGGAACTAGTTCCTTATGGCTCAATCTTTAATGCCCAACTCTACAAACCCAAAGTGAAGTTTGCCATTTTATGAATGAAGTAACCAACTGTTTTTTTCTTTCTTTCAGTTTTTTTGTGTTTTTGTTTCAAGAGCTTCCTGCGCCGCAGACTTTTAACTCTCTGTCTGGGCACCCACATGTGTCCACATCCACATCCGCTTCTTCTCTATTTAATGCGGAAGAGGGCGGCATTCAATTCATTCGAAATCATTTGTATGCAGCTCTTTGGATGCCCCCCTCCCACCGCCCTACCTACTTATGCCTACTCCACCCCCACTTCTACTCTAATCACGTGCTGGACGGGATTGGGTTTGGGATTGGCATTGTCGGCTCCCTTTGTGGCGCCCACAGCCGCGTGCCGGCTTTGATTAATTATGCAATGTTCAGTTGGTGTTGGTAGTTTGTGTTTGTATTTGGCCAATGGCAAACGAATTGGAAACTCTGTGGTTAACTGTCATTGTCATAAATGTTGCGCTCCATCATTTGTTGTCTGCTGTTGATGACCCACAAAAGTAGGATGCGGAGGGATACGGCAAGTTGATTTTACGTCAATTTGTAGTGCAAATCATATGGGTTATGGGTTCTTGGTACTGAGTAATTACAGCTTAGAATGGGGTAGTTAAGTGAACTATAAAATGACAGGTTTTGAATATGTGGTGAATGGGTAAATTGGGATTTCCATGGATGAACTTCTATTCAAATACAACTTCACGTCGAACCCAATGGATCAGAAGTTTGTACCTACAAAGCTTTGGTTGTATATTATATCCATCCTTGGATCTCAATTTAATCAACTAAAATTATGAAACTATTCCTGCAACCGAGCTGGACTATACGAACTAAAGATTTACTAACAAAATAATTATCTTATTTTGTACAAGTTTTGCTTTGAAAACTATAGCCAGTCATGCATATGGCAGAGATTTGAAAATAAACCGAGTCCACATTGAATGCGCTTTCCTTCTGCCCTGCCAAACGGTCCACCAGCCCCTTCCCATGCTCAACGCATTGCCCTTGAGCCATTCCAAGGAACTTAACAAAAGTTTATCCTTTCATTCTTAACTTTTGCCTTGATTTCTTGAGGTCCTTATTTCCTTCCCTTATTTATTGTTGTTGCCAGAAAGAGAAAATTGAATTGAAAGTTGCAACAAAAGTGGGCGGAGATTTGCTGACGCCTGCCTAGTCGAGGGCAACTTGACTTTCAATTAGGCAGAGCGCTACTTGGTGGCACGTCAATCATTTTTGACTGAGGCGGCCCCAGGCAGGTGGGCCTGCAGCTGGACAGCAGCTAATTCCTCAACTTGAAATGGCAACAATGGTCAGCCAGCAAAGGTTAAGGTCAAATTTCGTGCCACCGAACAATGCAGCGTTCTGAATATGAATATGAATGGAATCTGGACCGTAGGTGGACCAACTCCAATTACCCTCGACGGCAGCTGAAAACGCTCAATCGAATCATCCCGGACAGCCACAGCTGCCTGTGCGCCGAGTGCGCCAATTTTTCAATATTTGCCAGGAGAATTCCAGGAATGCCCACCGAAAAATGTTATCGCCAGCTTTTTATCATGGGTTCGGAGGAATAAAGCCGCGTCATCAGCGTAGATTGAAATAATTCAAAGTTGGCCAACTTGCCAAGTCATGCCAAAGTGGTCAAGGCGGGCGGCGGTCGCATTTGATCTTCTGATGAGATCGCGTGCGATAAGTAACGTCAATATTTGTGTTTTGTTTTTTTTTTCTTTATTTTATCTTAGCCTGGATGCAGAGGCCGATTATGGTGTGGTCCTTGTTAGTAGAGAGTCTAGGTCGGGCGGCGGTTCTTCCGTTTGAGGTTTCGACAAGTGGCTGTCCAATTTGTGTGTGTGTGTGGAGCATTTTGTGGGCTAATTCGTGGTTACCTGCGGTAAATTGGTCATTGGAAATGTGGGAAAACTGCAACCAGGTTAGAAATTTAACAAGTCACAGGATGGGCGGCGAACAACATTATTTATTTTCAGTTTACTGCTGAATTTGGACGAAATAACATGCAGTTTATGAACCTGCTGACACGTTTCACATGGGCAGATAAGAATTCGGATTACATCTCATCTTCTTTCAATTCTATAACCATATAAAATATTTTCACAGATCTTGGCTAAATACCCAATCTAAAACAGATTGAAGTTGAAGTTCTTCGACTTCGATCAAATCATGTGGAATCATATTTGCTTAATGTTCCATTTAAGTCTTTGAAATTTAAACTTAAATTTTTCTTTAGGTGACTTTCTAGATAGGAAAGCGACTCTGCCCAGTTCTTGAATCTTTCTCGGCGATATATATATGCCAAATAACTCTTCTTTACAAAAGTTTCAAATTATGGAAGTAAAATTCAAATTTTTAAGTACCTCCTTACAACCCACAACTCTTTGGGTGCTTACAATCACGACACGCGCCCACCTCTAGAGCTGTTCATAGCCATCAAGTGCTGCCACATCTTTTAACGACAGCAAGTGTTTTCTTAATTGGTGTTTTTACAGCAAGTTTTTATATTTGGCATATGAAAAACAAGCTGCAAACATTTTGAAAACATTCAAAATATCCAAAGTTCACACAATTCACCACACTGGTTACGCAGCTCTAGTTCCGCGGCATGCGCATTTTTGCAGCAGGTTGGCAGGCCCAACCAGCATCACTTATACCTGCAGCTGGGCAGCCCCAGCTAGTGTCTCTTATGCCGGCAGCTTTTGGTCTTGAAGGAAGTGATTAATAAATTGTTCTTTTGCTGAAGCGAATTGGTTTTAAACAAGCGTTTAAAGTTAACCTACAAAATGAGCTGCAGTCAAACAAGTGAAACTGAAGTTGGTTCTGCCGAAAACTTGGAAGTAGATATGGTGGTTATGGACAGGCAGGAGGAGGAGGGGTAAAATCGGCTGCTCTTACGTACATACATATGCAATTTGGCACTTTTCCAATGTCTTGCAGTTCTGAAAGTGGCGTGGAGGACCCTGAAAATGACACCACCAATGACCAGGAAATGGAGCTGGCCAGCTTTACTTCGGAGGATAATGCTAATAGCTTGCTCAAGCTTATAATGCAAAAAAATCAGCTACCGGAGGTATGTACCTATATGTTTGAATCAAGAAGAACACGTGGTCGCATGACTTTGAGAATGAGTGTGGTTAGAATTGGGCTTTTAGCAAATCCTAGAGATAAACCTGTTACCATGTAAACACTCTAATTTCACATGCTCTACCTATTGGCCGAGAGGCTTTTTATTTGGAGACAGAAACAGACAGAAAGGACTCACTTGAAACGAAATTGCAACAACAACTACGTATTTAACTCTCTTCTCTTCTCTTGAGTGTTTTTTAAATCTGCACAATGCGAATTCCCTCAAATTCATTCGACTGTCATAAACTATTTATGCTTTTCTTGTTTTTCTGGTGATGATGATAAAATGTTTCTCTTTAAACGTTGGAAGTTAATTTGCATCATTCTCACAATTCATTTAAACTTTAAACTAGAAATATATACTCTTAACTTTCAATACATTCTTCTTTCAGAACATAGTTTCCGAATGGATTGATCTTTATATGAAAACTCCAGAAACGGCATTGGTCACATTCATGCAATTTGTTGTGGAGGCCAGTGGAAGTCGCTATAAACTACCAGAAGACATGAGTTTGCCATTTTCCTATACGGAAATATTGATAACCGCAACAGCTCAGTTTGAAAATGTAAGTTAGCATTGAAGTAATCAGAATATATAGAATATATTTAGCTTAATCCTTTCTCCCTCTCTCTCTCTCTCTCACTAAACAGGTAAGCGTGTATTATCCAATGGTCATGAAGGCATCCGATTTGTTTATCAAAAAAGTGCAAAACTTTGTGCAAACTCTATTGAGGTCTGTAGATGCCACGCCCATTATATTGGATGATATCTTCTTGAAACATGTAACGGAATTTGTGACTGCTTGTTCACAGTCGAAAGTCCGTCCTTTCAGGCACACCGGAACCATGATAGGTAAGATCAACATTACATGAAATCGCTCCCCCTCTCTAAGGTCCCTTCTTAGGTCTCAAAATGATGACCACTTTGAACGATTTAACCGCAGTGGAGAATTCCAAACTAAAGACACTTTGGCTCCAAATGTTTGAGTCTCTATTTTTGGAACGAAATCGTGATGTAGTGGACGATATACGTCAACTCTGCATTGCTGAATGTGCGCTCTGGCTACGCAAGTATCCCGAATGCTTTCTTCAACCCCAAAAGTTAGCGCACATGTTTGAAGCTCTACAAGATGACTGTGGCAAGGTGCGAGAGTGCAGTCTGATGGCTCTAATCGAACTGTGTGCCAAGAAGAATCTACGCCATGAATGCCTTCAAATGGGACACAAATTTAAACTCACCTTACTGGCCATTAGCGTGGATACGGAGAGTGAACTGGGAGAGCTGGCCATACGTCTGCTGGTTCAATTCTATCGCAACTCTCCCGATATACTCAACGAGCAGCAATATCAAGTTATTGAACAGCTTCTGTTTGCCGGCAATCGTTCTTTGGCTCAATCTGCTGCTGTTCTACTTAACCTTCGACACTTCAGTCAGGAGAATGTAACGGTTTCACAACGTCTTCATTTGCTAATCGAATTCTTCTGTAAGTTTGGGGAATACGAACATGCTGCCTACTTGGTAGATGCGTTATATGACAACAATGCCATAGTCCTAGACTGGTCCACTATGGTGCAGATGTTAATGGAGGAACCCTCGAGCTTGGATGCAAATGAGAGCTCGGTGCTGATTGAAATCCTTTTCAGAGGTGTCAAACAGGCCACAACTGGTGAGATACCACCAGGACGTTATACCAAAAACCTACACCGCAAGCCCAAAGCAGGAGCCAAGAAGTTGGCCACTGAAATTCTGGCTCCAGCCCTACCCCTACTCCTCTCAATTTATGCCAATTGCAGTGCAGATTTGGAGAGTTTGATTGAGTTGGCTCAGTATTTAGATCTTCAATATTACCAGGAGGTAGAAGCTAATCAGTCACAGCTGCAGCTGCTATTGGAGCAGTTGAAAAAGATAATGTTCGAACCCCATGACATCGCGGTTTTAAAAATGGGAGCCTCAACACTGGAACAAATCTATAAAGTACCCTCGACCATGTCGCATTGCAAAGAACTGCTTAACACTGCAGTGACCAACTATAAAATCTCCTGTAAGTCCTGGGAGGATACGGTTAAGCCGCCATGCTTCGAGTTGGGTAAGGTCTTGAAGACACGTTCGCGTCGCCTTTTGGACAATCTACGTTTACTAACCGCTCTCCATGGCCACTTTGATCTAAGTCAGTGGAACTTGAGTGATTCTGTGATGAACAGTCTGCGGAGGGCAGCACGAGATTTCGAAAATAGCGAAGGCATGCAGCCGGAGGCCTTGACTCTCTATTTGCAGGTGTGCTATTTAAATCTAAGTTGGGATTTGATGAAATATGAAGCGTTGGTGGCAAGTAAGACGGCTTCGGATGATGAAATTGCGACACTAAAAGAACGCTTGGATTCCTTTCTCTATGTGTCGTTTAATCTGGTGGAGAACAGCGAAATTATTGAAATCGGAAATGATGTAAGTGGCTAGGGATCTACTTACCCAGCTCAAATTAACGCTTATGTAACCAATATTCCAGGCCTTCAGCTTCTCCTGTGATCTTATCGTTCTGTTTGGAAATCCGCTGCTTCAAAACAAAGCCAACGTTCGACTTTCACTGCAATATCAATCCACGATCAATGAGTATGAAATCTTAGAGAGTTTCCTCATGCGACATGTCTTTGAGCATGCAGATCAAGGAGCTGCTGTGAAACTACTTCGAGAAGATCATTTCGATGAGCTGCAGTCAAAAAGACGGGTACTCTCTAGCTACTGCAAGTTGGTGGCCTTCAATCTTATGCCCACCATGCGAGCTTGCATTGTCTTTCAGTATTATGAGAAGGTTAGTCACTGAATTACTAAAAAAAACAGACTTAATTCTCTCTTCCATGTTTAGTACCATGCTGCCTTTGGTGATATTTTGCGAGCCACTCTGGAGCGTGCCTTGGCCATCAATTCCATCAACTATGGTATGACCCTGCTGCACACTTGCTTGTTGCTTTACAAAAAGATAATGGTGGATCACAACGGTATGGCTGTGGAAGCCTCTCGATCTGCGGACTTCACCGAGTTGATTAATTTGGCCAAGCGCATGGCTGAGACTTACAACTCTAGTCGGCTCAAGAATCGTCAGAGCGTTGTTACCCTACATCGATCTGGCATTATGTTCGCCTCAGAGCTGGTGCCCGTTGAGCCAAGTGCTGCGCCCCAAAATCTTCTATTTCTGAGTGTTTTACTAGAATTTGTGCCGCAGCTGCTGTCCCAGGATAAACTTGATATACTCAAGTTTCTGCAGCGCATTGAGCAGCCTGCCTTGCCTTCGTGTAATCGCGAGGAATGGCAGCCGTTGCAAAAATATCGCTTGGCTTTGGAGTTGGCTCTGAAGAATAGTTGTCGACGTAAGTGGACAATGAAGGGGGTAAATTATTTTCAAAATTTGACATATTTGTACCAATTGCAGGAACTGAACTAGCTGAGTTTCTCGGCCAAAATCAGAATACTTAATGGGATGAGTAAGAAGCTGTAGGCCATATCTGAAATAAAGTCAAGCCAATGAAGAATCAAACTGATTATGGACTGTACTCAATCCAGCTACAGTCAATAAACATTTTCAGTTCTATTGCTGTTTTAAGGGACAACAGCGAAGCGCAACAAATGGTATTTTCGTAGGAAACACCAATATATTACAAATTATTTTCAATCGTAAAAGTTGAACAACAAATTCAACCACTACAAGGAACTTTTGATCTCGCTTCAGCAAGTCTGGGAGAGAGACAAAGAGAAGAGCCAAAACATGCGAACTGATATGTCTTGGCTTGTGCTATGCACAGTCACTGTGAATCTCCCCTGTTCTAAAACAAAGCAGATAAGGTGTGTAAAATTCTTTCTGGGTGAGTGAAATCAATTGAGTTTTCCATCAAGAACATTAAGAACCCTTGCTCCACTGGCATATTTCTAAATTTGATATAATGAATGAGTTATGTGTATTTCATTATACGATCGAATCTCCATTCGGCAGTTCATCCGTAAGGGATGATCAGGTCAAAGACTAAATGATCTATCCTTTTTCCACTGGACTAGTGAAAGCTAGACTTTCAATCGATATGCTAGGGTTATTGATCAGAGGGAAAGTGTTCTAGCACATTAGGTATTTGTTTTTGTGACTCAGACTTGACCCTAGGTCGAAGATTCCTAATGAATGGCATCCCCTCCAAGTATTGTATAGTGTGAAGGATGCTTAAAATACCTTTGATAATGCAGGGCTGCTAAATCGCTCTTTTGACCAGTTTTTAGAAGGGAGTGGTAGTGATTCTACAAAACGATTATTCAGTAGATTTGTCACACATTAATGGCATTCATTTTTGCTTCTGAAACTTTTCTTTTGATCCCAGCTTTTGCTTGTCTTGGCCAGGCTGACTGTACTTGACTTGACCCTTTAAATTTAAATTTTAACCAAAAAAAAGAACAAGCAATAAATTCATGTTAATAACAGTTGCAACGCGCCCCCACCCCAAACAAAAAACCCACTCACACACACAGATAGACACTTGATGATGCCCAACGGCAACTGGCCATAAATATAAACCAAATGGGTTGACAGTTGGCAAGAGCCGGTGAAGAAACCCTTCCGAAATGTGAACTCCCGAAATAGTCCAGCAGAAATTTTGTGGCCAGAAATTTGATATGAATCAAGTGCCACGTGTCGCCCTTTTTTTTTGTTTGCAAAAATTCGGGGGCGACAACTGTTCTTGGCCCAGGCAGCGGCGCAGGATCGACGACGACGACAGATGCGCGTGTCGGGGGCATGACCAAGAAACTGAAATTGTGTTACACTTTCGTTTAAAAACAAGAAACTAATCGGCGAAGCGAAGAAGGAGCGTGGTGTGCTTATCATGGGCAGACATCAATCCAGGAGACTTGAGGGAGTAGGGAGTACGGTGGAGGCGGTAACGCATCTCGTTAAACCGCAACCGCAGGGGCCAACGATCCGTTTTGTTCATTGCTGATTTGGATCTGGGCATCAGCACATCTGTGATCAGGTTCCGTTGCAAGAAGCGTGAAATGCAATTGCCTTGGTTAAGGGACGAACATGGCTGGCTTAGCGGTTGTTTTGCCCGTTACGCGAAATTAATGGCCCTACCTGCCAAGAAGCGTGCCTGGCTGGAGATGAAGATCCAAGGATGGGCCAATTAAGATCACCATAAGCAGCTGTTATTGCTCGCCTCAGCATGCCGTGTGTGCTTGATGCCAGGAGATCTCCCACAGCTGCGCCAGAACGGAACACTGCAGAACCGGTTCGGTTCACCAGAACCGTTGGTTCGGACGCTCCAACCCAACCCAACCTTGCTATTGTTGATTATGACACTTGAATGTCTTCGTAATCTGATATCTCGACTGGCACTTCTTGGCATGTGCCAAGGAAATGGACATTGAAAACCAAAACCAGAAGTGACCCAATGTCCACTTGAATTTCAATTTCCGAAATTCTTCCTTTTCGTTTTTGGCGCGCAGCACACCTCGCCGAGTTTCGTGGCCGGGTGTCAAAGGCCGTGTTAGGTTCATGCATCCTTTTCAAGGCAAAGTTGCGAGTCAATTTGTCAGCGACCCGGGCATTGAAATTGAAAATTGTTAAGCAGGCGACGGCGGCGTCTCTGTCGATCTGAATGGGACATGGAAATTCGATACATTCGGCAGCCACAGAAGCAGCCGGAGCAGGGATAGCAGCAACAGCAGCTGCATGCAGGCCAAGGGCTGTGCGTTATTATGCAATCTATGAGATATGAGTTGTCAATGGAGATGGCAGTTGCAAAAAGCTTTTAAACTGCAAATGGCAAATGGTAGTGGTAGTGGTAGTGGAGCAAGGACGACGAAGATCCTGTCAATGGCAGTCACTGTCAAATGGTTGCAACATTCAATCATGGAATTTCAATTCAAATGCATTTCGACAGGAAATGAAAGGTAGAAAATGCAAGTAAATTCCAGTTATTGGTTGTGCAATAATGAAATCTGTTTGTGGTTGTGTGTGTGTGTGTTTGTATATGGGGTTATTGGACAGAATGCGGGGAATTAACATACATTCGTTCACTATTAAAGTGCAGTGGTTTATCAGAGAAAAGATCTATTGCAGTAAAAAGTCAATGTTGGTTTTGGGTTGACAAATCAGTGCCCAATCAGAAGTGCAAATAGAATCAGTGAGGAATTTCTTCTAATATTTTAAGGGTTCTCTGATAACAATCTGGGTTAGAGGGAATGAGAAAGCACATTCAATAGAAAGGTCATGGACAGAGTCATTACTGCTGAGGATATAAAAGATATCGTTTGATTTCTCAATTTCGCTCGCTGAGTTTTGTTGCTAAGAAACGTTTTGTATTATGTAAAAGGCTTCATCTTGCTTGCCTTGATGCGCGGAATGCCAATGAATGTGAATTTATAAGGATGTTTTTAAGGCTAGGTTCAGTCAGCCATTGTCACTTACAAAATCTATCTCAAAGTTTGTATTCAACACACAAATGCTTTGTAAAGTGCTGCCCATCGCTGTTCCAGCCGGTGCTGCCCAGCACAAATGTTTGTTTTTCCTATAACTCCACTATCGTTCCTTCGATCGTTCCCATTTCTATGGCAGATCGATAAATAATACAGATGTTCAGAATATACAAACCTTCTATCCATGAAATTGAGCGAAATACAACAGATTTTCCAAATAAATCCATTTGATAAAGTGAAAACTAAAGCACCGCTGATCCCACGACCACAAACTAAGTAATTGCCACATCAATCAATAAAATGTTTCCAACATTTCGCACTGGCCGTCTCTAGTTCCTCTTCGCCATGGGAGAAATGGTTTTCCTAATCGTTCGCTTACAAACAAAAATCCTTCAAAATGCCATCAAGTTGCGTGTAAAAACATGAATCCTGCGATTCATCAACATGACAGTCGGGGTTGGCCCTACTGGCTCCTGCTACTGCTGCTACTTGTGGTGTGTGCCGTTTCGTCCACGACAAGCGGGGACTTTCATTGATGAATGCGAAGGAAATTTGTAGATTGTCAATCAGGATCGTGATCCTCGACGTGTGCTGTATGGACGGCCTGTCGCTTCACGGAGCTGACAGCAAACACGCGGTGTGTTGTAGTCCTTTTGCCTATTTGCCGAATGTACGAGTAGTTGTTATTGTTATTGTTTCTACTCGGTGGCTGCCTAATGTCTTGGCAAATAAGGCGCGCCATGGCTGGGTGACTCCTGTTTGTGTGCGAGTGT
This sequence comes from Lordiphosa fenestrarum, assembly GCA_035044985.1. Lineage (NCBI taxonomy): Eukaryota > Metazoa > Arthropoda > Insecta > Diptera > Drosophilidae > Lordiphosa > Lordiphosa fenestrarum. The sequence continues at coordinate 787,110 of JAWNNO010000849.1, read as the reverse complement.
GTGTGCGGGTGAATCAGTTGCCTGTTTACAAATGTGTCGCCAGCGCGTAATACAATCCTTGCTGCATAGCAGGATGCATGCGACAGCCGTCGCCGGGCTGACAAACCAATAAATACCACTTAGATGCAGTCTTAAGGAGCGCTTACCCCCTACCCACAACTACTGCTGCTCTCTGCTCCTTGTGTGTCAACATAGTCATGTGTCGGCATGTCGCCGTTTTGAACATATGTGTGGCCTTTTGACACGAACGCAAATAAGGTCTAAGGTGAGCGTGCTCGGTGATCGTGAGTCAATTTGAAAGAAAACTATCGGAATCGGAAAAATAAGTCTGAAGTTAAACCTGAAATAGACCTATGTTGAGGTTAACTAGGAAAAGTGTAAAATATTCACCACTTTATTTGCTAAAAAGCTACATAACAAGATTTAAATACCATCCCTGGTGTTGGAGTTTTCCAAAAACCGAGGCACTTCGCCATTAACCGGTTTTCAACTTTCTAACTCTTATCCTTTTGACTGTGTAAACAAGTAGATTTCCAAGCAGTCAGTCAGTAAATGAGCATCTGATGATCTCTTTGATTTCAGTTAATCTGCAGAAAGGCTCTCAAGAAATGCTCCTTTCCTATTTAGAGTTCGTGTCACGGTTATATCTTCAAGGCAGCTGATCTAGCCAGGACACGCATAAATTACCACACGAAAACAGTTTCCTTTCGAATCCGTTCCGCTGACTGTTGCTTTCTAATCCCTGATCCCCTGCACTGCACCTTTTGCTCCCCATTAGCACGCGTCCACTTGGGACTTGCGCACGCGCACGCGCACACACACACACACATCCACTTGAAAAAGGATACCAAACACAGGGTGGGGGCAATACTCAAGCTGCATAAATGCGACTCAAGTGCTTCGCAAGGACTTGGGTTAAAATTAGTCGAGCCCTGTCAGCAAATCTGATTTACGTTTTGGGTTCGCGCCATCTGCGACTTTGGAATCCCTGCCAGCTTTGCTCCTTTTTCCAAATTATAATTTTTAGTGGCAATCTAATTAAGCAATTACAAGCGTGTTTCGTGTTGAGTTTTCTTTTGAAAGTGTTGATTTATTTAGAGATGCGACCAAAGAAGAGCAGATGCTCGCTTGCCGGTGCAAAGGGAAGGTGATGAGCGTGGTGAGGGGTTTGGGTAGCATATTATCTAATATGCACAGACAATAAGCATGCTTGAAAATCGAATCAAATAATCTCTTTGATTGTAAATAAATTTTTGAAAGCTTTTGGATTTTGGTTTTGGGTTCATTATGATTTGGCCATTTTTAGTCCACTTTACCAAAGCTCTACGAATTGTTATAGTTGAGTTTGGACATTTCTTCATCAAATTTTATCAGATTCTTAGTTATGGTTCTACATTAGAAATCTTAACCAAGACTGAAATCAGTCAGCCCTTCAAGAAAACTCACCTCATAACGGACTTGGTTCGAGTTTTTAGGTTATTCGAAGAGTTTTCGAAATGGGACACATATTTTTGAAAAGGATTTCGGTTGACAGAAGTACTTTATACCATATTTTTAAGAAATTTTACTTATTTCAAGCTTAAGTCTTAAATATAGGGAAGTGTATTGGTACTTCATGTATAAAAAAACAAACCAAATCAAAATCCCAAAAAGATTTTCTCACAAAAAACAATTCTACGATTAGTCTTATATAAAAGCATACAAAACAAGTAAGAAAGTCGATCAAGCTCGATTGTAATATACTTTTTACTAGCAAAAGTGTATGCTCAGTGTGAATTTTAATGCTGCAGCTGCATTTGAAAGCAGCGCAGCTACTGCGCTGCTAAAGCGAACATTCTTTTGCTCATAACTCGACTCCCATTCATCCCATCTTTATCAATTCCTTGGCGAATCGATAAATAATTTTGATTTCTAAATATGTCTAAAAGGTACAATCCTTTTATCTATAGAACTGTAGGAGATATAAGGTTAATTCCAAAATTTGAGGTCGGGATGGGCGTGGCAAAAACTGAAAATAAACTTAATCTTCCCCGCAAGTATAAGAATCATATGTCCCATACATGTTGAACCCCTATCACTTGCCATTTTTGAGATCTATTTGTTCTTACGGATACACAGACATGGCTATATCGGCCGTACCTTAAACGTAGATGTCCGATTATGTATTTTCAAAGCGCAATAGTTCCGCCTATTACTTTTTGCTGATTCGGTTAAAGACGATATATTCTCGCCAGTATCAAAAATTTAAATTCAGTGTAAGAAGCATATGTCCCATACATGTCAAACCTCTATCTCTTACCATCTCTGAAATCTGTGCGTTCATACGGACAGACAGACAGACAGACGGACGGACGGACAAACGGACAGACGGACATGGCTATATCGACTCGGCTGTTGATGCTGATCAAAAATATATATACTTTATGGGGTCGGAGATACTTCCTTCTGCCTGTTACATACTTTTGCACAAACTTATAATTCTCTATGTACCTTCGGTACAGAGTATAATTAGAATACTAAGCTACTGTATATCACTGATCCCTAGTTTATCTTAACCATTTTTTTATTTCTACTAGCAATTCTTTTGCAATATTCTGAACTTCTTCCCTTTTTTTTTAACTTTTCTCCAATCGTTTCACTTCACCTACCAACGCAATGAATGGATGGGGGGGGTCTCGCATAATCGTAGCGTACAAATCGATGGTTTGACATTTCCGGACAGTTCAATTAAATGCAATATTTATAGCACAGGTGTCAGGACACGGACACGGACCACAAAGTGTACAAATTAGTTGACTACCAACTGACCACTGCCGGCCACAGATGGTCGCACGGCAAAGATTAAGCGAGAGTGTCACTTTGATGCATACCCCTAGTGACCCAATGTCGGTCTGGTCAGGTCTCAAGTGGAGTGCAACAGATGCCGGGAGGAAATTAATTACAAGCCCAAAACCTGCCATTTCACAAATTAATAAAAATGCTTAAGTTATGGATCGTTCCAGCTGACTTCCAGGGCCCTTCAGCTTGACACATCCCTCCCACTGAACAATTAATCATCTGATGGGGACAAACATTTTTATGATTTTTAACGACTGCCGTCCGTCCGCTGTCAACACACACACACACACAGAGCCTTTTCCGCAGTGGTTTCCATGCCTTCGCGTGGCGACTCGTAAACATTTTTGGGAGCCATCAAATAGATTTATTATTGAAAATATTTGGGATGCCCTTTGATTGTCATGGTCGTTGTCCTTTGTTGTGACAGGGCGGAAGATGGCGAAGGGCAGGGCCCAAACAAATGTTGTGTTAAATTTATTTTATTGCATTTTTCGGTATTTTATGATGACTCGGCGCGTTCTCTTTCATTTATGTTTTGATATTGTTTATACCATTTTCGAGGCGTTCGATTTCGATTTGAGGGCAATAAAAGTGCAAATGGTACTTCGGCACAGGAGCTGCGAAACAGGCGGGAGCCGGAGCAGCTGTCGCTTGGGTCTTTGAACTGTATGAAAACATCAATGAAAGTGCCTTCGGGGGGTTTGGGTGGAACGTGCCCTGGGAGACAAGTGATTCGATGCAGGATAAGTAAGTGTTGAAGTTTGTTTTCATCAAATACTGCAGTGTCAGCTTATAGACTTAATCAATTACTGCTGGGCCAACTGCTGTTCAGTCAGAAAACCTGAATTGGACCTGCCAAACTAAATGTGGGACTCCTGCCTAATTGTGCCCATTTTGTGGTAGTTTCTACTTAAAATTCCCCTTCATTTGTGCCTACTTTAAGCTCATGTTTCCAAAAGGTAGCCACACAGCAGCTTCCCTTCACAGTAGCCAATATCGATTGATTATCTTTATAGGTGTCCACTCTTGGCACTCATTGTCCATTCAAATCCTGAACACAACACTAATTAACCCTTGTAGCTGAAGAGATGGATGCACGAGATGGGATGGGAAAGGTGGGCCGCTGGGGGGGTGGGGGGCAGCGGGTGAGCATACACAACAACACCTTTACACATAATTAGAGGCCTGTTGACTGCACCGACAATGAATGAGATGTGTGATGTGTGTGTGCATATGGTTTGGTAAACACGTCCATGTCTATGTCCATCGGAGCAGCCATTCATTAATCCACATAGAAATGCCAATGCCAAGGCAAGGCGTCGGCTGCGGTGACCACATATGCCCAATGCCAATGCAAACGGCGGCACAACACCAAAGACCGCAAGAGGTCTATTAGCCACAATAAAGGGGCAAGGCGCAGCAGCAGCATCTTTGTCTCTCACTCCGAAAGTTCTATGTATTATGCAGCTATGCAGATGAATGGATCTTGGGTTGCTGTTTGGGATGTGTGTGTGTTTACCCGCGCCAGATGCCATTACAATGTAAATACAACAAAAGTTCAGCTCGACAATCTTGAATGCGGGCCTGGGATGGGGATTGGGGGGGAGGCGCACGTAGAAAGGCATTTCATTAGGAGCCCCAAAGACGTCTTCATCTCTGAACAATTGATCAAATATCATAATTTATCAAATGACAATGCCAGAGGCGGCAACGGCGGCTGCGGCGGCCTCTATGAGCCAACATTCTCGATCTTCGACTTGTTTACTTGCCCCAATCCCCACACCAGGCCAGCCAGCCTCCACCGCCACACATTCGAAAGCTACAACTTAATTTATTTGAACAATTTAGTCTGACACAACACAACGAACCCAACAGATCCGAACCATTTTAGCTTGTCCGCTGTTGTTCGCTTATTTATTTCGATGAAGCTATCAAAGCATCTATTTAGCATAATTGCAGCGGCGACCAGAGATGCTGATGAAGATCATGATGGCCACCATAATGATGGTGTGTGGGGTCTGTGTAATCCTAGATAAGGTACAGTGGGTCAAATATCAAATGAGTTTAAAGCGTTTCGGAAATGGGGACACACGGTTGAGGTAATAGAGATCTTTGGGACCATTGAGATATGCTTAGTTGATGGAATATTTTAAAGTGGGAAATCTCTTCTCCAAAACAAAAGTGGGTTATTGCTTGGTGTGAAACTTGAGACTTGAATGAAAAGGTAGCCTCATGCAACAAAATTACGCTATAAGACTAGAAAACTCCGTGAGACAGGTACGCAGAGTATATTTTGTTTGTGCAAAAGAATGTTCTATTAACCTAGGGGAAGTATTGTATCAGGGGATAGTAAATCATGAATATTTGTAGATATTTTATCTAAATAGGAAAGTTTTCCATTGACTTTAACCTCAGTTTTGATAACCTTTTTTTGGCATTCCCTTCCCCAGTTTATTTTTTTTTGTAAATTTGTGTACTATTTGTTGTTAATGGAGCACACACTCTAAATTGATTTGTTATTGTGGAAAATGGAGAAATACGAGAAAATTCAAAAACTAAACGAGGTGGCGGGCATTGAGCCTCAGGCGGGTGTGAAATGTTGCTGCAATTGCAAACGGAAACTGGATCCCTATCAGCTGTTCGACGAAAACATCGAAGACATCTCAAAGAGTCTGGCTCAGATCATGCTCATCTGTGGCATCAATACCACCAAATCCTTTCAGGCCAGATCGATCATAAAGCGTGCTTTCGTGTATCATGAAACGTTGCGTACCAGATGCCCACCCGAACCATTGGCCAACTCTCATCTCAATAGGGATGACATGCTGCAGGCACTGCGCCTCAAGTGTTCAATGGAGCGGGTGGAGGCCATGCTGGTCTATGCCATTATCAAGCGAGCTTTCAAGGCCTTCTTTCATGGCAAGTCAACCAGCGGCATTAGTATTCGTAATCCCATTGTGGATGCCATGGCTGTGCATAGCCAGGAGGCTGCCTGGATGCATGCTGCCTATAAGACGGCTCGCATCTTTGATAACTACAAGGCGGCCTTCTTCTGGGCCCACAAATCCTACGAGAAGCAAATCAATCTGGTGTATTTGGCGCTGTATCGTCGCATGAGCGCCCGGGCTGATCCACTTCTGGTGCCCGGCTGCCCGTGTCGCGGCTGTGTCAAGCAGGAGGTACCCGGTTATCCCAAGGCTGGCGAGCCGCCTCGAGAGAAATTCAAGCTGGCCGATGTGACTGCCTTGCCCGAGGACTGCCTGCTCTGTGGCCTGCAGGTACCCAAGATGAAGGACCATAACAACAAAGTGAAGGTGAAGCCGCCGCGTCCTATCCTCAATCATGAGCTGCGGCTGCCACGTTGTGAGCAGTGCAATTCACCCTTCCTGATCTGTGAGTGCAATATTGATCAATTGACGGGAGAACAGTTTGGGGAATGTGGTCAGGACTCGTACAAGGTGAAATGGTATCGTCTGGAGCAAGAGACGCTGTCGTCGAAGAAGAAGAAGAAGCCATCAGATGTGCAGGCGTCAGAGACTAGCTATGAGGAAATGCAAGAGCCCTCAACAGATTGGGACAATCATCATTGTCCCATTGACTGCAAACACGATAGCTGCAGCGACACCTCGGATCTGTGCAAATCCGATCAATCGGCATCCGAGGGCAGCACCTTATCGTTTGAAAGTTGCACTGGGGGCACGGATGAAGATATGGTGGGTAAACTGGAGGATTATCTCAATCAGCTGTGGGCCGAAGAAGTGGCAGAAAAGAAGAATCCGGATACTTATAAGCCGCGTGTGATACAACCGCCCCGTGAGGCCTGCGGACGTTGCCAGGATTGAGAATTGTAGTCTCAGTTTTCTCTGTTGAAAGAATTTGGCTTTATTAAACATTTTGATCAATGGAAACCGTGACCTGTGCAACAGGACTATTGCAAGTTCCTCCCTCCCTTTAGTAGCTCGCATCCGCACCCAGGCGATTGACTCTCGTCTACTCTCCTGGCGATCGCCCACATGGCAGCCAACTTGCCACTTGGGAGCCGGCGCTTATCGTGCTTTTGCTGATCGCGCCTTGACAATGGCCACTTAAAATGCCATTGCCAGGTTGTAATCGTCTCTAAATTGCTGCCACCTTCGGTTTTGGTTTCGACTGACTTTAGCTTCTGTTGTCATCAACATCTCGGTGCCACCGCCGCCGCCGCCCCCGCCTCAGCGGGCCTCTCACAGTAGGTTCCACATAAATCGCTCACATTATCTAAGCACTTGCATCTGAAAAGGGGGGACAAGGAACATTGCGAGTAAGGCACGGGCCTGGTGCTGCTCCTGCTGCTGCTTCGTCGTCGTCGTCGTCGCCTGCTTATCAATCTTGGCTCATCTGCACGCAGTCAGCCTGCGACGCGAACATCTTCTGCGAAAAATAATTCCCCAACTTGTCACATTTTGTAAGATTCTGAGGACGCAGACCGATGCAGACGCCTCTGCGCCAGGGATTGGCAATTGCGTCTGCCGGTGGAGTCCTTGACTGGCAGTTGGACTATTTTTGGCAGACTGGGTCTGTGGCTGGCTGGCTGGCTGGTTGGGCTCTTCCCTTTGTGTGCCATGTTAACTGGCAGTCGCATTTGCATATAGATTTATTTTTATGGTCGTTGCAATGGATTGCAAAAGATGTTGCCGAAGTCTGTGCAACTATTTATGTGAGTTCGAATGGATTGGATGGAGAATGGATGTTGCTTTGAGAGCTGAAGATCTAGCAGGAACTTGAAAGTCCACACCAGTTCCATACTCCAACTCTTGCCCACAAGTCGTATGCTTCATATTTTCTGCGTGCTTGGTGGCTCCTGCTTTCCCCATATATCGCACTTGGCATCACATCATTTCCATCCAATTACCAAATAATCATTATTGAGTATTTGGTAATATTTGCTCATCATCTCTCTCTCTCTCTTGCCAAATTCCTTAATTATGATATGCTCACATTAAACGAGGCAAAAGCATAAGTTTCTCACTTGGTATGGACACTTGAAATGGCATATTACCCTAGATTACGCTATGTGGTGTGTGGGAGTAAACAAAGCTCTGGCACTGAATGGATGAGACCGCCGTTTGGGGCGGGTAGCACATATCGAAGAGGCAGCAACCATTGAACCATTGAACTCTTCAAAAGCAATCCAATTTGCCTCCAATGCAAATGCTTCGCCCCTTTCGGGGATGGAGTCTCCTGCAGCTGAAACAGAAACTTGAAGTTCGCTTTGATAGTGCTCTCAGGGCTTAATAGTCTTTTTATAGCTGCACTTTTTCAACTTCAATTAATGAAGTGTCGAGTTGTTAACACCAAAACACAAGCGGTACACCCCTCTACGTCTATTTCCAAACATTTTGCCCATCTAAAATAAAGTACCAAATCGCTGGGGAGCAAGCTCTGGGAGCACTGCAGGTGTGGGCCAGGCCGAAAATGTAAACAAACAAATTAAAACGAGCATCGACAGCAGCCGGAGCAGCCCTCGGAGACCGTCAGGTGAGAAAACGGGCACAGTTCGTTGGGGAGAAGGGGCAGTGGCAGTGGCAGTGGCAGGGGCAGAGGCAGAGTCTGGTGCATTTTCACGGCAGCGCCAAAAGCAAACAAGCGACTGTATGTATAGCTCCAGACAGAAGCAGAAGCTCTTTAATCCTCAAACTTTTAGGTAGCACTTTGCGGTTTACGAGGCAAACCAAAGAGATATCGGCATATCAAAGTGGTGGCAGAATGGGAGGGGTGGAGTGGAGTGTGTGGATAGTGGTAGATTTTTGGCGACACTTGGTCGCGATAAAGATGTTGAGCGTTTAATTGTCCATTAGGTAAATGAATAGGGAACGACGGAGTCAAATATATTTCAAAGAGGTTTTGTTTCATGGCGGAACAGTGGAGCCAACTGCTTATGAACTGGCTCAAAATCAGCAACCAAGAACTCTAACCCTTTTAGATGTTCGAAACCAACCCATATCCATTACCGTGTTCCGGTTAGGTTCAGTTAGTTTGAAAGAACACTGGTTCGGTTTGGTTCTCGTTGCACCCAATTACTTTTACCGCCAAGCTCTGCCCATACCCATTGTACTTCCATTTCTTACCTTACCGAAAATTGACTGTGGGAAAACGCTCGGATCGTCAAATGGAGCGCCGCAGTAACGCCAACGCATCCCATGAGAAGTGTCTAGTGAGAAAAATGTTAATGACAAACCTGTTTGTCAATTAAACAACAAAATATTGTAATAGTTGATAACAGAATGGGCAAACAGAGCAGCCGGCTGCGCTATGAGAACTTCCCAGAACAGCCAGCAGAAGAGATGAGAGGGGAAGACAACCTGGTTGGTTGGGCTGTCAAGTCCAGAAAGGGCCGAAAGGCTGTGGGGCCCAGTTCTTCGATGTGCTTGACGCCCGTCGTCCGTTTCATTATCGCCTCGCCTTCAACTTCAACTTTACCATGTCTCTGGCTTATTGTTAAGTGAAGCATTTAACTTATAAATATTGTGTTCTGTGTGTGTGTGTGTCGGCTACGAAGAAGAAGAACAGTGTGTTGTGTGTGCAGTGATACCGTTTTGAAATGCGTCCAGGGAATGGAGCACTTCAGCCACAACGCTGTGAAATATTTCCCATGACAATTCTGTTTGTTTTTCGTGCATTGTCTGAGTCTGTCAGTGCCGCCTTGGCACCTACTCACCTCCTCACCTCCTCAACTCACCCAAACGCTGGCACAGAGACATCGTCGCCCACTCAGTTGGCCAGGTCCACAACATGGGATAACAAGTGAGCTCGCTCTATTTGCTTTATCTATGCCCATTGGCTTTCTGTTCCCAGGCTCGAGTGATGGCATAACAAAGCCTGCCCTGAGACTAAATGGTCATCCTAATGGCTCACACACGGCTATTCCAGCAGACCAGGGCCGTTGGCACGAGTTGGCATCCGAGGCATCCCAAAAACAAGACCCAAGAACCAGTTGCAAAAATGAACAAAAAGAAAAATATAAAAAAAGGAATTTCTCAATTGAATTGGGGATTTTGTCGACGGGCTTATGCACTTTCACAATATACCCTTTTATTTTTAGTTGTTTCATTTCTAACGCTTTTCGGCCGGGGATTTACCAGTGAAAGCCAGCCCGGAACCGAACTGAGTTGTTAATGGAGCTCAGCGTATTTTAAATTCACCAAATACGATCAATTTTGTTAACAATTTAATCACTTATGTACCTAGAGAATCAAAGTAACAGCAATCATTCTTGAAATCTTAAAGCCTACTGCAAATTTGCATGTTCAAAGCTTTAAACCAGAGGTGCCCGCACTATATACGCTTTAGGCGCATTTGTTGTTGTTTTGCGGAAAGCGATTATCGTTTGTATGGGGCTCACGCATAATGAAATTGCAGCAACAACTTCTCTCAGCGTTTCCACTTTAAGGTAGACAGCACATATTTTAGCTACTTGTGGTTGAGGCTAACCTTTTTGAACTTTTAGTTTCATCCAGAACTGCATAGGGCTTTTTTGTACGCTTTTCACGGAAACTACTGATGTCTTCAACTCATCACTGACCTGTGATTCATGTAATTCCCTTCCTTCCGGCTCTTTTTATATTTGTTCATTAACTAACCTGTTGGTTGCGGTAACCAAAATGGTTTATCCTCTTACTTTGCAGAGGCTTTCCTGAAAGACATCTGAAAGTTTTCCTGTTTACAGCGTAGATCAGGTATATTTCAATGATTCTTTCCCTCCCGTAATCAGCATTTTTCAACTACTCGCCAAAGGATTGATAAAGATCAGATGATCGTTTATCAGGAAATCAAAAAAAACCCTGGGCAGCACCGGCCACAACGGCAATGGGCAGCACTTCACGACACCTGTAATCATCAGATTCAGATTAATAGGAATGTTCCCGTGGTCGACTTCGATCAGATTTTCAGACAATTTTCTGGGCAACGGTGATATTCCATAATTTAGTCTATGATCTTTCGGAGCTGATAATGTGCATGACCATTTGATAATGTCTTTCTTCCCTGTTTATAACATTTATTTCTGATTTTCTGAACCGCTACGCTAGGTTCAGCCGTTTATTTTATTATGTCACAAATGTCGATCAAAACTCTTCACAAATCTTATCAAAATCCCCGTATACCTTGCCAAAAGAGCATCAGCATTTAGACCTGTCGGCGAGGTCAATGAAGTGCCGCCGAAATTCCTCGAAATTGAACGCGCAAAAATTAAAAAATGAGAACAAAGCCAATTTGCGATCGGTAATTATAATTGGCGTCGTCGGGGATCGCTAATTCAGAAAGATTTAACAGTTCGATTGGTGCACTCCTGCTTAAACCACCATTTGAGGAACGCACTCGAGCCAAGCTGTTTGCGTGGCTTCTCCTGGAGTGCCCGGCAGAGCGCACAATACGCTTGGCTGACAGTCTGCAGCTGGTATTTGGCATGCCACCAAAAGTATTCCTGATATTTTTGTGGGTGGGCGACCAAATCTAGCAGATACTTGGCCAACTCCTGGGCTGTGCCAAAGTCTCGACTGCTTATGTACGAATGGGGTGGGGCCAGATGTGTCAGGTTGCCGCCTCCAATCATGACGGGAACAACATGATTAGCCAAGGCAACATAAAACTCAGGATGCAAATAGTCCGGACAGGCACTAGGATCAAAAATCAACATAAAGTGATAAAAGGTGCATCTAGAAGGAGACAAAGAGTTATCGATGAAGGGTGGGTGGGTTTTGTGTAATTACTCTTGGGTACTGGGGCAACGGTCATAGGCTTCCAGTTCGATGTGCTTGCGCAACTCTGCCAAATACAGACTCTCCGCCAAGGTGTAGTTGTTCACCTCGTAAATCATGTACATGGCCAGGCGCTGCTTCAGCTTTAGCTTGGAGTGCAGCGCATGTGCCAATCGACCCGGCATTTTATCTATGAAATCCAAATAGGGCTCCGAGAACTCCTTCAAACGCTGGTTACCATCACGCACTGAGAAATAGTAATCTGTCCAAATGATATCCGAATCCAGGCGATAGGTCATCGTGTAGTTAAATGGCGGTGGGCTACGTGGTGGTAAAGGATTCTGGGTAAGACTTAAAGGGTTGCGACCCGAAAATACCACCAAATGGTTGGGTGTTAGCCTGAGCTTGCCCAGGCCCTGCAACGAATATGGACGATCCGCATTAAAGACCACCGCATCAAAGGCACGAGTGGAGTAATTATGGGAGTTAGTCACCACGCAACCACATTCCATATGCACAAAGCTAGGGCGTTTGCTCTCGCCAGATATGTCATCGTTCCACAGGAAAATGACCGAATGATTCGTTGCCGCCTCCAATTTCTCCCGTTTGTAGTAGGGTACCAGCCGTAACAAGCAAAGGACTGCCACAAAGAAGACCAACATCTTGATCACCTGATGATAGCGATCTAGATCCAGGCTCTGAAAATTCGGCCGTGACGTGATCGATCTTCTGGGCGGTGGCAACATTTGCAGATCCGAGTCCTCCGTATCACTGGAGTCGTAGTCCTTGCCATGCTGGATCTGCTGTTCCGACTTGTGGCTGAGATGTGAGGGCAGAAAGTGTAGTGACTCTGCATCTTCCTGGTTGGAAGATTGCGGGTTGCGACGATAGCTAAGAATTTTGTCCACGGGCGTGTTACGAATTTTGTCTATCGCCATTGTTGCAAAAGTTTTCGACTTTTGTGAGGTTCAAAAATATAGAAAAAACTGTATGGATCTTAAGGTTGGAGTGATGAAAGCTAGTTCAGAGAGTAGTGTGATATGGAAAGCTTTTTAAAGGGGGTATCTGCTTTGTGGATAGACTTGTGGTGTTATGTAGCAGCAAAATAAAAACTAAAAGCTTGGGATATCGAGCCCTTGAATCGGAACTCCAAGCCAAGCGCAGCTTCTATCAATCTCTTGGCTTGTGAGCCTCTAAAGCAAAGTTTCAGATGCCTTTTCTTGGATAGTTACTTTACAGCTTCATTTCATACTTAAAGTTCTGACCTAAGAGAACACACACTACCCGCTGCACCACAACCGTCTATATTGACGTTTTTCGTTGCGCTACACACATGATATTAGATATCCTATCTGATTATACGAGTTATGTTCAGTTTCTTTCGGTTAAGTTCCTTTAAAGGTGTCTGCCCAGTTTCTCTATTCCATGATTCGGCAGTATGACGGCATATTTAGTCAGGACTCTCCTATGGGGCCCACATGTGGGTGTCGCGGTACCAAGATAGGAACTGACATCGTGGAAAAGCTTGAACTTACGACAGCCTTGTCTCTGTGGTGTCAACTTACAGCTGCTCCCAGTCCACCATTATCTGTAATCCTATTTCGATATTTGCCGTACCAGCCAAAGGAAGGGTTCGCTGCTCACGTTAGCCAGCAGTTTTGCGAGTGCATCGCTCTTTTACCTGGGTTTGCCAACTAGAGGGGTGAGTCGAATTGGTTAGCAGTAAATTAGGATCAATCTGGGTCCGCCATGTTGAACCAGTCAGAGGCTTTACCTTACTACATCCGCCCCCATAGCCACGGGAGAGTTCCTGTCTTCCAAAGAAGCCCAAGCCTTAGTTAATGGAAAGATGGGAAAAGCCCCAATATACCTATAGACATTTCCCGCTCACCAAAAACTATTTTGCATAATTTTCCGAGACTGACTGAGCTGCCGCTGCCAGCGGTTTTCGTAAATAAGCCGGGCATCCATCAAAGCAAATAAACAATATTTTTCATTACACACCCAACTCCCACTGCCGTGGTGTCGTCTGCCAACAACCTTCTTCACCTGACACTTTTCGCATTTCCGATTCATTTTCTCCTTTCTTTTTGTTTGTTGTGCACATTTCCCTCAAACAGGAACAGAGTAATCAATCATTTTGCTCAAACCATCAGAAACATGACAATCTGCTAGAAAATTTGCGTAACATTCGCCGGCGGGTGGAGGTAGCAGTCAGTCAGCACGTTCTCCCATCCATCCATCCATCCTTCCATCCATCCATCGATGATATATCACTGCAATTTCAAATATTCATTTCGCAATTTTTGCCCCAGCTCATTGGGAATGCGTGGCGCATTCGCGCATCGAGGATGTTTTCAGCGCGGAGCTGTAGTGGACGTGCCCCGGCAATGTCATTGTTTTGACTATCTGCTACCCCATAGGCACGTTATCTCAATTATGGCGCGGAGCGGGGGGGTGCCGTCCAATTTTCCAATTGACAACCATTTAGATGTAACGCACTCGCGTTAACTTCCCCAACGTGACTTGGAGTCGCGCGCGCTGCACCGCCGGAGTTATGAAAGTGAAATGGGAACGTTATCCCGGCATATAAATTTTAATTATTCCCGCGAATCCAACTCAAGATGAAGGTAGGGAAACAAAGCATAGCGAAATAAACGAAGAAGCGCGAATACGATTGCATTTGGAGGGACTGGGACTGGGACGGGGACTGGTCCTGGCTCCTCCGTCCAGGGAATGGAATTGAAATTCCATTGTGAATGTGTTTTCTTTCTTCGGCTTTTGGGGGCGTTGCCGCGTCGAAAAAATGCAATAAATATGCATATGAGAGAGCACGAGTGGAGAACTTATGGACTGCCTTCTGACCTGGGACGAGAGCGATTTGAATAATTTGGTTCCCACACTCCAAATGCGGTTGGGCCGTTGTCGAAGTTTTTAATTAAAGTTATTAATAGGACCTGCCAGTTTGAGGAGAAGCCACGACTTAGGTGATTTACCTTGGCTTCTGACTCATGTGGCGGTGGCGGCGGCGGCGGCGGCATGTGTGTGTCGTCAGTTGTCCTTCGGCCCCGCAAGCCGCCGCGGCAATTAAATGCCGCACACATTGTTGTTGGCAACTGCTTAATTATCGATCCGTTTCGATTCGAAAACGATTCTGATCCCAACAAGAAACAGAAACGCCGCCCTAAATTGGACCTGATTGCCTTGTCTTCGGATTAAAACAGTGGTCGGCGGCAAAGGGAGCAAACGAATTAACATGTAATTATCTCAGCTTGGTCTTCACTCGCGCAACGAATCGACGGCGACACCCCGACCAAAAACAAACTCGTCTTGTTACCCCGCACGTCCTGGGCAGCTGGCCGGGCCTTGCGTGCGTGTGCTTGCTGGCTGGCTGGCTGGCTGGTCCCTTCTTAGGATGCGCCTCTTTTTCCCGGCGACCACCCGCACTAGCCACTGGCGCAAGTGGCGCTAAAGTTGTCAGTCGCCTTGTCCGCAGGCGACGACGATGCTACACCCTAATTAGGTGTTATCTACGACTTGGTTTGGGACCATTGATGTGACCGACGCGAAACCAAGAAGTGAGAAGACTTTCACTCTCTCTCTCTCACTCTCTCTGGCTGGATGAGTCAGTTGGACTTTACCAAAATGCAATGAACAGGTGAGGTAAGATGGGTAAAGGCTAAAAGGTGATGTCCTTGCAAGTCATGCCAAAAATAAGTTACTGATTTTCAGTGAAAGTTTGCATTGATCTAAGGAAGATAAGACGGTAAACTGCTTTGCACTTTTCAGCCCTGCCTCACCTTGTTATCGCCTCTTGCACTTCACTTCCATCCATCACTGACCCACAAATGCCATGCACCAGCATTCATTCATTTCACAATCAAATCCACGACACATTTCGGTGATTATCAGTGCCCGGCACTGTCGTCGTCATCATCAGCCACATAATCATCATCAATTCCACAATTTCATCCGAATGTTTTGCGCAATTGTCCACGTCCGTGTCGTTGTTGTCCATCATCCGCGTAAACAGTTTCATGATGATGAGGCAATCAAGAACGCAAAGTCGACCCCGTTGGGCAATTGTTGTGCACTTTACTGTCGCGATCAGCCTTCTATCTTCCATTTTTTTTGGGGTGGTTGGGGGGCGGTTTGTCGGGGAACTTGGAGGTGGAAACTGTTGCATGACACATGCCCGCCCGGATGCTGACAATCAGCTGACCGCTGATTGATGCGAAGGCAGCTAGAACCAGACCTCCCGCTCTTAAAAATACTCAAATTAGTTGGCATAAGGAAAGAATGAGTAAAGTTTGCCATTGAGCTTAAATGCTTACAGGGATGCAAATCGATTCTGAACCGAACCGGTGCAGCCTCCGTTTGAAAACCCAAAAACAGCTTAGAAAACTCAATCCTACCAAAAGCCTTGTCAAAGCCTCTTTTGAACTTACAAAGATGAGCCACGAGCATAATGTTAATGACTGGGATAAGTTTCAATGTGGACCTTCGATTTAAATGTGTGCTGTGTGTGTGCAAAATCTTGTGTACCAACTTTTCACACACCCAGCCTACAAATGGAAAATCCTAGGTTCATAACTCATCAGTGGGAGATCTAGTGTTGTAGAGGGTTTCTAGATTTGACGAGCTACCTTGCCAGGCATTTACCAACACCTGACTTTGTCTATCTCCTGCAATTGTCACCTATCTCATTATTATACTCTGTACCGTAGGTACATAGAGTATTATAAGTTTGTGCAAAAGTATGTAACATCTAGAAGGAAGCATCTCCGACCCCATAAAGTATATATATTCTTGATCAGCATCAACAGCCGAGTCGATATAGCCATGTCCGTCTGTCCGTCTGTCTGTCCGTATGAACGCACAGATCTCAGAGATGGTAAGAGATAGAGGTTTGACGTGTATGGGACATATGCTTCTTATGTCTGCAGGCAGATCAAGTTTATTTTCAATTTTGGCCACGCCCCCTCCCGCCCCCGCAATTTAGAAAAAACGTCATATCTCCCACAGTTTTGAAGATAGATGGCTTGTTCCTTCTGGACATATTTAGTTATTAGAATAACTTATCGATCCGCCAAAGGAATGAAGAAGATCGGATGAACGGTTTTCGAGTTATGATCAAAAGACAAAATTTCTTGGTACAGAGTATGTTATAGTCGGGCTTGACCGACTTTCTTTCTTGTTTTTGAAGTCATTTCTTGTAATTATGTGAATTACCTAAAAACAGAATCTTCTTCGGTTGGTACTGATCATCTTAAGACTAGCTAAGCAATGGTTGTCTTTTTATAAAGAAACCCATAGATACATATATCACGTTTTTAAGGTACTTGCGATATCTACGGTTTTAGTTCCAACGGATGAAATTTTTTAAAGCTCCCTAAGTATTTTGAGTATGTATTTGTCCTCACTGAGCCACAGTCTGTCTTCAAGCTTCTCTCTTCACTGCTGCCCTAGCAGCTCTCTGCGTTGCAAGATGTTCAGCAAATTGCTGCTGTCGATTGCTCGCCTGCTTTGACGATTCGGCAGCTCTTCTATTCGCTTAAAGGCTTACCACATACATTTTTGTAAGCTCAGCTGTCCATGAAGTTTCTTGATTTCTCCCTACACTCATCACTAAAGCTTTTTAGAGTTACGCTAGGTATTAGACTTTCGTTTACATTCATCATTATTCCAGGCTAATGACTATATGTGTGCAAACAGATCATACAGATCTGTTCTGCCAATTCTGTTTGATGCTGATCTTCTATCGGTATTCCATCTTAGCCGAAATATATGCCTATAGACTGTTTATAAACAGTTTCTTATACTTGCTTCAAAATATAAGACTTATCGAACTGAAATTTCGATTGTAAATTACTATTAATGTACCACGAAACAGTTTCCATTCACAAATTCTTATTAGGAGAAATGGATTCAGAATCTTGATCTCCGTCGACCTAGGTTATCTAAGCCTATATATCTTTTGCAGCATTCTTCAGAATATGCCTCTTACGAACCCTTCCGCTGCCTTTGTCATAGCTATTAGTTACATTATCACCTCATGTCATAAGTTTGTACTTACTTCTATGTTACAAATGTATATTAAATCCTTACTTTTAATCCTGTCATAATCGTTTCATATTCTACCCTTCTGAATGCATTTTAGCCTAAATTGGTTGCCACAGTCTTATCGCTCATTGTTGAACTAGGAATAGGCAAACTACATATACAGACCAATTCATCATCTTCGATTCTTTTACTAATTCTTTGCCAAAGTTACTTTTGCAAAGATTTCCAAGGTATATTTTGTTGTTGTTTGCACTTCCTTAAGAAAAGTTGGCGCCCCCGGGTGCAAAAAGTTGTTCTCTAGTTCAGTTCAGTTATCAACATTAATATTGACAGTGACTTTTGTAGTTTTGAATGCAAGAGCAGCAAGCCTAATGAATGAACAGTAATTTCCTTTGCCCTGCATAGTTGGTAGGACCTGAAGCTTAATTATGCAAATGCGCGACGGCGCCTTCATGCCCGAAGGACACCGGACACCGAAGGACACAATGCGACAACCGCAAATTATTGTCGGCCATTTGGCGAATGAATGCGTGACAAAAAAAAAAAACACAGACAGAAGGACCGTTTCGAGGTCAAGACCATAGCACCACGCTGCGGGAGTGGCAGCGAGGTCAAAGGTCAGCCGCTTTAATGTTGTGCTAATTGCGATTGGAACGCGCTGACAGTGTCTAAACAGTCCACACGGGAGTCGGCGCTGGGCCTAATTGTTGTCGGCGAAGGAGGTAACTCATTGTGTCTCATTGCCAGCGAAAGTAGCGACCACCCAGAGTGCGAAAGACGACCGACCGATGTTGCATTCTGCCCGGAGGTCTTTATCCTTGCTCCAACAAGGCAGGCTCCCGCTCTCCAGCTCATCTCCAGCTCTGGTAATTTGATCTGGCTAACGCGTGGCCAGGCTCAGGGCAATGTCGGGCCAACGGCTGTGATCTTTTTTGGGCCAGCATTTATGTCTGGCGATCGGACAGCTTAGGTCAGCTTAGGCGGTCAGGTGTGATGTGTGCGTGTGTAACTGGATCACTCACCACACGAGCACGGCCAATCAACAAGAAAAAAAGCAAATATGCAAAACTGATCAAAATTTGACCCTGGACCGTCTGCTGTTGAAAGGCCTCAGGCGACTGCTGCTTGATACACTTTCCTCCAGAAGGATATGCTTACACTTGGAGAAAAAATCAAAGTTTGTTAAGCCAGATGTTGGAACCAACTTGATGCAAGTACAGAACTCTTATCTTAAAACATTGAAACAGTCTTTAATATACTTTAAAGCTGGAATTTATATGCTTGATTTTCTTAAGTGTAGCAGTCCCCTCACTGCTTAAGCTTGAACTTTCTTTCTGCCCTCCTCTTTTTTTTGCACTCTCCTCTCATTTCTTTGGCTGGCCACCCAAAGTTTAGTCCCAATTTTTTGGCAATGATCGCCGACCTGGGCGCAGCTGCTCCTGAAAGCAGCTGCCGCCTGGAGGCCAACTCAACTTCACCCACTGGCCAAGTCGTCGGAGCGTTAAAATGCACACGTTGACAGCTTTTTGTTGTCAGTTTTTGCGGCAGTTGCTGCCACGTTTTGCATTCTGCACTCTGCAATTTCTGCAGTTGGCTTAATGTGCGATTTCTATCTGCAAATATAAATTGTAATTATTGCATTGTGTGTGCGCTTATCAGCAGCGGGCATCGCCGGTGGAAAAAAATTAACGAAAAATTGCAAATGAGTGTCGAAAGTTTATGCAACGCCCCCCCGGCTCACCTGGCTGCCCGGCCCGGCCCGGCCCGGCTGGGGCGAGGGGGGCGCCAGAACAGACAAAGCGAAACAAATTGCTGTTGCTTTTCGCGCTTTAACACTTTTTTGTTGTTGTTTCATAAAATTGATGGCGAGGACAGTGAGTTATTGCCCTGGCTTGGTGACGACAGCTGCCCGTGCAGTGGCCACCCAGCAACAAGAGCGTTTCCGAAAATCGATTGAAGAAAATACATTTTAATTACCCGGTGCTGAGGCTCAGTCGTTGCACCTGGTTGGTGGTTTCGTTCTTTTTTTTGGGGAAAACAAAACGCTTTAATCAATAAATCGCCGCTCAGCGGAGAGCTGCTGCATCCAACGGTGCGTATGAAATTGAAAATCAAACCACACGACCACACCAGGCGCCCCCTCCTGGATGACGTTGATGAAGCTCCCTGGGTCTCCCCTTCTCAACCCACCCCCCCCTTCCTCTGTCATATTCACCACTTTATGTTGTTGCTTTGGAGTTATTATTAACAGCGGCTTTTGATTGATGCCCCCCACACACAGACACTCACAACAATGCAACATCCACGCCCAGAGACGCCACGGCGGCCTGCCGGCCGGCCTTCGATTTCACCTTCTTCGACTGCTTCTTCTTGTTCGGTCATGGCCCGATAATTGAAATATGTTTTTTCCATTCGTCTGTTGCCTGGGAGCCATAGATCAAAGAGAGATCAGTTACTGGCCGTTGGATTGATGATTTGGTTAATTCGACTGGCGTTGGTGGCGATGCTGATGATGATGAAGGGATAAGAGTTTCTTCACCCAATTGAAAGTAGAAATGGTTATGTTGACCAATAAAAAAACAAAAAAAAAAAACAGAACTGATGGCGACAAAAAAGTTTACAACTTTTTTATAAACAGGTTCATATTACGCGGAAAATAAAACATTAAACAATCATAAATATAAATGCGATTTCCCACAGTGCCAAAAAAATTATAAGCAACCATTGATAGAAAGACACCGAAGTGGAAGTACTCTTGGAAAGGAATATCTAAATCATGGGTGGTTCAAAAATAGGCTGTAATCTTAAGAGCAGATGATAAAAAATGGGAATGATTGAAATGGAAGTTGTCGTAACCACAAATGTCTAGATAAAGTCATCCTCATTCATGTAAATAATTTTTGTGAATTTGGTACCACATGGAGTAACAATCCTAACCCCAAAAGTATGCAATGCATAATGCGAACTGTTTTCTCTTGAAAATTAAACCAGACTCTAACAACTTGCTTAAAGAGAGCTTATCTATATCTTTTGTTTCTTGGACAAAATACAGAGTAAGAAGAGTTAAGAGCAGCTACAGCATGTCCTAAGGCAAAATCATTTGGTTCTTAGATAATCGACTCTTTATTTGTTTCAACAATATCTAGGAAATGGAAACATTTTATTTTGACGCTTGAAAAATTTGAATTCATTTTAAGTCTGCAAGTTTTGGTCTTAAGTTTTTCAAGGGATTGACTTTAAAGTTAGGTGATTTGCAAGTATAATCTAAAACCTGCCAAAATGGTAAATATTCGAGAAAGAAAAGGAAAGAACTGGATATCTAACTTGTGGGATCAGCTGGGATTGAGAAGTGAGATTGAGACAAGAATTTATTGAGTCTCCCATTAGCTTAATCTAATTGGAAACCTCGAACTGAGATGGCTTTTGGTTTTGTATCGATCGAGGACGAGAAATGTGTACGCTGGCTGAAAGATATGTAAAAGTCACAGCTAAAGTAAGAAAGAATTTAAATCAAGTACAAAAATTCACAGAAACTAAATTGCTGACTCTAAAATCAGGGCTGATTTGGTCCTGAGCAGTAGGAATAGTTCAGTGCTGAAATCATAGCTGAAATCAGAATAAGTCATAAGGTAGTAGGACATGGCTGTGCTTTATTAATGGCTGAAACTAAGACGGGCTTTACACGCAAACTTCATAATCCTACATAATAAACTATGCCATGAATTCACTAACAGTCCTGCCATTTCAGGGCTGATTCAGCTATGATTTTGGTCTCATCCAAACTGAAGTGTAAAAAAATAGGTACAAACGTTTCTCAATCAGAAACATTTCAAAATCTAAATATAATTCGCTTTTTCCGTCGCATACTTTTTGAATTACATCTAATTGTTTTGTACTTAATCTAATATATTTTGGACCTACTGTTCCAACTGTTAGTTCAAGTACAAAAAAAATACTAAATTGAGTACAAAATAAAGTTCCAGTGCTTAAAGCTTGAAACAGAAAAGGGTTTGTTTTTAAAATTACCAACTGACTTTACCACTTTTGTTATGGACGTGGTTTTTTCGGAGTTTATAAATTGAGGATTAAATGCGAAAGTTTTAGGCACTCCGAAGAAGTATTTTGCGCTTCGATAGAGATTTTAAAGCTTGAGAGCCGTGTAAGCGGTGAAATATATTGTACATACGTTTTCTTTTTGATCGGGTCAAGTGAAGGTTCGGTCGTTAAAAATATATCTCTGCCAGATCAGATTTGGTATGGGCTTTCGAAAAACTCGGAGACTTTGGAGAATCCTGCTAAAAAAAAACAAAATAGTGCGCTGAAATAGAAATGTTTCACTGTGATTTCCACAAGTGATTTCCCTGGACCTTGCTACAAAATTTGGGTTGTTTGGGAAATGAGATTGGAATAATTTTTGAATATTATAGAAATTTCTTTATCGGTTAAATGATGATAGCTGCGATCTGCTCAAAACCCATTTGATATACCCCCTTTTTGTGAGGGTATAATAAAAACGACAAGTAGTCGAGAAACTTTTGTAGTACATGGAAATGTCATTCGCATAACACAGGCAAAAAGACAACAACAATGAACGATGACTACAACGACGACGACGACGACGACGACGATGATGATGATGATGATGGGCGACAACAAACGAAACAACGCACAAAGTTTCAATTCTTCCACAGCGCCGCTCCTCCGCCTCCTCCTCCGCCGCTGCCTACTCCTATCGTGACACTTTCTGGTAAAGTTGGTGGCACCTTTGTAACGTAGTTGTTGCAAAAGATAGCAGGCCAAACAAAATGTTTGATGTACTTGAAAGTTAATGTTTTGTGGTGTCAACTTTTGTTGGGTCTTGGGGTTTGGCAATGAGTTGAAACAGCTTTTTTAATGGTGGGGTTTTCTCTAATTTGCCCGAGCGTTAAATGACCCTTTTGCCGAGATTGCCAGTTGGTTCGGAAACTGAAACTGAACTTTAACCTGTTCACACGCTTCACATTGGCCACTTACATAGTTTTGCTCTTAGGGAATTGTGCGAGTGTGCGTGTGTGTGGCAGGTATGACAAATTGTTATCAAAAGAAGAACCCAAAACGGTACCAGAAATTGTTTTCCCACGCAAATTAACACACTTGACTTTGTTTTCATATTTGCACAAGATGACTTCATTTTCTTCGGGTATTTCTTTTAAAATATTTTTATTGATGTTGACTTTGGGCTACACCTCCCTCCCCTCCCACGAAGTGGGGGTGTCTGTGTGTGTCATGTTGTGGTGGGTGCCGCGACGATGCGTCGTATTGGAGTTGCCTTTGTTTTAAATTTATGTTTAGAGATGTGGTAATATTTACAGTTACGACTGACAGTCAATTGCATTGTGGATGAGCGGCGGCTAGTGCTGTGGCACGGGGGGGATTCACATGTTAAAGTATCCACCAAGAATCTTCAATAACCATTTTGAAACGAAACTAAAGACCCGAGCTAAGCCAATACAAATCAAATCGAACAGAAATAGAGAAAAAACTTTTGCCCGAACTGTACCCAATCAATACAAAATATATAAAGCACAAAGGCAACTTGCACTCTCTGCAATTGCCAGACACTCGAAGAAAATAAATTCAAACTTCTTGAGCTAGGACTGAGCTGAACTCGAGTCGAGTTGGCACACATGAGCTGCGCTAGTCCTGACCAACTCTGTTCGGATTTTATGCGCTAGAAACAATAAAATTGCTTTCCTTGCAATTTCTTCTACTTATTCGCCGGCACGATGACGACGACGAGGACGAGGATGAGAAAAAAAGACAAGTCCTTCTCAGATTGAGATATGGATAGCAGTGGATGACACTTGTGTCATACGCCCACCCATAAGCGCAAGGATCAACTTTTCTCAATCTCTCTCGCTCTCCCCTTGGCAGACTGTTTTCTTTGCTTTTCAGTGCAAATTGGAATTGGATTTGAAGAACAAGACTCTGTGGCAAATTAGCTTTATTAATGTATACGGGATATCTGACTCTAGTCCTTAGAGGCGATGTCCTCTACAGTCGCATAAATATTATGCACTTTTCTTTTTGCAACGCTTTCGTTTTTGCATGCAATTTTTCTCAGCTGCTGCTGCTGCTGCTGCTCGCATTTCGCTCAATCAGCGTGCAAATTTATTATGCTCCATAATCATTTGTCATCTTTCCATTTTCCATTTCCATTCCCATTTGGCGCCCGCAGTGCAGCGCATTAAAATTTTTCGCAACATATTTCACGCATTCAGCACAAAAATGGCATCGGGAATGCCCGGAATGCGCTCCAATTGCCCTACAGACATTCGCCTGCGGTACTTGTCATAAATTTCCCGGATATTTGTTAAGAATATAACAATTTCTCTTCCATGCTTTTGTTAGAGACCCCATATCAGTTGACCGCGGGCACTTGATACAATTTTGAGTGGGGGAGGCCGCTTTTATGGCAATAGACAAGAGACCCCCCCAATGGCAATGGCAATGATTTAAGTGTAAAAGGCCAAAAGAGGCTTTATGGTCTATAAGTTCAGTCAAGGCTTTAATCAAATGAAACAAGTGTAGTTCTTATTACATTTCCTTTGGTTCTCATCCAGAAACTTTTGTCTAGAAGCTAAATTCGCGACCATATATCTCTTCAGGGCAGCGAACTGAGTCCATCCTTTTGTCAGTTGCATAGCAAACTAGTCTCTCCGCTTTAAAGCTATCGAACTAAAATGTGGCACAAGCCCTTCTTAAGCTATTCTCAATACAGGCCTCTGTATCGAAATTAAGAAGGGTGGAAATATCTAGGGGCCATGAATGTAGCAAAGAACAAGACGGTTTTATTGTGGGTCAGATATCTACGGACACTCTATAGCTAAAACTGTAGGAGCGAGAAGGGAATTCTAGAAATAGATTCGAATTTTTCATTGCACACCTCCGTCCAAAATGTTATGTGCTTGAAGTAAGATGATGATTTTCTGAAATATTCCCGCTTACTGTAACTACGAAATGTTCTGAATTCGAGAACGTTTGTTCTTACCTTGGGATACGAACCACTCGAAAATGAGTACAGGTTCGGTTCACTACATGGTTTTTGGAGCTAGCTGAACTGCGATTTCGGTTCGGTTCAGTGGTTCATAAAGGCACATTACGAAATATAATGATTTCTGTCGAATTGTTGCTTTTCGCACACTTTGGAAATTGAATTCATATAAACCGTTTGCTTATGTGTTAAATCCTTAGAAGCATATCCAAAATTGCGATGTCTTACACGCCCTATTTATCATATTATATATGAAAAACTCTTCTGGCTTTCCACTTTCAAGAAAAGAAGATATATGACAGGTTTATTAAGAGATCGGCGTGCAATTGCAGAAGACTTTCAGGATTACTTGTTGTAAAATTTGTGTTAAGACATCCTTGAAGGTTATATCGATCTGGCAACGCTAAGAATGTAGAGAGTCAATCAAAATATACAAAAATTATCCTAAGGAACCGAGTCAAATTCCCAAATTAGTAAGTATCATTGACTAGAGGAAAGCGATGCACGTCTTGAAACATGTCGGAGAACTGAACCAAACCGAACCGTTTTTCTTTGTGGTTTTCTAAAAGAAAGCCGGTTCGGTTCACCAGCTGGAATAGGCGGTTCGGTTCAATCTCAAAACCGGTTTGGTTCAACTTTTAAGAACAATTCATACTTAAGTTTTTGAGATTGTTCCAATTTTCCACGCACATATTTATTTGTTCCACTCAACTCAAATCGTTATAACCTTGTTTCTTTTACTCTTCCCAAAATTCAATTACTCATGCCAAAGCTTCTCCCTTTATCGCCAATTCGCTGGCTTAATAAATTTCCCAAAAATCCAACAATGAAAACAAATTTTCATACATGCTTCTATTTCTCGC
Organism: Lordiphosa fenestrarum; assembly: GCA_035044985.1. Lineage (NCBI taxonomy): Eukaryota > Metazoa > Arthropoda > Insecta > Diptera > Drosophilidae > Lordiphosa > Lordiphosa fenestrarum. The sequence goes on along the minus strand of JAWNNO010000849.1, from coordinate 761,581 downwards.
CCCTCGTCTTCTTTGTTGGAAAGAAATGTCCATAATTCATGGATTCGCAAATAAAAAATAAGTAAACGAAAATGAAAAAAACCAATGCAAACATTAACAACAACCATAAAATATGAGCCAGGGAATGTAAATCGCTTTCCATAATTCATTGAGTTGCGTCAAGATTGCTCCTTGCGTGCTGCTGCTGGTACTACAGATTTCCAGCGAAGGGTCGTAAAGCCAATGGCGACGATAAGGTGCGTGCCCATCCCTTTCGTGGGTCGTTAAACTAATGAAATTTCAATTCAAGTGACGCGACGACTGCCCCTGACGCCCACGAAGAGCAACTTGAAAATTCCACGAAATATTCGCGACGAAAATTCCATAAATTTCCCAAAACGTTCTCATGCGTTCGGCAGGACAATGGTTTCGGCAACGGAAGCGCAGGTCTGCTTCCAGGATGAACTCGCAACGACAGGTGAATTTATGATGAAGTGCAGACGTCAGCACTGGGTGACTACGCAGCTCGCGTGTAAATTATGAAAACAAGTGATAAAAACGAAAGTAATTCAAAAATCGTTGTGTGTCGTCTTCCTAAGTTGTTACAACTCACGCCCACACCAAGGGGACTTCAGCACACACAAACACACACACGCACACACAGATTTATATCGTTAAATTTATGATCCTGTTAGCGCCACTGCACTTGGCTTATCTCGTTTGTAGCATCATGATAGCCAGAGGGGAACTGGTAGTTTATGGGCCAGTAGAAAGAATGAGTAAATGTTTATCTCTTCATTGTCTTACCTGATTTTCACTTTTGTTGGCCATTTGTTTTGATTTAGTGATTGTGCAGCGAAGGCCTGGTCGTTGGTAAAAGCATGATTTGGTGTGATTTGTGTTCTTGAATCGCTTGTGGCCAAGTTGGGAAAAGCTTTTCGTTAAAGATTTAAGTGAAAAAGTAAACTGTCTTCAGCAAAAGGAATATACAAAACTTGGATGACTTGAACATTTATTCTTAACCCACTTTCGAATACTTTTTGGCTTTACGTTCGGCAAGTCCCATATTGTCTAGTGGTTAGGATATCCGGCTCTCACCCGGAAGGCCCGGGTTCGATTCCCGGTATGGGAAACTTTTTTTTTATTTTACTTTCTCTGCCATTCATTTCCTTATTGCTGTAATTCTTTCTAATTTAATCACACAATTCGACAGTGTAATTTTCTATTCCATTACCTAATTCCCTCAATAGGCTCAACGTCTTTATTCTTGTGATCCAAATAACTTTCAGCATAATTTTCTAATTCAATTGAGGGTCCAATGGCCAAAACAAACCCAAACTTCTGTACATTAACATGAGTTTACGGGGGCAGGGACTCTGTTTGACTGACCTGACCCGCCCAAGTTACGAGACAGCTACAAAATGTTTGGAGTTCAAGCGCAAAACCGAAACGAAATGGACAGATTTTACGAGCCTGCCAACTGAAGGCAAACTACAAATGTTTACACAACTTGGGGGCTGCACCTATGTGTATGTATGCGAGCGCAAGGATACCCCGAAGAGGGATGTGCCGAGTTGGGGAGGTGGAAACAAGAAGTTAAAGTTGTAACAAAAATTGAAAAACTTTTGCCGTCGTCCTGTTACTTTATGATGATGACGGAGGATAGTAGGAGGAAACTGCCTATTTCAGTTACGCCTCCCCACCTATCCACACGTAGTCGAAAAGTAGGGCAGATAAATAGGTTTTTTTTTTGGTTTTTATCTACAAGTGGATAAGGAACTATCGAGCTACTTAAGCCTCAAATACAAATGCATCTCTTGTCTGCGCAGGATTTGCATTTCCCGGTCTAATTGTGTGGAAAATTGTAGGAAAATAATTCGATGAGATGGTAGGATGTGCCAGATGCAAATGCCAAATGCAAACTAAGTACTTGAATAAATATTTAAGGGATTTGGTTGGGGGCTTATCTGACTTTTGCGGTTGGCTCCGCTTAATCAGGCGCCTCAACAAAAGTCTCGCATTACACGCGGTTGCGCTTTCGCTGCGGTTTGGCAATTTTGTTAAAGATACGAAAGCGCCGATACGTACAGCGAATGGAAACGTGTGCGTCCAGGTGCGAACAAAGCGATGCTAACCGCACATTTCCCAGCAAGGTACCGAAGCAAGAGCAAGATGGAAACGTGAAATTTGCATACTAGGCAAAGGCACAGTGGGGCAACAATCAAGGGAAAGCGGATATACTGCTAAAAAAAAGGTTAATCTAAGGCCTCAAACAGGAATGGATGAATCAACAGTCAGCGAACAAATGGGTGTTGATGAAACATTTGTTGATTTTGGTATACATTTGGAATAGATAGTAATTAAGATCCTTAAGGATATCCGTAGGAACGCCCATATTACAGAAATGGTAAGAGATGGATGATACAAAGACTTCTTATACCTGCAGGCAGCTCAAGTTTATTTTCAATTTATGCCACGCCCACTGCCGCCTCAGAAATGTGAAAGAAACTTCATATCTCCCACAGTTTTAAGGACAGAAAGGTAGTACCTTCTGGACATATTTAGTTATTAGAATTGTATATATTTCCGCCGAAGGATTGGTAAAGATCGGTTGAACTATTGTAGAGCTATAGGAAAAACCAACATTTATGTTGGGCAGCACCGGCTGGAGCAGAGATGGGCAGCACTTGCAAACTTTGGGGGATTACAGAGCAGGTTATAGTCGGGCTTAAAGGATTTTCTTAGTTGTTGGATACCAAAACATACATTTAAAGTTAAATTGAGTTTAAACTTTCAGCCAAAGGTGCTGAAAATCATAGAAAGTATATGGGAAATGGATATTATAAAGGATTCCTACAAATGAGCATACCAAATGGACCCTTTTTTTGTTCCGTGCGGTCTCTAAAATCACAAGGCCTCTTTTACAAAGCACATATACCTAATTAAACGTTGGCCATTTCCCATTAATTTTGCCCTTATTCGAAAAAACCTCTAACCATTGTACCAAAACAGCACGTTCCATTTACTCTTCCTGCCGCTATTCTCTCTCTATCTCTCTCGCTTATCTCTACACTTTGTTCAAACCACAGCAAAACAAACGCTAAACCGTGTACTAACCCCAACCGAATCTGTTTGCCCCCAAAACCACCCCCGGCCCTTCACATACCAACAAGGCCTAATTGCAATTGTACGGCACACGCCCACAAAATGTGCAAACACTTTTCGAAATAAACGTGCACCCTGGTCACTCTGCGGATGGGCTATGCCGGGTGCATAGTACCCTTAATTACTAGTTTTAAAGGCAAACACGTGGAATTAAATAAATATGGTTACGGAAAGTCCTTGTCCTAGCTTCGAGTGCACTTGATCACCGCATGGCGTGTCGAAGCTCATTTCCGTTGGCTAATTTTTCAATTCCCCCGTTCAGCGGTTGTCGAGGCATTTTCCCTCAATAGAACCAAGTGCAGTTTAATTGAGAGAAATACATAAACAAATTACACGAGTCGTTACTATTTCGGAAAATTGCAATGGCTGATGATGTGTTGCTGGTATTAGATACAAAATGGCTTCAATTACCGTTGACACGTTAGTTTTGCGGGTGACTAAGCACTTTTATGCCGTCTAGCAAATGTTGCATGCTGACAATAAACGCCATCTGGTCTGTATGCCTTGCCATCAGGATCGTCCGATGAGTCTCTATTGGCACACACACATTAATCGGACATCAATCCTCTCCTTTCTGTAACTTACTCAATGTCGGAGAGATCACTGTTGTCCCCATAGGCAGTTGGTGGATTACACAGAATACAAAAAAACTTGCTCTCGGTGAAACACACCTGACAATAGATGCCCTTACACTTGGGCGTATCACACATGACATTATCTGTGCTGTGGAAGAAGAGATTTTACTATGCATCCAACTTAAACGAAACCAAAAACCGACATGGTCAAAGCTTTGTTGCAGACGAGACACACTTTGCCCGTAAACGAGCCCAGCAGACTGCCGCAGCACCTAAGAAAAAGGTATATAGATCTTAGATATGTCTTATATAAGTTAGCACCCACCAGCTTTTAAGTGAATTGAGACAGCTAAGCCCCATAAATAGTTTACTCTGATCTGCATAAGTGTACAAAGCTCGAGCTCTGCGTCTGGCTATCTTCATGAAGGTCTCTGAAGAGTATAAAATCTTAGAAAAGCCTTCGTTATGGCTTCAAAATACCCACGTCTATCCTGTAGTATACGGCCATGCAGATACTGCGCACGTCTATTGGCATCTTCAGGATAAAAGCAAGCTATGAGACGATAACGCAAACGTAGACCATACGGTTCCCAGATCAACAGAAACCAAGCCATTAGGCTGAGCACCAAAATCTCCCAATAGTGTAGATATTGTGGTAGTCCCGGTACTGGTAGACATCTCATTGAATCCACAAACAAATTCTTGGTCAAAGGTTCAAAGGCATGCACCAGACCGCGAAGAATGTCACCTATCAAGCCGCCATCTTTGATCACAGTTTTGGTATAAGTAGGAGCTACTTGTAAGATCTTAACTATGTGTAGTATAGTGTAACGTGGCTTACTTACGCTGCAGTCCAGCCGTGTTATGCGAGTGAAAGGACATCAGTGCCAGCAACCAAAACAGACTATAGTCCACCAAACAAATAGAGAAGAGTTGTACACCAGTGATGATCAGAAACAGTATCGAGCGTGTCATAGCATTAAACTCCTCCGGCAGTAGACGCAAAGCATTAATCTAAATAAAAGGCAGCTTGGACACTGATCTTTAGAGTGTCTTTGGGACAACTTACCCTGACATATCTCCTTTGTTCGTAGGCGCGCAGGGGCAAGGCACTTACTCCTGCCACCCGTTGCTGTTGCTCATCGTAGGAGTAAAAATCTTGAGTCAAATAGATATTGCCATAGACATCGCTGTCCAGATACTGCATATGAAAGTATATTGATCTCAGGATAACCGTGAACACCAGAATAAAAACCACAATGTCCAGCCAAACAAATACTAAGAGAAAGTTGTGCATCTGCCATTCCAAATGCTGGCCAATCTCATGATCGAGTATTATGTCACTCTTGGCCACTGAATTGCTAGTTCCATTGCTGAGTTTATGCTGATGGTCAAAGGTGATGCTTACCTCGAAGAGATTACGGATTTTGGTTAGGCTGTCGTGAATACCTATGCATACATATAAATGAGAAAAGTTCCAAATCATGATCGTAGGTGCAAGAATGTTGATGTCAACTCAATTTTTCAGTATATTGAAGGATTGTTGTTGAAACTCAATGATTTTGGTGTTGTGAGCATGAATCTGTTTCCATAAATGGTCTATCAAGTCTAGATTTATAATAATTTGTGCTAAAAGTGGCTCAAAATTACTATTTTGAAGCTTTTTAGATGGGATTTATGGGGAGTTATGTTTTATTTTGAAATTGTCATAAAGTATTACACCTTAGCTTTCAAATAAACCATACCAAACAATTCTGCGATTTTTTCAAGCGAAGATATACCATTTCGAATACATGTATTCAAAATTGCTAACTTGTCTGTTGCTCAAAAGTATGCTATAAAATGTGAATATAGTTGGCTATTGGATTCGAAATGGCATATCTTCGCTTAAAAAATTCTTAGAAATATGTGAAACAGTTCAATTTGAAGCCAAGAAACGTGACGATTATATCAAACGAAAATGTACCCCACAAACCTGGGTAAAAATATGCATTTAAAGCAACTTTAAGCTAAAATTACCAAAAATTTAATCGAACCCGCGAAAATCATTTGGTAACGCCATTAACCCTTCAATATACTGCAACTTGTTGCCTAGTATATTTAATGATTAATCTTTGAAGTGCTTTTAACACGTCTTTTGTCCATCTCAGCGTTCCCCAACTTAATGGATTGTTAGATAGTTAGTTAATGCTGATTACCTAGTATGTCCAAGACCCGTACATTAAACCTACAAAGTTGAGCTTGTGTAACTTGGGTTTTTGGTGTTGCAGATGTTCTTTTTTTTTCAATAATCCAATATAGTTTACCCCCACTTACGTCTAAAGATCTCCTGAACGATATGCTGCTGTAGCTGCAGATTATTATCAAAAAAGCTGTTCAGCTCTTTAAGATTCCCGCAGAACCATTCAAAACGCTCTTTGGCATTACAAATGGGCTTCTCTGCTCCAATTTTGTCACGACATTCCTGCAAGGTGACACTCCCAGCTCCTATACAGCGTTCATAGGGTGTGCCCATTAGATTCTGAAAGGAATTCTGCTGCATGCCCAACCACTCGCCACAGGTGATGTAAGTGGAATCTGCAAAACCAAACAGTCAACCATTTTCAATCAATTCAGTTTGTACAAAAAACTTACGTATGGCCACAATGCGAGTTTCTAGTTCTTCCAAAACCCGTTCCAAAGGCTTTATGGTCTTCTGTATTGCCCTCATGGTGACATAAACCGCTTGCTCTACCGCATAAATGGGATCACCCATTATATCATGCATTGGGGCGAGTGCCTGCTTTAGCAGAAATTGGCCACAGGCAAGACTTTGTGTCATTATGCCTATATTTCGTATGATATTCATCACAGGTCCTGTGGCGGCTATGAAAAATGCAAAAGCCATGAGCAGGGCTCGACCCTTATAGCCGCTCAAGGTGGGCAAGGCAAGCACCATGACACATCTGCAAAAAAAGTCAAACAAGATTTCAGTTAATTTCCATAAAAAAAACCCACCTAGTTGCACGACTATAGCCCAGTATCAGCAGAAGTAAGATTAGCCAAACAATCAACAACCATTTGCCATTCAAATCACGACTGGCTCTCTGTGGATGCCAATAGTACCAGATGAGCACCAGTAGTATACCCAAAACATAACCCACAATAATATACAGCATAACATTATCCTGACCATCGATATCTTTTGGGTTACTCTCAGTGCTTGCTGGTGGATCTGCTCCGGGAGGAGGTATGTCATAGATGGGAGCATCGCCGTCCGAAGACTCAAGGTAGTCCGCATAGTTCTGAGCTCCCTTTACTTTATCCTTTGCCTTCACTTTAGAACTTTCGGTCTGCTGCTGGTGGTCATAGTTATTTCTTTGCACCAGGCCAACCCTGGAAGGTTCAGAATATCCGTCAGATGACATACTTTCAGTATTGTCCGTTTGAACGGATTCATTATGTTTCGCGCCGGCTGGGTCATATCTTTCGCGCCTACGGTCACGTCGTAAACGATTATCTTCTTCTGATGAGCGAACCATTTTGAATATTTTTTTTATAAACAAATGACTTGAAAAGCAAAGTAGGACAAAAACTAAGAGAATTGAGTCAAAATTTTGTTAAAAAAAAATTAGAGAAAAAAGTTTCCCATACCGGGAATCGAACCCGGGCCTTCCGGGTGAGAGCCGGATATCCTAACCACTAGACAATATGGGACTTGAATTAAGTCTGTCTACTTCTTGCGTTAAACATTCGGCGATGCTCAAAAATCTAGCTATTAAAAGCTTATTTTTGTGCAGAAATGTGTGTCACCATTGCAAAAAAGTGCCACTATGAGAAACTTTTTATACTCTGTACCGTAGGTACATAGAGTATTATAAGTTTGTGCAAAAGTATGTAACATCCAGAAGGAATGCTCTCCGACCCCATAAAGTATATATATTCTTGATCAGCATCAACAGCCAAGTCGATATAGCCATGTCCGTCTGTCCGTCTGTCCGTCCGTCCGTCCGCCCGTCTGTCCGTCCGTCTGTCTGTCCGTATGAACGCACAGATCTCAGAGATGGTAAGAGATAGAGGTTTGACATGTATGGGACATATGCTTCTTATGTCTGCAGGCAGATCAAGTTTATTTTCAATTTTGGCCACGCCCCCTCCCGCCCCCGCAATTTAGAAAAAACGTCATATCTTCCACAGTTTTGAAGATAGATGGCTTGTTCCTTCTGGACATATTTAGTTATTAGGATAACTTATCGATCCGCCAAAGGAATGAAGAAGATCGGATGAACGGTTTTTGAGTTATGATCAAAAGACAAATTTTCTTGGTACAGAGTATGTTATAGTCGGGCTTGACCGACTTTCTTTCTTGTTTTCTATTAAGATATAGTTTCTAAATATTACAAAGAGAGTGCCTGTTGAGGAAAAGGAAAGCTTTTGTTTCTAGAGTTGGAAAATTGTCACGTCTTAGGGTTAAGACAACGTTTCCTCCTGGGCATAGATAAAAGCTAATTATCAAGAAAAAGATATGTTTGGATGATAAGCAAGCACTTTTTGCAGGGATGTGGGAAGCACAAATTTATAGATTTTTAAGTTAATTCAAAATATGTCATTGATTTGGAAGAACTGTTCGACGTTGTAGAAACTGTTCACTCCTCTAGTTCCTCTATTTAGGTTTAAATTTCTGGCAAATTGACCCTTGTGGGTCATCTTCTCATCCAAAATTAATTAAAAACCATTCAACACTTACACAATGCCCAACTGGCGTACCAACTAACTACATTTCCACAGTTGAAATCGCATCGGCAGTGAATAAAGCACATAATCATCAATTATTCGCACAATTACCGCAAACAAATAAATATTCTTAATTTATTGTGTTTTCGAATCGGGGCTCGGCCGCCCACAATGGACACACAGACCGAAAATCGGCTACGAAAAATATTAAAAATAAATTTCCAACCCAAAAACAACAAACACACAAGTTTTTGGTCGAACGAGCAGACGAACTTACGGTTGCCGTATGGGGAGATTGAGATTGATGTTCATAAATTAATTCCTTGCAGACATCGTCGTCGTCGACTGCGTCGTCGTCGTCTCTCCGGCTGTGTCAGGCGATAAATTTCATAGTTGCATTTGGTAATTCCAATTTGTTTTTAATGTGTCGTCCTCGGCGGTGAGTCAAGTAGACACATATAATTTGAGGTTTATTGGCCGTGCGCTCTATGTGGATGTAGATCCAATGCTATTTCTGGGTTCGGCCTCGTGGGATGGAACAATTGTCGCCGCTTATCAGCGCGGTAGCGGGGGCGGCAAGCTTTTTGAAGTTATCCAGGGGCGGAAATCGCATCTTGTTAAATACGAAAAGTTTTCTGTACATAAATCAGTTGATTTGTTTTGTCTGTCGACTCAGGGCTTCCTTGGCGCCTTCATCAATTTCGCAGGGATTAGACCCTAGGATTTGCTCCTTCTCATAATTAATAAACTGTCGCCCCATTTGTTGGTGTCATGTTTTATTTCCACATAAATTTTTAACGTGCCATGTTCCTCTCATAAATTAAGTTTATGCTTCAGGTTCACACTTTAATCGGCTGCTTGGGTGGGTGAGAAAATGCTGTACCCTTTGAATGGCTTCCGCCAAGAGGCGGGGGGCAAGAACAGTTATTGCAGTTGAATTGCATTTCCCCGAAACTGTTTTCACTCATCAACGAAATTTCGTTGCCTAACCATTTACGTTTGCTGTCTTTTCGTTTCATTAGTTCGTCCAACTACGGAGTAAAAGTCATAAAATGTAACTGGTTACCGCCACCGGACACCGTTGAAATGTTCTCGTAACTCTTAAATTGTGGCTACCTACAAATTTACTGGTCTTTTACTATGTAATATGTGTGTTACTGGCACAGCGGACGAGCGAAGACCGAGCGCGGCATTTTATTAATGAAAAGCGCAAAAGTTGTTCTGTTTTCTGTATATTTATTGTATTTTTTTCTCTCTCATCGTGCGTGTGTGGCCCAGATTGGGGTCAGGGCAGGGCTAAAACAGAGATTTGTTAACTGAAAGTGAGCGGTTACTGGAACCAGGCAAATGAAATGATTAAACAACTTTGTGTGACTAGGGGGAGGGGGAGCGATTTGAAGAGGAAAGTTTGCAATGAAAAGTGATTTCGTTTGCTTTAAATGTCACCACGTCAACTAAGGACTAACATATTTTGTATCCTTTAGTACTTTTACTGCAGTTCTCTGTTAAAGTAAACTGAATTATGCATGTTTTAGTACTTGCGATGAAACTCTTTCATGATTTCTGTCTTGAAATCGTGCCAGAAATAAGCTAAGGTCATGACTTAGCAGGACTTGTCTGTGCTAGACTCATGGTTGGATCTCTGCCATGAATCCAGTACCAGCCCTTGCTTTTCAGAGCTGATTCAGCTACGATTCACTTAATATAAGACTCAAAGAATTGGTTCCTCAAGCTGAAATTACTTCTCTGATACGTCCTTTTCATAACCCATCAACCCATTAAGATGTCATTGAATCTGTGCCAAGGCAATTCTAATTGTTTGCTCTCCGTGGCTTGAACTGGAATCCTGAGGACCGCCCCATCCCATTTACCTCACACATACAAAAAGCTTTGCACTCATTCTTGAGCTCTTAGCCGACAATCTTTGCTGGAACGCCTCACCTGACTATTAAATCATGGTTCGTATCATAGTCGCCATATGAACTAGGACAAGGTGACTACCCACTATACCAGAAATCCGAAATAAGTGTTTGTTCAGCACCGCCCAGGTCTAATTTTGATTTGATTCAAAGATCTTCGATAAGTTTTATGGAAGCAGTTGAAAAGTAAGAAGATTGCAACAAGGAAATCAGAATTTGTGGCAGATTATGCAATATCTTCTGACTGATGTGCTTAAATATCTCTTGATATTGCCAATCCTGGAACCTTGATTCATCCGCCCCATCTGTTCGATCAGAAATCCTCATAAAACTTTCCCAAGTTGAGATGAACTCTTTGACTTTTCCAAACAAATTGACTTCATTTACCAAGTTGTTTATTTTTAGGGTGGACCCAGCTGAAACCAAAACAAACTTCACATAAAACTGCACAAATCATAAAAACTCAACTCACACATTCCCCATAGAGTTAAAACCCGGCATGGGGGCCCCCCTCCTTCCGATAAATGCTATTTGAGTGCAATGAAATTGAATTCAACGTCTTTTTTCTTGTTGTTGTTGTTGTTGTTTTGTTCTCTCTTGATCTTGAACACCCACCAGACTTTTCTGTTCGTCTTCTCCTCCTTCGTTTTGGCGTGTCGTTGGCATCTCTGGCGCATGTTAATTATGCGGACTACCTATGCTCAGCTGTCAAGATGTGGGCCGTGCCAAGACCTTGACTCTTGAAGATCTCTGCTTTTGATACGATTTATACAGTTTTTTGATTCATGGCTTCTCAATACAAATGGCAGAATTCTGTAGGCAAGCCGTGTCGCCATATGAGAATACAGAAATTTGAATTCAATCAGCAATTTGCATAAATTTGCAGCACAAAATCGAGACGTGAAAAGAAGCTGCTTATGCTGTATAAGGCGGCATTAGCCTCCTCCAACCTCCTCCTGGGAGAAGAGTGGGCCGCTCGCTGACCGAAGTGTGGCGGCGGCTAATGGGACAGCGGAGTGACAAACAATTGATTGACTGACGAAAGCGTGGGTAGGGCCCCTTCTTAAGTGTTATGTAGGTAGGTATATACACACGTTGATCTAATACCGTGGACCTGCACCAAACATTTAACAAATTTGTTTCGATTCATTTCGTTTCGTTTTTGTCGCGCGGGCAACTACTAAAAATACCTAAAGAGGGTGGAAGACGTGTTGGGATAGCATCTGTCTGAAAAATCGTACGATTTTGTATATATAAAACAAGATAGAAACGTTTAGAGGGCGCATGTGAAAGAGTCAATACTCTGGGAAAGTTTTGAGAGAAAATTTGTGTTGGAAAATACGAGCTGAATGATTGCCGTAGTCATATCTCACCACAGACTACTATTCCGCGCATCAAGGCTAGCACTTAGACGCCGTATTTGCATTCAATAAACTATCTTCTGCATTACTCAACATGCTTCCCCTTATAGTTCAGCTACCCTCGATCCGTAGGGTATACATATAAATATCGTCAACCGCTGCCGCCAGTTTCTATTTTGGGAAATTTCTTTCTCGTTCAGTGGGCTGATCGCCGCCTCGTCGCGTCTTTATTTCATTTGTTGTATCGCTAAATTTAAATGCCCAAACATCCATAACGACACTCATACGCCGCATCCCCCGCGCCGTCTGGTTCGAGATTTTAGCTCTATTCTCCTCCCAAAATTCGGTTTTATTAATTTTCTAACATTAGTTTTTAATGCGTCGACGCTATAATTAAAGTCGCCATAAAGCTGACAATATTTTAAAGGCAATTTTCCAAATGCGACAAATTAATGAATTTATGTGACACGTTCGCGGTTGGTCCAACCCAAGCCCCCGGGCATCTCCACTGGCCACTTGGCTGCCACCTGTCTGGGGAATCATTTGCGTTTTTTTTTACCCGTTGTTGTTTTTGGTTCCGAATGTCGCTAGGCGCCCCCATAGAGCCAACCCCTCCCCCACCCCGTCGCCGTGGCGTGGGCGATTTCAATTTGTTTTCTGCGAAACGATGAAAAAAACTTAAAGACCTGTCTCGTATATTAAGATCATTTTTGAAAGACATTGTTTCTGGGAAATTTGCTTAATAATAATAATATTTTTGGCACTCACCGAGTGCATGATATGAGGCGATCGCACGTTGCTGGCTCTTAAGTGTGACCAAGGCGGAGGACTTCCCACATGGCCAGAGAGTGGCGTTCCAAGTTTTGCAAAATTCTTTAGCGACGTCCTGGGAAACTGAGTGGGCGTGTAGGTGTGTGTGTGTGGCTTAGGAAACTAAATCAAATCGAGAACCGGCCCCTAACCTAAACCCTCGAAGGGCTCAGGGGTCAGTTGTGGCCTGTAGAGAAGTTGGAAGCTGAAGCTTGAACTAATGTTAAAAGACTATATTGGATTATGCAGAAGCTAAGTAAGTTTTGTATCTAAACCAGCAATATAATACAGAAAGACTAAGGGCCGTTTTCTAAGCTAATACTTAAAGCTATCTGTCACATAAACCTACAAAAAGTAGAGCAATATCTTAGTTTATCTGACACATATCAGCCATGTAGAAGATATGAAATCGGCCCCAGCTCTAACTAATGTCGACAGCAAGGCTTGTTGAATTTTCCCAGAAATATTGAAACATTTTTAAACTTTTACCACACATCTTAAATGCAATATTTTCATTAATATTTGTAGAAATAATTCCGTTTCTTAAACCCTTACTCTTAGGGTTAAAAGAGTATGCCAAAGTCGTGTAACAGCTAGAAGGAAGCATCTCCGATATCATAAAGTATATATATTCTTGAACAGCATCAACAGCCAAGTCGATAAAGCCATGTGCATCTCCGTACAACCATCTTTCTGTATGATCTCCTTGATCTAGAAACCTAGAACAATCCAATATTGTATGTAAACTCCTATTGTCTTCCTGCAGATCACGTTTATTTCAACAAAAAATGTGAAAAAAGCTCCCCCAATTTCAACGATTTCTCAATTTAAAATGCTCATTTTTATTCACAATTCCTTTAAAAACTGATTCCTTCATAAAGATGGGATAATTAAAAGCGAAGCTATAAGAATATCACCTTCTGTTATACATGTTGGGGTTAATCGAATAGCGTTGCATTTTCTTCGATGCTTTTGTTAAAGATTTGTCTCCAGTAATCATGCGCTGTCTGCTTACATCATGTTAATATGTTAACATTTATGTTATGGTTCATTTAATTAACATAAAAGATGGCCGTTCAACACTTCTTCCCTGAGTAACGGGCCATATAACTATTCCATTCCATTCTAAGCAAATCTCGCTCGAAAAAAACTTGCCAATGTTATGGTTTAAGAACGAGTCTTCAAGAAGAGACGTACCATTATCTCCCGATATAAGTATCAAAACGAGAACTCGACAAAGACTCGAATGTGATCAAAAAATTCATAAAATGTGTGCAGTAAGTGGAATTCTACGCACTTTCTGTGCAGTTTTGATCACTTTTGATTGAATTGTAAGCATTTCCTGTTAACTACTTTTCTGCTTATATGAGCAAAATTGTGTCATCCATGCTCACTAAGTAGAATCATGGTACAATTTAATAAATACATTTTCAATCAAACTTAAATCCAATCCCAAACTTAGTCCCAGCCAACGGCAAAGCCCGGCTTAAGGGTTAAGACCCGTTCTGACGAGACTTGGCTGAGTTTGGTATCTGCACCAGCCAATAAGCAAATTAATTGAGTTCATATTTAGACTTCAAATTTTCTGCACACAGTCTCACTGCTTTGGCTGTTGCTATTCCTGTTGCTGTTGCTGCTGCTGTTGCTGTTGTTGCTGCCGTTGCTGCTGTTGTTGTTGTTGACCGCACGCGTTTCCATAAACAATACACACACACACAGAAAACTCGAACCAAACGCAAAGCAAAAACAAACAAAAACGTCCAAACGCAACGCGTGGCATCCACAACTTTGGAGCATCTTCTTCTGCTTACAATTTTCGCCTATTTGTTTTCCAAACAAGACTCTCTTGCCAGACAGGCAGGCGGGGCTGCCCTCCCCATATCCGCACCGCCCCCTCCCCCCGCCCCTCTGTTCAAGTGCGTTCAATTTTCAATAAATCCATAAAATTTAGTTTTGCCCCCACCGAACGAAAAGCCACAGCAGTTGCTCCCTCCCATCCACAAGCGATGCGTTTCTTTCTTTCCTGCTCGGTGGTCGTCGTTGCACGGCAGACAACGAATGCCCTGGCTGGCGATGGTTGGTTGGCCTAGCCTTAGCCTGGACAGCCATGTCTGCAGCATTTTTGGTTTGGTTTTTTTGTTTTTTGTTTTGGTCTGCTCCAAGTAAACAATGCACCAGCAACAACCACAGCGACAACTTAGCATCAGCACATGCCAGATGATTCATGGCACAGTGGGGCAAAACGGTAATAGAAAATTAATCAAAAGGGATCCAATTTCTGCAGTGGTACAAAAATGATCAAAACTATGGCAAAAGTGCATCTGAAACCTGTTCTACTTCTTAAAGCAGCGGTGGGCACGAATCCGGAGTATAATCCTTTAAAATGTGACTCCTTATTTCACACTAACTTAGCCAAACACTCATGGTCAGTGTTCGTGCTGCAGCTCTACTCTCGTGCATGTTCGTGAGTGTCAGTGTGCCGTATAATGTATCTTCCATTGTCATTTCACCACAGTACTTCAATGCCAAAACTTACAATGTGCACTGTGAATGACGGAGATGGTGAGAATAAGTGAAGCTGTGAAGTTTTTCCTTGGCTGGGATATTTTGCATCTGCTGTTGCTGCTGCCGCTCCTGCTGCTGATGTTGTGGTCCCAGGCAGACGCATCTGTAACTCATCATTTTCTGAAATATTGCTCTTTTGCATACCTGCATTGTTGTTGTTGCTGTTGTTGTTGCCGTCAATACTTGCTGGGTTAACAGAACTTAATTCCGTTTTATCAGGGAAGGCGATTTCCATCAACTTGTCCGGGGAGTCGACGCCACCGCAGACATAATTTATTGCCGCTTTTCGCAACAGTTTCCATTTCCATTTTCGCGCATTGATGTTTGCATTGGCTTTATGTGCCCAGTTCTCATAGAGATGAGGAGGCGCAACAAATTGAAAAAAGGAGCACACCGACTGCAATTTGAAAGTTAATTGGCCCAGACAACGCCACAGCAGGTATGTATGTATGTACTCGCACTGCTAAGTGTTTAATTAATGCAAAACCTACGAATTCGCTACTCTGTGCAGTCAGGCACTTTGTTGCATTAGATGCGCCTCCTATACCCTTGTCCTGGGATCAGGCCACAAAAACCACTTAATCTACAGCGTGGCTAAAACATTGAGAGTGCTGGCTGAATGGCTGGCTGGCTGTTTTACACCAAGTGGGAAAACGAAATGAAGATGGAGAAGTAGAAGCCAAGCCGGCAAACTGCCAAATGTTGTGCAATTTTCGCCTGTTTGGTTTTATCTTGGGTGTGGACAAGTGTCTAAGAAGAAGGGTAGGATGATGTGGTCATGCTCTATGTAAAGGTTAGCTAAGAGATACAAATGAGGTAATACTTTAAGATAGTTCATAACCTGGGTATTTGTAGGGATACTTATTTTGGCTGAACACACCAAATGATTTAACCGTGTCTAAGTCGTCGGAGAAAACTCCCCCTACTGAGAATACATTGGCTATATTTTGCATGGACTACACAGCTAAATAAGTGGAGAGGTTCTTATTTTGAAATTGCCAGCTAACTTTCAGAAGATGGGACACTTGGGAAACTTATAAACTCGTCCAATGTCCAATGGTTTTCTTGAATAAAACAGCTTAGAGATGTTAACATCTAATCAAAGACAACCAAGTCCGAAAGCAATTGCGTTATGTGTTTTATCAGTACCATCGACTGAAGTATCAGTTGGGGCTTTTTCCATTGTAAGACATGATTTGCCTGATCAGAAAGTAACAAAAGTTCTGAGGTCCGATTTTTCATCTTCTATCTGCTCTAAGTACATTGATTGCTTCAACAGTCAAATAGGTGGAACAATGCTCCGAATCAGGGTTTGAACCCAATACTTCTCTCAAACATTAGACATTTCTTCAAAAACTAAGTTTCAATAAGAAGCCAAATACTTTCTTAGACTTTAAAAACTAAGTTCCTTTATGAAACCAACTACTTACCTCCGGAAACCGTTGAACCTCAATGGAAAATTTGAAATTTTGTTTGTCTTGAAGAAGGTTTTTATCAAGTTTGATGCTTTTTTGTGAAAATAGTTTGTAAAATTCATTTTTCAATGATTTGTCCATCGATAAAAACTCTTTTCTCTCATATTTCCGGCAATTTTCGGATATCGTCTTTTGATGCGATCCACGAGTCCTTATAATTTGGGAGTTCAAATCAGCAAAATTGCTGAATCTTAAGGGCATGCATCATAGACGTCTACGACTCGTGTTACGAATCGTTAGACTTTCCATTTCAGCGTTTCAAGGTATGTTTTGACCGGCTTTGGAAAATGTGGCCGAGCGTTGTCATGCTGCAAAATTACCTTGTTGTGCCTTTGCTCGTATTCTGCTCGATGTTGCTTCAATGCTCAGTTCAAAAGCATTAAATGAGCTGCTTTTGGTAGCATTTTTCTACTAAAGAAACCAGAAAAATATGTCATTTACACTTCAGCGAAACGACACATACTTAAATAGGAATGCTAATGACTAGGCTTCAAAATAAACTTACCCTTAAGAAATTCTTTAAATCTTTTTAAATTTTTTCTTTTCTAATTAGAACTTACCTTTTTTTTTTACTAGAGTTGAAACTTTTCTTAAAAAACTTGAATTATGTTCAAGAAAATCTCAAATCCCTACAGACTTCGTGACTTTCTATGAATACTTAGACACCTACTACCATTTCCTTCTTGGGAAACGCACCCAATAGTCTGACAAATATGCCCCTAGGGTACCTGGCACTATTTATCGACTTCTCTAAAAGATTTAACATAGATTGTGGTGGAATCGTACCCACTTATAGGCATATCAATTGTATAAAAGGCAGAAGAAAGGAGATAGCAGCTTAAACTACAAATTCTCTGATCAATCTAAGAAGTTGTTAAATTTGGTATTATACTTTTGCTTTTTTTCATTAAATATTTGAATAGTCATCGAAAAAAGTTGAATATCGTAAAGTACCATAGTTACACTGAGCAGTAACTTCCGAAAACCGTTGCTCTCTTCTTCAAGTCCTTAGCCCGTTAACTGCAATATAAGTCGCCAATTTCAAGGGCATTCAAACTTCGCCCCCAAAAAACTTCGCCCAGATCTTACCCGTTGGCGTGGGCTGACTGTTTGGTGCATGTTATGACTCTCTGGTGGGTGCAGCAGCCACATCCCTGGTCTCTTACTGCTGGATTATCCTTTGTTACGCATCGACAAGCAGTCAGGCTTGGTAACATGGTACATGTTAACCGTAACCCAAACCTCCTCCATGAGCCACGCACTTTTCGACCTGAGATCTGCGCTTAATTGCAAGCATTTTGTTGTTCAAGTGAACTCTGATTGCCGCCGCTCTCAACGTGCCCGGCTGCTGTTCCGTTCCGTTAATTGGGCAAGGGGCAAACACATTCGGCTGCCACACTTTGATGCCTTGCCGATGATACGCCAAAGCTGCAGTACCCCAAAAATTTGCATTTCAACCAGCCCGCGATTTATGACCCAGAGAGCGAGAGGGATGCACAGGGGAGCTGCAGCAGGAGGAGCAGCCTGTGACGAATCCAATTATGAGGCGCGCCAGCTGTCCAATGAATCGGTTCAACCGGGTGACGGTGACCGGGTGCCATGTGCCTGACGCGATAATGTGCCATCAAATGGCCATAAATAAAATGCACAAAGCGGATTAAGCGTTTTGTTAACAGATTTATACATATTGAGCTGAATTATGGGGCCAGCCAGGCTCTGAACCCGCAATCTAAGAGAGCGGCGAGCAGAGATTTTGCAGATTTAATGAGATTGCAGCAGAGTTGAACGTTAAATTGATACAAAATGTTGGAGATTCGAAATGAAAACCAGGAACAAAGTTGGTTTGGCACTGCTCCATGAAATTTAATAACTCACAATTTTTTGGACCCACAAGTCACCGTCACCGTCACCGAGTTGATGAGACATTGATGGTTCAATCGATGAAGAATCTGGAACCCACCCAGCATGTGGAGCCAATTTAGCAGATCGCAGATCTCGGAGGAGGCAGCTAAAATCCTCGTTAAGTCATCACCATTGACAACCAACAGAGGAAGGGAGTGAGCGAGAGGGAGAGGGGGACATTTGACAACAAATATTTTGTGACATTAAATGCTGCTGCTCCTTGCTGGGCTCCAATGTCCAATGCCAGCTTCCTCCCCAGACTCGACCAACTTTGCTCATTTCACTAATTTAATGAAGACCTTTTGCAATGTGGTTCGCGTCGTGGTCCTGGGACCCATTGTCTTGACGTCGTCATCAGATTGATGAGCCTCTCCACTCGCTTGGGCTGCTGCGGTCGGGAGCCATTCAGTTGGGGATGATGCTGCTGCGCCTGCATCAATAATTTGTGTTCGCCGTTGAAAATAATTGACCAAGTTTGTCTGTTTGCGGTTTGTGGCATTTAATCTACTTGCCGGAGACAGCGACAACTGCACCAAGGCGGCAGCAGCTGCCAGCCAAGGCTGGCTGGAGAAGATGGCAAAAAAAAAAACCAAAAATCCTGGGGCAGGCTACCGAGTTCCTCTGCCGCTTCCCCACTCTGTGGTGCAGCGCGTAATTGAAATAATTTTAAGTGAAAAATCTGCATTCAAAAAATATTTCTGCTGCTCACAAATGTCAGCTGCAGCAAAAACAAAATTCCGGGAGCAGCGATTGGGGGCTATCGACTCTCCAGATTGACCGGTAGATGCCCTTCGAAATGGATGGGAAGAGAGAGAGAGGTTCCTTTTATCTTGCTTCGGAAGTGGCTTAGTTAACACTTTTCAATTTCCTAAGGATATATCAAACTTTCTTTCCTATTTTGGAAATTTAGTTTTGAAGAACTTGAAAATGAAAGTTCTGTCTGGACTATCCCCTTTCTCCATAAAAGAAGCTTCATAGCCGACTAGACTTCCAGACTCAAGGGGGGCAGAAATACTTATCGAATTCTCGATATTGGCGATGCTAAGGAAGTACTTTGATGCCAATTCATACGAGTGACCTCAGCTGCAGTCGCAAGGAAACCGAAATGACATCCCACCTCTGTCTTTGTTCAACAAACTATTTGAACAACCAACTACAATCTGTCCTGGGCAGAATCTGCTGTATAACTCAGCTAACTGCAAGTGTGTATGGGTGCTTCTTACGTAACAGCAACGAAAAGGGCACTTTAAGTTGACCCTTGGCTCGTTTTGCTCAGTTGCTGAGAGCCGTACCAAATTATTCCCTTTAAGCTGTAATCCTAAGACAGCTTCGTGTTTTCTCTCGTCCATCAAACATGAAACAGAAAACAACTAAGAAAAAGAAAAGCAAGTGTTCTTTTAAGACCATCTGATTATTTTGTACCTGTCATTTAGTTGAGCAGACAGCACAGAAAACATTGGTAGGTTAGCTGTGGTTTTAACATCTCGTTGCAGAATACTAAACTTATACCACGAACCACTTTTAAAGGCGTTCTTTTGTTAGACTCTGAATTCAGTTGGGTTCCAGAGATCTCTAGATATTTTCATAGTAGATTTAGCTAGACCGGTTCTTCCATGGGATTTAGCAGCCGAATCTTTTGTGGTCACTTCACCAATAAAGTCACTCAATTTATTGCTTTTACCAAAACCTCTAGAGATTTCTGGGATTTCTCTAAGGGCAGATTTCTTATAAACAATAAACAATTAACACTTTCATTTGTTAGCTTAGGTGACAACTAGTCCTTAACAAGAAACAACTCCAACCCAGCCATAAAATCAATATACCCCTCCCTCCACTCAATTCTCACCGCAATTTTATGGTCGCAAAAATTTACATGCGTAAATTTTGAAGAGCCGCCGAGTGGACACACGAACACAACGAAGACGGAAAAGAGTCAACAGTTTGCAGTTCTCAGTCTTTGAACCCAACTTAATCCTGGACATTAAGGCAAATTGCAGCATCTGCTCAGCAACAACAACAACAACAACAACAAAAAAACACAAACATCTCGAGTCGAACGCAAGCCGAGGAATCAACCTGAAGGAGCGCACCATAATTTGCTTAATTCAACGACGACGACGACGCTCTGCCAAAAGCACGCGGCTGCCACTCGTCAATGGGTAGCCAGCCAGCGATCGACACGCCGCAGACGGACGCAAGTTGGTTGGCTGCCGCTGATGAGGATGATCCTCCCCTCCTACCTTGTTTTTTATTGCGACGACTACTTCAGCGGCAGCCTCAATTTGAGTCTCTGCCCTTGGGGGCAATTTCCAAAGTTGCATCGTTCACTTTTTTTTCGGTGGCTGTAATTTTGGTCAGACCATTAAGTCAAGTACTGGACATGCCACCCCAAGCTTATATGTTTGGCTGTGCCATAGAGGAGTACATAACTTGACCAAATGTCAAATGTCACAACAGTCCAAATCCCAATGGTGGGGAGAGGGGGCGGGGGGGCACTTAAATTCGATAAGCAAACAGAATAAATAAAAAAAAAAACAAATATCGATTTATTTCTCCAGTGAGCTAAACTTTTGCAAAAAATGCGGTTGCATGTGAACAGTTTTGGTGTGGCGCGATATATCACATATTTCCATATTTTGTTTTTCCTCCATTTTGTTTATCATCAATTATAATTCATTGCGGGGAAAAGCTTTCAGTTGGACATGCTTTAGATTGCAGGGCAGCCCCCCACCCGGGCAACTGATTTTCTCATCCCTCGCTCGCCGGGGCCACTTATGCAATTGAAGTGACAAGCACTTTAAGAGTATCTCTCAGATTTGGTCATTTCGTTGCCAAAGCAATTGATTGGGGGGTACAATTTATGATTCCATCAAATTGGAACCCCACTTTGACCCAAAATTTCTGTCAGTATTTTGAAAATTTTCTAAACAATTTTCTGTGTTAATGTGGCTACACTCAGAAAATATCTTAAATATGTTTTGTTCTGGGAAATTAAGTACGAAAATGATTGAATTAAAAACAAATCATACTTATAGGTTAGACGACATACTTAAGAAAACGACTTGCTTACAAAATATTTTAGATTGAGTACAAAATAGTCAGCTCCCAAATGTGGGCAACGGAATATGCGAGTTATTTTTAAGCGAATCTGTTTCTGAAATTCCCAACTGGTTCTTACATATTTCTTATTAAGCTAGATTTTCTTTGAAGACTTGCTTACCTTTCGATTTTACCACCCTTTTAGTCACTCTAATACACATAAAAAGCATAATTTTATTGTTATTTATTTCATCTTTAAAACCCAAAATAGATTACATGTTTGAATAATTTTCATAGTTTTTGCCATTCTTGTGGTTATCCTAACTAAGCTCTTAACCTACTTAAAATGTAATTATTTTAAATGAGTTTTTGTTGTTGTTAATTTTTGGCTTTATAACTAAAGTAGGCATCTCATATTATTGTTTTATAGGTCATATCCGAAATATTGCTTTCGCTTACATCCAAAGTCTCTTTAATCATGAGCCTGGCTCAGAGTTGAGCAAAAGTGTTTGATTTTCCCAACTTATTCCTTTGGCATTTACATAAGATTTATTTTTACAATTTTATGAGTAACTTTGAGCTTATCTCCCCCTCACTCAACTACAAAAGGAATCGATTTATTTCCATATGTTTGAGCACACCTTCCAATGGAATGACTAGATTAGAGCATAAGATCAGTATGCAGTCTTCTTTGGCTTTGATTTTGATCAACCCATGCCCAAGTCATGCAGCAGATGTTGTTTGATTACCTCCCCCTCCCGTTCGGCCAAAAGCTGCGCAGTCACCGTATTAATGAGATTAAAAGTTATAGCAAATATGCTAAACGCTGACCACACGCCCAGGGCCAGCCAGCGTAGTAAGCGCGGACGCAGTCCACCATCCAACTGTTTGAGGAACAGCAGACCCAAACTAAGGCCAGCCAAGGCTCCCGTCATGTGAGCTATGTAGGAGACAGTGGGTCTGGAGTGATCTTCCAGCATGCGCGAGTATACGGCATAGCCCAGATCGCAAGAGACTAAGGCAAATGGGATATATAAATATTTGTGGAATAATATATTAAGCTAAAACTTACCAAAAATTATCACAGCCATTAACTGGAGCAGGCCATGTCGCATTTGCTCCACATTGAGCAAAACACTTGCCAATTGGGCTGCCAACAAAGCATAGACCCCACCGCTGGCGCCCACCAAATAGACTTCCGAATCCACCACACTGGTACCCAAAGATCCAGCCAACACACCGGCTAGGTATATGACGGCGGTGCGCAGTGAGCCGTGAACTAGTTCCAATGGAAAACCGAATAGCAACTGAGTGACCACATTGAAACCCAAATGTAACCAACTGGCATGAAGTAGGGCGTAGGAAAGGAAACGCCAAAGTTGCACACGCTGTTCCGGGCTATAGATGAGTGACGAATTCTCTGGTGACGATTCACCCACATAGATGAAAACAAAAAGCTGTAAAAGAGATGTTCACAATTTATGATTTAAGAATATTATAAGCAAAGGCTTGATGGCAGAGTGTCAAATTCGGGAATACTTTAATAATGTTATTCAGTTGTGGGTACTTAGGACAGTTCTTCTACATAGCTGTGTGAGGTATATGAACCTACAAGTAGCAGAGTAAATTCTCAGTTTATCTAACACACAGCAGCTATCAAGAATATGTGAAATCAGGCCTAAGAGTAAATTTAAACTGTAACGCAAAACCAGTTCTAAACCAAAACGCTAAATCTAGCTGGTAAAAACCTAACCGCAAGTCGAACCGCCTACCTTTAGGAAATGCTGTTCTTCAAATGAAGTCCTAGTATTAGACGAAGTCTGCAACTACGACATTAACTTAGATTGGGATATAATTAAATGCGATTTTATTCAATTTTGAAAATGGTCAAAAGTCAAGATAGATATCATAATAGTCTATGGACTACTATAAGCATTCATAGATATCTCTAAAACCATTTAATGAACTGAGCCGGCGGTTCAGTAGCTCTGCTAACCAATAAGCCGAGTCAGTCCTTATTTTGGAGCGGTTTTCGCAAAGCTTCCTCCAAAGCTATTAGTTGGAGTATATCAAGTAAGCCAATAACTTAAGCTTGTCTGAACTATCAGACAATGAAAGCTGCTCCGAAACTTGAGACGGTTTTTGTGTAAACGTTTGCATGTAGAGTTTAAACAGCACAATGTTTAAAGGGAAGGTGACAAGCATTTCAAAGGTTACTAGATCAGGTTTCAGGAATATCGGAATGGCTAAAGCAGTTGAAACTGATAGATCATTCAATACGTCAAAAGGAGGCGACCTGATCTAGTAACCACAGACATTCCTCTTACTTTTCATAGAAAACTGTGAGCTTTAAGTTGCAAAAAGCAAGGTTTCCATGAAAACCGACTCGGAATTGAATAGAATTTCAGGTCTGTTCCTGTTTTTTTTTTTTACTTTAAACTCTTTTTTTCAAAACTCAACTTTTTCTAAATGCAGAATTATGAGATTTAAGTTCAGTCCTTAAGGATTTTGAAAAAAGTGTCGTGTGTACAGAGGCTTGGGGCGGTGTTGGTTGCTGCTCAAGACTATCTTACAGCCTTGGATCTTGAATCTTTAATCTCTAAAATAGAATAGCCAAAATTGTAACTTTAACAAGTTATATTTTTGCTCTGAATCTGTAACTACTACGCCCTTAACATAATTCCAGAAAGTACCAAAAGATTTCTCATGCAAAAGCGTGCCTAAAAGTCACCGTTTTGTTTCAAAAGCTAAAATCATTTGTTAGCTTAACTCGTTTAAAATCATTTTCCGTTCCAAAGAATTTATTTCGTTTGTCCTCAAACGCTCGCCTAACCAGATTTCGCCTTTTGTGTCTGTTTTTTTTTGGAACCTGTTCGGTAACCCGGTTTTCAATCACCCCCCCAAGCACAAGGAAATAAAACCATCGAAATGCCTTGGAAAGCCATAATCTAGATAGAAGGGGTGGGCGAAAAGCAACCCCCAAATCGACGTAGACTGGCAACAGACAGCGACGAGACGACGCCATTCCCTTCCTGATGCCACTGGCGGCGGCGTCCAGTCTGCTGTGTGTGTGTGTGTGTGTGGGGGGGGCCAGACGAGGAAAACAAATCGTAGACGTGTTGGATTTTCGCACGCACTCGCTCGCTGGCTGTCTCCTTATCCCCCTTCGATACATGTACATGTATATCCTGCATGTATATCCTTTAACCGGAAGCTTACTTCCATTTACAAATGCACGAGTGTGTGTGTGTGTGTGTGGGGCGGCAGCGCGTTGTGTGGCAAAGTCGGCAATTTGTTTGCCTCAAAAGTCAATTGCTGGTCCAGCTAACGTGTGTGCGTGTGGGATTGTGAGTGGGGGAAGAACTGAAATATGATCGGCATGGAACTGAACCAAGCAACCCCTCTCTCAGCCACACTTGCACGCCAGACGTGACTACAAAAGGGAAAACGGCGAAAGAACAGGCTGTACAACAAAGTAATTCCCCCTGTTTTAGAAAGTCAACAGTCGTGAGAGTTGATTGAGAGCAAAAGTTCGTTGAAAGGATACGAGAAAATGATTGCAAATACACTTTGGTAGCTTGAAAGGACTATTTATTGAGTTGATCTAGATTTATCTATTCAAATTATCATTTAGCATAGCAAAATGCCAGCTAAATGCACCTCCTCCTCCGTTTCACTGAGAACTTCTACACTGCTCCAACACTGCCACAGCCTTCGTCAGGCCAAGTGGAAGCAATTAATGTACACCCCAACCCGAGTGCAGATTGTGGCCGCAATGTTGTGTAATGTCCGGGGCTGATGTCATGGCAACCCCAAAACATGGTTTTTATGAGCCTCGTCGACCCCCCCAATCAACCCCTGGCCCCAGAGTTTAATCGCATTAAAAAGGCAACATTTTGTGGGTTCATTTCGTGTGTCTTACCTCCAGTAACGATATCAGCACAATGAAACAGGGCGGTGGCCAGCAACGCAGCCAGACTCTCGATTTTGTCACAAGATGTTTCTCCTCCCGCTTCGATTCGTTGGCCATCAACGATGTCGTTCTCGGCCCTCGGTGTGCCTGCTGACTGTGCTGCATCAGCTGGTCACAGCAGACGCCCAGCACCAGACCCGTCTGTGTGGATGGCAACTGCATCTGTACAATAGTGGCGCTGGCCAGCATTTCCTTTGACTTCAGTCTATTTTTGGGGTGTCTGCCTGGTGCTTGTGACGGTGCCCCACTTAGTAGTAGCGGCGGCGGCGGCTGCGGCGGAGGCTGTCATGACGATTCGCTCGGTATGCTGTCTGGCCCCTGTTTGGCCTCCTGGAGAAGAGCGAAAGAAGTGAAAAAAAGTGTGTGGGGCCAAATTAGCTCAAGGTTGTCTGTGCGCTCCCAAAAAAGCAAAAAAAAAGAACTCGTTGTTGCAACGACAACAAACTGCAGCGCAATTTGGCAGACAGACAACGTCGCCAATGGCGCCATCATCAAAGTCCACCCCACCCCCCGTTTTACCAAATGTTGCTCTATAATGGCCCTAGACAGCCATAAAACAGACGGAATTTATTCCTTGGCAACACAATGAAACTTACGGAAAATACAAATTTATTTCCGCTGCGGATTTTAGACTGCAAAACCAAAACCGAAAAGCTACCCCTTCACGTTTCAACTTTAAGACGGATAAATCCTTGGAAAAATTCAAGATTTGATTTGGGTCTGATGAAATTGGAGCAGATAAGTTTAAATTTTCCATTGATTAAGCAATTTTTGGAGATGAATAGTAAGACTTTTGAATTGTCTTGGGTTCTGGTTGGCTTTCAAAGCAGGTTATCATTTAACCCCTTAAGGTTAAATTATAGAAAGAATTGTTGGATGCTGCTGTTCCCAAGCAGTCCCCCATCTAAGTACTAACCGTGCCCACCGCTGCTTCATTTCGGTGATCGGACAAGAACCGATGTATTCGTAGCTGTAGCTCTACAGATGTATTACCCACAACTGTGGCACCAAAGTACATTTCGATTTCGAAACAGATCATTTCAAGCTTTTCTATAAAAATTCTTGAAAAATAATTTTAAACACACAACAAAAAGAAGCTGGAGCGGAGTCTTGTTGAAAGGTCACAGGCTTCTTTGCATATTATGTCTCGTGAAGACGTTTTCCAAAACTTCTGATTGATTAACTTTCGCAGAAGTTTTGACTTCTTTTTATACCCTGTTCCCATTGAAAATGGGAAAAGGGGGATCATGAAGTTGTGCGAATGTATGTAACAGGGAGAAGGAAAATTTTCCGACCCCATAAAGTATATATATTCTTGATCAGCATGAACAGCCGAGTCGATATAGCCATGTCCGTCTGTCCGTCCGTCCGTCTGTCCGTCTGTCTGTCTGTCCGTCTGTATGAACGCGTCGATCTCAGAGACTATAAGAGATAGAGCCACAAATCTTTGCACCAAGGTAGATGTATGCTGTACGCAGATCAAGTTTGTTTCAGATTTGAAAAATTCCACCCCGTCCCCCTTTTATCCCCAAAAAACCTAGACCTCCTCTAGAAATCCTAGACCTAAAAAGCCGTCAGATCCACAATTTTCAAGTTAGAGCCTCGTGGTTTAGTATACATCAAGCTAGGCCCAATATCTATCTATTCGGACAAAAAACACCGGAGTTATAAGCGAATCAGTGGAGCTGATAAGAGCACCCCCCCAGTTGTTGATCAGGACTAGAAAAGTGTTGCCTACATTTAGGATGACATCTTCAAAAATTCAAAAACAAATAAATGAAAACAAATGAACAGGGTATTTTGTGGTCGGGAAACTCGACTGCAGCGCCCTTTCTTGTTTTTTATAAAAATGCAGCTTGATAACCTAATCATTGGCGACTCCTCACCTAACTATCACATAAGCCGGCTGGTTACCTTTCGGAATGAGTTCGTATGCTTGTTTTGTTATCAGTCTGAAACGATTCCTCTATGGTGAACTCTTTCTCGTCAGTAAACAGCATTCGTCTGTGTGCATTGTTCGCGCACTGGTGAATCAATGCTTTCGATTTTTGTGTGGCGTTTTTGTTTCAATGCTGTTGTGAGCAAGTGGCTGGTGTGTCTCTTGTATGTACTGAGTCTCAAGTCACATTTCATCTCAGGAGACATGATTTTCCGCTTGCGCAGTGGATTTCGACGAATTCTTTTACTGCTTGGATGGCTTGTGGTGTTAGCAAAGTGCAAGAATATATAAATTCTTCCATCAGCAGATACGGTGAAGTCAGCTACTTGGGTGTTAGGGGTGTCCCTGCCAGTTTCGACTTCCCCTAGCTTTTAAAAGTTAGGGAGTATCTGCTGGTTCCTTCTTCCAGAACTAAGTTAGCTGCTTTGGATGCCATCGGCTAGCCGCTGTTCAGTTGTTTGGATTGCATGAAAACTTACATTGAACAAAAGTAGAGTTTTGACTGCTGCTTAACATAATACCTGCTGGTACTACTACCTTGCTTTCTACTTTATTTCACTTTCTTTCTTTAAGCTTTACAGTGAACTCAAGTCTAATATTGAAGACCTATGCATACTTATCGTCGTCAGGTTTTGAAGAGCTTTATCCATTGCTGTCATCATAAACAGTATTATTGATTTGGATACCACCTTTCCACCTTTTCATCACCTTTTCAGAAGTGATCAGCCTACGGTGTTTGCCTTGATATATGGCTTTATTTATAAGCCACATTCATTTTTACAGCAGCTGTTAACTTAACATTCTGTTAGTGGACTTAAGCAATGCTTTTAAATGCATCTCGTTAAGATTTTTACGTCGCTGCTTCAAAAAAGTTTGGCTCTTGCCACTTACACTCAGAGCTTTAGTCTCACGTTTGAAGTTGAAGAAAGAAAACTTCAGTTTTTTATGCTAGAGAAATAAAGAGTTTGCCGCATTCCCCTGCGAATGTCTCGCAGTTGGCAATGTTTAAGGTTTTTTTTCTCTCTTCACTAGTCCTGACCATGGCGTGTTGGGTTGTCCTGGTAATGAGTTTTAATGGTGATTGCCTTTTTTTTTTAAAACCAAAGGACTTAGCTGAACGGGAACTGCACCTTCGGGGGTCAGAACAAGTTTTTCGCCAGACGGAAGTGTGGCTGCTCCTCGCTCCTCTGATATCTGAACTAGAAAACCGGTTAGAGCGCATGCCAAAAACTGTAAAAATATCGACAGGTGTATCCTTAATGTCCTCGTTGCTGTTCTTCCCCTTCCTGCTGTTGTTGGCCTTCGCACGCAACTTGTTCGCTCAGGAAGCAAACAGACGCCGAGTGAGTGGGCATATCCTTGAGAGAACCTCCAGCTTGCCTTTGGCCAAAAACCAAAAATCGAAGTGGAAGTTGATTATGCAACGCTCCCTGCCCCAAATTCCGTTCCTTTGGCTCTCCGCATTTGCATTGAGTAAATAATTTCATTTACATAATGTTGACTATTTGTGTTGGCCATGTTTGCCTTTGTGAGTGTGCGTTTGATTTTTTTTGTTGCTTATCCAATATATGAGAGCTGCTTTTTATTGATTTATGCGGTTCAATGGCTCGACATATAGGGACGAAGGCACCATCTCAAATTCCTGCCAGGACGACTGGAGTTGATTCATTTAGTTGGGGAAAAAAGAAATGCAGAAATTGCACTGCAAACATTTTGCAATTACTGGAGCCACGGGGCGCCCCAACTAGCAATGAGAAGAGGAGAGCGGAAAATATAATTACAACTCGGCTCAAATGCTTATGCCGGGAGCAAAAGTTCGAGTTGGCAGCCCTCTCATCATCGCATCTTTGACTTTGGGTGGGCGTTCAAAAAAGTGAAAGAATTAAAATGTACATGAAACACGAAATTATGCATAAAGAAAGTTCCATTAACAATAGCAATAACAACAGTTTCAACAATGACGAGAAAAATGTTATAAAACTATAATTGAAAAGTGTGTGTGTGTGTGTGTGTAAGGTGGGTGCACCACCGAAGACTTGGAATGGACTTCAGAAACGTACAGTCGTCATTGGAGTCGACTGTAAACACGCAGAGGCGGCGGGCTTTAAAGCCACAGGAAGAGGGGGAGGGCGGGTCTGTGAAGGTGACAGCCATGTATGCAATACAGTAAAGTATGCAGAGAGTGAACCTTATTTAAGCGTCGTTGTTGTAGCTTTCTGATATTTCTTTTGAGGCTGTCATATCAAATTATCAATACTCGAAATGTAGGTGCGGAAATGCATTTTCGCTTAGTTTTTTGTTGAGTATGCAAGTGAGCTCACTTTCAGCTATGGTTCTGATCCACAGCAGTGATAGATGAAAAAAGGCAAGAACATAGCTATATAGACTAGCCTGTTGATGCTGATCAAGAGTATATATACTTTACAGGGTCGTAGATGCTTCCCTTTGCATGTTACATACTTTTACACAAGCTAAATCTACTCTGTGTACCTTTGGTGCAGAGTATAATTATATTTTGGCTAACTTTAGTCTTTAAACTTATTTCACATTGCAGATGCCGAAGGTGTAAGTTCACTTGGGGGACATTAGGCCAGGATCACACTGTGTCCGCCATGTTCGTCAGTAGCTTTATCTCACTTCATACGCCCCCATGGCCACAGTAGAGTTCCGGCCTTCCAAACATGCATAGAAAACATTAAAGCAGCTGCATAATCTTAGTATAAATGTACCAAGTTTAGGAATAACTTCAACTGTAGATACAACCAGGGCTGCTAGCCACAAAAAGTGATTTCGGAACTCAACTTTGGGGGTTCAAACCAAAGTTTACCAATGGTTAAGGTACGGAAATTTGAGAACAAAAAGACGCTATGCAGTAGGTCATCATTTTTGTTCAGCTTTTATATCCAAAGAGGTACGGTTCGAGGTTCGGTTCAGAGTAAACTAAAAGTCGGAGTCGGGTTCGATTCCGAATCGGTTTTCAGCCATGGAAACAACTAGCCCAGCATACAAATTTAAATGGAAACATTTCATCTCTTTGTCTCTCATTATGTCTACATTTCTTTGGGCATTCCTGGTCTAGACTTAAGGCTAGACGGACTTAACTTCCTGATGCTTTTCATGATTACAAAAATCATCAAATTTTAACACTAAGATTAGGCTGTCTGTTTGACAGTTTTAAAAATAGCTTTCATTCGGTTAGGTTCAATCTTATTAAAACAAAACTATTTAAGCTTAGCTCGAATTTACACGATGAAGCAAGCTTCAATAAGTCCACTTAGCAGGCGAGAGAATCAGTTGAGATTCTAATCCTTTCGATTATAAGATCTCTAGATTCCCCTTTTGAATGATGAAGTTCACTTCGAACTATTTCACTTATAGCAACCCTCACTGTACATAGCAAGTGCCTCATAAGCTGCTGCCTGGGAAAGGTTTCACTTTTTTCTGTGGGGTTTTGCGCATTTTTATTATATTTTTGTGAAATGTGCGACGATAACGAAGCGTTATGAAAGATAAAGTTGTCCAGGTAGAGGGGCATCCCACCAGCAAGGTGGGAGGGGGGTGGTCCGTCCAACTAGAGTAACAAAGAAAAACCATGGCGAAACCATTGAGAAGGTCTCAACGCCCAAAGTCGTCACTCATTTCACAATAAAATTCCGGCAATTGAAACGAATGCGATTAAAAGCCGCGCACGCCATGCCAAGTGCGCATAGTCTAGGGCGGGCGGGGGGTTTCCGAGGTACGCAAGAGCAAATGGAGCATCGCGATAGCAACTGCAGACTTACATACTACCACTACTACCGTCTTATTTTCTGACTACAACGACCCACGCAACCTCTGGCTTCAATCCACCGGCTCTCTGCGCCGCCGCCAGCAAAGTTCATTTCCATTTGGATTGCATGTCAGAGCAACTGCAGCAGCAGCAGCAACTTGACGAGCTGGTGAATAGTGGGGGGGACGGGGGGGAGGTGAGAAGCAATCTCTCTTTGCCTGCTTTCAATTTAATTGTAATTTCTTTTTGTGTTTATGGCGTTTGTCTGCTGCTTACGTTTTAATTTCATTAACTTGTGTGTTTACTGTGTGAAACACTTGGCTCTCCCCCCGCCCTCGCGCCATAGTGCTTAAACTTTTGAAGACATAAAACTTTGGGTACTGCAAGCCAGTGTTATGGTTATTGTTGTTAAAGAAGCTGCTTTTGATGTGAAGTCTGAGATTTGAGATATTTAGAACAGCAAACGGAACCATTTGATTCCCAGGTGGTCGTCAAAAGTAATGAGTCTTCTCGTTGGTTTTTGGTTTTTAGGAGGGATTTGACATGATGACATGCTTAAGATCAAAGTGGGGGACGAGTGAGATTTGGTAAGCAAGAACTTCGAAAAAAAAGAATACAAAAAAAGTTTCCCATACCGGGAATCGAACCCGGGCCTTCCGGGTGAGAGCCGGATATCCTAACCACTAGACAATATGGGACTTGAAAAGACGCCTGACGCATAGCAATCTGGTAGCTCGATCTTTTGGAGGATACTTTTATTTATAAACTCGGTGATTCATTCCCTTGCAGCGGGGAAAGTACAATTGATCATTTACACTTAAACCGATTTCCCATTCAGACATTCCGCCGACTGACTTCGACATGCTTTTCCTCCTCCTCCTCCTCTGCCCTGCCACTTTCTGTCTCTCTTAAGTGTGTTTATGTCTCTTGGAATATTTCTACGACTTCGCGTCAATGCACAAATCAGTTAACGTCCGCCACAGTGCGACAGACATCAGACCTAATCACCTGCGGCGACAGAGACACCACCTGACCACGTCGCTGGGCTGGTATTGCCCAAACAAGTGCAGCGGGTATCCATGTTTATTTTACGGTTCAACGATTATTACCAGTTATTGTTTAATGCCACCGTAAAAGGGGCCACAGGGCAGACCGGGGGAGAGAAGGCCACTGTTGACCAGACCGGCCAGACAAAACCAGCCACAAAGTGGTGGACGAGGCCCGGCAGCAGAAGGTGTCGCCCGGTTACAACCACCACCGGCGATGAATGGATGGTGCATGGGTTGCTATCAATATTTGAAACACGTTCCACAAAACTTTTGCCTTTTTCAGACAATCGAAAACGGAAGTTCACACGGAAATATATGAAAATAAACAACAAAAAAAATATAAAATAAAACATGAATCACGCGAAGCAACTAACTGAGTGGGAATAAAGTTTGGCAGGAATTGAAAGCAAATTTAGTAATATGACAAAAATACAAACGAAAAACTACAAGAATTCGGGGAATGTGTCGTCGAGTGGGGGAGGGGGCGAAATGACAGACACTAAAACACGAGACATTTGATAGAAGCACACAATTTTGTTGTGTTGCTTTTTTTTGGCATGAGGCCCACCAGAAGATTATCAAGGAGAGAATTCGGAAAGAACTTGTTAGAGACAGAAGGGCAAACCGTCGTCCATACACACACACACACACATATATATGATGACATATCAATAAATTAGGCACGCAGTCGATTAATGTTTGGGGCGGAGTAGGAGGATAGGAGAGGAGAGGAGACTAGACAGGCGAGACAGAAACAGAAGCAGTGACCTACAAGCCCCAGGGACTTACACATATACAGTGGAGGTTCGCCCAAATGGAGCTGGCTTGAAGTGTGCTAGGCACAACTTAAATTTGAGATGAGGGTGTGGAACTTATCTATTGGAGAATTGCTTAAAAATTGTTTTATTTTTTAATTAAATACAAATTTCGTAACGCTTCCTCGCTCTTTACTGTAGCTGGAATGCCCAAGAGTGGCTCACAAAATGATAAAGCATAAATGCTTACCGACAACAACAAAATCTACTCTAACAACTCTTGCTAACTTGTGGAAACAGACACTTGAGAGCACTAAATCAGACAATATGTACCATATTATCTTTGATTTCCTCTCTGGCTTGTGCCGGATGCTACCCAGTTTGGCTATGTCTGCGTGCATTCCAAAAACTATTGTGATGTCTTCACCGCTGGTCTTTAGCTCTGAAATTTTCCAGTTTTTTTAAGAAAATATTGATTTTTAGCTTGAAGTTTTATGTTAAGCTTAAGTTTCGGTTTGTGGATCGGTTTTTTCGGATACAGAGCCGGGCCGAATCGTTGTCCTCAAATGAAGTCAGGTCACTAAACCGAAATAGTCATTAATTCCAAGAAAATCTCTCTCGAACTTGGTAATCGAACACCCCTTTTAAACCCTTTTGGGTAACAATTTCTTACCACCTTCTAAATAGCTGCCATGTTTCAGATTAACTTATTCGACAAGGCAACCAAAATAGAGGTTTTTCAGTATTTTGAAGGGTTGTTGGTGGTGCTGGATAAGTTGCGCTTCGGTTTTGGACATTTTCCATCATGTCTTGTTGCTTAAAATGCATTATTTTGACCCTTTTTAGACACTTTACTGATGCTCTACCTCTTTAATAAATAATATAGTTTAGTTTTACGTCTTAACAAAAGATCTACCATTTTGAATACGTTGGCAGACGAAAATCATCCACCATCAACCTTTCAATATACTGGACCTTGTTGCCTAGTGTTATCAACGCACCGCATATGATAAAGATCTGAGATTTAGCATAGAACTTTGTGGCTTAAAGTGAATGAAAATTGAAAAAATGGGACAGTAGTTTCCCTTTGAGCTAAAAGTAGGCACGACCCTTGGTCGGAAAAGCGCTATAAAAGTATGTGTGGGATAATTTTTTTGTTTTCATTTGGTTGATTTGAAATTCGGTAGGCAAAGTAATCAAAATAGTTCCCCAATTTCGGAAATAAAACCATAAGGAAATGCCTGTGAATTTTCGTGGTCGATTATCGCCCCCCTAGGGTTTCAAAACTCGCTTAAAATTCTGCATGTAATTACTTATTTTTCATCCGATTGTCCTTAAACGTGGTTTGTGAGGACAGTAGGTGGAAACTACCGGAAAACACTGTTTGGGAGATGCTATTATTCATCACGATTGTCTCGAAACTTGGATTGTAAGGATACGCTGTGATTTAAGTCTCCGGCTAAATGGGTCAAAATAGGGGAAATTGTTCTGGTATAAGGTCGGAAAATGTGTTGCTTAAAAATAATCTTTAAATTTTGGAAAACGCAAAAGGAAGGAAGGAACATCGGATATGATTGTTATATGATGATCGGTTTGTAAGCTTTGTAAGCCAAATTAATGGTAAACCTATTCTCCTCTTTTGGATATTTCATTTCAGAATAAAAGTCTGCTTGTGATGTCTTTTGGGTCAAGATAAAGATAAAAGATGAAAATCGTTCCTCAATGTCCGCTTAAGGTTATAACAAAGTTCAGTGGTTCAGAAACAGTTCATTGCTATTTTCTATTCAGAATTCAGAATGGCTGTAACCCGAAACAATACCGACTTTTTACTAATTCCACCACGACTCAGCTTTGCCTTAAATCCAAGTGGTAAAAGTTTTGGGACCACTTTGATGTATACTAATTAGCAATTGAAAATTGTAGGCAAACTCCACTGTACCCAAACCAAAAACTTGTGGGTTGTATGGCCCGCAGATGTGGCATATGAGCTCACACATTTGCCAGTTGGCCAGTTTGATTTATGCCCAGAGCCTTCAGTAAAAATCCATTCCTAAGCTAGAAAACTTTTCCCCTCCCCTCTGCGCGCTGATCTAATAAAAGAAATCTTCAACTAAATTGCAGCACGAACGCGCGCGACTTTGATAATTAACTTCATGCAAAAGATACAAGAAATCGTTTGCTGATTGCCAAGCCAAGCCAATTTAATGCAAAAGCCATCAATTAACCCGCTTTTCCTAAGATACAGCACAAAACTATCTCCGAGATGAACCGAACAGTGAACAGTGCAACTTGTGGCCAACGATTTGCACGTAGTTCCGTTAGCTAATTGAACCAAATTGAACCGATTCCCCAATGAAGGCCGCTTAGGAAGCATTTTGCGGAAATTGCAACTGGCGACAATAAGCCAGCCCAGGTAGGAAGGAAGGAAGGAATGCGACGTCGTCGTCGTCGTCTCCGCCCCCCGGGAGCCAATGGTCAGTGCTTGTTTGTTGCCCCATGAATAATTAATTTATGATTTTTCTCATTGTAAATCATAACAATTAATGTTGCTTTAAAAACAACTGGCAGAAGGGAGTAGGATGCCCAAAGGCGCCCAGCGAGCAGCAACAACAAATGGCAATTACGCTACCAAGAGCGAAAAAATGTTAATAAGAATGCAGCAAAGAAAAATATTGCGAAGGGAGCGAGCGAAAAGAACAATTCGCACGATAATGGAAATGAAAACGAAATGCCATGACTTTTGTCTACTCCAGGCGACAAATTGGCCAGGAAGAAAGGAACAAATAAAGGAAATGAAATGCAAGCAAGAGAACAGCGTGGGCTTCAAGTCTCAGAGTCAATGAAGAGTCAAAGGCAAATGGTTGACAAAGGGGCAATTAACAGAAATGAAGAGGGAACATTAAGGTGGAAAGAAGGCTTGAGGCTTGTATCCACAAGTTAGGCAGGCCCTGCACATATATCAATTTTGTATGGCTAATAAGTTTTTAAATTATATTAAATTTGAAACCGGGATTTATTTGATCCTTTTCCCCTATTCCAACTGTTTGGTGTTATATCACGATGACTTTTAGCCATCTCTCAAATTGGAAAATACGGCCTTAAAAACTAAAATATAGATGAAAATATGTGAAATAAAATATTCCAGCAATTAAACGTCGCACAAAATTTGTACATTCCTTTCCCCTTTTGCTGCTGTTTAATGTCTGTTTGTTTGTTTGCATTTTGGTTTAATGTGTTCAACCGCAAAACGAATTATGCAGCAGCTTTACAAGCAATTTAGCTCGCAACAACAAATTAACAAAGAGAGCACCTAACACACACACACACACACATAAAAAAGTGTAAAATATTTATAATTAAAACATGGCAGACAACAAAAGACAAAAACCAAAACTACACAAACAATATTTCCGATGGGGGAGGGGGGATTGTACGCCAAATGAAATCAAATCGAAAGGCCAGTCTAATTAGGGCAGCTGGCGAATGCACAAAATGCAATTGTTGATATTAAATTTCATGGATACATTCGGCACAACCTTTTGCGGATATTCATCAAATTTGCATTAGCAAATGAGTTGAGCCAAAGAGGAGAAAGAAAACTACAAGCAAAATCAAGCCAAGTCGGCAGAGTTTCACAGTTAACTCAATTAACTTATAAAATGTAAACTATGCAACAACAGCAACAACAAGCGCAGTGAGCTAAACGGCAACGGTGATTAACTCTTGGCCAGCCAGCCACCAGCCCACAGATCTTGGGGATTAGCGATGGCAGCGTGAGTTTTTAGACAAGAAAACTTGAGAATATGTCTTAAACTTCTTACCAAGTTTCGACTCTGAGCATTTATATACCTTTCCGTTCGATTCCTAAGTCACACATCTCTAATCTAACATATCTCTTGCTCAATGCTTAGGCTTTCCATATGTAGATGCGTGCCCAGAGATACGTGAATGTATCTACAAGTTACCAGTTACGCTTTGCAGACTCGCATAGTCAGCTGAGCGCGAATAATTACCACGCCAGTGTCTTGGTCAAAGAGATGGAGAAGCAGCAAAAAGGGAGTCAGGCGGGGGGCGGTCCACTGGCGCCGCCGTCCATACAGGGCGGTACACTAACTAACTAAAAAAAAAAGAGTTGCCGCCGCACAGTGAATGTAAATGTAGATCGCACGCTGGCCGCCGCCACTGCTGAGGCCGAGAGGCGGAGGGTCATTGTTGGGTCGACGCCAGCAATGCTAATGTGGTTATGAACGCCAGTTGGTCAGGTCAGTGAATAGAGATGTTTTCTTGCTAATCGAAATGTGATAATCGAAGGCGAGGCAACGCCAGAGGAGTTCAACAAACGCTGAGCAGCCAGCCAGCGGCGCAGCTGTGAACTGAACTAACCACATTTGCACATTTTCACAGCTATTGAACTCATTAACCACGTTTTCTTTGCCAAATGGAAAGTCGGCGAAAAGTGAGCAGAGAAAAACCGTTCCCGGGAGCAATGCGGAATTGCGATTCGATATGAAGAGATGCTCGGCGAAGACATTGCAGGTATGTTTAATTGGAAGAAGTGTTCCAAAAAAGAATTCTGCAATATTTGTGAAATATATAATAATAAGTAAGACAGTCGGTCAAGGTCGAACATAATATATCATGTACCTTCCAAAGTTGGTGTTAAAGTGTCTAAGGTGCTGTTCTTTGACACTGCGGCAGGTGATGCCCTGCAAAATTGTTTACTTTTCTTATAACTCGACTATAGTTCATTCGATCTTCACCAATTCTTTAAAGGATCGATAAATAATACTAAATACAAGACATGTCCAAAAAGTGCGAACCTTCTACCTATAAAACTGTGGAAGATATGAAGTTTTTCCCGAATTGCGTGGGCGTGGCAAGAATTGAAAGTAAACTAGATCTGTCTGCAAGTGTAGGAAGTATTTCTCAGGTCAGGTCGAACTTCTATCTCTCAACAACTCTGAGATCTGTTCTGATCTGAGGCGATCATGGCTATATCGGCTCTTCTGTTGATGCTGATCAAGAATATATATACTTTAGAGGCTCGGAGATGCTTTCCCTCTGACTGTGACATACTCCTGCACAATCAAAATGTACTCTGTGTGCCTTTGATAAAAAGCCATAGGCAAGATTCTCTCAATCTCTTGGCTTATATTATAAAAGAGCGGGACCTAACCGTATTCAAAAGGGAGATATGCTTAAGAATTCGCTTTTTATCACCGTAATTCCTATTTATAGCTTATATAATTTTCTAGATAGGGCTCTGAAACACTTTTAAGCCGGTTCAGCAGGCTTTGAAAGCTCTGTTGAATCAGTTTATGGCCTTAATCCCCATTTTAAACTGCCAATTTTGGGTTAATTTCTGAAATAGTGTGTAATATTGTAGCACTCTTTAACATTAAAAATAATATGTACCATTTCTTCCTATTTTCAACCTAAACTTCATGTTGAAAGTTCTTAGTTTGAGTTGAATTTGAGATACGGCTGCGAACCAGCTTTTACCTGGTTGAAGTCGGTTCGGAACCGTGTATTGAATCTTACCTAAAATCAACAGCCCTAATAAAAATTTGCAGTTCTTTTAACTTAAACAATTTGTATGAAAAGTGTCTGCACTATTTTTGAACCCCTTACTTTTAAATTTGGTAGATATGAACATGTAACCGTTGAATGAACGTAAAAAAGTCTATCGATAGTAAATAACGCATTGCTCATTACCTTTCCTCTAAAGAGAAACATTTCTTTTCAAAACTGCTCCTTGACACATACTAAGATGTAGCCTTTTTTCTGCATGTGTGCGTTCCAAGTTGGAATATGCCTTATTTATGTGGAGTCCCTTTGGTGCAATCCACATAAAGAGACTCGATAAATTTATGAGCTTCGCGCTTCTACCGCTATGATCCTTTACCGCCATATATAAGTAGGTGTGCCCTGTTGCATCTCTCAACATTAAAAGATCGAAGAACAATTGCTTCACTATTGTTTTTGAACGACCTTGTTTTCGGTTGTACTGATTGTCCTTTCTTGTTAGGCAGGATCAGTTTTAATGTAGCAAGAAAATGAGTCTTAGATCTTGTCAACCATTATTCTCTTGATAAAACTATGTGTAAAGCCCTGAAGATCTTTAACTCCTTGCCCGTCTATCTTAAAGAAACTAACATCTATATTTCTTAGTATATTTTGTACACT
Organism: Lordiphosa fenestrarum; assembly: GCA_035044985.1. Classification (NCBI taxonomy): domain Eukaryota; kingdom Metazoa; phylum Arthropoda; class Insecta; order Diptera; family Drosophilidae; genus Lordiphosa; species Lordiphosa fenestrarum. Next base: position 722,407 of record JAWNNO010000849.1, on the reverse strand, counting down.
ACACATTAAATTTAATTAAATGTTATTAGGGCATTTTAGGTTATAATTTGTGTATTCAGTTAAGGAAACTTGTTAATTTGGCGATTAATATTAAATAAATAACTACAATTCACAGATTATTCACCACGTAAAGCCCTACTTTATCTATTTTCATTCATTCATTCATTTCATTCATTCATTCATCCATATTTTTGTATGCCTGTTATCTGGCAGTCTGTTCAGACGTGGAAAATACATGACAATATTGACAGACAGACAAGGACATTATGGCTTCGGCTCAGCCAAAGTTATCTAAGCCTTCTCGTTTCTACCAATAACTTAAGCGCCACCTTCAAGAGAGAGTTTTCTTTGGACAACTGAAAACAAAGTTGAAAAACTTTACGCTCTACCCAATGGACAACAAAACTAGCAAAATTTAGCATACCCTCTCTGCGTCAGGGAATTTAAAAAAAAGAAACAATTTATAATACCAATAAATATATATCTATATCAATCGACCAAAATTTGTTAACATTTGCATAGCTCATTTGTTGCTATTTGATTTCATTTAGAGTGTTTGCAGCTTCAATTGTAAATTGTTCCGCTTGCAAAATATTTGTCACATGAGACATTCGAATATTTTTTTGCTTTTTGCTTTTTGCTTTTCCCTTGCAAATGGCAAGGCAAACAAGATAGCAGCACCTACCTCAACAGAAATCGTACGTAAATTTACACTCTTAATATCAGCATGTACCTTGTACCCAGAAACGATATGATTTGGCATGAATACTCGTAGTTTGTCAACGCGTTGTCCAATTGCTGACGTCAAAGCGGCGTCGTCTATTGCCCCCTTCTGCCAGTGATACACAAATCCGGAGACGGTTTTGCCCACACTCTTGGGTGAAACAAACTCGTTTTGTTATGAATTTTGGGATGCGGATTTCAGGTGTTCGCATTGCGTGGGCCTGACTCATGCCCAAGCCAAGCCAAGAGTTCTACGGCACAGATACAGGTAGTGGCCCTGGCGACCGTTCCGTTTCACTTTTCCAACAAAAAAAAAGTAATAAGAAATGTTGTGCTAATGTGTTTGGCTTGCCTCGGCAACAATTTTAACTATTTTCCAGTTGCAGTCTTGTGTCGTTTCACACGTAAGACACAGAATATGCAGCAGCTAGCGCATCACATTTTTTTTTTGGCTTTCTTTGAACGTTTGTTTTTGTGTGGGTTGTTTGTAAGTTGGTTTATCACAAGTTTAGGGCTTATCTCTTGTTTAAGCAGCGCGCACGAAATCGATGAATGAATCAGTCTGAGATGGTGTTCCCTTGGTTAGCGTGTGATTCATGAATTGCATTTCGCTTTTGGCTTATGGCAGCGGTTAGGCATTCTTCTCTGCGTCGTAATTTGCCTGAAGCTTTGTAAAATGTTGGCGGAAAAAAACACTTTTCCTTGGCATTTTTACCCACATTTATTTTCGTTGCATTTCCGGCTGCCATTTCCACCTTGGCTCCTTTCTTCTACGTTTCTTTTTTTTTTGGCATAAACATTTCCTAAACTTTTATCTAATTCTACAAACTGCAGCCAACCAACTTCATCCATTTCGCAAGATTCCCAAGACATTTCCACATTTTCCAAGCCATTGTTGTTCCATCTTCGCGCTTTTGTTTTGGTTTTTTTTTCCCCCTGTTCAGCGTGTTTCAACTTGTTAGGCATTCAACTTTTCACATCGTTTTTTTCACCCTTTTTTTCTAGCTTTGATTTGGTTTGTGCAACGCACACACACACACCCACACACACTTTGGCCTGAGACCTGAAGGCGCCTTGAACCAGGTCTTATGCAAGACTCGCGGGGCTTTGCTTAAATTTATTAAATTTCTTAAACATAAAATTGCACTAATTTATTAGCTTGGATGAGTCTCTCTCCCCCACTCGCACCTCGAACAGAGACACAAACAAGCCAACTACAAAATAGTTTTAAGCTATTGTCTTTTGTCTACTTTTAAATGACTGTAGACACTAATGAAGGTCACAGGTTGTGATGCGAGGGGAAGTTGTAGACAGCTGTAAGAATGATTAAATATATAAATGTTTGACTTTTGTGTTGAAATTGTTGTGAAAAATGATGGAAAATAATGTTATGCTGAATGAGCCTTGAGTTTTGAGAGATAGGAAAATTGGTTAATAGCTAAAAGAATATTTTAGAATGATAACTGATTGGTTTTCAGTCTGAAAGTTAGTTTGAGACCAAAGAAGCACAGGAGCAACTGACAATAGCGTTCTGAAGCAACAATAACCAAAAGAAACCTATAGGAAAAGTGTAAAAACGCAATCATTCTACGCATAACAACAAGTCTAGCATTCAATTCAGCAAGAAAGTTAGTTTTGGGCCACAGAAGCCCAAGAGCAACAAAGGATGGCGTTCTGAAGCAACAGCAACCACAAGAAACCAAAAGAGAAAAATGTGTGCAAACTTGAAAACGCAATCATTCGGCGGACAACAACAAATGATGCACTCAATTCTGCAAGAGGCTTAGGAGAGAAAGATCACGCATTGGAATGGCTATGCGTAAAGCAACAACAAATGCAGCCGTTGCGTATAGCTTGTGGGCACCCTTGAACCAATTTTTTGATCAGATTTTCAAAGCGAAATTCTATAATTAGCTAGTAGGTCTTCACATATCTTTTGTGCTATTGAAAGCACTTTTATCTCATCTATTTGAAAGCACTGAGTCCCATAACCAACTATTTAAACTTTTCGATTCTGATTTTCTTTCAATTCAGTTTCCCACAACCACAGCCCCAGCTAACCTATTAAAAATCCAGGTCTTTTGTTCATTTTTGGTGTCTTGCAGATGGTCAGTTTTTTGCCCTAAGTTCTAGTTCTTTAAACGATTTGCTCACTTCACACCTCAGCGGCAATTAAGAATCGTTCGAAAAAAAAGCAAACTTGACATAATTACAAAAAAAGAAAGATACATTCACAAATTTACAATAACATAAACAAAATAAAAATGCATTGCGTACAATTTTAAAGAATAGCGAACGCAATAATTTTTATATTTTGCACTCACAATAAACAAAAACGAAAAGAAAAAGCTGAAAAAAGCGGAGGCCCCCCGTGGAAATTCAAGGCGGCGCATTGTCGATGTCTGGCAGTCGCCTCGTCCCCATCAACTTACTATACTAGCCAGCCAGTGTACTTTTGAACATGATATATGCATTTCTACTCAACTGTTTGGGGCTTGTTTCAACTACACAAAAAAAAAAAAATAGCGAAACAATTTTGCAATGCATTTTTGCATCATTCACCAAAAGACACAAGTGAAATATGGGCGCCGGCCACGCCTCCCACCTTGAGTATGAATGAATTGTTTGTATGTGAATGCGATTAACACAGAAATACGTGTACCAAGTACAATAACCAGCAATCAGCAAACGAATACGCATTTAATCAAAAATAAATTAAAGAAAAATACAACCAACAACAACAACAACAAGCGGAGTGCATTAAATGCTTTAGTGAATGAACAAATAAAGCAATAAAAATTCAAACAATATGTAAACAATTTAAACAGCTAAAACATTTAAGAGCAACAACAAATCGAATGATGACGAAAACTAATTTGATTCCAAAGACGTTTCGAAGTGGCAAACGGACTATGAAAGTTGGATTATATCATTTATGATTAACTAACTGAGACTTTAACTTTAACTTCAATAATAATGCAAATATATAGTCCAAAAGCCAGAAAATCAAGAACTTGAAGAACTTGAATCAAGTGCTGTGAAAGTCCATAGAACGTTTAAGAATTTCAATCCAGAATCCCTTGACTTTTGATTTTTTCATGTTATATTAACTATATTTCGAAATATTTTAAAAGCTTTTTGATACAACGTTTAAGGTTGTAAGTTCACTAAGCACTCATCAAACCAAGAAGATAAAATAAGTACAAGATATTCCTCGTTAAAATATATGCAATATATTCTTTTCGAAATTCTTAACTGATTCTTGATTTCAGGGTCGATACAAACAGTTTTGTATTCTCTTTAGAATGATTGTTCTAAATACTTTCCCATCATCATCAAACTTAACAAATCTCTTAGAAACCATAAACCTAATATACAGATGGGATTGTGATTCTCACACAATTACCGGTTTCTGCAAACCAAAAGGCCTAAAAAAGACTAAGCATTATCTAGGTACAGTTTGGGTAACAAGTAGACTCCATAGCTATCAGTTAGTTGGCTCAGTTTGTAAGATTACAAATAAAGAAAAGCATCTGGTTTAGCAAATCTTTTGTAAGGATGTTTTCAAATGGTGAAAAACTATTTTATTGTGGTGATGCCTTCAGACATCTACTTAAAGCGTTTTTCTTTAAAAACTTACACACCCGGTCACCTTCACAAGCTATTTGGCGCCAGCTTTGAAGTATCTAGCCATAAAAAGCATCTCAAACTTTGCCATTCGCATTCAGCGTTAAACTGTGGGTCTCTTTCTCCTGCTGATAATGGAGATACTTACTCATAAGATGAATTAGTTTTAGTTATAGTTTTTGGAAGCTGTTGATGCCCTAAATGGTTACTGTTGCTCTAAATCGAAAAAAAGTACTATAGGCAGCGAACCAATGCTTCGTGGGTAAAACTGAAAACGCAGTTTATTTTTTCGACCTAATATTAGGATTCTTTGTTGTTAACAAACCGAACAAGTGATAGTCGAAGGGAATCATAGCTGGTAGACATAGCGGGTAGGAAATGACATAACAACTCTGTGCTTCTTATTGGATTTGAACGATCCAATCCAATCAATCGCTCCAACTGATCTTATATCCTTTAAGGCATCAAAAACCAAACTAGTAGTTTATAGATTCTATTCGAGAATAATTTTTATATGCTTTCAAAACCATTTCATGCCTCTTAACGACAGTTTTCTTGAAGTGTTAACAAAATGCAGAGCTTGATTGGGTCAATCTTTATGCTTCCAGTAGGAAACTTAAAGAGTTCCATATAAATTTTGCCAAGAAAAGCATCAATCCTTTCATGAAATAGGATCATTTATGTTCAACTTTTCGCCAAGGTAAATGATTTCCGTTGGCTAACTCAGTCCGTTTAGTTTCTGGTCTAGCTGTTGAACGGATTTAATCGGCCATCTCGTTGGTATGATTTCGTGCGCGTGTCGGCCCACACAAGTGTTCATTCAGAGGCAACTCTCAGCCCTTCCTACACGAAAACGATCGAAATATTTGAACGTTATTTGGGGCTGTGGAACATGCGAGAGTTGAACGAATCCCAAACAATGGGACGCAGGCAGGCAGAAGCCAAAAAGAAGTCGGCTAAGTAGCACTTGTCTAAGATACCAAACAATAGATAGGCGAAATGCAAAAAAATGGAGCAGAGCCAACCCACATGGGCCAAAATTAAATCAAAGTGAAAGATCGACACATTTTTCATTCATAAAATGGACGACAAGAGCAAACATGGCGTATGCGCAATGTGTCACCATCAAACCAAATGCCAAATGACATTCCTTAGCCTCAGTTGTTGCTGTTGTTTTTTTTACGACCAGAAGCTCTACATAGATGCAGTTGCAGATGCAGATACACTCAGCCAAGTTTAAGCTGATGGATTTGTTGTGGGTGGGGCTGGGCTGGCAGTGTAAAACTTACCAATGGAAATGTGTTGGCCCTTTTTTTTTCGTTAAGCGGATGATGTGCAAGTTTACTGCTCCAGGAGCAGTTAGTTCCAGCAGTTAAAATTCCTCGAGCAAGAGCAATAAATTTTTTGTTCGTTTCTGGGAGATATTGTGTAACTCAGATCGCTGTTGGCCAAGGCCAACAACGTGGTCGTCCTTTGGTTTTACTTGGTTTTTTGCTTGCCGTTTGATTTACCGTTAGTTCCAGCCGCGTTTGTATGGCCGGGTTGCCGTTACAAAGTGCCGTTCACTACTGAGCTCGTTTTTTATGCGCCCAGATACTTTTATAGATTCGCAATGTGCCTCACCCCCCGCAGGGGGTGTAGTCCATGCCTTAGTAGTTTGCTGTTGTGTTTGTTTGTTTGTTTCTTTTGCTTCTTTTTTTCCTCTTTTTTGTTATTTTTGCACCCCTTTTTGTATGCCGGCCGGCCAAGGCAAGACCCCTGCTCCGCTTTGCTCTGCTGGTGAGAGCGAGAGCTTACCTGCCAGGTGCACTGCACACCACAAAACATGCTCGAAGTTCGAAGCACGCGTTGCCAAGTTTTCATTTGTGTTTTGGTCAAAACGCCAAGTCGAAAAAACGGTAAATGAACAGCCGACGATGACGACGACGAAGCAGAAGAGGCGGAGAAGAGCAGGAGGAAAAGGAGTCGAGCCGGTTTCGTTGGACAGCAGGTGCACTGGCAGACAGCTGATGGTCAGCAGCAGTCACTTTTCTGACAATTAATGAGAGTTACTCATTACGGCAAAAGGCGCCGGAGATGTCCCCTCAACATCGTTTGCTCTCATAAAGCTATTGCAAGAAATCAAGACAGTAAGAACTACTCTCATCGGCTAATTAAAGATCTTCCATCTGCCACCACCTTCCTTTTCCACCGGGGGTGTCAAAATTTGTATCTACTGGCATTTGTGTACTGCACAGCTACTACAAGATACCAGATACTTATTCATGTGGGTTATCGTCTGCCATCTACCAACTCCCATCTGGCTCTTGACTTGTTAACATATCGAACACAATTTTGATATGTGGCCTTTCCTCTTCGGGCCCACCACAACTACAGCAACCATCTATCCATCAAGGCAACAAACAAGAAACAAACAAAAACAAGCAACAACAATTGTCGAGCCCTGCTGGAACATCATCATCAAAAGAGACGACAACATCGACGACTGCTGTTGCTGACAGATGATGAGGGCTGAGGGCTACCAAACCAAACCGAACCCAACCAAACCCAACCAAACCAAGCCAAACAGCAGCGGCAGCAGCAGCACCCTCTCCCTCTCGGCTTTGAAATCGCGAAAATGCCTTCAATAGATTTGATTTAAAACGATTTTGAGTGCAGAAAAGGGAGATGCAGTACAGCAGCAACCTTGATTAGCCATCGCAAATGGGGGTGCTGTCAGCGAGAGTGAAGCGGAATTATCTCCCAGTCGCATCGGCATATAATTGCTTGATTAATTTAATTGAACATGTTTTGGTTTGTTATGGTGGCGCCTCTTGCCATGGGAGAAACTCTGGGTACTGTAAAAGACCGAGTTAATCAATTAACTTAATTGGAAATAAATTAGCTAATCTGCTACTTATCCACAAATACACAAGCTAAGCTAGGCGTATGAAATATGCAACATCTCTGCATTCATGCAAAGTTAATAAGCTAATGTAGGCATTTGATGAACTAAAACCCTTAGATATCTAAGAAGAACTGGCTTCATTGTCGGTTTTGCTTTACCTCTGGAAACAAACAAACACTAAGCAAAAATATCACAGTTTTCATATTATATCGTATAAAGCCTGGGTCAAGCCTGTCTAAGGCCCAGTTCTACTACCAAGTGCTTGCAGAATTTCACTACACTCAGTTAAAAAAACCAAGAACTTTGTACTAGAATTAAATACAAGCGACGTTAATAGCAAGGTAAGTATAAAAATACTTGATTCAAGTACAAAATTCTTATTTTAAGTACGAATTTTTCAATTCCGAAATGGTTTCAGAGTGTTTCGGCAAATCTAAAGTACATTTCATATTGTATGAACATCGTTTCGTTCATACTTTTAGGTTGTAGTGGTCTAAAGTCAAGCCTGATTAGCTCTCAAAAGAAGAACAAAACATTTTAATGAATGAATTGATTTAGACATGCCCGTCTGTCCGTCCGTCCGTCCGTTTTTTTGCTATCTTCTCCATCAGTTTGAGCGTTATCTTTATCAAACTTTGTCTCTTAGTACAAATACGATGCAGATTTGTCGGAACATAGTTGATATAAGAACGATTGGTCGAAAAACTAGTTTTATTACGAAGAACTTTCTTGTTTTCAAGGGAAACTCCTCCAAACTTTGTATTTCTTAATATGCTATGCTCTCCCATGATTTCACTAAGTTTGGTCAAAATCGAACATCTATATAGTTTAGCTGTCATGGAAAAGTAGAGTCTGAAAAGTAGTCTTAGTGAGTAAAACTTTTTGGTTTTCAATGGAAATGTCTCTAAACTTTGCATTTATTTATTTTATATGCTTTCACACAGTTCTACAAAGTTTTGTCAAAATCGGCTGACTATAGCATATAGCAGCAGTACGAATGATCGGTCGAAAAAGAAGTTCTATTGAGAAAAACTTTTTTGTTTTAAATGGAATTGACTCCAAAATTCTTACATATTTATTGGTTACACTTTTGCATGATTCCACTAAGTTTGGTCGAAATCGGACATCTATGTAGTATAGCCTCCATAGAAAAATAAGGTCCAAAAAGTAGTCTTTATTAGTCTGCCGAGTATACAACCTCCGGTCGCGCCAGAGTTAACTTTCCTACACTTTTTTTTCTTAAGTTCAGTAATTTCTTATGTCAAACCAAAAAAATAAGTGTAAAGAAAAGTAGATTTCTATATTCAAGGGCAAATTGTGCTTGGTTTAAGCCCAAAAATTGTCAAATTTGTTCTTTAACGAGGTCTCAGTATTGAATCAAAGTAGCTGGAAATAACCAAGGGCCATGAATTAGCCAAAGCCCATGTTAGAATTGCTTTAGCTCAGAACTTTACCATCACTTCATAAAAAAACGTGTTAGAACCGGTTTGGAATTTTGAAGAACAGACTCGCTTTAAATGCACCGATGCTCACTTTTCGGTGTTCGCATTTTATGATTTTTTATTTAATTAAAATCAATGTGGCTTCCAACTGCTGAAAGGTTAAGTTAACTTTATCAAAATCTAGCCATCCACACAAGCACTCACAGCAGCAGCAGTACCTTAAAGGGCCACTACCTGCCCATTGCTGTACTAGACTCTAGTCTATTACGTAAGCCCCTGCGAAGCTTTTAAAATTTACAACTAATTAGTCCGATAAGTTGAACAATGTTTGCACTCTGCCTTCGATTAATTACTTTTCACCACTTTAAAGCCAGACTATTTTATGCAGTGTTATTTGATTTGCAATCATTTTTAAAAAACCGAACCATTTGTTGTGTACAATATTCGAGTGGAACGCAGTCCCCTCGCCGATTATCCCCGTCTTACTTTAATTTGTCTGCCCACAAATGTGTTTTGGTTTTTTTTTATTTTTTATTATTTTACATCAATTTAATTCGCCCACCATAAATTGAAAACAGTTGCTCATAAATGTTGCATGGACCCCAAAGTACCCGCACACACACACGCACACACACAAAAGAGACAATTTTCAATTCACATTTTCACTCTCATTTTATGTCTGTTCATTTTTAATTGCCCTCAAAGCACAAAGAAAAAAAATCAGAAAGCCAACAAGAAAACACTAAAAACAACAATAAGGTGAAAATATTGCGCAAAAACAACAATAACAAAGCAGAGCATAAAATCAAACCGATATAAAAGACGAGCCACAAAATCTCAACGATTTATGCAAACTGAGTATCGAATGGGGGGGGGGGGGGTGGAGAGAAAGACGATTAAGCGATTAGGAGGCGATTTGCCGAATGAGAATGAAGTCCCATAAAATGTGATTATGAGTGGCAGAGTAGACGACAGATGTTTGAAGCTTAACTCAAACTCAAGGATACAAGATACTGTATCTTTTTATGCTTGTACTGCTCGTGCCACACACTCCAAACCAAAAAAAAACGCTACTCCTAACTGCATATCCTGAAAACAGGATAGCAACCTGATGCCATCCTTTGACTCAAGTTTCGTTTGAGAACCGCTTCCGTTGGCCCAGGAACTTCGTTCCCGTTCCCGACCAACACAACAAGCAAATGTGGCCAACGTCAATGAGCGCGGATTCATTCTGAAAAATGTTCAACCCATTTGGCATACAAAGTAGAGAGGAACAGCCAACGGAAAGTGGCTGCTTCTTGTAGTAGTAATTTTTATTGAGAAATCCAAAAGGAAGAGACCTAAACATCTCCTCGTCCTACCCTTCCTGCCCGAGAGCACCAGCCACGAGGAGGTTCGTTGTGTACACAGGGAATGGGAATGCTACGCTTGGTGCATAACAATGCACATTCCTCTACCCACCAACCGCAAGTCAAAGTCATGTATCTTAGAGATACGCCAAAGTATCTCTGGGCACAGTGGGACATTGAAGGTCTGAGGGGGGCTTTAGACTGGCGAAGACTACAAATTGCCTGACTGACCAAAAAAATAAAAAAACAGAAAAGACCTAACACCTTGCCAAAAAACAAAACATGTGTTGTTTCTCTCCGCCTCTCTCTGTCTCCCTCTCTGTCTCTCTCTCTGTTTTATTTACTCTTATACCAGCCACTTGTCCAACATGTTTGATGGCTGCATTTTGTACTCTTATATGCACAGCTGTTCGAACCTTGCAACATGTTGTGTATAAGAGAGTGGCTGAATGGTCTACAACATGTTGGTTAGAAGAGTCTACGAATAACGTTTGTATGTGTGTGGGGGGAGGTTCGATGGAATGTGCAGATCGTCGAACAAAGGGAACCAAAAAAAGAAGTGGTTGAGGGGGGACATGAACGTTCTTGTTCAAAGGGAAGTGTCAATATTGTGAAATAGCATTTATATGTACATTTCATCACAAAATATTAATAAATGATGATACCTTTGTCTAAGGGATAGTTTTTGGAACATAAAAGTCAAGCCGGAAAATGTATTAAAATACTCTGATCGTCCTGAAATCAATTTATAATTATGTACTTAATATTTTTTAGGGTATTCACAACCACCAGTTGAACTGTGGTGTTGTTGAATTAAAGAAAAGTTAAACTTTTTACAAATGAAGAGGGAAAATCAAAGAAAAATGTTCCAATAATGAAGGTTTAACTAGAGTTCAAAGAGATCTACGTAATGCTGACGCCAAAAAACTTAAAAGAAACCGTGGAAACGCGGGAACGAATGTCTTATAAGATAAAGTAAAAGAACCTTCTATTTTGAAACGAACCCCCAATATAAAAATCAAAAGCAGAGCAGCACCCAAGTCGCCGCTACCCTTGTGAAGACCCTTTTATGCCTTGGACTACTTAAAAAGGACTACTTTTTTGTGTAATTATAATAAATTTAATTACTTTTTGAGAAAATTTCTTTTTTTAGTGAGTTTGCGCCAGATGCTCCAGAGATTTTCTTACTTTTATATGGGGTGCATGGAACTATTTAAGTGACGTTCAGTATGCTAAATTGTGCACTCTTACTGGGTCATCTTTTTGAGCTCCTAAAGCATTAAATCGATTCATTTCATGCAAAATCATATTCCGATTGGATTAAGAAAGGACCTAACTATCCTTCCTAATATAATATATACACAGAGGTTGTATACCCTTGCACATTTTTGCTTAAATATTTTTAAAAATAATCTTTTTCCCACAACGACCCATTTTCCGACCGATTGTTCTGGGGTAGCTATATGATATAGTCATTCGATTTGGACAAAAATTTGTAGAATTAGTTCAAAGCATGTGAAACAAACAAATTCAAAATTTCAGGATTCTAACATTGAAAACAAAAAAGTTTTTCTAATTAAGATTGTTTTTCAGACCTATCTTTTGTATGGCAGCTATACCATATAGTTGTCCGATTTCCATCAAACTTGGCAGAATTATAATAAAGCATAGAAAACCTATAAATACAAAGTTTGGAGACGTTCCAATTGAAAAGAAAAAGTTTTTCTCACTAGAACTAGTTTTTCGACCGATTGTTCCTATGGGAGCTATAAGATATAGTCATCCGATCCGACATATTAGTAGCGGGCAGCAAAAAAAAGACTCTGTGCAAAATTTCAGCTCGATATCTTCAGAACTGAGAGACTAGTTTGCGTAGAAACAGACAGAGCTCGTAACCCTGATCGAGAATATATATAGTTTATGGGGGTCTGAAATGAATATTTCTTCAGGACAAAATTATAATACCCTTTGCAAGGGTATTCAAAAAAGGAAAATACTTTTCTTTCAAAAGAGGTTCGGTTCACAGTAAAGTAAAAGTCTGATTCGGTTCGGTTTAGACCGAAATCCCAACTAGTTTTGCAATCCAAACATAGTTCCCCATCACAGCACAACAGAGAACAAAGAAAGTCAAGCAGCAGCAAGAGTTTCTTATAAATTTACAAATTATAAAAGAAAAATATTTGTTTTGAAAACATTTCAATCAGATTGCAACAAAAATGGTAAACTCTTTTCATACACAGTCCTGCAAAACTATATCAATTTCATCTACATCAAAAACAGATTCAACCTAAATCCAGGCCATGAAAACTTTTCGACTCCCTCAGGCCAGGAATCCCTTGCAGCCTTTTCTTCCATTACTTGACTTTTCAGCAGCTTCGACAGCTGAAATCTTAACATCATTTTAATTTCCTACTCAAACTCTGCACAAACATCCGAGTGCAACCTCACTTTCAATGAAACTCCCCACAGAAATGAAACAAAGTCCATTAATTCAATGCAAACCATTCAAATGAAATCCATTAGAGTTTATATTTCAGCCATAAAACGCCCCAAAACTGCTCCACTAGGCTACCATACAACCGCTCTCCGTTTCCTCCCGCACATCCCCTCAGCTTCCCTAACATACACACACACACACACACGCGCACACACTCACAGAGCAGCGTAGGCCAAAACCCCTAGGCTCAATTTAAAACCATTCTGTGCACACAATGTCGGACTCCGGACTCCGGACTCCCTCAATGCCATTTTGAAAAGCTTATCCAAAAAATATTTGCATAAGATTCAAACTGCATGCAAGAAACGTTTTAAGGACTACCCCCACCCCCCATGCGCCCCATCAGCTGGAACTAAAGCCAAAAATAAAATGCAATTTACCAAAAATGAAACAAAATAACCGAGCCACCCTGTATGTAGCGCCTCCTCCTCCTTATGCCGGGCAAAAGTTTTGTTCAAGTTTTTGGCAGTCAAGTGTGGAGTTCATATTTGTGTTGAATTTCCAAGCCCCACCCCCCATCGCCGCAGCCCCGTTGCCCACTCAGTTGCCTAATTGTATGAAAATACTTGGATCCCTTTTCGGAATGAGAATTAAGGCTCAAAGTACATGGGTAATGCCTGAAACTAGCCCAAGGTGTCGCCGGGTCTACACTCTTGTGACTCTCACCCAGCAGGTGGCCAGGAGAACGACGGGGCAAGGGGGACGATCATTTGCTTACAATTTGAGTTATTGGCTGGGCATGACCAAAAAGAGTCGACTCGGCTGGGTGTGCAGCGAAGCATTTGACAGTCTTGGCATATGCAAAATTTACATTTGAATTAAATATTTGACACCAGCAGGCGGCAGCCGGCAGCCAACAATCCCAAATCTCTACTCCCACTTCTGCCTGCAACCCCAACAACCGCAATGACAGTCTCATGGAAGCCTTTGCCTTTGACTCGACTCTGGGTTTGCAATTTCTACAGATTAACTTTATCCCCCTTTTTTTTTTTAGGTGGCAGACATAAAGTTGCAAGTGCCCCCCCCCCCCCCCCCCCCCCCCCCCCCCACCACCACCACCACCACCATCAAAAGAGTGGACTTTGTTTGGGACACCAAAACAAAAAGGGTATACCAAAATCAGTTGGCATTTGGGTTGAAGTGGGGGGGGGGAGACAGAAACAGCTTCAATTCTGTTGCTCTCCGTTGCGGTCCGCGGGTTTGATTTATTCGTTTCGTTTCTCGAGGAATTGGAAAGAGATCTGATGATATGGGAGCTATACTATATAGATGTCCGATTCCGACCAAACTTAGTGCAATCATGCAAGAGCTTAACAAACTAACATGTAAGAATTTTGGAGTCGTTTCCATTTAAAACAAAAAAGCTGTTCTCAATAGAACTTCTTTTTCGACCGATCATTCCTACTGCAGCTATATGCTATAGTGAACCGATTTCAACAAAACTTTGTAGAATAGTGTGAAAGCATATCAAATACATAAATGACAATTTTAAAGACATTTCCATTGAAAACAAAAAAGTTTTTCTCACTAAGACCAATTCTCAGACTCTACTTTACTATGACAGCCATACTATATAGATGTCCGATTTCGACCAAACTTGGTAAAATCATGGGAAAGCATAGCAAACTAGTAAATACAAAGTTTGGGTGCGTTTCCATTGAAAACAAAAAAGTTTTTCTTACTAAAACTAGTTTCTCGAACGATCATTCCTATGGCAGCTATAACCTATAGTCAACCGATTTTGCCAAAACTTTGTAGAATAGTGTGGAAGCTTATAAAACAAATATATGCCAATTTTAATGAGGCTTACATTGAAAACAAAAAAGTTTTTCCTACTAAGACTATTTTTCTAACCTTACTTTTCTATGGCAGTTATACTATATAGTGGTCCGATTTCGATCGAACTTGGCAGAATCATGGAGAAGCATAGAAAACTAGAAAATGCGGAGACGATTGCTTTAAAAACCAAAAAGTTTTTCTCTCTAGAACCAGTTTTTCGACCAATCGTTTCTATGGCAGCTATATGTTATGGTCATCCGATCTGGCCGGTTCCGACGAATGTGCAGCGTATTTGTTTTAGAAGACTTCGTGCAAATTTTGGTCGCAATAGCTTTAAAACTGACGAAGGAGATAGCAAAGAAACAGACGGACGGACGGACAAGTCTAAATCAACTGCCGCTCGTCATGCTGATCAAGAATATATTTACTTTATGTGATCGGAAATGCTTTCTTCTGTGCGTTACAAACATCTGGACAATTTCAATATACCCACTGCAAGGGGATAAAAAGTTCGGCACGGCTCTAGGATAACCGGGACTAAGCTGTTTTCAATCCTGTAACGGATTGATGGTATGCCGTAGGGATTGCTTTGTTTTTTGAGTGTACTTTTGCACAAGCTAAATATACTCTGTGTACGTTGGGTACCAAATATCAAAATTGTAATGGCATACCAAAATCTTTGACAACTTAGAAAATTGGTCTTAGTTTCTGCTTAGCTCTGCTAGACTAGTGCAGGAATCCTAATTATAAACCCTGTCAGGTTTACTTTAAGCCATTATTAACACCGATCTGGCTTGAGGTGATCTCGAAGGGCAACAAACAGTTGGGAAAACAACTCAACAAACTCAAGTTTAAACCTCTTCTAACAATTCAAAAGTCCCTGCAGCCTTTGCTTGACTGTGAAGTCTGTACTGGGCACTCAAATGGCCACCTAACTGATAAAAGCCACCCTACTTTGCTAACAAGTCCACTGACCATTTCTGCTCCAACTTAAGTGCCCTAATCCCCAAAACACTTCAAATAACAAGGTCCAGCCTAATTTCGTCTCCAGTTGATATTCTCTTAAAAATTTCCAACTTTATTTTCTGTTTTCTTTCATCTGGGCTAGTTTTTAATTAAATCAAAATATTCCAAAATGCAGGGGATTTTGTGTGTGGGCGTGGCCTCAATGATCATTGCAAATGGCGAATCCCAACCCATGCCAATCCCAGGCTAAAGCAGCAGCATCAACTGACCAACGGATGGGTCAAATTACGAAACCCGTTTTAGAGTTCTGGTTTTCCACTTGCCGACTGTTTGTGTGTGTTTCTTGTCTGTGATTGGTGGAGAGGCCAAAAACATCTACCTGGGCTCAACAGGCAGGCCAGCAGGAGTCATTAAGTCACCACCACCACAACATCATTAATAAGGGACGAAAAAAAGAAGGGAAAAGGAGTAGAGAAATAAGACAAAGCATTGTCCTAATGGTTAACACGTCAAGGCTAATGAGCCGCAACGTAGATTAATTTGTGGGAAAGTCTCTGTTGAAAATTGTTTGTTTTTAGGTAACAGCCCAGCTGGCTGGCTGGCTAGCTGGCTGGCTTCTGTGTAGAATCTTTTAACTCATCAACGTAAATTTCATGATTTTATTAAAGTTTTCCATATTTTGAATGGCACCTGCCTGAGCGTAGGAGAAATCAGGGGCCGCAGCTGCTGCGGAAAAACTTCAAAAGATGCCATCGAAGTTCAAAACATACTTAAGTCAAAGATGATAATGCTGAGACCCAAAACACTTGTCGAACGATGGGACACACAAACAGACACACACACACACACACACACAGGCAACTTATGCTAATAGCGCGTACCAAAATAGAAGAAAAAACTCAACAAAAAAACGAGAAGTGAAAACAATTCATAAAAAATTTACATAACATTAGCGTGTGCAGGCGACCCCAAAGGGCACAATTAAAATTAGAGTGCGCAGGCGCAGCCGGAACACACATTTTTCAGTAGTTGCTATGGCGGGGGGGAGAGCGGACTCACATAGTTAAGCAGAAACAGGAACCTCTTAAGGACCCCCAAAAAGGTGGCAATAGATCATGGCAAAGAATGGGCCATGGCGCCACTAAAGGCGGGGCCAGTTGGGGGGGGCGCGACCTGTTGAGATCATAAATCAAGCACCATAATTGACTTGGTATTCATTAGAATTGTGAGTGGGTAGCTACTTAGGATGTGAGATGAGCTATGATGCAGGGGGCAAAGATGTTTAAATAGTTGGAATAGGCTGCCAGCAAATAGTTTCTATTTAAAGACTTAACTGAGCCAGTCAGGGTAGCTTCTTAATAGATGATCATTGCATTGCCCGGTCGGTCGGTCGGTCATCTCCGCTTCAATCTTTCAATTGCATTTGATATAAACAAGTCCACTCAAGTGAACTGTGATTGATGCAGGAATTCTAAAAAGCATCTTCCGCTTTTCACTTTTCATTCTAATTCCACTCCTTCCAATTCTCTGCAGGTATCGTTTGTGTTTGTGAGCAATTTATTACCTGCCATTTACCGTTTCTCAATATTAATTGCAGGGCAATTAATCAGTTTTACTTGCGTTCAACGAGGCGTATACGCATTCTCGCACCTCGCACCTCGCCCACACCCCCCCTCCAAGTTAATTTTGAATGAATTCAAATGGAAATTGGTAAATAAACACTCGAGAATTTGGGTCTTTAAGAATCAACTAACCGGCGCGTCGCCTGCCTGAAGTAGTGTGAAATCGGAAATGTTTGCCTGTCGTTTCGTTGTTCCGCACAGGACGTGGCAATAAAATGCATCGCCAGTTTCCCTGCTGCCCTGCCCTGCCCCGTTCGTGTCCTTGCTCCATCCATGTTATTTTCTTATTACGAAATATTTTCCCCATTTTCAAGTTTTCCGCTCCCGCTGTTTCCCTTGTCTTTTAGTCAATAAAACTTTTTGATTTCCGCTCGAATAGACGAAACTTTTTAATGCGGATGTTCCGGCAGCGAAATAAAACAGAAAAATCGAAATCAAATCAAATTGAATTGAAGACAAAACAAAAGGGAGCCCAGAGAAACGAATTTAAATGTGGAATTCTGTGCAAAGCAACACCTGCCAAATCGCCCCAAGTTCTCGATTTAATTCAATTGGATTAGTCGCTTGTCCACACTCACACACACACACACACACGCGCGCGCGAGTGGTGTGAATGATTCGCCCGTCAGGGACAGTCTCCGGTGGGGCTTCCATTAAGCATTTAAGTAAGTGCTGCTATTAATGCACCCCTATTAGTCGAGTGTCTTTTGTATAATTGTTGAAATCAAAACAGGCAAACACAAAACAAATTGAAATAAATGAATGAACGGCGACTAATGCCAAAGCCAGACAAAGTCCAGAGAAAAAGTTGCATTGGCATGATTAATGAATTGAGGGACACACGCAGTGTTGTGCCTGCCGATAGCTGGACAATGTTTGCTTTTGCGTTTCCCTTACTTGGCAAACTTTTCAGATATTTCTTGTTATTTGAAGACAAGGAGGCTGTCAATTGGTTCTTAATTGTACTGATTGGATGCAAAATGGTCCTTTATGGAGTTGGTAGTGGAAAACAAACTTGAACCCGTCCCGACCCGAGCTATTCCGTCACCTCTGGATACCAAACACCAATTTTCAACTCAGTACCGTCTCGTCCCGATACCGCTCCGGCCAGATATTAAGAATTTATGCGCTCTCACCAAAATCTGAAACAATCTGTTTCCTTCTAAAACCTGTTTTTATACTCTGTACCGTAGGTACATAGAGTATTATAAGTTTGTGCAAAAGTATGTAACATCCAGAAGGAAGCATCTCCGACCCCATAAAGTATATATATTCTTGATCAGCATCAACAGCCGAGTCGATATAGCCATGTCCGTCTGTCCGTCTGTCTGTCTGTCCGTATGAACGCACAGATCTCAGAGATGGTAAGAGATAGAGGTTTGACGTGTATGGGACATATGCTTCTTATGTCTGCAGGCAGATCAAGTTTTATTTTCAATTTTGGCCACGCCCCCTCCCGCCCCCGCAATTTAGAAAAAACGTCATATCTCCCACAGTTTTGAAGATAGATGGCTTGTTCCTTCTGGACATATTTAGTTATTAGAATAACTTATCGATCCGCCGAAGGAATGAAGAAGATCGGATGAACGGTTTTCGAGTTATGATCAAAAGGCAAAATTTCGTGGTACAGAGTATGTTATAGTCGGGCTTGACCGACTTTCTTTCTTGTTTAACATGGGTAACTCGAGACACCCCACTACTTGGTATATACTATATAGATTTTCTGTATACCTCAAACGCCGTCCTCTACACATCACAAGTCGCAAGGAGTGGTACAACCTTTCCCACAGCAGAGCCATCAATATTCTTCAATACCTTCATGTATGGCTCTAAGCTTGATGAACGAGAGCGTAAGTTAAAGTCCGACTTCAAAATACCCGTTACTCAAGGCAATTAGTGTTTAATAACCTCATGCGGCTCAGAAAAGTATGCAACGTTTTTTTAACTCTGCCATTTATTATCCGATCTTTATGAAAATTTGTGAGATTGTACATATTGGCCACATGCACTATACTGCAAAATCTGAGCTCGATACCTTACAAATTGTAGGAGATATTCAACATTTTTTATTGCGGGGGCGGAAGGGGCGTGGTCAAAATTTGAAACAAACTTGATCTGCCTGCAGACAATACTAGCTTATATCTAAAATTTGGTTGCTCTAGCTCTTCTAGTCTCTGAGATCTAGTTGTTCATACAGACGGACAGACGGACGGACAGACGAACATGGCTATATCGACTCAGCTGTTGATGCTGATGAAGAATATATATACTTTATGATATCGGAGATGCTTCCTTCTGCCTGTTACATACATTTGCACGACTTTAGTATACCCTTTTTACTCTACGAGTAACGGGTATAAAAAGTAGAAGGACGCGATACCGGATCATCTATGGAAACAAGTCTGCTCGCTCACTGGCCAGACCAGGCACAACCACCGAGCCACCTTTCCAATAAAATCACGAAAGGACTGTCTATGGCTAAGCTCAGGGAATAAAAAACTAGTGAAACCTGATTTTACTATGCCCCCTTTCGTACTACAATCAGGAATGCAAGCCAGTTCTAAGCCGAACCGAACCGCTTATGCCAGCTGGTGAACCGAACCGGCTTCCTTTCAGTAAAGAAACATTTCGGTTCGGTTCACTTCTTTGACGAGTTTGAAGACGTCAAACGCCAAGTATGTTCCAAGCTTATCTATATCAAAAAGTCTCCTCCTTAAAACAAATTTGGATGCCATCTACTTTCTCTGCTCTCACTTTAACATCCTGGCCTTTTACATTCCACATTTGTCTGTGCACTTGAAAATCATACACCCCCGCCCCCCCAAAAGAATACCAATTCATACCACTTGTCCCTCTTTGCCCTAAATACTCAAACACAACCTCTGCCAAATAGTTGAAATAAAACAAAGATCAAATTCAAGGGAAGTTGCTTCGTCCCCCTCTCCCGAAGGATAATAATAATAAATCTTTAAAAGGTATTTAACCTCAGAAAACAAAACAAGGCGCAAGCAGTGAAGTCGGAGCATCACTTCCGATTCCTACATTTGCGCACGCGTCCCCGTGTCGACCGTTCAATGAAAACATCTGTCCCGGCGGTACGCAAACGATTTGCCCCTCAATCAGTGCGCTTCCTGCCGGGACAACATGTGTGTGTGAGTGTGCACAGTCCTTTTGTCCTGGTCGTGCTACGCGTGCTGTAGCCAGCAGATGCTCCCGAAAACACTGACACAGAGCAAGAGAGAGCGAGTTGAATATCGAAATGATGGCCCAAAAATTTGCACAGTCGCAGTCAAATTTGACAGTCAAAGGATTTCTTTGGAACCATTAAGAAATTGCTCATTACGATAATCCACAATACGACAGCTGCCTGGGTGGTTCCTCATTTAAGCCATTTAGCATCAAAGTTGCACTCAATCAGTGTTAGCACGAAGCCAGGAGCAGAGTACGTGCCTCGTCACAGCCATTAGCAGGCGGAACAAAGCAACAGCAGCCGAGTTGAAAGCCGAGACGAGACAAGACAACACGGTAAGCACTTTTCGAGTGCCACAAGTAATTCCAGGCCAGGAATCAGCTTAATCCAAACATGTACACGTTCCGTCGCATGATGCGGGGGGAGGCGTGGAGAGTGCACTCCACATCTCGTTATCGCATCGCATATCGCTTATTACCCTCGCAGCTGGAAGCGTCAACACTTTCCATGCTTACCCTTGCACTTGCCGGATATGCTTGAGATGATGTGCTTGCTTTTTGGTCTTCCTATCAGATTCCAGCTGCACAGCATCCTCCACATTTAATGCCCTGTGCGTTTCTTCCGGTGTGTTTGTGCCCTGGCTTTGTCTCTTACTCGTACTTAGCTCTCGCTTTTTCGTTTTTTCGTTCGTCTTCGGTTTCAGTGTTCATCTGCTCAGCTTCCTCCACCCAACATTTCAGGTTGGCACGAGCGAAAACTCTGGCATTATTCACTTGGACTCTGGCGCTGATGTGCCCCATTTAGTTGGCCCTTCTTGTATTCTAAGCTTAAGTGCAGTTAAGCGTGTTAATAACGCCGTTTTGTTCCCTCCAAAAGAAGCTGCGGCAACACAGAGGGGAGAAGATGCTTTAGGGAGGAGACTGCAAGAATTGGACAAAATGTGCTGGGAATTGTTGGCAAACTAAACGCTAATGGAAAGCATATTAAATGGTCGAAAGTTGGTTTAATTTAAAATTAAGTTTAATTCAGTTGAAATGTTTTTAATTTCATTAGGTTAGAACACATTTCATAGCATGCTTTTTGGGGGAGCGAATTCTAAAGGATCATTGATTGGAGGATAACCTGTAACTACTTTTACCATGAACAGAACAGCTTTCACTTAGCAACTTCGTAAAATCAACGATTTACAATTTCTTAAGCTAAGCTTCGCTCAAACTTATTGAAAGAATCGGAACTAAGCTGCTAGCAGCTGGTCTACAAATATTGAATATGGTTGAACCGCATTTCTGTAAAATCCATAGATATTTTAAACAGTAGATAATTGAGTCTCTTTGTCCTGTTTCTCTTGACCCTAAAAGGTATGAAAAACATCGAAATTGCTTTTGCTCAAGCCTAAAGCTCTTTCATTTGGTAGCGTCAGCCTAAAAGCTCTAACATTGCATTTTTAAGAAAATAGAGGAAAGTTAAGTTAAAGAAAAGTTTTCAAAACAATTTTACAGAAATCAAACCAATTTTTCTCAATAATATTTCTTTTTTGACTCTACTTTTTTATGGCAGCTATACTATATAGTGGTCCAATTTCCACCAAACTAAGTGGAATCATGAGAAATCATAGCAAACTAAGAAATACAAAGTTTGGAGGCGTTTTCTTTGAAAACAAAAAAGTTTTTCTCACTAGAACCAGTTTTTCGAACGACCATTCCAATGGCAGCTATAACCTATAGTCATCCGATTTTGACAAAACTTTGAAGAATTGTGTGAAAGCTTATAAAATAAATATTATCCAATTTTCAATAGGTTTACATTGAAAACAAAAAAGTTTTTCTTACTAGGACTATTTTTCTAAGCTTACTTTTCTATGGCAGCTATACTATATAGTTATCCGATTTCGACAAAACTTGGTGGAATCATGGAAAACCACAGCAAACTTGTTAACTCGGAGTTTGGAGACGTTTGCTTTGAAAACAAAAAAGTTTTTCTCACTAAAACTAGTTTTTCGATCGATTGTTCGTATGGCAGCTATATGTTATAGACTTCCGATCCGGCCGTATCCGACAAATGTGCAGCGTATTTGTGCCAAAAGACTTCGTGCAAAGTTTGGTAAAGATAGATTTCAAACTAACGGAGGAGATAGCATAGAATCAGACGGACAGACGGACAAGGCTAAATCAACTCAGCTGGTCATGCTTATAAAGAATATATATACTTTATGTGTTCGGAAATGCTTCCTTCTCAGGAACTCAGTATCCTGAAAATTCTTGATTCAAGTACGAAACTTCTGCATCTTTCTCCTAGTGGATACATTCTTGATCCAAGTACCAAATTCCTAGCGCGGTATGACTATATTTGTTGAGCATAATCTCAACCCAACTAATCCACTCAGGGATGAATAATAAATCACCTCCAATTATAAATTCAAAACCAATAAAAGGAAGTGCCCACTTCTAAACCCAACCGAACCGCTCTTCCAATCCAATTAAGACTCGGATAATATTTCCATTTGCTTCATAAATTTCAAAATCATATGCTTCATTCACCTTTTCTGCCCACTGACCTGTTATGGCATAGATAAAAGCCCACATTTATGCTTACGGCCCTTCCCTTCATTCACGTAATTAGATTTTCGAGCCAAGCCTTGCAGTTTTTGTATGTGCGGAAACTTTGCCGAGGTAAACAGTTTTCTTGTTTTTTTTTTTTTGGCTGCTGCACTTTCTAATTAGTAAGCCGCAAAATATGAGCTTGGCCACCAGCTCCCTGACTCGCTCTCCTGCACCCAGACATCCCAAACTCATAAATCCATGGTGAGCGGTCCAATGAAGTATAACCTCCATAAGGGCAGGAGCAGAGTTTCAATTAGATTTCAACTTACAAATCAATAAACCAACTTTTCCAACACAATTCATTTAACGCACATATGTGTGCACCTGGATTGGAGAAGGAGGAAATCGAAGCCCAGCCGGTCCGGCCAGGAGCAGACGAATTGAGGCCGTCGCCAACGCCGCGTGTGCAACTCGACACCGGAACAAGTGGCAGACGTAGGAAGGCGGATGAAGGGAAGGTGCAGGAGGGACACCATCTATACCGCTACCACAGTATGCCCTTCATATTATGAATGAGCTACAGTGGAGACTGGGTAAATGGAGAAGCGGTTTGACGTTGCCTTTTGAAAGCCTTCTTACTTGAAATGCAAGGCTGGAAATATCTTCAAATAAAACGAAGTGCCAAGTTATCGTGCTTCAACTAAGAATATTGTCTACAAATGACACCGTTGGCGGTTCACTCTAACTGTTTACCACTGTATGTAGCGTATACAAGCCAAATGAAGCGATGCTTCCTCACTTGCGTCGTCCTCCTACTCCTCCGCGGCGCAACCACCACCGCCGCTCGCCTAAAGCGCAAAGTGTGTTTAATGCTCGGCGTGGAAAACATTTGGCGGCTTTATCGGGTCAGGCACGCGCAAGAGGGCAACATCAGGACAAGGGCAACATCATGGACAATGAGCTCGACATCCTGTCGAGGGAATCGGGGCACTGCATTAATTGGTTCACTGATTTTTTATGGCCAACTGGCAGACAACAACAACAACAGCAGCAGCAACAACAAAAGGCTCTTGTTTAACCTGTCGACCGCAGGCGCAGGATAATCGAAGAGTTGCTGCATGGAGCTGGGGCCAACAACGAAGCGCAAGCTGGCCACATTTGTAGCAAGATGTAGTCTTGTTGATAAAAATCAAAATACAAAAAAAAACACATGCATACTCCAGTGGCAAGGATGCACCGCCTCTCACTGGCCTCAGCTGCCATGGCTAACGAGCGGAAAAACGATATTACAAACCCCATAACTCGTGCCCCGGCCAAGACACGCTTCTGGCACAGCAGCCGCCGCATCCTTGCATCCCAATATCCCAGCATCCCTGCATCCTTGCAGTGGCAGATGAAAGCGACGAACAAATCTCATTAAAACTGAATCGAAATGGTAATTTGAGTTGTTCACAAACAGATCCTGGCAAGCAGTGCAAGATTGCGATTGCCGATTGAGTTTGATAGCATAAAACAGGCTGAGGTCTCACGTGTGTCTGTGTGTGTGTGTGTATGTGTGCCAAGGACTCTGTTTGCCAAGATGTCCATGAACAGAAGGCAGCAACAAAAAGGAAAGAAATAGGCACAGGACATGGAAGGGGACGCAAGGTGTGATTTGTGTATTCGGTTTCTCAAATGCGGGC
Organism: Lordiphosa fenestrarum; assembly: GCA_035044985.1. Taxonomy (NCBI): domain Eukaryota; kingdom Metazoa; phylum Arthropoda; class Insecta; order Diptera; family Drosophilidae; genus Lordiphosa; species Lordiphosa fenestrarum. The sequence goes on along the minus strand of JAWNNO010000849.1, from coordinate 698,103 downwards.
AGGTGGTTTTTACTGTGTTTGTGCGACTGAAAGGGGGGGTGGGGGGGAGTAGGGAAGAAATTTGATTTGTCATTGATATGAATGACATGGCTATCTACTTGAGCCTAATTGCAAACTATTTGCAATATCCTAGAAATTGCCAAAGGGGGTATATGCATTTTGCATTTGCTGAGTTTATCTGATACATATTAGCTATTTATCTAACAGAATCAAGTCTGTTTAGAAGTATTTCCATTCAATATTTGCTTTCCATACTGCCGGTTTGCCTAATTCTTCGAAGCATTTCTCAGTTATTTCAGATCAGATGACATTTGATTTGAAACCTATCATTCTAAGTATCAGGTTTGCAAAATTCTATCGGGAAATGTGGAAACTTCGCAGAAACTGTTCAACAATGACTGTATTCTATTCAACTCTTTAAGGCACAATTTCTCAAAAGTTCCGTTTGGCTAACCACCGGTCAAATTTGTTGCTCCCGATAACGATAAATTCCACTCGCTACAGCAGTGTGACCAGACAGTGTTAACGAATTCGCTATTTTTGTTACGTGTTTATAAATGCTAAAGGATGTTGCTGGCAATTTTCTGGCAGAAACAAGAACGAAAGTCGGTCAAACCCGACTATAACATACACTGTACCAACGAAATTATACGCTCAGCATAAATTTAGATGCTGCAGTAGCAGTTGAAAGCAGCGCTGCTACTACGCTGCAGCAGCGAACAGTCTTTTGATCATAACTCGACAATCGCTCATCCGATCCGCACCATTCCTTTGGCGGGTAGATAAGTTATCATGATTACTAAATATGTCTAGAAGGTACGAACCATCTATCTTTAAAACTGTGGGAGATATGACGTTTTTTCTAAGTTGCGGGGGCGGGAGGGGGCGTGGCCAAAATTTAAAATAAACTTGATCTGCCTGCAGACATAAGAAGCATATGTCCCATACATGTCAAACCTCTATCTCTTACCATCTCTGAGATCTGTGCGTTCATACGGACAGACAGACGGACATGACTCGGCTGTTGATGCTGATCAAGAATATATATACTTCAAAGGGTCGGAGATGCATCCTTCTGGCTGTTACATACTTTTGCACAAACACAAATACTCTATGTACCTACAGAGTATAATTATAATAAAGTTTTTAATATAATTTAAAATTCAGGGCTGAAAGAATAGTACTTAATATAAGATTTTTGTATTTGAGCTAAGAACTTTCGTTCTTATCTTGCTTTTTAGACCTTTGGTACTTAATTCAAGTACAATGTTCTTGGTTTTCTTTCAAGTGTACCACCATAGATGGAAAACACCATGGAGATGGGTTTGCTTAGACTGGATTTACACGGTGAAGCAAACTTCATGAAGTTCTCTCAGTAGTCGAGTGAATCATGTGAGATTCTTAAACTTTCCTTTATAAAACGTATTCATTTTGCCTTGAATATTCCGCCTACTAGGAAGTTTATGAAGTTTGTTTCACCGTGTAAATTTAGTCCTTTAGGCTATTTTCACTATAAGTGCGTTAAGCGTTAATAGCTAACAATCAGCCTTTTTCCCATACAAAAAAGCCAAATGTTGGCTATTAACGGCATAGCGCACTTCTAGTGTAAATCTGTTTTTAGTTTGCTTGGGCGAAAGTTTACTTTTCGAGCCATTAGTTTCAAACGCATTTTCATTTCATGATCGAGCTCAAACTGGGTAAGATATAAACCAACATACATGCCAACATTTGTGGCTCTATCCCTTAGAGTCACTGAAATGGACAGGTTTATAAAGACAGACAGACGTTTTATACAAGAAAATAGTCGGAAATCAAGCATAGCTAAATCAGTTTGGGACCTTGCAGAATAAAGTTAATGTTCACATCAACACAATAATTGAGAAAATTTAAGTGCGCTTGAAGTCAATTGATATCTAAATATATCTTAAAATGCAAAGTCAGAGAAACTACATTTCTTGCATCAAACCAAATCAGACATTCAAAGAGCGCAAGCCACATCGCATTGAGTTAGACTTTGAAAAGGGATTAAAAGTTGAGACTTAAATAAATTCGATTCAAATACTAAACTACAGCTCATCTCACAGTTGATCTTACACCCAAACTCCTTGCGATTCACAGACATTGCCTTTTGCTTTACAGTAATTCACTTATTTTAATTAACAATTCAAATGGAAAACCACAAATCTAAAATTACCATTGAGTATGTCATTCGGATTTCGAGAAGATTATGAAAAATTACATTTGAATTGACAACTGAAATAAATTTGATTTGATGAAATTTTGAAATTATTTTGTCAACAATTGCCGGCAACCCGTATAATTGGGCCCGCCCGCCTGCTTGGCATATTGATTGATTGCCCGATGCGTAAGTTTAATTAAATGATGCACTTTAAGCACTTTTGCGTTTAATTAGTTGTCATGGGGAAAAACACTTTGCCACTTTTCCACTTGACAGTTTGGCAAACGGCAAACTCTTTACGATAATTAGCATTTCTGGGTACAGGCGGAGCATAAAAAATAAAATAAAAGACATAACAAGTTTCAGTTACCATTTTGTTTTCAGTTTTTATGCCAAGTCTTAAATTGATTTTGGCACCTGAGAAAACTGCTGAGAAAAGTTTTTCGAGAGAGCAAACTTGGGCGAAAAGTTACTCCGAAAGGGGGAAAACAGAATTAAACATTAAGTACTGATAGGGATAGGTCGAAAGATGGTAAATTTATAATCAAGGCATAACAACTGGGCCCCCAGGTCGTATACGCAACTTGTGCAGTTTATTGAAAAACTTGCTTAATTTATGATGGCCAGCCACAGAGAGAGAGAGAGGGAGAGAGAGTTTTCTTCCTGTTCCTCCTTTTCTGTGTGTGTGCGTGTGTGTGTGTGCATGCCAACCATATGACAAGGCCATCAAATTATGCAAAGAATGCGCCACAAATGCCATAAACAATTCCTGGAAAATCAACTCTGTGAGGCGAGGGACACTTAAAATCCAATTGAGTTAAAAGTGAGGCGTACACACACAATTTAAGGGGGAGGCGTGGCAAAGTAAATTGCAAGTACAGTAAACTTTGCGGGGTCACTTAGGTTTCGACAAATCTCCTGGTTTTATTTCCAAAAACATTCAGCGTCCCTCTTAGCCAATAGCCACCGTCTACAGTTTGCCCAAGAAAATCTACCCATTTCGAGTTGAATGCGCGCGAATTATATGGACCGATTACCCTGGCTGGATTCTATACGGACTACCCAGAGCAACTTGGACATCCTGCCGTGTATGGCCAGGGCCAAGTGAAGAGAGAAAAAAAATTAAACAGATGTACAGCAGGGACGACTCGGCTCGCTCTTTCCTTCTCGTCCGTTCACAAAAACCTCTTAATGGCGCCGTAATCAAAAGTCATTATGTCGAAGAGTATCAAGGACATCGACATTGGTTTAATGGTCGTGCTGCCTGGCAATTCAAGGGTGAGGGATCACAGACGACCGTAAAGCTTACAAATGGAAAATTACGCGTATTATGACCACAAGTACACACAGCGAGATGTGACTTAGAAAAGGGGAGGTACAACAACAGCAACAACAACAAAGGGGCACGTCCCGGGCCCAGCCCTCGCTTTCTTATTAATTTGTTTGTCAAAAGCGAATGAAAACGAAATGCACGCAGGAAACGGCAAAAATCCGCCACATCATTCTGGCCCATCATCCATTTGCCTTGTTAATGGCAAGCAACAGGGGTTGCCTTTTGCGTTCAGGATAATGCTGCAGCAGCAGCAGCAACGATTAGTCGTGTATTTGGGAAGGGAGCCAGCCAGAGGCATGAGGGTCAACTAACCCGCGGATTAGGTTCAACTGCACGCACATCGTCATGAGACGGCAAGTATTCCTCAGAACGGGCGGAGGAATGGGGAAACTTGGCTTGGGGTAGAAACCAAACAAACCAAATGCAGTTGAAGCATGCGTAGATCCTTTGCCGGGCTGCCGCGACACGTGCTGGGGGCACAAGACGTGAGATTAGTTGTTGGAATTAGGAAATTCTTCACAAGTCGGAAAGCAAAGGAATTTCTGCAATGGACTCATAATGAAGAGGGAAGTAGGGAAAGGAATGTATACTTAAGCCATTAATGCCACATGGGTTACTTAGATTTTAAAGTCAAATCTGCATAAGATTTTGATAATTATCCATAAGTTTGAAAAGAGACCAAATGATGGCAGAGTTCCCCTTTGACAGGAATTTGACTGCAGTCATAAGGAATTAGAGAGATTGGATGGATTTCTCTTAGTAGGCGAGAGAATCAGGTGAGATTCTAAATCTTTTCTTTATAAAACGTATTAATTTTGCCTTGAATATACCGCCTACTGGGAGAACCTTATGAAGCTTGTCTTACAGTGTAAATCTAGTCTTAGAAGAGCAACCACGGAAGGGGCTCTGACACTCGAAGGAACTGAACTTGGGGTAGCCGAACCGGGAATGAAAAGGTTTGAGTCTATGTGAGAATATACTAGCATATTTCAAGCCAAACTATGTGATATTTCCCGATGTGAGGAAGAGTCTGTCCCTACGCTGTATACCGGGACACAACAGCTTGGATTGACAACGCAATGGTAAGATTACAACCCTACTTCGGCATAGGAGAACCACACCAGTACGGAGCTCCTTAGAAAGTCAAAGAATTCGCTTCGTGGGTAAACAGCAAAAGATCTAATAGTGCAAAAGAAACCTCTAAAGGTTTCAGAAATTGATCCAACAAGGAAAGAATGACCTCAGGATCCTGACAGGGCTCTACACAGGCACTGCCGACTGCGGTGTCACCTGTACAAGTTGGGAATAACAAAACAGATGGGAAAAATCATGTTCAGAAAATAGAGAACAAATGTATCGAATGTTCTTGAAATGAGCACAGTTTAACCCCATCACAGAAAATTATAAGTAGCCGTTCAGATGTGCTAACTCTCCTCTATTGTTTACCTTTTACTCGTAGAGTAGAAAGAAAAGGCAGAAGGAAGCATCTCCAACCCCATAAACTATATATATTCTTGATCAGCAACAACAACCGAGTCGTTATAGCCATGTCCGTCTGTCCGTCCGCATGGAACACCTACATCTCGGAGACTAGAAGAGCTAGAACCACCAAATTTTGGTTGTAGACTTCTATTGTTCTTACGCAGATTAAGTTTATTTCAAATTTTTTGCCACGCCCCCAACATTTTTAAAGATATCAAGCGCATATTTTGCAATGCCCAATATTTACAATCCATAAAGTTGGGATAATAAATGACAGAGTTATAAAGGTTGGCAAAAACGTTGCATACTTATCTGAGCCGCATGCGCTGTTAGCTAACATAATGTTGAAATATTCAAATTAATGTTAATGCTCTGTTAATTAACATAAGGAGTTGCTATTAAACATAAACGGGAGTAACGGGAATATCGAAGTCGGGCAGAGCCGCCTCTAACTTAGGCTGCCTTTACCACAGTGCGACACATGAGACTTGACAGTCAAGTGCGCTTACAAGTTAGTTGTTTCAAATGCAAAAATCTCTTCAAATTCAACTAGGTTATCATGTCTCATGTGCCGAACAGTATAAAGGCAGCCTTACGCTCTCGTTTTGAGTTCAAAATGTTCTTAAAAACGGAACATATCAACTCGTATCAAGAAAAAATTCATTAAGTGAAAAATGGTTCTTGAAGTGAGATAAGTTTGTTGACCACGAATATGCTCATATTTTCTTCTCTCTGTGTAGAATGGAGATTATCTCATAGAATTAACCTAAAATAAAACCCATTGGGGAATCATATTGTAACCTCGGATTATTGTTTACTATAAGAAATCATAAAATTCTGTCACTTGCAAGAATCACTTCAAATGACAACTGATTCATTACATTCTGAACTACTTTGAGTTGATTTGAGAGGCAGCTAGGTAAGATGTGAGAGAATAATCTTAAGAATTTCTGAGATTTCAGTTGCTTTCATTAAAAACTGTCGGTAAAAAAAACCTGCGTTAGCAAATTTCATTTATAAGAATAAAACACATCCACTCCCACATTCCCCGGAATCACCTTAACCTATAACTCATAGACCATTGAGTCAACTCATGATTGAGCATTAATAATTCCCAAGAAAATGAGTTCATGGAAAGCAAAATTTATCAAAATCCTGACCGCTTTCCGTTGAAAAGTTGTGTATGAACAATTCATGTTGGGGGGAAGTTCATTTCAATGAAATTTTCAAAAGTTTATTATATTATAAATGGGAACACCCAAGTACAGCCCCCCCCACTCACATCCAATTACTGTAAAACAGCACAACCACAGGGTGGGTGGCTACCCCTCTTCGTCATGGCATCAACTTATAGCCAAATGATTATTGAATTTGAATTCACTTTGTTTACCTTCCCGGCCATCGAAACAAACTCTCGTGCAATCGTCCGAAAATAGACCAGGTTGCTCAGTTGGTTGGTTACCTGGGGACGCGCGTAAGATGCAAAAGCAAAAGCACACGAGCAGATGACGTCACGAGGAAACGCAAATCGTAGGCGTGCGCCTCTTAAGGTGGCGCTAACGTCATTGTCTAGATCCGATAAGGCTTATTTATGTTTGGGTATTATATATATATATTTTTTTTTGTTTGCGGATTCGAACTAACTGCATCATCGCTGAGGCAGCCATGACGCCACACACGGATAACGTACATATAAATCTGTCTCCCGGTGGGCGGTCGACAATTTCAAGTGCAAAAGTGGCGAAAGAAAATCGAGCGAAACTGCTTGGTTGATTGACTTGTTTGGTGTACCACAAGATTTCCACTCTTTATGGGATTTCTCTTCTCTTCTTTTTTTGTGGTTGTCTGGGGGGGTTCTTTTATTTATTTGTATTTAAGGCGAATTGCGCTTTGTTTTTACTACGCCCCCGCCGTCCACCATGAAAGTGGCCACAACTGGAGGAAAACTACATAAGATCTCGGCACTAAATTGAAAACAAATTTGTACATTTTTGGGTAATTCCCGCTGGATGCGTGTTTAATGTGTGGGCCAATCAATAAAGTTGAAAGAGTGGAAAAATTAATGGACTTTGATTCAATGTTTGGTTACGGATACGCCACAAGACGGAAACTAGTGGAGAGTACACAAGTCCAGGGGGCGATTCCCAGGTCGATTTTCTGCGCATTTTCGTTATGCAAGGTCAATGAAGAGGTGGACTGAGTAGAGTTTTGGCATAATTGCAATTGAAATTCGTAGCATCTCTCATTAACTAATCCAAATATCGCTTATGCTCTGCCAGTGTTGATAGCTCACTATGCTCCCTCCCATTTACTGAAAACTAATTCAGATTGGAATCAATTTACAATCTTCTGCATTTTATGTAGGGCAAGTGTTGATTTGAGAAGTCAACGCATCTTCCTACTCACCTCTGACCCATTAAGCTCCCATGGCTATTGAATGGGATTTTCTTATAGTGTTATTTGTTTTGTCTAACATATCACATGCTATAAATTACTCCTGCTTGACGTCGACAAAAATTGTTATAAAAAGAAAAATCGAATTACTTTTTCAACAATTTCATAAAATTTTATGTCTCGCAGGTTCGTCTGCCTTTTGGGGCCCCTTTGTTTGTTTTCATAAACAGAGATAACTTATTTTTCAATAAGAATATTTATGAATTATTAAGTTGTCGATTTGCCGGCATTCATGGTTCAGCTGGCTGGTTGTGACGCAAAACTAGTAAATTTTGAACGCTGCCTTAAATCGATGATGGCCTGCGAACAAATGCTGGCCATATGCAAAAACAACAACAACAACAATAGGTAGGTGGTGGTGGAGGAGTCTGCTCCTCAAACTGGTCGGAGGGTTTTTCATTCAGCTTTCCATTTGCTGCCCCAGTGCAAACACACAAATCAATTGCGAATATTTGGCCAAAGTGCAAAATTTCACACCTCATGTGATGACTATAAAAATATAATATGAATATATATACACACAAGTAGATATATTCATTCTAAGAGCAAACAGTCGTTAAAATAACCACAGGATATTTACCAAAAAAAAAAAAATAAAAAAGAAATTGTCGAAGAGTTAACTTAACAATCGAATAATGTATACAAAGACTGGGTTCTTAGAACCATCTTTAATCAACAACGCAGCCATTTTCAGTTTATTCAATTTTTAACCTACTTTCAATTGTTTTTAAATTCTAGCGCCTTAGCTGGCGCCATCTAGACGCAACAAAAGAAACTTTGTGCTTTAGTCAGCCACAGCTGGAGCCACCACCAATCAAAGTAAAGTTTCTAGATATGAACAACAGTTGTGGCCTGTCGAATGTGCCTGATTTCAACATGAACCACAGATGGCGCCAGCTCCGTAGTGAATTTTTTTTAAATTTGAAACGATATAAAAACAAAATACTTTAAACCCTATTTGCAAAAGCTTTTATTACAATATTGGAAATTTTATGAAAGGGACTTTTCTGACTTCTACTTTGAAGCAATGCAATTGACTAGTGTTTAAATGATGATTTAATGAGACTATCGTTCCGTCAAGGAAATGCCACCAAAAATCTTCTGGCAACGTCTCACAAACTGTTTAATTTGAACTTAAATTGCCGATTTAAGCCTTTAAGCCTTTTTTTACGACAATTCGAGAAAAAAAAACGTATTATTGACTTGGAGTAAACGGATTAAACCATGTTTTTGGCACTAATCTTAACACTTAGCAGTTTATTTATGACTTATTTTGACAATTGTATTTAATATCTTATCTTATCTAATCCACTTTTATATTCAAATTGAAATGAAAGAACCACTTAAGTCAAGTGTTAAAGGTCCAAAAATACTAACATTTAGGATCCCATCATAAAATCAATTGCAATCTTTTGCTGATAATAGCTGAACCCAAACAAAAACTGTGAAAAATTTGAACTAGAACAACGGAACCAAATCGCTTTTGTTTATTCCATTGAATGTGCACGATACGGGAACTCATTATTTTATGGCCTCATTTGTTAATTGTGGGGTCAGAAATTAATGAACAAAGAGACAACCTTCTGCCCCTGCTCGCAGCATTGGTGATGGAGTTGGAGATGGAAGTTCAAAAAACAGTACTTAAAACTATGTAAGGGCAGGATTGTAAAGAAACCAAATTTGAAGCCTTCATCTGAAATGTTACCACTGAGAAGTGAAAAGATCCTAGAATAATACCTTCATCATACAATGCGAAACGGACATTTGTAGACATATAAAGAAGCAGCCAAAGGAAGCCTCAAGGGTATAAAGTTTCATGTTTGTCTTGTTGGAACATAAAAGTTCACACACCCAAGCAGGTACTCTGCGTCAATGTTACCCTTTATACATACTTAAGGTGTACAACATCATAAACTGTGGAAAAACTGGCAACCTTTGTAAAATTGTAGAGTTGATGAAGCAGTTTAAGCTCAAAAGCTTGCAATTGATTAGATATCTTTTTTAGTTACCGTGTACCCATTGAGGGAATTAGGATCCAAGAAAGAAGAAGAATCCGCAGCTTCTTCAGAGGCGCATCCCGGATCATTTCCCGAATCCCTACATGTTTTAAAAGAGCGTTGGAATTATTCATAAGGTTAGTTTTTGTGTAGTATTAAACTTTGTGAATCAGGTCCTTGAAATTGTATTGATATGTTTCTTTTACAAAATACCCCTACCATTATAAAAGAGATTATAAGATCTGTTTTGAATTTCATGTAAAGTGAAACGGAATGGAACGCATGTTCTCTCTTTTTTAATAAGCCAATAAGTCACTTAATTGGTATCAGAGCTAAATATTCTACACAAATAAAGCTCAAAAGACTTAAAACGTTTTGGCCGATTAAGTACAATAAATATTACAATGCAATATTCAAATTCTTCAAAACTTGTCGATAGTGAAACCCAGAACACATTTGAACATATTCAAGCTGGATCGGCACCACCTACAATCTTAATATCAAGTTGATAGCTTAATATAGTGCCTAATATAGTGCCAGCGGTCTATACGCTTCAGGCGCTAATGTTGTTGTTTTGCGCTAATGAAATGATGAAATTGCAACAACAACTTCGTATGTGACAGTCTTCTTTTTCTCTCCTATGCCTCTTGTGAAACTAAAGGCGCTGTCTGTAGATTTGATTTTGTTTTTGCCGTGTCCATTAGACAGCCACAAGCATACACACACGCACAGCATTAAGCAATAACCGGTTTTCTCTTTCGTTTCTTCTGTGCCAATGAAACACCTTTTAAATAGATTTGTGTAGCGTCTCAAAAGAGGATTGGTTTTCCGAGACGGTATACGAAATTGTCTCTAAGAAAACTAATGAATTTTTAACAAATTCTGCACAAAAGTCCCACAGAACTTATTTCTACGGATCAGCTTGGATCTCGCTCACGCAAATCTAGTTCAAAAACCGGTTTTGAATCAAAACATTTCCGTTGATAGAATCGGAATTTGCCGCAAAAAATAGTCAGAAGTACAAACGTAACTACCCTCACCCAAAGAAGTGTAACCGCAAGCTTGAGTCAATTCACTCTTGTTTTTTGGCCCAAGAGAGCGCCGGCGTCATTGTTGTTATGCTCCCTCTCTCTCTCTCTCTCGCTCCCCCATTGCCACTGCCACTTTTAATTTTAGTAACGATGCCTCATCGACTTGCCCGCCAGTTGGACGCCGCTCCGCAAACGCCACGGACGAACCAAGCAGAAACACCTTCCATTTCGCGGCTGGTTATCAAAATCAAAACAAATTCTAAAAAGTTGACAAACAAATTGCATTCGCTGTGTTATTTTATGTGCGTGTCAGCTTTTGGCTTGGGTTAATTATTGCCATTACCCTTGACTGATGCCTTTTGACGGAACAAAATAAGATTCAAAAAAATAATTGCAATGAAAATGTGCAGCTAAATGTGCGGCAAAAGCTAACGTAACGGCCAACAAACAACCAAATAATAATAATAGTAGAAAGTTTTGTATTGTTATTATTATATTTTTGTGTTCATGCGACTAAGGCCTGCCCACAGGCACCGCCGCTCCATTGCCAAAGTTAAAGCCAAATCACCGAAAATAAAAGCCAAATTTGGTGTCGAAAAGCAACGAAAAAAAGAAAAGAAATTTGTGTTGAGTTTCTCACATTTAAATACCAAATAAATTAAATACGCAATAATGTCTGGTCCACTGCCCGAAATCAGCGTTGAACAGCGCCAGACACTGGAACAGGTAAGCATGAGAAGAGATTCTCTTTCAGCTTAATCTAGATGTGGATATCTCTTATTTTGTTGTGGTCGCAAGCAACACTTGGCCACTCTGTGCTCGGAGAGACGCAAATAATGAGAATATAAAAAAGCGAGCAAACGGATGTAACAACAAAAACAAATAGTTGATAATTGCAAGTAAACAACAATTGGATACAAAGATAACATTGTAATGAGCGAAAAGAGCTTACATTACGTGTTGTGAATTAAAGAAAACTTCTAGCTGTAATTAAATAATGTGAAATATTCTATTGAGAAGTTGAATTTGGAGGTAAACTAGTTAGCACTAATGAAGTGTTCTCTGTTCTAGGGAACTTTTAATGAGGTTTTGATTTAAAAGTGTTTTAATATCATTTCTGAGTAAACCTTTACGTGTGGTACCTACAATTTGTTAGCCTTTCAAAAAACACATTCGATTTGTATTGCCAAAAAGCTTTGTCCGTTTAAAACACTTATTTATGCTGTCATGGTTTTCGCCACAAATCAATAGGCAAATCGTAAATTATTGTTATCGAAACTGCACATGTGTGCTTAGTACTAAGTACTATCTTCCTGAACCCAAATGGGCGTTTTCGTTTAATTTAGTTGTTGAGCAGCACCATTTATGGTGCATAGTACGCTTCATTTAGCGTTTAACCCCCTTTCCAAGTATGCAGTTAATGTAGTTGACTCTGTGTGCTTACCACACAAACAGTTACTTATACTAGTCTTACTTACTCACTGACTAAAGCTTAAAGATTACAGAAACAGAGTTTTATGAAAATTTGTACTATTGAAGAAGAAATTCTAGACTTGTTCCTTGAACAATCGCGATGAATGTTCAAGCCAATATCACCACATTTAGCTTAAAGGCTAGATTTTCTATCGATATGTTATCGAAATTCCGAGTGTCACCCATAGTAACTAAATCCCAGTGAAAACTTTTTGTAAGCCTTAGAAGGAAGCATCTCCGACCACATAAAATATATATATTCCTGATCATAACGATGAGCTGAGATGATTTAGCCTTGTCCGTCCATCGGTTTCCATGCTATTTCCTCCTCCTACTTTGTACAAAGTCTTTCAGTGCAAATACGCTGCACATTTGTCGGAACCGGCCGGATCGGATAACTATAACTTATAGCTGCCCTAGAAACGATCGGTCGAAAAACTAGTTCTAGTGAGAAAAAATTTTTGGTTTTCATAGCAAACTTCTCCATGATTCTGCCAAGTTTGGTCAAAATCGGATAACTATATAGCATAGCTGCCATAGAAAAGTAAGGTTAGAAAAATAGTCTTAGTAAGAAAAAATTTTTTGTTTTCAATGTAAACTTCTTGAAAATTGGCATCTAATTATTTTAATAGCTTTCGCACAATTCTTCAAAGTTGTGTCAAAATCGGTTGGCTATAGGTTATAGCTGCCATAGGAATGATCGGTCGAGAAACTAGTTTTAGTGACAAAAACTTTTTTGTTTTAAAAGAAAACGCCTCCAAACTTTGTATTTCTTAGTTTGCAATGCTTTCACAGGATTCCACTAAGTTTGATCGAAGTCGAACATCTATATGGTATAGCTGTCATAGAAAAGTAGTCTTAAAACTAAAATCGGTATTTTAAGCTGAACCGAATAACGATCCATCGATGGAATGATCTTGAACTTAAAAAACCATAATGAAAAACTTATGAGTTCAGCTATGGGGGCTGGCTTGTAGTCTTGAAAGTAACCAAAAAGAAGTTTTTTAAGTTATCAAGAAGGTTTCCATAGAACTCTTTATGTTTAAAGTTTAATATTTTGGACGGTCTCTGACTTGTCTAGTGTTGATTTACTGCTAAACTAACCCAGAAAACATTCTTGAAATGTTTCAGGTCAATCCCGATATTGGGGTCTTAGAGATATTTAGATTTTCGGCCCAAACAAAATGGTAAAGAAAATATCATGGTAACTCATAAAAGACATGATACAGTTCGATAGCTAGGACTCGAAATAGGTCGAATAATTATCAATTATAAGGTGACCCAACATTTGTTAATGATTCCCCAACAGTCAAAAAGTTTATCAAAATTAGTTTTATGGCCTTCGCCAATGATTAATTGGGAATCGAAAAACACAAACAAATGTGTCGAACAAAGCATTTTGGTGCGACCATTGAAGCATGTTCGATATGGAAATTACACCATGATCAATTTGAACTTCTTTTTTATATGTAGATGCACACTGTGACACTGTGGCTCTGGCCGGGCCTGTGGCAATCGCAACATCAACACAACTTGTTCTGGCCATTGCACTCTCGTAATACTTTTTGTGCATTGTTGACTCTGTTCTTGCTGGCTGTTTAGTCTGGCTTGCAAAATCGAAATGGAAACTGCCACGCCCACAACACAAATGACAGGCGGCAACACATGTGTGACCCAGAAAAAACAAACAAAAAATGAAAACATAAAAACTAAATAAGTGTTTAAGCAAATGAGCAAGAATTTACAACCGGTTGCCACTAGAAAAAACCATCAACAGGTGGTGGCAAAAGTGAATGCCCTTATTAAGAGGAGAGGCTTTACTTATCTGCCTCTTAGGGGGTAATTATAATTATTTGACGTAATCATAAATCTGTCTACAAAAAAAAGGCAACCATAGCCTGAAGTATTAAGTTTTAAAATGAAATTAATTAGTTCTCAGTTGAACGGGTTGGGTTACTGACAAAAACATATTTACATAAATCATTGGAAACTGGTTTTGTGGAATTGTACAAAAAGAAATATTTCAATGTGCAAATGAGTTAACAAATAGCTAAAGAAAGTTGTCGAAAGATTAATTCAGGGAAAAGTGTGTAATACGAATCTGAAGTGGGAATAACCCGATTTTTGCAGCAAGAACAAACCGAATTAGAATCGGTGCAGCAGAATAACAAATAAAACTATGAAATAATTTCGTTAGGCGTTTTTAAAAGGTATCAAAATAGCTTCTTAACAAATGTCTTACAAATGTTATTCAACCTACTCAACATATCCTAAAAGAAATGCCTTAAACTAAGCTGATGAACTTGTGTTGGCGCTGCTTGAACCTTAAACAATAAACCTATTCGGGGTTCGAATTCCGAAACTTAAAATATAATATGACTCACAACCCCACAATTGACTTTGATTTCCAGTTTACTTAACCCAGCTGCTGGCCTCTCTTTATTTTGCACTTAAACAAGTATTTCCCCACTTTAAGTGAATGCATTAAACATTAAGTACCCTACACGTGCAACAGTCAGTTAACGAACAATCCATTTTTTACCGTTTTTATACGTTGATAAAACAAAAGTCAAGTTGCAGTTCTCAAAGTCATCAACCAAAAAAAAACCCAATCCAAAGAACAACAAATCGAATTTGGCCATAGCCAAGTAGAAGTCACTGCCAAAACGAGGAAGTTGAAACTCGTCAGTTGGTTAACGCGGCGCTAATGAAACCCAAAGACTGCAATTCACTTGTCCCTCACCCCCGGCCAGGCGGCTTACCTACTAATAAAAAACTAAACGACCAAGTGGTTTTTTTTCACATTTTCAAGACGGCCTCGTTATTGAATTCGACGTGTTGTTGGTAAACTGAAAGCTGAGCTTGAATGTGGTATGACTCAGACATTGATTAACCAGCCAGACACGAGTTAACTCAATTGATTATAATTATGGTAAACTGTGCACTTGAATTTCGATACGTGGAAAATAAGTAAGTAATCAAGGAAATTGTTGGCAAATAAAACAGTTCTGTGGACGATTCAAAACCAAAGTTTTATGGTTATTCAATATCAAACCCAAAATTGGCCTTGACAGAAGGTCAACCGAATTAACAGCATTTAAGAGAATAGAAACCTATATTGGTGTTATTGAAGGCCAAGAAGTTGATTAGTACGTTAGTCACAAGGTTAACGGATTTAGATAAGACCGAATTGGATTAGAAATAGAAGACCCACCACCAACTACAGCAAGAACTGAAGCTTAAGCTAAATAATGAACCTTAATGTTATTTACACAAATTTCTGATCTGCTCTCATAACAAAATACTTTGTTTCTTATCAGCAATGCATATTTTTAAAACACTCAATGAAACGTTTACGTATAAGTATCTATATGCATTGCAAATTAAGATAAGCAAACAGTTTCGCCAGCAATTGGAAAACTGACTTCGCACTTTATAGCCTTAGAGCTACAGCTTTATAGTGCAAAGGAGCTTTAAGCCTAAGTTTCGGTTCGTTACTTGAATTTTGACAAGGAAGCAAGCCGCTCGAAAGCCAGGACTGTTTCGGTTTAGTGGTTCGAGTTGATTTTAAGCCTACGGTTCGGTTCCTAACATGCTTTTTAGAGCTAACTGAAACGCGGTTTTTGGTCGGTTCAGTGCTTCACTAATAAATTTTTAAATATTTTATATAAACGGCCCTGCTACAGGGGTTCGAGTCCGTTGGTAAATGTAAGGTTCGGATCTCGGACCGATTACTTTAATTATCAAACCCTAGAAATTGACATCCAGCTTATTAAGCTATTAATAACATTAATCAATCGTCCAAATTTACCTTATTTATAATGCATATCTTTTATACAGCCTTATAAATGAAAAGCTAGTCTCACCTTATAATTATGTGCATAAATATATCGATTTGTTTAGCCATTTAAGCAAAATCGGTCGGAATACGAGCAAAGGCACTACAAGGTAATTTGCTTTGTGACACATGTTGTGCAAATTTACCTCGAAACACTTGAAATGGGATGACAATGCCCCTTCTGAATACTATTTCTTTTCGTCGACGATGCCTAACCTTGAGAATCAGCAGTCTAGCTCTTTTTAAGAAATCCAAAAATTTGATAGATTCCTGGATTGCTTCAAAAGACGCTTTGTTTTTTCGAGATAATATCCGAAGATGACCAGAAAGTTGGGAAAAAGTAGAATCCGGCGAGGGAAAATACTTTGAAAATCGAATTGTAAACCAATTTTTCACAATAAGACTCTAAGTTTGAAAAAAAAATCCTTTAAAACATATTTGTACAGGTAATAGTTTTATAAGTTCTAAGGAAAACGAGTAAAAAAGTTGGTCAAACCTGACTATAACATACTCTGTATCTTCCCAAGTTGCAGAAATTCAAAGTAAGCTTATTATTTATATTTATTCAGAGAAGCAGTTTGCTGGGGAAAAGAAAACATTGACTTCAAATTGGAAAATTTTGAAAATTTTGCTAATTTGGAGCACCTTAATAGGCGCCATATTTAGATTTAACTTTTAAAATAATTATAGTATAGTCTGTACCTCCATTTAGTTCACCAAAAGGGTTACTTTTATATAAATCATTCAAAAAGTTGAAACCAAACAAAGGACCCAACAAATTTCGGTATCCGATAATGATATCGGATTCGTTTTTAAGAAAAATATCAATATTATTTCCGGCATCCCTACTCTGCATTCTTTCTGCAAAAGGTTGGAGATGCCTGCCTTTGAATGTTACCTTCATTTCCACAAATTCAATATACTCTGCGTACCTTTGGTACAGAATACATTAAAATAAAACATTGAACTCGAATTTTAATAACAATTTGGATGGGTTTTTTTATGATGTGACATAAAGTTTTATGAGGGTCTGTTAAGTGTTGTAAGTTTTAGAAAATTTCCAAAATTTTAATAATTATTTTAAAATTTTCGTTTAAAAATTGCACTTAAGAGTTAATTGTAAAGTGTATTTTGAATACAAAAAACAAAGTGGTTATTTGCATTGGAGGAAAATGCCGAAATTTAAGCATTTTCATGTAATTTCCACAAGAAAACGTTTATGGCTCTGACTTGACAAACTAAACTGCAACAACAAAGTCGCTGGAATCTTTAAAGCAAAAAACTGTACGAATAAAGCAGTGGTGGGCTTAAGAGCAAGCTAACAACAACAACAGCCAAAAACAACCCCTATTAGAGAAGTAAGAGTCAGATCAGCAATCGATTTGTGGTTCTAATTCGCTTGGAAGTGAGGCAATTGCACTTGTGGTTTTGTCTTCTTGTGCGCAGCGGCGCCAAGAAGCGATTCAAGTCAATGGGGAGCAAGAAACAAGGATTTAGAAAAACAGCTTCAAGTCTATTCTTTAAAACCATTTCATTCTCTTTCAAATTACCTCCAGCAATTCAAATTTTCCTTTTCAATTTCAGTTCCGTATGCAGATGAGCGATGTTTTGGTGGATACCCACGATGATTACTTTCTACTACGCTGGCTTAGAGGTAAGTACTGGCCTAATGACTCCATCTTTCAAAGATCTGAATCAAAGTACTCTACTAACTTAGCTCGCAAATGGAATTTGGAAGCGGCAGAGAAAATGCTAAGGGCTGTAAGTATCAACAAACTAAG
This sequence comes from Lordiphosa fenestrarum, assembly GCA_035044985.1. Classification (NCBI taxonomy): domain Eukaryota; kingdom Metazoa; phylum Arthropoda; class Insecta; order Diptera; family Drosophilidae; genus Lordiphosa; species Lordiphosa fenestrarum. Next base: position 680,535 of record JAWNNO010000849.1, on the reverse strand, counting down.
CTCCTCTTCCTCTCTTTAACCTGTAATTTCTTGCCTTACTGCCATAGAGTCTCAAAACCAGAGCCATGTGGAATGTGGATAATATTGAGAAATGGGAGCCACCCAAAGCCTTGAGAGAATTTCTACCCTACGGTCTGATTGGCTATGATAATGAAGGATCGCCTGGTAGGAAATCAAAACAACTTACTTTTCGGCTCTTCTATATTTCTGTTCCTCTTTTCTTGCAGTACTCGTCTGTCCATTCTCCAATTTCGACATCTGGGGCATGATGCACTGTGTTACCCGATTTGAATTCCAAAAATATTTGGTTCTGCTCTTGGAACGTTTCATGACGACTGCCTACGAGCAAAGCCTGACCCATGGCTGGAAGGCACGTCAATTGGTGGTCTTTTTCGATATGCAGGATGTGAATCTGAAGCAATATGCCTGGAGACCAGCAGCCGAGTGTGTCATCTCTTCGGTGAAACAATATGAGGCCAATTTCCCAGAGTTGCTCAAGAGATGCTACATCATCAATGCACCCAAACTATTCTCAGTGGCATTCAACATAGTCAAAAAGTTCCTGGATGAGAATACCACCAGTAAGATAATCATTTACAAGTCGGGAGTGGACAAATGGCAACAGCAACTCTTCTCGCATGTGGATCCCAAATGTTTTCCCAAGGCCTGGGGCGGCGAACTGGTGGATAAGCAGGGAGATCCACAGTGCAAGTCTCTGATGGTTTGGGGTGGTAAACTACCCGAGGAATTGTTCGTAGATCAAAACAATCAGCAGAGCGATAAAGACTTTACCGAAGCCCAAGTGGCAAAGGGTGACAAGCTGAAGCTACACTTTAAGGTTAACAGCAAGTTGGAGGAGCAGCAAACGCTCTCCTGGGAATTCCGCACCTTTGACTATGACATCAAATTTGGCATCTACAGTGTGGATGAGAGGACGGGCGAGAAGCGTAGCGAAATTCCATTGGGTACAGTCTACTCCAATGAAATGGATGAGATTGGCTTCATTACCACGCGTCCAAACACCACCTGTGAGTGCTGATGGTGAATCAATGAGTACAAAAATAGTAAACTTATTTCCATTATTCTTTCTAGACACGGTGGTGTTTGACAACTCGGCCAGCTATCTGCGCAGCAAGAAACTTCGCTATTGGGTCGATCTGATCTCTGATGAAGAAGAGGGCATCAGTGAGCTGTCTAGCCAAATGGATAACACACAAATTGTGGCCCAAGAGCAATGATTTAAAAAGGAACCAAACCAAAAGCAAACAAAATAGTGAAATATAAGATGAAACTTCGGCCTGTCGAAGATTTCTGTAACCTTGCAAAGAGAACAGGTAGATTATATATCTTGAAATTCAGTTGGAAACATATTTATCAGGGAGAGGTACTTCGGATTCCGGACTAAGACTAAAACCACTATATAAGACTTTAGCTCTTGAATGCACAACAAACTATTCCTTTAGATTTCCTTTCATATAAGTGATCTACCTTTAAAAGGGATGTACCTGTTTCTAACTTTCATTTCCTTTTAAAGGGTTACTGTATATACTGTAATTTTTACTGTCACACCTTATAAAAGCATAAAGTTTTGCAAAATGCAAAGATTTCGAGGTTCTTGGAATTCGTGCAAGTTACCAGTTCATTTAAGTGTGCCCATACCATTTTGTCCGATAAATACCATAAAACACTTTAACTTTTTCTCGGAGTAAAACTTATTACGCAAAATATTAATACAAAACTTAGATTTACGACCTTTATTTACTCACGAAACACGCACGCATCACGTATGTTCACGCACGAAACGCTGTGTTTGCTCGTGTTCGCGTCGTGATACGTCCAAATTCACTTCACGAGTGCACCTCTAGTTAAGGTAGACTGTTCCCCATAAACCCGAACCGAATCTGTTCCTAAGAGTTTGGGCCGGTATAGAGCTAGATTAAAGGCGTATTGGTTTTGGAGCTCGAATCTTTTTTGTGCTGATTTTGCACTATTCGAGACGATAAAGAACATTTTCTGTTAGAACATTAAGCTGCTTACAGTTGGGGTAATCTTTACCCAATTTTTAGCTAGGTTAATCCACTCCAAGTATGTAGATCTCTGTATAAAACGACTATAAATCTTAGTACTTACCATACTTTACTCTTTCCGATATGAACCGAACCTTTGGGTGCTTACACTGTTTCCAAATCCGTTTCAATTCTATAAATGCCATCAAATTCCACAGGAAACATCAACTTTTCCGTTTATATAGACAATTTTGACCAACTTCGTTATTAAACCGCTATTTTGACATTTTCTCTAAGCAAGGATATAGAAAAGTCAACTAGAAACAAATGTTAACAAACAACCATTCATACTAACCTCGGTGCAAAGCAAAAACAATGTAGTCACAGATTCGTCAGAGCTCCTGCTTTTTGGCCGGCGGGTGGATTAAAAGTTGGTACATTCTGGCGAAGCTAGAACCCTAATCATGTGATAAACCAGGAAGAAAACGGCTCGCGTTTACAGTTATTACAATTTACAGTAAGTTAGTGTCTTTATTGCGTACCTAAGTGCAGCATTTGTATGTATTATTGTGTACGGTGTGTGTCAGTGTAACCATTTGGGACAGTTCTGCATGTTTTATTCGTTAATAATTAATTTAATTAATAAATGTGGATGAAGATTATCAATGGGAGTGGGTCCGCCGTTTTGATTGCCTGCTCACGGCTGTTGCGAGGAGGCGCGGCGCTTGCGCCTTCATCACTGCGGACCGCCGGGATTTGGTCCCAATTGGGGGTAGCCGCCAGGGCCAACGGGACCCACCTGCGGTTGTAGCTGTTGCATGGGCATCATGGGATTAGGACTGGAGCCTACTACCCCCACTCCGACTCCCACAGGTGGTCCAATTGCCTGATTTGGCGGTGGCGGAGGCAGATCTGTTGTCAACTGCAGGTTGGTCAGCAAATCCGTAATGGCTGGGAATAGGGAGCATTGATTCTGCTGCACATTGAACTCGCCAAAGCGACGCAACAGTGTACTGGCCGCCGTCATCATGGGGGACTGCACTTGCTCCCGTCTCTCGGCCATTTGGGTGAGATTCGTGGCAATGTCATAGACAATGGGCAGCACCAGTGAAGGGCTATCCTTCCAGTCCTTGCCATTGTAGGGGTAGGGTATACGGGTAATGTGCAGAAAGAAGAGAATCTTGAGGCGTCCCAGCACCACACAGGCATTGCCACTGGGCACCAGGGGCACCGCAGAGGGAGGCATACGCATGCACATTTGGACGGTCCATTTGAGTTGATCACCACCCAGCTCCGGCTTCAATTCCAATCTCATTATCTGCACAAAGTCCTTGAGCACCTGAGCGGGTAGATTCAGGAGACGACAAATGCTGTGCAAGGAATTGGGGCGATAAGGCGGTGCCGCCACCCGACTGTCGAAATACTGTTCAATGACCAGCAAATCATCGGGACTCAGCTGGAATGTGGGCTTATCCGGCATGGGTGCCAGCTGAGTGACTTTTAAGTGCAGCGATTGCATATGCATCTGATTCAACATCACCTGACACTGCAAGCCATCCACCTTGAAGAGCACCACACCGGGTTCCGTGGAGTTGAGAGCCGTCAGAGTCTCCTCGCTCTGAATGTTGCGATGGAGTTGTCTTCGCATGTACACACAGCCCAGAAAACGTTCCAATGGACTCATGTCGGCCACATTGATATCCTTGGTGGGATGAGGACTGGGTCGGCAGATGGTCTCCAGAGCCTCATGGGTAAGCAGAGTGGGTACTGCGCCCGCCCAGGGACGATTCAAATTGCCACTGCGGGCTGCTCCACCAGTTGAGCCGCCACCCACACTGCTGCCGCCGGTGCTTTTGTGTTCGGGGCTTTGTCCCGGTCTGGGTGAGGGTCTGGGCATGCTGGGTGATCCTGGCCAGTTATTGTTAGCCGGTGACATGGCCGTAAATGGAGAATCCTGATGTCCGGGCATGTACATGGTGTTGGGTCCAGGACTATGCACCATATGGGGACTGGGCTGAGGATTCAGCGGCGACGAGGGCATCAGCCCACCCGGTGAGGGATGCGGCATGTGCGGAGCCGGCGGTGAGGTAAGATTAAAGTTGCCATGACCCGGACCAGCGCCACCAGCTCCTCCACCAGCACCGCCAGCACTGGGATGCGGACTGGCCGGTGTGTGGGGATTAGAACTTGAAGGTGGAGTATGTGGAGCAGGAAAACGCAAGCCGCTATCTCTTGGTGACTGAGGTCCTCTCATACCAGCACCCAAAAAGGGAGAAGAACCTCCTGCGCTCACACCCGCCACACTGCTGGGACCACCATATGTATCCTCCATGCCCATGGGCGACAGTGGATTATCATCTTCATGCGGTGCTCGACCTCGGTACACTGCAGACTCATCCACATACTTGGAAAGGAAGGCTTTCAGACCTTGAATGGGCGTAAACTCTTCTATGACATTCCGTTCAAAGCGGCTGCTGGCTCCATCTCTAATAGAGACCAGACGGTTGGCTCTAAAACGCAACTCCAAGCAATAGACCGCCTGGTAGGTTAATCTCATCAGGCAGGGCGACTGCGGCAGCATGCAAAACGACAGTACCGGCACCTGGGGACGCTGTGATAAAAGCAAAGGATTAGTTTTTTAGTGGGTTTTTAGCTCTGGCAACTTACAGGAATGCCCAGTATGGGCAAAACTGGCAGCTTGGCTATAGAGCTCATGGGATTGTAGGTCTCGTGCAGTATGTGCGCAATCTGGGTGAGGCTATGCTGTTGATTCAAATGCTGAGCCAACTGATCTCGCATCATGGAGTGAGCATTCACTGCCGACATGCCACCCACAAAGGTGAGACGAAAGCCATGTGACTGCACCGACCAGTAGATATTGCAACTGACTTCCTTTTTGGGTCCATAGCCCACCAACAGATTCATATAGCTGTAGGATTTGACCACCAGCATGTCACCCAGCGAGAGGCGTTCTAGAAAAGAGAGCAAAGTCGTTAGTTCCCTTCTAGTTTCAGTACCCAAACTACTCACTGTTCCTCAGCTGCTCGGCAAAGTCATAAACCAAAGTGTAGAGATAGACAATTTTGGACCAATCATTTAGCAGATCTTCCACAGTCTTGGAGAAATCATGATTGGCCTGCTCATAGGTTAGATAGACGGTACGCCTACTGCCCTGCTCCTTCTGATGACTGCTCTGCAGAGGTGTGCTAAAGAAGACAAACTCCACCACCCAGATTCTCACTTGACTGTTCTTATTGGTCTGGGAACGCACGGAAATGGAGAGCACTCGACGTTGCAAATCTTCCCACACATGCGACTCTATTTTGGGTAGCGAGGAGGAGAACTTGACCTCGCCAGCCGACTTGCCAGGCTGTGGCAAGGCTAGTATTTTCAATACCAACGAGGTGGCATTCGCCTCCACCTGCAAGCCACTGTGGGGTATGTTATGCTTGGACAAGGTCTGTGCCAGATTCATAAACGGTATCTTCTCATCACACATGGCCACCACATGGGCCAGTTCGGGTATAAAGTAAGCAGGAAAAATGGTTTTCTGCTGCTTGGCCGGGGGAGCCAATATATCGCCATTGGACTTGCGCTTGTGCGGCGAGATCTCTGCTGAAGATTAATGCATTATTCCTGCTTGAGGTGATATCTAGCTCATTAACTTACCATCCACCTCGGTGCCCGGTCCATGTGTGGCCACAAATGTATCAAATTCTATGAGACGCATCAACTTGGTATAGAATTTGGGTATATCCGATGGTGTTTGAGCCACTACCGACACCAATTGCTTGGCCGTGTCATCTATAAGGTCGTTTTCATCCTTTTGATAGGTCACAAAACCCAAATGGAAAGTGTACTCCATTTCGTTGGGCATGTGTGATTTCTCCTTCAATTGGACCACCTTTTGAGGAAAAGAGGTACAAGGCGAAGCATGTGAAGGGTGTCTAATGTGTTGTGGTGGTTCCACTTACCAGTATAATATTAGGATGACGATGCAGTTTCACATAGATCTTATTGCGACCCTGCTGCAACAACTCCTGCTCGGGTAGTGTCAGGAATGGCAAAGTGTCTGTGGCGGTGGCTGGTAAATGTTGCAGAGTTTTCTCACATCTACGATGGGTGATCCAATAGCGTAACTCTGACAGCAAGCCCGGTAACTTGCTGCGATCAGCATTCAAACAATCCTGCATCTCATCGCTAATAGGGCAATCCAAGTGTTTGGGCACATGACAACGGAACATGCCTGTGTGGGTGTCAATGGTGATGTGAATTTGCTCGGCTCGCAGGCAGGGGGAGAGCACGGGCACAGTAAGAATGGCAGGAGTGCCTTGGAGATTGACTAAAATGAGGTAAGTTTTAGTTTTCTTTCAATTTAAAAGATTATTTTAGACTCACAATCCACATCCTTGAGAAAAGCCTGAAATTCCAATTTTAAATCACTTAAACGGGACACGGAACGTATGTAAACGGTATGAACAATCAATCTTTCCATGGACAAGTGCTCGGAGCGTACAGCACGATCCGCCACTTCAGCAGATTCCTTGGCTCCCAGCGAAGGTACATGCACCACAGCCAAGGGTCGTCCTATCTCACTGGGATCCGACTGTACGGTGAGACGGTAACCCAGCTCCGATTTAAGATCACGCCAATACGAAACGGTTAGCTTGACACCGGGCACATACTCCTCCACTGTGACATTATTATCGTCCAGGCGTTCATAGTTCAAGCGCAGAGTTTGGGTATACAGCACCTCCAACTGCAGAGATTGACAGAAATAGTGTAGGCAGTTGTACACCTCGCTCAAGGCATTGGGATTCTCGACCAGACGCGCCTGTATCAACTGATGTATATAGTTGACCTGCAGCGGATGCACCAGAGATTTGCCATCTGAAATAGTAGGCACACTTTAAGCTTGTAGAGATTTCATTAAAATTCGTACAACCCACCTCCCGTCTCCTTATCCTCGACCAGCACATCAATATCCAGCAGCCGCCAGGGCACATTTGAACTGTCTCCCATTACAGTCAGCGCCACACTAAACTCATGCTTCACCTCAAAAGTAACACGTCCATTCTTGATCTTGAACTCGCGCATTTGTGGCAGCAGTTTGCCCGTGACCAGACGATGTTGGATCACCTGATTGAGACGCAACAGCGTTTGCTTCTTCTCCGCCGGAGTAATGGCATCCGGTGGCACTATCCTTTCTCTGATACAGGTGGGCAAACGGTTATAGGTGCCCGTGGTGAGCACCTCCACGGCGGCGGGTATATGAAAATTGGGCAGGCGAGCCCGCACCAAAGTCTCGCGTGACATGCGGGCCAACATATCGGCCGTCTCCACAAACAGCATGTTCTGCTTGTCCAGGAAACTCATTATCTGCGATGATTTGTCCACCTTGGAAACCGAATTGCCCCACTTGACCAAAGCATTGAGGCGGGTGAACAAATGACGCGTCCTGGCCGCATAATCATAAATCTCCACCTTACGCTCCATGTCCGTCTTGCGGGGTAACCTAAAAGGAAGAGTCAGTATCCTAGCGCTTGGCAGGATCGGATATACTTACAGCTCGGCCAAGACCATCAGCTCGTGGTAAGTCCTCTGAATGATGAAATCGATGAGCACCGACATGGACATTGTGTTGCGCGGCCCTTCCTGCCCGGAGGGTACATAGCCACCACCACCAAGCATCTGCTCCAGCGGCAGCGGTGTGGGCGTCATGTTGCTTGATATGGTGAGATTGGATTGGTTTCCCGATTTTTGCTTTAGAAATTGGCTGTGCTTCTTCTTCTTTTCAATATTAAACAAACGGTACTACTAATCTCAAAAATAGCCGAGCGCGGTCGCACTAATGCACTAGCAACAAATAAACAAAGGTAGCAATCGAGTGTGGTCGCACTAGTCGATACTTCTTGCAGTCGATATCGATAATTGGCATTGTTAATCAATTGGCGGTAAATTTAAATTACGAAATTCACATATTGCCTTGACAACAAACATAAAAATTTGTCAAATTTGATTCCGAAAAGGAAAGATCTATACCATTGTATAGATAGAACTGTAAGAGAATGACTTATATACAAATCAACCATGATAACAATGAGAAGTGAAAATTTGCAATTTGCCTACATTTTGTCCCTAAGCATACCTCAAGCTATAGAATGATAAATTTATATCCTTACTTCTCTTCGCTCACAATCCTCTCAATTTTGACTGATTGGCCAATTAAAGATCAAGAGTTCATTGACCAGCCATTTGAAAACTTTTCCCCACTTTTTCATTCGTCGGCCGCCGTCTGTTTGTTGGTTGTTTTTGTTTTAGTTAAAAATAAAAAGAAAACAAAAACATTTCCGCTTTTGTTTCGTTTGAATTTTGACACGGTAGATGTAGAATGGGTAGAGCGGCAGCATCTCTTCCCCTGGAGTTTTTTCCACCACTCGATCAATAAACAGCCACTGCCAGGGCGAACTTCAAGTGGCCAAGTGGCTGCCACCTAAGGAAAGGAATCATGGGCCGCCGACTCACTTGCTCTTCAAAAATAAGCATTTACAGCTTGAACTTCCTCCCTAAATCCAACGAGAAGCCCTCTCCGTTGTCGGTTGTTGTCAGCATACGTAAAAATAGAACTTTATGATGTTTCATTTCAAAGCGACGGCAACGGCACGTCCCAAACTCTCTTAACTCCCTCCGATTCCCTTTACCATATCCGGCCTGGGGCACTGCCACAGATTTCCTTCAGTCTTTTTTCGTTCATTTTTTGTATAATGTCAGGTGTCGAAGTCAAGAATTGTTTTTGAGTAATTGTAAATTGTTGAACTCCTGTAAACAGGATATAACATTCGGGGAGCAGGTGGGGAAATGGGGTGATGAAGTTATAGGCGACGACATAACTTATGGCCACTTGAGTTGTCGTTCAGAAAAGATCCAAGCAAATGATGTAAACTCCGGAAAATCTGGACTTTAGCTCGTGCTATTATGGCTGAACTCATTTGCCAACGATGCACTGAGGAAAACTTGTAGAGTTGGGGAATGGGGTGAGATTTTGATATGCATCAGAACACTAATGCCACGATATCTCTTATTCTAACAGCATATACTTGGTTTCTATTTCGATCTGTGGGACCCGTGATGCTGAAACTTTTCACCATCTTAAATCTACCAAACTGAAATTAAAGATATTTCACAAAAAAAACCACAATAATAAGTTAGAAAGCCGGTCAAGCCCCATAATAATACCTATAGCTTAAGTCTTAAGAATTTTTAGATCAAGGGAAAAGCATATTGTACCAATTGATCTTCATTATGTGGGTTTGTTTTTAGTTCACAGAAACAAAATGTAGTCTTGACTAGTTAAGACAACTGTCTGGCAGCTTATTCTAAATCACACCGGAAATTTACCAAAAAAATCATAGAATTTGACGAATATAGGGGAGGAAGTCAAGCTAAAGAAATAAACTCGTGCATGTCGTAGGCCATTCGTGTAGAAGTCGTGTCGTGTTAAAAATATTCGACACGATCTCATCGCTGCTTTGTACCAATGAAACTTTATGCTCAGCAAGAGTTCTGAAGATAAGTTTTGTGCCTGCAACCGATCACCTTCACAAGCTATTGGCGCCACCTTCAAACTATGCTTTTCAAACTCTGTCCTTCCGCTGTGGCTTTAAACTGTAGGTAGCTTTCTCTTGTGCGAAAATTATAGAAGCACACAAGCTAAGACACTGAGCATTGTTGGGTGCACTCCATTTTGCTTGACAATATCCAACAATTTTTCGCTGAGTGAGTTGCTCGAGTGGATAATTTATGAATCCGCAGACTTTAATTAAAAAGCAATTATAAGAATTATAAACAAATCAAATCCAGGGAAAGAGAAATTTTCTTGTGCAAAAAATACACAAAATTTCTCTTGTTGAGTTTCGCTTGTTTTTATATAAATCTTGTTTTTCCTTGCTCATACGAGTAGATCTGTGTAAATAATTTGGAAAAACCTCTGTTGGTTGGAATTTATGTTCGCTCATCCCCCTGGCTGAAGCTGTTGATGATGATGATAATGATGATGCGTTTTACCTACGCAAAGAAAACTGTTGTGTTGTTCCCGTACCAAATACCGCAGGCAGTTAAAAATAAAGACCCAGGGGCACTTAATGCAGACGAAGATGAAGATGGGAGCTGGGAGCCGGGAGACCCTGCAATTGCGCAGCAAGTGAGAAGAGCAAACGGTGGGAGGTTGACTGGAATCAGGATGAAAATAGATTTATGGCCGCCGCCAGAGTCGTCGTCGGGTCGCGTCAGTTTCCAGAACTGTAGCGCTCCGGGTGAGGCTCTTTTCGAGAATTCGCTTTTGCTTGCATTTTGTCGAGGCTAAAGCTTAGCTGTTGTTGGGGTTGGGGCTGACACTTCCTTCCTTTCTTTGTGCCCGGGGGCCAGTCAGTCTTCGTCGCATCTTATTAATTGCCGTGATTAAAGTCGACACCGTTGCCACAAAATGTCTTTAGCACATGTCGCTTTTGGTCCTCCCTTCCCAGTTGCCGCCCCCCGACCACTGAAGACGATATTTCCTTGGTCTTGGTCCAAATCTCACTCACTCTCTCTCTCTCTGTGATGCATGGCACTGGCCCATCTTGACCCTAGCACTCAAATTGCATTTCCATGTTGGCGCCAGACAAAAGCCACAACAGCCACATCTTCATCTCTTTGTCTTGGTAGGCTGCGTGGGCTGAAAGTGTGAAAATTCAAAAGAAGTGCGAAAATTGCGCAAATCCGGGGGAGATGGGGGCAGACTTTGATGGTTAGTTATACAAAGAATAATTATTCTTAATATCAAATTAGGTTGAAATCGTGATTAATTATTGAATAGAATTTACTAAAATGCAATTTTTGAGTTGACTAAGCAGGACTGTAAGAAAAGGCTGCTATTTTGAAGTAGATTTTGTGGTTTTATTTTGAGTAAAGAGATAAATAAAGATAGAATTCACCAGTTATATGCGAAATTAATTGATCTAATAACAATTTCCAAGCATTTTTACAAGTTATGGTCCTTTTTTAGAATTTTATTGGCTATCTACTGATTCGCCAGTTACGGTAAGCTGGTTTATATTACTTCCAATGTCCTCCTTGGTATTTATCGGGATTGAGTACTACTCTAGTGTGTTATATTGTGCTCTTGAAAATCAGTGTCTTAAGTTTTAAGCGGTTTTCTTACCTAGGAGAGCTCTCAGCTGAAAATAACGAAACGCAGCGGTGTACGAAGAATTTTTTTGAGGGTACTTTGGAGAAAATTCCCTTAAAATCTACCGAAATCAAGACCATGCGTTGACAAAAGAAGAGTAGTCTCGCTTATTCTTGAATTGGGAACAGCGGTGTTGTTTTATGAATGCAATTTAAAAACCTGTTGTTCATTTTACAAACTATTTGGTTTCTTTTAGTAACATTTTGGTAACGTTTTTAGATCTCTTTGTGCTCAATTTGGCCATATTTTGGGAATAATTATGGAACATCTATATCTTGTGACTGATTTTAGGACCTTAATAATATTCAAACTTTGACCAGGCACACATAATATCACAAAGCAGGCTGACTAACTGTACATACAGGGTGCGCCATATAAAGTGTCGGTATGGCAACACTGAATAACTTTGACATTTACCAACCGATTGCTTTTGTTAGACATGTTTTGGAAACATCAATCTAGTACAATTTTGACCATGGAACGCTTAACAACAAAACAACGTGCCGAAATAGTGACGCTGTTCACTACGCCGACGCCGACACTGAACCAGATTTTTGGAAACAAATTTTGATGACCGATGAGGCCCATTTCACGCTTTCTGGTGGTGTTAATAAGCAAAATTGTCGCATATGGGGCACGGAAAATCCACACCGCATCCATGAAATACCTTTACACCACCAAAAAGTGACTGTTTGGGCCGGCGTTTTCGCCAAAACCAAAATGCCGCAAAAAGGGCACATTTTGTTGTGGCCAATAAAGGCCACTTGATTGATGTTGTGTTCAAAAAGTAGTCGAAATAAGTTGTACAGGACCAAATTAAAGGAACAAGATCAACATATAGCAATCGGTTGTTTGTTTTTATATTTATTCAGTGTTGCCATACCGACACTTTATATGGCGCACCCTGTATATGTGAAGAACCTCCCATTTCTCTCATTATGCAGAAGCAGAAGTTTCCCCATGTCAGCTTTGCCATAGGTTAGGTTAGGTTAGGTTAGGTAGTTCCGGCTGACACCAGATGGCGTCACACATAGACCTTAATAATCTTAATGAGGCCGGGTAATTATATTGGTAAGTTTGACTTAGAATCCTAGGAGGATCTTTGACGCTTTGGGGAATACCAATAATTGTTTGGGGGCCTCTTGGCATTGCTATAACTGCTTGGGAATTTCATAGTAGCATAAGTGGAAAAGTAACACCAGAACACAAATTGTTCATGATTTCCGAACAACTCTTGATTTTTGGTGCGCTTTTAAAACAAATGCGTTGCATTAGCCATGGATATTGCGTGTTCCTTGCATTATAACAATTTTAGGTCTAAAATATTGCAGATCCCGCAGTTTATGTTATAATTCCACACCGAATTTATAAAGATATAAATATATAAATTATAGAAGAGTACAGGGATGCAAACCACTCGAATATAAAGACTGGTTCGGTTCAGTGGTTCAGAAAGTTTCTGAACCGCCGGTTCGGTTCATTACATGGTTTTTTGAGCTGACTGAACTGCGGTTTCGGTTCGGTTCAGTGGTTCACAAAGGTACATTATGATTTCTATTGTCATGTGACTTTTGCACACTTTCAAATTGAATTCCTATAACCCGTTTAAATATCTTTAAAATCATTAGAAGATTGTCCCTAATATATTATGTCCGGATTCAAAGGATTCGTCTATATGTTCCTTGAGGAACGATCTTCGAAAACAGAGAATGTCGGCTAGAAAAAATTAAAATAGAAAAGTGTAAAAACTGCCCTGGTTAGGATTGAATTAAGTTGAAGAAATATTACAGAAAATTCCAAATATTGTCCACTAGATGAAAGAATGTAGATTGATGGTATGTATATTAAGAGATCGGAGGGCAATTACAGAAGACTTGCAAAATTACTTGTTCTTAAATTTTCGTCAAGTCATCCTTAAAAGATCCGGCATCGGTAAGAATGTAGAGAGTCAAACGAAATGTAGAAAAATGATTTTAGGGAAACGACTCCAATTCCCAAATTAATAAGTATCATTGGCTAGAGGAAAGCGAGTCCCGTCTTAAAACTCGTCAGAGAACTGAACCGAACCGAACCGATTTTATTTGTGGTTTTCGGTTTGGTTCAGCAATTCTTAAAGGAAGCGGGTTCGGTTTGCGGTTCGGTTCACTAGCTGGAATAAGTGGTTCGGTTCGGTTCAAAACCGGTTCGGTTCAGAACCGGTTTGCATCCCTGGAAGATTATAAAGATTTTATTTAAGTATATTAGAGACGACTTAGGTCCAATTTCTCATCTTCCTCAAAGAGCTATCTGTCGCATAAGATCACAAATATCTATGATGAAGAGAAATCGGCTCTTAATTCCATACCTTTCCATTCCATTCATTTTGGTTTACCCCTAAATCTGGCCACTATTAACATATATTAATATTTATTTACGCTAATTAAATGTATTCCCTGTTTCTAATCTGTCACTTTTCGAACATATTTTACAATGCATTTGCGTAAATCGTTTGCCCTAACAACAAAATCCAATTTAAACCAGAAATCAAACACATCAGCGACATAAATCATATAGAATATACATTAGCAAGGCACGTAAGAACCATCAGAACCATCCCCCGCCCCCCATGCACATTCCCACTTTCTCAAAGAAATTAAAATAAAACCGAAGCCAACACCTGACAGAGCGACATTAAGTTCATTACGCTTTGAAAAAGTTCGAACATATTTAAGAAACCGTCCACAACACCTGTGTTGAGTCCGTACCGCGGGTTGCCGGGTAGGGACAGGTGAGCGAATCTATTTCGGATGCCCAAAAAGTACAAACGCACACATTTTTGTTGTGGAAAATGCCAAACTGCACGACTGCGTCACCGCGAAGAATTTTCCACCGGCGGGTAGAGCACCAGCTCTCTCTCTCTCTCTCCCGATCGGCCGCCCATTGAGGGGGGGCACACAGCCCGTCGAGGTTTTTGACACTGCCTTAGAAAAATTCTGCGCAGTGGTCCTGGGTCCACACCAACAGTTTTCCCTTTTGGAAAACACACAAACACACACACACTGACAGTGGGACGGGGAGAGAGTGCGAGAGCGCGTAATAAAAACATTATTTCGATTTATTTTTAAACCGCACACACTTGTTCCAATCGCTGGTGCCGCTGACGAGCTCTCGAGGTTCGATCCTCGGGAAACCAAAAAGAAAAACAGCTGCTTGCTGTCGTGTCTACGTCTCCCTCGGCTTACGTAGAGACGTTGGAGGCCCCGCAAAAGATGTAAAAACTGTAAGTGGTATTCTGAAGAACATTCAGTTCTTCCTGAGATCTCGTGGCGTTGCGTTCGTTCCGACATTTGTCGTTGGCGGTTTTAGTAATTAGTGAGGATCAATTGCCCACCCACCCCCCCGGCGCATCTGCACTTGTGTGTATGATGAAATACGTGAAAACCGTGTGTGTGTGATATATTATTGATGCGGCATCGATTCTATGAATCATCAAGCTATATTTGAGTATAAATTGACAGACAAAATCGATCGATTGGTGAACCAAAGAGAAGACGCGACGTACTCGGCTGCTGAGGGTGCCAAAGGTGAGTCCTTGCCATATTACGAAACCCTGACAAAAAGTTGGCAAAATATTTAGATATTTTAATAAGATAATTCTTTTGATATTTTGACATTTACGTGAGAAAAGTTGGCTTTCGGGAAATAGTTTTCAGCCAACGAAATTGTTCTTTTGTCTCGAACACAAAACTGCGTAGAACTATATCTATATAGTCTATATATCTATATCTATGCATTAATTAGGAACAACTTCCCCTTCCCAGATCCTTTGTGCGTCCCCTGTTTGTTTAATCAGTTGATGTAAACAATTTACGGACAACCAGTTGGGACAACGATTGATATGGGCCTCGTTGATGGCATAAACAATCGAAATATCCAAACAATTGCAACCCAGGAACTTCTGTATCCTCCTGCATGGCATTGACTCTTTAGCCCCTGGCGCCATTTGTTTATTATGGCATTTGCATTTTCAAGTTTGAACTAAAATGTAAACTATGCCCCCTACCCGCTCTACCCACCCTCCCTCCAGTCGAGTGGGGGGTTTAAAAATAGGCCGAAAAAAAGAGTGAAGATCGCTGCACTGCGGCCACCGAGCAGCAGCAGCAGCAGCAGTGCGTTAAGGCCACCGCCAACGCCTCCTGCCACGACCAGTCTACGTAGTACATACACCATTAACATTTCTTTTGCTCTTGTGTACATTAACAGGACTTTGAACTTTCTTTTTGGACTTGGACACAGCATGTTGGCTGGCTGGCTGGCAGTCGGATCAATTTGCGCAGAAATATCTGTTCTCCTGTCCGTAAAAAATATATATACAAACAGAAATTTCCAATGGTCCATTGTTTGGGATTGCTTGTGTGTACCGCAACTGCACTGGCGGATTACTTTCTGCCCTGGGTCATGCCAAAGCTGTGTGAGGGTGGGGAGAAGATTATTGAATGTTTAATTGAGAATGGATGGCATTTATTTACTTTAACTAGACATTGTTTTTCTGAATTCAATTGTAAATCATTCGATTTTGATCAGTAATTGTAAACTCCCGTTTGAATTGGAGCAATTCGTATTGGTCATTCTGGTTTAACCCATGAATTGTGGCAATTTGTTGCTGCATGTACTGAAGGAAATTGAAAATAAGGCCTGAAGGAAAGGCCCAGTCCAACCAAATGAATCATTTTAAATTATCAATAGTCAAACCTGGAACTGATGAATCACTCATGTAGAATTTGGCTACCTTGCCCTGCTTTTCAGATTTAAATTGAAGACACCTTTAGACATCGCCTAGTTGTACACTTCCTTTAGCCCAGCAAAAACAAACTGAATTCCTGTGAGATTCAAAGCTGAAATAGTACTTAAGTCACTCATGTACTGGAGCATTTATCAAGAGCCGATGGGAAAGTCGGGTTGATTCTATTAACTGCTTAATGAAAGTTTAAACTAAAGGATTATGTTCAAATCACGTTTCTTTGGATCCAAGAACTGCAGTTTTGATTCGGTCAGTGGTTCCAGCTTAACATTCTTAAATGAAAATTTGGATTTTGAAGCAAGTTCGGTTCTTACTTTATTATCTCAGGTCCGGTAGATCCCGTAGCAACTTAGATTGAATTGGGTTTAAAAAACACATAGTTCAGTCACTTTTTACGATCTTCTTTAGTTTACTTAATGTATTGATTAGAAAATATTTAATGGGATGAACTGAAATGTTATCGAAAATTCCCAATTTGATGACTTTCAGAATGAAAATAATGCTACTTTGAACCATAATTCTACCATTCACGACGGGTTCAAGCCCACCGGAGTTTACAATTTGAATGCGATAAAGTGTTTCAAGATATAGGTTTATCCTTGCACAGGAATCCTAAGTGAGTTTAGAGTTAGGTGAAGTTGGGTTAGGTTAGGATAGATTAGGTTAATTGGGTTCGATTAGTAAGGTTAGTTTAGCTTAGGTTAGTTTAGGTTAGGTTGAGTAAGGTAAGGTTAGGTAAGATTAGGATAGTGAGGTAAGTTGGGGTCTGCTTAGGTTAGTATAGTTTGGGTTAAGTTAGGTTAGGTTAGGTTAGTTTAGATTAGTTTTGGTGAAGTTCTGTAAGGTTTTTTAGGTTAGGTTAGGTTAGGTTAACTTAGGTTAGGTTAGCGGTTTTTAGTTTATGTAAGGTGGGACTAGGTTAGTAAGGTAAGGTGGCGTTAATAGATTAAATTAAGTTAAGCTACGTTAATTAAGGTTAGGTTAGTTAAGTTCAGGTTTTTTAGGTTAGGTTCGGTAAGGCTAGGTTAGGTTAGGCAACGTAAAATTAGGTTAGGTAACGTAAGGTTAGGTTATGTAATGTAAGGTTAGGCTATGAGAGGTGGGGTGCGGTAAGGTTCGATAAGTTTGTAATGGCGGAGAGCTACAAAACAATGCCCCTATGGGTCAAATGAATTCCATGCTAACCCGTTTTGTAAGCTGGTATTTCCAGCTCGGAGATCCCCGAGAGGTTGAGTGGAAGAGGTTGACTTAATTCCTTTAATCTTCTTCTTTCCAAAGAGGAACAACGGCAAGAAAGACATTGCTTCCTCCTCTCTGTATATCTGCAACATCTACAAGTCAGGGTCCCTTCTACCTACAGAAGCGATTTACTACGTACATGTGCTTTATCACTCTAAACCCGCCTTTGTGCCCATGCCTAGGCTGGCCAGTTTGTACACAGATTCATTACTTTGTGTGTTGCGATAGCCAGACAGCCATATCAGGTCTCTTTCAAAGATAAGTGACATTCAGTAAGCGTTTTAACATTATTTGTGTGTGAATCAAGTGCCCTCTAAGCAGCTTGCTTGTTCTATTACCCATAAAGGCGATATCTTCCTTGACCGAGAGTGTGCTCAGGTAAATGGCAACTTTAGTTTTATGAGCACGAATACATGATTCGGATATCTTAATCCAAATGTTCAATGATGAAATCAGCCCAGCTAAGTTCTAGACAAATAGAGGAAGATAGTGATCTGGTTAGATAGACAGTTGGTACCTGGC
This sequence comes from Lordiphosa fenestrarum, assembly GCA_035044985.1. NCBI lineage: Eukaryota > Metazoa > Arthropoda > Insecta > Diptera > Drosophilidae > Lordiphosa > Lordiphosa fenestrarum. The sequence continues at coordinate 662,762 of JAWNNO010000849.1, read as the reverse complement.
AAGCATATTTATTAAGCAGCATTTTCTATCGGTTTCTGTATGTCGGGTTGAGCGGCACAGGTATGAACTTCAAAATGCAAGATACTATCGATAAATATAGATGGTTAATAGACACGCTATAAATCGAGCAATAAAACTGATTGAGATTATACCATTTTCTGGTACCAAACGTCATCTATGTAACTGCATTGATTACCCCCTGGCTATATGAATGAACATTTCTCAACATTTCACCATTTCAAAAATGAAATATTTCCAATTGAAAATTTATAACATTTTTCTCACCTTACCTCATGCATCCCATATTTTACGCAGTCATAAACAAGTCATAATTCAGCCAAACCAAATATATAGAAGCAACACATTTGGAAGGCAGACAAAACATCCTCCCCAGCCAATCTTCCCTCTGCATCCATCCGGGAGCCTACATCACCAATTACCATTTGCTGCATTATTTTACTTTCCTGCTCTTTCAAGTTGTCATCTGCGATTACCGATCTGCAATCGCGCCTCGCACGGGCCAACGGTTAATTAATTAACGTTCTGTCATAGAAACATGCGACATTTCTTTCGGTTGCTTTTGACATCGAAAATATTGCAAATATCATAGAGCAAAAATAATTCAAATTTCCCCACTTGTCAGCTGAATGAGTTTTCTTGAGAATAGACCCGCACGCACACACACACACACACCCTGCTCTGTTTTTCCTTGGAACAGGTATGGGTTAAACAGAAATATGCTCAACCACCTGGGATCGGAACTTTTTGTGTTGAATTTAAATAAATGGGCCGCAAATTGCTTAGACATACCGATTATTGCATGTCTGGCAGCCCACACTCGCATCCATCAATTTCCGTGTGAGAGAGGGATTTCAATGGAAAACCACCTTTTGCCAAAAAAAAAGCCTTCTTAATGGCCACAAACATTTTGATATACTCATCGCCGGCGATAGAATCAACAAAACTTTTAGCTGCTAAGCATGCTCAACAGGTTGCTCTAAAGTCGCGGCGGGGGCGGCAGCCACCCTCTAACCAAAATCACGCGGCTGGCCTCAGGGGATATAACGGGAAAAACGGCCGCTAAAGAAACAAACAAAAACAACCAAAACAGCCGCCACACATTGCACATGACCTCCTCGGGCCATCCCCTCCTGCCAACCCACAAGGCAACCGAAAGAAGCCTGCTTATTGTGGCAATAAGCATTAATCGATTATTTAGACGATTACGAAAAATAATGAAACAAAACCAAAAATATAAATAAAAAAAAAAAGAAAAGCAAACTTTCAACAATAAACAATTGGCCAAGTGCGAGCGGATATATAAAATTTTATTGGCTTTTAAAAGAAAGATGCGCACATTTTTTATTGACGGTGAATGGATCAACAATGAAAATGGATTAGGTTAGGGCAGGCTCTGGTTATACAAGTCTAAGTTTTAAGCCATTGGAGACAGTATTTCTCTTAGTTTAGCAGCAATTGAGCTAAATTCTGCTGTAAAATTAACCCTCTCAGCCTTGTTTCTAATCGGAAATGGTTGTAATAGTAAAATTTTGTAGGGACTTATAGTCTTTAATACCCTTGCAGAGAGTTTAATAAAATTGTCTGAATGTTTGTAACGCATAGAAGAAATCTGAGACCACATAAAGTACCACCAAACATATAGCTGCCATACTAACGATTGGTCGAAAAACTAGTTCTAGTGAGAAAAACTTTTTGGTTTTTAATGGAAACGCCTCCAAACTCCGTATTTACTAGTTTTCTATGCTTCTCCATGATTCTGCCAAGTTTGGTTGAAATCTGACATCTATATAGTATAGCTGCCATAGAAAAGTAAGGTTAGAAAAATAGTCTTAGTAGGAAAAACTTTTTTGTTTTCCATTCAAACCTCTTTAAAATTTTCATATATGTTTATTTTATTAGCTTTCACACAATTCTTTAAAGTTTTGTCAAAATCGGATGACTATAGCATATAGCTGCCATAAGAATGATCGGCCAAAAAACTAGTTTTAGTGATAAAAACTTTTTTGTTTTCAATTGAAACGCCTCCAAACTTTGTATTAAGCTTTGTATATAGCTGCCATAGGAATGATCGGTCGAAAAACTAGTTTTAGTGAGAAAAACTTTTTTGTTTTCAATGGAAACGCCTCGAAACTTTGCATTTCTTAGTTTGCTATGCTTTCTCATGATTCCACTAGGTTTGGTCTAAATCGGTCATCTATATGGTATAGCTGTCATAGAAAAGTAGAGTCTGAAAAGTAGTCTTAGTAAGAAAAACTTTTTTGTTTTCAATGTAAGCCTCTTTCAAATTGGCATATATTTATTTTATAAGCTTTCACAGAATTCTACAAAGTTTTGTCAATGTCGGATGACTATAGAGTATAGCTGCAGTACGAATGATCGGTCGAAAAACTAGTTCTTGTGAGAAAAACTTCTTTGTTTTCAATCGAAACGCCTCCAAACTTTGTATTTCTTAGTACGCTAGGTTTTACCATAATTTTACCAAGTTTGGTCAAAAACGGACATCTATATAGTATAGCTGTCATAGAAAACTAGAGTCTGAAAAGTAGTCTTAGTGAGGAAAACTTTTTTGTTTTTAATGGAAATATTCTTAAAATTGGCACTTATTTGTTGGATATGCTTTCGCACAATTCTACATAGTTTGGTCAAAATCGGATGACTATAGCATATAGCTGCAGTACGAGTGATCGGTCGAAAAAAAAGTTCTGTTGAGAAAAACTTTTTTGTTTTAAATGGAATCAACTCCAAACTTCTAACATGATCGTTTGTTTGGCTTTAGCATGATTCCACCAAGCCTGGTTGTAATCGGACATCTTTATAGTATAGCTACCATAGAAAAGTTAGGTCCGAAAAGTAGACTTAGTTGGAAAAACGTACTGTAGGGGTATAAAACCTTCGGTCTAGCATGTGGTAAAGTATCCAAATAAATCTCGCACTTCAATTTCAGAAGTAAAGTCCAATGTTCGGTTCACGAAACCAGTGTGCTGGCTCTTCTCTCTCAGTATCTTTTCCTTACTCCTCTAGCCTCAAAGTACCAAACTGAGAACGAACTTAGATCAATTTGAAGAGCGAAATTCTGAAAAATTCAAGAACGAATACAGATCTTTGAAGCTTTTAATAATGATCAAAATCAATTTAAACGCATTGATTCAGGTCAAAAATATAAATCTGACACTCCCAAATTAAGTGGGCCACTTTGAATCGTTTGTATCCCCCCTCGGGGGCCCACCTGACGCCTAAGTTTGTGCCAATTACGTAGGCCAGATTAATCAATGCCAAGACAACATGAACAAATTAAGCGCATTCATTTCGACATAAATTTATTTTCAACATATTAAAAAAGAGAATGAAAAGAAAACAGATAAGATGCAACAACAGCCAACAAGTGCGAGAAATTCTCTGACGTTAATCATACGCCCCGTAAACGGACGTACACAACAACCTCCGCACAGAAGGCAGAAGCTGTAACAGCAGCGACTTTGGTGATGGCCTCTCCGACTTTGTCCTTAATTTATAGATTGATGAAAATGCGCCCGAAATAAGCGAAAACTTAAGATAATAATTAATAATACTTATATATATTTGGTTATTTATTTATGTTTACGTGGATGTTGATGTTGTTGTTGATGTGGGAAAAATCGGGAAGCAGTCATGACGCATCATCTTGAGTTTATTTAGCTAGTTGTGTCACCCTAGTATACGATACGTCATTTCTATTTCATCACAACATTCTGTTCACATTGCAGACTCTAGCAACATGACCAAAGATCAGCAGGCCACCCCCATACCGGAAGAGCTGTACAATCTCACCCAGCTGGCGGAGGTTACCCTGGCAGCGGGTCCTTTGAGTACAGCTAGCTGCAAAAGTGAACTGGAAATGAAAAGCAACAATTTTTATGCCTCCTCGGATGATGATTCGAATTATTACAGTCACAAGGTGTTTGACAGAAGGAAACTGAGACGCAGCACCATATCCGACTCGAATTCCTGTACCAGCAGCAGCAGCAGCAGTAGCAGCAGCAGCAGTGGTGTGCAGTCTGGTGAAGAGCAGCCAACTGGTGGACTGAACTCAACTTCGTTATTGGACGATGAGCATATATGTCCCGAGTGTGGAAAGAAATATTCCACTTCATCCAATTTGGCACGCCATAGACAAACCCATAGGTGAGTTTACTCAGCAGGGTGGCCTGCCACCTTATCACCCAAACATCCCATAGAACCTTTACTCACTGGCTTCCTTGCCAACAGGTCAATTATGGACAAGAAGGCACGCCATTGTCCCTACTGCGAGAAGGTCTACGTCTCCATGCCGGCTTTCTCCATGCATGTTCGTACTCACAACCAGGGCTGTGAGTGTCAGTATTGTGGCAAATGTTTCTCTCGCCCCTGGTTACTCCAGGGACACATACGCACGCATACGGGCGAGAAACCCTTCAAGTGTTCGGTTTGCGACAAGGCTTTCGCTGACAAATCCAATCTGCGGGCCCACATCCAGACGCACTCGAATACCAAGCCGCATACCTGTGCCCGTTGCGGCAAGGCGTTTGCCCTGAAATCGTATCTCTACAAGCATGAGGAATCTTCGTGTATGAAGAATCGCGGCGAGACACGTAGACAGCAGACTGCAACATCACCCAAATGTCTACCCGACATATCCACAGCCACAACCATATCCCTGGCCACGCCAGACTCGGCCAAATCGACGTTGGCCAACAAGCTCAAGGAACGTAGCAGACAGGCTGCCTTGGCCTATGCCTATCCCACAGATCCCTATCCCCTGATGACCACACCGGAGGACTATGAGCGTTTTAAGCGCATCAGTGTTATACAGCCCACAGTGGTTCTGCCACATCCCAGTGCCTTGTATCAGGAGCTGCCCTATCCGGGCTATCCGCCAGCTAATCCCGTCACCTCCGTCACTCAAGAGCAACCCGTGGACTTTTCACCCAAAAACAATTTCACACACTCGGCGAAGACAAGTCCCTTTGAGCTGACCGGCAACTATGCCATCATGGCCTAGGCCCCATGCTCCCAGGCCAGACTGGAAGCAAGAGCAAAAGACGTGCCCGCACCACCAGCAACCAACCCCTAACTTACTACAGTAGTCAACAAATATGTGATACAAACACCATTAGAGAGTAGACGATTCCAAATGAGAGAATGAAAAATATAAAAGATAGATCTTCACTTAGTTTGTAACGAGGATTTAGAGACTTGCAAGCACACACACACAACAAAATTTAACCAGTATTTTTTTCAAGCAAGCTTAACTAATGTTAGTTTTTGATTTACACATTTATTCTTTGTTTCTTTTTTTTTAATATTATTTATAAGGCCTGGCGATTTCCTGCACGGAAGTCGAACGAGAGAATCTCTAGTCTTTATCTTTAAATATTTTTTTGCACACATGAGGAAGGGGCGGGACGAGGGGTCGTCTAGCACGTCCTCCTCCTCCTTCACATGTGTGTGTGTCGCGTTATTTTTAAGCACTTTACGGCCGCATGTGGTGCAATAATTGACATAACTGTAACACTAATTAGCCTCTACACATCTATATTATCTACGTATACACTCTATATATATATATATACACACATTTCTATCTAATGGACAAAATCGCTTTTCATTTAGTTTACCTACACACACACACACGTTCTTATGCATATTGTAGTTACAAAACCTAAATTGTATTCTTTTTGTTGTAGAAACACACTGCATTTTGTATACTCGATTTGAGAGAACCTACAGCTAAACGCACCAAAGATATAGTTGATACATATTTACATAAACGTTTACACATTTATCTATACAAACGAATTGTATCTATAGAGAGAGCGGGAGAGAGTATTTTGTATTAGAAATTTGCACATTTATTCGAATTAAACGGAAAAAAAGCTGATCCGCCGATCCCGAAAAATAAAAATAAGGAAAGCGTTTTTATTCTTTTTTTTAACATAATGTTACACCTTACGCCTCTCGATCCTTTGGGTAGAGAAATCGACAGGAATGCCTGGTACAGGGAAAGACGACAACTCTGGTCGCTTCACTATACGTATGCATCAAATAGCAATACCGCCGATGCTTGACTGCTGCATTTCAAATTTACCTCTTACCACCATGTATTGAATCTACATACCAAGTCGTCTGAACTGGAACTCAGTTTCCCATTTAATCCAAACCAAATGTTCGAGTACGCGAAGGAGTCTGCAGTTCAGAGCTCGGTTTCAAAACTTAATTTCGTCTTCCAGATCATTGAAGTGCTTAACAGGCAGAGATTGAAGCAATCCAGCAGGCTATCAACCTTTACGAAAACCTCTTAATCAGAGGCAGTAACCTGATCATTTACTCATAAAGTCAAGCCGCCTGAAAAGCTCTTGACGGTTATATTAATAATGCTTTGACCATATCAGCTACCTTCCCAGATTGCATAAAGATCAATTTTTTAAAGTAGTGCGAGCAGGCTCCAGTTGTTCACATCCACCTTGGTAATCTTTAGAGCGCATCTAACCTTCCCATCTCAGTTTACCAAAGACTTTCGCTTACAGCTTCATTAAAAAAACTTATCTTCCGTTCCGGTAACAGCGTGACCTCTGTTGACTTTTGCTTTAGGATAGTTTCGTAATTAATTAGGCTTGAAAAACTAGAAAAAATCTAAATATTCGTTATATATAATTCTTTAAAAAAAATTGCTCGATGTTTTGTCATTTCCAAAGCAGACTAGCAGACTGTCGTCCTGCCTTAATCCTTATATGGTATCAAATGGTGCGGAAATGATCTTTCCTGTTTTGAAGAAGCTTGGCAATCGTCTCATCTTCATTCTGCCAATGGTAAACGAGGACATGTAGGTTTTCTACACGATTTGACATGAATTTACCAGGCGTATTGTAGCGTTATGTAGCTTTTCTACATGCTGCGCTTACTTTTCAGATAAAACAACACAAGACCAACTATTTCTACTACACTTTTTACGTAAGGAAGTGAGAAGAGGCGGGTAATGAGGAATGGAACGGTGCTCGAGAGAGCAAAAACGCAAAACTTATTTGTTTTTTCACTTACCGAATTTGAACTCACAACTCCTTTACCTTGTCTCGGGAACTTAAACACAAATGACGGCATCTTAGCCCATCGGACTATCAGGCACTAGCGTGTCACTATAATGAGGGGAAGCGATGAGTGTAGGGGATCAACAGAGCGGTTAGTTAGTGTATATTCTCTGTGAAATATTCCGAATTCGGATTTGGAGCTCAAATTTTCGTAAAGAATTTCCTCACGTAGGCTCTCAACATTCAAAGGTTAAAGTAGAAAACCTAAATATCGAAAAAGGATCCTTATAACTGAATATCTATAAAACTGTGGAAGATATGAAGTTTTATACAATTTTTTTAACCAATATCGACTCGGCTGTTGATGCGGATCAAGAATATACATTCTTTATGGAGTCAAAAATTATTCCTTCTAGTTGTTTCATACTTTTGCACAAACTAAATATACTCTGCGTACCTTGAGTACAGAGCTTTTTACTCTGTATTTTGCATTTTATACAATTTTTAGATAAATGAATCAGATTCATTAAACTTGACCAAAGAGAAAAGCAAAGTAGACGATGTGAAATCGGTCGATGTCAAAAACCCAATTTGGAATAGTTTTTTTTTGTCTAAGCAATCCAAGTAAGTCAACAAAGTAAAAAAGAAACGAAGTAAAGAAAAATATAAACCAAATCCATATCACACAGGCGGACAATACAGTTTCAAACGAAAATTGGTTTTCAATAAGAGTGAGTATCATCAGGCTAAGCCGGAGCAGGGTCAACATCCAGATTGACATGGCTCACTCGTTTCTTAAGTTTATCATGGGTCAAACACTCTCGGAACCGGTGACCACCAAGGATACGGCCTGCTGTCAGAATTCTGCCTACCGCGTGGGCTCGAGTTGTATGCAGGGCTGGCGTGTCGAGATGGAGGACGCCCATACACACATTTTGTCCTTACCCGAGGATCCTGGGGCGGCTTTCTTCGCCGTCTATGATGGGCATGGTGGTGCAGCGGTGTCCAAATTGGCCGGGAAGCATCTGCACAAGTTCATCACCAAGCGTCAGGAGTATGCAGACAATTCCATTGAGTTGGCATTGAAGCGTGCTTTTCTGGACTTTGACAAGGAGATGCTGCACAATGGATCTTGGGGTGAGCAGATGGCTGGCTCCACGGCCGTGGTGGTGTTGATTAAGGAGAAACGTCTGTACTGTGCCAATGCGGGGGACTCGCGGGCCATTGCCTGCATTGCTGGCGAGGTGCATCCACTTTCTGTAGATCATAAGCCCAATGATGAGGGCGAAGCCAAACGCATTTTAGCCGGCGGTGGTTGGGTGGAGTTCAATCGTGTCAATGGCAACTTGGCCCTCTCCCGAGCTTTGGGGGATTTTATGTACAAGAAGAACTCCTCAAAGAAGCCGGAAGAGCAAATTGTCACCGCCGATCCGGATGTGGAGGTGCGTGACATCACTGAGGATTGGGAGTTTGTTGTCTTGGCCTGTGATGGCATTTGGGATGTGATGAGCAATGCCGAGGTGGCTGAGTTTGTGCGTGATCGTATTGCCTCGGGCAACCCGCCGGAGTTTATATGTGAGGACCTGATGAACAGCTGTTTGGCCCCAGATGGTCACATGAGTGGCTTGGGTGGTGACAATATGACTGTTATACTGGTGTGCTTCCTACACAACAAATCCTATGATGAACTGGTGGTGCGTTGCGGTGGTGCCCAGAAAACCCCGGTGGAAAATGTAGGCGATGTTAATCAAAGTGTTGGAGAAGCAGCCGTAAAAATTCCCACATCTAACACTAATATGGGCCATGGCTTGGCTATGAGTGAGACGGATAATCGAATGGGCTGTCCAGCTCCCAAACCCTTGAGCTCTCCACGTAATTTGGAGAATGCCTGAGTGATGACCCATTAAGGATACATATCACTTTGTTAATTTGTTGTTGTTTCTCTTTATTTTGGCTAACATGTTCTTTGGATATAACCAATGATCTCTAGATTACTCTTTAATGCCTCTCTCACTCTCGCTCTCTCTGTCGAACACTAATAGAACATACCCTATAAATTTCCAAATTTATTAGTCTGATATGCTTTTGTTTGTATAATTTTAAACAGAGTTCAATAAACGAAAGTTCAATGCACTTGAAGAAGTCTTCGTGGTTCCCTTTAGCGTGACAAAACAAAAACCCAAAACATTTATCAAGAATCCAGAATTTTCGGAGTCATAAGTACAATGCTAGCAATACTTCTAGTCGAAATATTTTTGATTTTACGACCTCTGCTTTGGTCTTACGATACTTAGTCTTAGTTCTTAGATCGTCCAAAACTTTATTTGTTACCATACTTCATATAAATAAAAACTATTTCGAAATAAAAGAACCGTGCATTGTGCGAACGCCACAAGCCATCAAAGCCGTGAAAGATCGAATTCGTCGAAATCCACTGCGCAAGCAGAAAATCAAGGTTCGGGAGATGAATATTAGCAAAGACAGCATGTTGCGCATCATAAATCGTGACTTGGGACTCGGTGCATTCAAGGGACAGACCGGCCACTTGCTTACAACAACAAAATCGAAGCACTGCGTCTCACAGGATGAACATTGTCTGTCCATCAGTCTGTTTATCTGTTTCTAACCAACTAGTCTCAGTTTTGCAGCTATCCAGCTGAAACTTTGCACAGAGTCTTCTTTTTGCTGCACACTACTAATAAGTCGGACCCGACCGGATCGGATGACTATATCTCATAGCTCCCATAGGAACAATCGGTCGGAAAATTAGTTTTAATCAGAAAAACTTTTTCCATTTCAATGGAAACGTCTCCAAACTTTGTATTCATATGATTTCTATGCTTTTTTATAATTCTGCCAAGTTTGATGAAGATCGGACAACTATATGGTATAGCTGCCATACAAAAGATAGGTCTTAAAAACTGTCTTAGTTAGAAAAACTTTTTTGTTTTTAATGGTAGCAACCTGCAATTTTGTTTTAGTTTGTTTCTCAAGCTTTCACCTAATTCTACAAATTTTTGTTCAAATTGAATGACTATATCATATAGCTCACATAGAAAAGTTCGATCGGAAAACGGGTTGTTGTTGGAAAAACATTATTCCAGAGTCTCTCCGTAGCTCTAAACTTTGGAATACATCAACTTATCTACAGCACGATCAAGGTCCAGTTCCTAAGTTCTTTGACAATGTGTCCACACTTTTTCCAACCACATTAAAACTGCATTTGGAATTTCATTTGATAATTTTGTGTTTTTATATTTTGTTGTTTTTTAAATCATTTGTTTTTTTTATATAATTTTGATAGCGTTCGTTTCCATATACACATACATACATATAGTGTATATTTATATATATATATTCTTGTTCTTGTTCATGTTAATATATATATAGACATTTAGTTTGTAATTGTTGTTGTTGTTGTTGTTGTTTTGGTAGATTACTACACCGTTTAATAACCTTTTAGGCATATGTACGAGAGTATGTGTATCCATAATTATGTTATGTGTCTGTGTGTGTTTGTGTGTGTGAGCCATCTACTTTCCATTAAAGTTAAGTTTACTCTTTAAAGTGTAAAGACACTAAATTTCACAATGTTCGATTTGTTGTTGTTCTCTATAATTAGCTACAAAGAGAATATGTTCAAGCCCGAATTTAAGCCGAAAGTTCAAGTGAGAAATGGTAGGGTGGTGAGTGGGGGGGGGAGGGATAAGCCCTGATTCTACAGGGACACAAAGGTGAAGAGTATGTGTAAGAGTGTATTGTGTGTTGTGTGTCTGTGAGAGTATGTAAATAACTTACGAAAATGTTGGATTGGTTTATATATCGTATCTATATATATATATATGTATTATAAAATCTCTAAACAGCCATAAAAGTCAAAAGTTCTTAATCATTATGTATTATCAATTAACTAGATGCCCCTTCACTTTGCTAGGTTAGTTGTTGAAATCGGAACTCGATTGTTATAGGTTTTTATCTGTTCGCTTTGGGGTTCCGGGTAGGAGGGAGGGAGATATACATAAATACAAATTTGCGGCTCATTGTGTTTGGTCTTGATTAGTGTTAGGTTGGTATTATTATTATTATACGATATACTAAATGGCTTGGCTTTAACATTGAATTTACTTTTGCTCAAAAAGGTACGCATATCTGGTTATAATGTTTGGTTTTGATTCGCATACAACTAAATGCTAATATCGTTAGCTTATCAATTACAATGCTAAATGTATCGGTGTGCTTGGTTTTTGATATATATATATATATATTTAGATGTATATAAGTATTATCTTGCCGTTGTTGTTGTTGCTGTTTTTTAAAAAGGACACCAAGTAAAAACATTCAGTACACATTCATAGACATTCGATACAAAAAGTGAATACTTTGTGTGTTGTCTTTAGGTTAGGCTAGGTTAGGTGAGTTAAGGTGAGTTTTTGACTTGACATACATATGTTAAACGACGGGACCGCAGCCGGGATCCACGTCTCTCGTTGGTGATCGAAGCAATTTCCATTTGCGGGGTTTCTGGTTTGGGACAAGGAATGTACATTGGTTTTGCTCTATCCATTTCGCCCGGCAATTTCGTTGTCTAACCCAAAAATAAAATCAAACGCTTTTCTTAATCTTAAAAATCTTAGGTACATTGCTACACAAGGAGACAAGGTATGTATGTATATGCTATGCTATATGTATGTATTGTATGATATATGTATGAACATGAACTTGGTGCCCACAAAAATCCTTAGGTCTAGTCGTCTAAATATGTGTGTGCGCGCTTTGATTATCGGTCTTTGGTTTTTATTCGTTTCCGTGAAGCCAAGAAAGATTTTGACATTTTCTCTACTCCCCTATTGGCTCTATACATACAGTAAGACTAACTTATTGTTTTGGTTTATATAAAAATATTTAAATTCTTCAATTTGAAACTGCGCAAGTTGGATTTCGTTTTCTAAGTACATACACACTCTTCCGTCTATATAAAAAGCAAATCCCAGTAAAGTGCTCTTCTGTTTGCTCTAAAACATATTGTTTCGTTTACATTGTGTTTGCATCACCCAGTACGACCACAAGATTCTTCCTTGAAATCATTAAAAAGGTACAATCAATTTTTTTCCCCACCCTTAAATTCCATGAATAATGATTTTCAGCTCTAGCTTCTAGTTACATTACATATTAATGTTTCTTTCGCTTATTCCTATACATATACATATATGTATCATATATATAACCGTATATTGTTGTTGCTTTACTTGGTTTTTTAGGTAGGAAATATGCTAGTCTTATAAATTTCACACATCAACATTTTTTTTGGTTAAGATTTTGGTTTTGTTCTTGTTCGAAATATTTGTTGTATTTAATAAAATATATGTTTATATTTTGTTTATCGTATGTATATATATATATGTAAATATCCGTAGTTTTAATTTAAAAACATCTAATATCAATCCGAACCACAATTTTCAAGTGTTCTAGTTTTTGGTTTTTTTTTTTAGAGAGTTCTGTTCAAAGTGAAAGAAAACACGTAGAGAGCTTTTCGTAGTATTTATTAGAATTAAATGTACTATTTACCCGCCTGCTACACAATTACATTCAAGTGTTATGCCATAGAGAGTCGGTACTAAGCAAGTGGCCTTTTGTTTTTCATGGTGTACGGTTTTAGATCCTGCTTAAATAAAAGAAATCTAATTATGGACGGGTTTTTATCAATCTTGTTTGTCAACTTCAAATGGTTTCGCCTTCTACTTGTTCATAATTTTTTTAAAATTTTTTTGGTGTATTTCTACAATTTGATTAGACGATAGATTATCGTGGAAGTACGATATTTGGGTTGGTTTGTGTTTGTCGCCTACCTAGGACTGTTGATAACTTTTTAGTGTGAAGGAACCTACCCCACATAAAATATAGAACTTTGGGAACCTTTTTTATGGCTATGGACTTCAAAGCTGGCGCCAATAGCTAGTGAAGGTGACCGGATGTGTAAGATTTTAAAGAGAAAACTCTTTCATTAAAAGGTCCCAAGCGGGATGGCACCCACGACTTCTTGCACAGCAAGCACACACACTACCCGCTGCACCACAAATGCTATTTGCAACATGGCTGCTGACATTCTAAAATCCTTGCGTAGCGCTGAACGACAGCTCAATTCGAGTAAAATCTCTAATGGAATACTCAGAAATTTAGTCTGATGAAAGGTATAGTAAGAGGTCTGTTGAGGTCGGTGACAAGTCATCCAAGGACCATAAGGTCTATAGAGAAAGTTCTTTCAGATACGAAATTCAATTGAAATGTTTTAAGGTAGTCAATGAAAATTCCCAAATTTACGGTAGTTGTTATCGGAAGCTAAGCATTATGCGTCTTTTCGTTGGGTTCAGCAATGACGTTGATGAAAAGCAAAGTTCTATTCTTGGTATGGAATCGATATTACTTGGAAAACAATATTCGGAGTTTGGAACAGACCTTTGTATGCAGATTTTAGAGCACAGTCAAAGCTTTTTCTTTTTACAAAAAAAAAGTTTCAAGTAAATTAAGTCCGATATTGCTATCTTGCAGGTTAGTTAGCTCATATTTATTATGACTCAAAACAGTTCCAGTATCTAACAGATCAAGCTTCAAACAGATCAAACTCCGAATGGATCAATCTACTGTGGTTCCTAAGACAAGGCAAGTCGGAAAAACTGAGCTGATCTGAGCTGAATCGTTTCCAACAGATCTTATAGAAGATCTATCTATATCCAATACTTAGAGCTGATACAGAGCAACCACAAGAAAGAGAAAAACGGTTAATGCCTGGTGCTTGTGGCTGTATGATGCGCTCGAAATCATTTAACGTAAAGCAGCAAACGAATGCGGCCGATGCGTATAGGCTGCTCTAATCAGTTACACTGTCTAGGGGGACATTGATTTAGCTTATGCACGGCTCTAAAAGGGCATTTCTAGTTAATACCTAAACCAAAAGAGAAACTAAAAAGTGAACTTAAGATTTCAGCAGTCCTAGGTAATTACACGCAATATATTTTATTTGTTTGTTATTATTTACCTAACTTTGTTGTTTTGGTGTTTATTTAAATGCTCATAGATTTTCCATTTAACACATGTCAATGCAACAAATTTGTTATATTCAAAAAAAGCTCATCAATTGTTGGGTGTTCTTTTGCAAATTGGTCATCTAAACTTAGAGCTGTTCGTTTTTAGTTTTGGTTTTGGTGTTTGTGCGTGCGTGTGTGAGGGTGTGTGTGAGTGGGAGGGTATCTGCGAAACTTAATTAATCCGACAATCCGTTGACAACTGCAGAAACCTCTGGTTGGTCATTTAACTAAAACTAATTAGCTGAGGACAAAGAGATATCAATCTATGCAAATTTGCTCGCACTATAATATAATATTGCACACATTTAATTCAAGTTCAAATATTTAAAATTATTTAGTTTTTATTCTGGTAATTTGGTGGGATATATGTTGTTGTTGTATTTGTTTTGTTGTTCTCGTTGATGTGGTTGTTGAAATCAAATGGGGAAATCATAATCAAGTCAAATAAAACGAAACTCAAAGGCAAATTATGCTGTCGTTATTAAGATGTATTATATTTTGATGATTTTGTTTAGGACATAAGTAAATATAATAATGTTTATATATATATATATATAGGTATATATGATAATAGTAAGTAATGTGTGTGGTATTGTATGTTGTAGTGTTTAGATATACATATTAATGTTTAAAAAAGTTAAGTGAATACAAATTAAAATATATATGGAGAAGGAAAACACAATATATTTAAAATAAAGGCAACTCATTGTTTTGTTTTGTTGGTTTTTTGTATGTTTTTTGATTACAAATACACAAGTACATTGAAACATCGATCAAACGTTGTTGTTGTTGTTCTTGATTTGATATTTTATAATAATTATTTGGAAATTGTTTTGTTTAAGGCTACACAGTTAAAACATTATTTGTTTGTATGTCTTAAAGAGAAATCGATATATGCATATGTCTGTGTGTGAGTGTTTAGTATAAATTTACTTCTTGTTGTTTGTTTGTTGGTTGGTTTTAAGTCTATTAACGTTTCGTTTTTGTTACATTTAAAGCGTTCTTGATTTTTTGTTTGCTTTTCTAAACATTGAGTAGAAAGTGAAAAGTTTTCGTTTTTTGTATAATATATTATTAGTGCTTGGTTACGCTTAGAGTTAAAAATAAAGAACATAACACAAAAAAATTTAACTTTAAATGGTCCATAAAAGTTCTAAGTATATAGGAAAAAAAAATGACACCTTCAAACACAGGCTGCAAAACCGCGTCCTCTTTTCAGGCGGCTACCAAAGGAGTTCGGTTTGTTCGAAACAAAATTGTGGACGGCTAAAGACCTTCTAGGGTAAGACTGCGAGGTTTGTATCACCAGGCTCTGCTGCCTTTCAAACCTACCTAAGATCGTGAAAACAATTTAAAGCAAATAAGTGAAATTATGTTTGAAGTGGAGTTACGTTCATTTGAGAAGAGCTTACAAAGGGTTGAAGGGTTCTCGGTTCTGTGTTACAGTTTGCAGCCTTGTCTTTAACTTTTCGACACACAATTAGTACTTTGCTTTGATCTAAAGAATAAACACAAATAAAAAAGCCAAAAATTCAGGCCTGTCTTAAGATTATTTGTCTAATTTTTAGCTGCTTGCTGCTCAAGTTCTGCTTGTGGTTGTTATTGTTTATACACAAAATATATAAATCGTTATCGTATATATATATATCTATATATCTATATCGTATATTCACAACACTAACGTTTCTTATTTACGATCTACAAAAATGTTGTTTTGTTACTAAAAGTTTGCATATGTTAAACTTATTCTTTTTGCCCATTTTTTGTTTGTTTGTTGGTTTGCCTGCATACTAAATAGTTAACATATGTAATTCATATTTCGGTTAATATAATTAATTTGTAGTTCCTTTATTTACGGCTAATTACGTTGACGACCAAAAATTCTGCACGTTTTATGTTTAATTCTTCTGTTAAAAACTACATCACAATAATTATATGCTAGACTTTCAAATATTTCATTCATTTACTTTTACTTTTGTTACGTTTACTACAAGTTTCGTGCCCTCCTATAAACTGGTTGAGTTCTCGTAATGAAATGTATTAGCCATGGGGTATTTCTTGTTTAGTTATCATATATCATAATAGGAAGTGCCACAGTTCGAAAGAAAAAAAAAACACATAGACAAGTTAAGGACTAACTACAAAATAGTTTTAAGAAACCTAATTAACAAGATACGTGTAATAGGTATATCATATTTCTATCATTTTATATGTATTTGTTTATAGTTAGGGTGTTTTTTGTAGTAAGCATTGGGTTTTGTACATGTAGAAAAAATCTATATTCTATTTACACACAAAAAAACAAGAAACAAATGGGAAATGAAAAGTTGAGCTCTGCGCTTAGGGTTAGGAAATGGGATTATCCAATTTTAAAATATATTTAGAAACAGTTTTAAAAGTTCAATTACGGCTAGATTGCTTGATATTTTGTACTTTAGTGAACATTCTGGGAAAAACGGGGCGGTTGGGATGGTCAAATTGTTGTGGGAATTTTGGCTCCAGAAAACATATGAAAAATAGTTTACAGAAAGTCGTATTAATGGGGGGAAGGGACTTTTGTTTATAGTTGATTAAAAAGTACCTCCAATGGAATACTTTTAAGGTTTCCAACTAAGCTCAAATTTGCTTTACTTATTCTTTCAGTAGAAGCAGACAAATTTAGGGCCGTTTTAACATCTTCTATATAGCAACTATGTGTCACATAAACTAACAAATAACAGGCTTAATAATTACTTACAAATAACCGGCTAAGTTGTTAGTTTATGTCACACATAGCAGCTATCTAGAAGATGAGAATTGGGCCCTTAGACTTTTAGACCAACAAGTTTGTCAGTAAAATTGCATAAAAACGGGTGTGTTTAATAATTATCATCACTAGAAAGTGTGCATATGGTATTTATCTGACAAAGTGGTACTGGCTGACTCATATGAAATGAAATTAACTTTTCCTGTTAAATGCTCTGTTCGCAAAATTGCTAGATTTTGCTTTTTAGAATACAAGCAGTGGAGTGTTGTCATTTTCCACCCAGCGTTGATCAGGTTGGGTCGCTGTGACACCGGTGCATTTAACAAATTCACAAGAATATTGCCTTAAAGCAGCTGCAATTTATAGCCAAAGATATGGGGCCATTGTGTGTATGTGTATTACTGGTGTTTTGTTGAATTTTTATAGAGCTTGAGCAATCCTAGCGCAATCTTACATCTTGCTTGAGTGACGCAAAACGGTTCAAAAATCACTTGCGTAAGATTTTTATTTTGTGAATCGTTGGTGACGTGAAAGAAAGTTGGCGCACACCT
Organism: Lordiphosa fenestrarum; assembly: GCA_035044985.1. Lineage (NCBI taxonomy): Eukaryota > Metazoa > Arthropoda > Insecta > Diptera > Drosophilidae > Lordiphosa > Lordiphosa fenestrarum. The sequence goes on along the minus strand of JAWNNO010000849.1, from coordinate 645,322 downwards.
CTAGTAGAAAGTAAATTCGGATGGTGATACAATGATCAAGGGAAAATGTTAATTAATTTGAACATATTGGGTTTAATTTCCATATAAAAAATTAAACACAAAGTTTTTGTACGTATTTTGCACTTTGCTTGATTCAAAAGGTTTTGCCCTATTGGCTAGAGAAATTATATTTAAGCTGAAAACTGCATTTCAAAGCATAAGCTACATACAGATTGTGAATATACTTTGAGAAATTTGAAATTTTTTTGGTATTTACAAATATAACAAATATTTTAAGCAAATTTTCCAAAACATGGGTTTTTAAAGCTAGCCGAAGAACAGTTTTTAATGCAACTCAAAGGACTGGACTTGAACCAATGATTCGTTTCAAGCTAGCCGATGCACGGCTTCGTCTTTTTTCACTAGTTTACACTTAACATATAAAGAGGACAGCTTCTTGTTGCTCAATTCAATGAGTTTACGTAAAAATATTCATTAAATTCAATAAAACTCCAAACTCGTAACTATAATTCATATGTTTTCTGTAACCTACCTAAGAAAATCTACTCAATATTAAAGAAATCTAACACATTATTCAACCATCATCATCAATAAAAAGAAGTAACTTAAACGCAGAGTAGTTTAAAAAAAAAATACACATAAACTAGCTTGTAACACTGACTCATTTAGTAGTCAGTTTATCTTAGTATTGACCCCAACACAAAAGTTATTAAAATTGTCAATTTCATATGTACAATTCGCCTCTTAAACTATTTGTTTAAACTTAGTTTAGTATTGTAATGGTATTGGTAATTTCTATGAGTGTGTTGTTTGTCTGGTGTGTCTGGTGTGTGTGTGTGTGTGTGTGTGTATGTAAAATAATCCATTCAGTATCCAACTAGCTCTATTATCTATATATCGCATGCTTAGATTTATGTTTTTCGGTTTGTTAAGATATCTAAGTTTAGGTTCCTATATATTTGCTTGGTTTTGCTAGTAAGGTTTTTGCGGTATGTTTGTTGTTGTTTGTTTTAGTAATAATTTTTTATCATATTTTGTTTTTGTTTTCTTCTTTCGGTTGTGTAAAAGGCAATTGCATAACATTTCGCATTTGTTGTTTTAGTGGCTTTTTTTTTGTTAATATATTTTGTTTGTTTTCGTTTTTTTTGAGGTACTTTCTAAAAGTCTAAAAATTCTATTTATTTTTACTTTGTTTTTGTGTAACTATTTGTAGTTGTTCCATTTTGCAAAGTGTGTGTGTGTGTGTCTGTGTGTTGTTGGATGTATTAAATTGCATGTAGTATTTTTGTATCGTTATAGTATTACATATGCATATGTATATCATGTAGAATATATATTGATAATTATATATATACTTATAGAGGTTTATCATAAAATATACAACACACATAATGAAACGCTTTAGGTTTTTTTTCTGACTTATGCTTGTTTTTTGTTTTGTTTGAGAAAAATTCAAATATATAGAAAAGGTGTAGTTTGTTAGGACCTATGCATAGAATTAATTTTGCTTGCAACTGCTGCGGTTTCTTTTTTGTTTAGCACTTTACACTGTAACCAAGTGTAGAAACGCTTTACATTTATATTTAAAAAAAAATGATATTAAATTATAATAATAGTAATAATAGAATGCTCAGTAGCATTAAACAAACTTCTGTTAAAAGCGGCCTTTGATGAACTCTTAATGTTTGCGGCGAGTTTTTCTAGTAGTTGTTGTTGGTGTTGTAGATGATGATGAGGTGGCTCCAGCTGATTGCAACATGGTTTGTTGCATTAGCAACATAAACCACCAACATTGCGTTAACTGTTGCAACTCCTGGCTATTGTCAGTTGTATCCCCATCCGAGGCCACAAACGATCTATAATTGTAGGAAGGAAGAAAAAAAGAAAGTTCATTTAGAGACATTTTCTTAAGAAAAGAATTCACAGTGGGTTTTCTGACAAAAACTCTGGCTTTTGACATTTGCGGACTCACTCGAGCATCAATCAATTCAATCAAGTTCTAGCTCAAGATCAATGTAGGGGGGTGTGGTATAGGTTGATTGTGTGGCATTTGGTGTAGTCACTGCATCCTCATCAACCCGTTGATGTTGTTGTAGTTGTTGTTGTTGTTGTTCACCCTGCAAGCTACTCAGCACCATACCATATGTTGGTGGGCGCAAAGTGCGCTGCATGCTTGCTGGCAGCTACCTGGGCAGGACTGAGGGGTCCAAACTGGCTGTATTGCGAAGGGATTTGAATATGGGCCGGCAATGGGTGCGATGGGATGACCTGGTAAGGGGATAAACGAGAAGCAATTAATAAAGGAATGGATATTTGTAGTTCAGTAAGTGTGGGGTTGATACCTTATAGATTATAGAGTATATCACACCCTTTTATTTTCTACTTCTTCGTTGCTTTTGTCTCTGTTTGAACTCTGAGCTCCTATTAACTCTCTGCATCAGCATCTTTCGAAGCTAAATTTTTGCACTATTCCCTTCAATAATAACAAGTCAAACAAGTTTTTATACAAAAAAGAACTAGTTAATGCAATAGAAACATAGTTATATCGAAGCCAGTGGACTGAGGCGCACACACAAGAGGCAGAAAATCGGACAACTGCTTGTACAGACTAATGGCAAAAGTACCTATCTGCATTCTATCCCAAATGTTGAGAGGGCATACATATTTTAAAGCACTCCTTTACCAATTCGTCGTCCTATTGCCAATACCAAGTCTGAAGCTTTAGCTGCTCAAGCAAAAGGTAAAGAGTATGGAGCTTTAATCTTTAAATTTTCTCTGCAGACTCTGTCAGCGAGTGGAATACTGCCGACGCCTGAAGAGCCTCCTCTTCTCAGTTTCTTTGTTCCATCTACATAGAGATAAGGCCTTTGGCTTAGAGTTTAAATGCAAAGCTCTTCTCACAAGGAATTCATTGGTCACCAATTTCTATATTTTTTTTTTATAAATTCACCTCTCATCCTTACCTGACGGCTTGAGCTATTGTGGGCCGGTGGCGGTGCCTGTTGTAGTGCACGATTCGCATAGGCATAGGTGGGTGCTGCCTGGGATACAAAGACCGTGGGGCGTCTATACATATCGCCCTGAGCGTAGATGTCCGGTTGTAGCATTGCTGCCGCTGCCGTTGACGAAGGTGATCCACCCAGCGGCGTGCCAGCCTGATGATGATGATGACCATGACTCGGGTGATGATGGTGAGGAGCAGCCGCCGGTTGTGGCACTCCTGGTACATTTGCCGGTGGCGGTGGTTGGGATGGCTGACGATAGACTTGAGGTGCACCCCAAGATGGTGGTCCCACACTGGCCGCAGCAGCGGCAGCAGCTGCCGCAGCGGCGGCTGCAGCCGCAGCACTAATCGATGACGCTGAAGAGCTGGAACTGCTCTTTGAATGAGCCAATGGTGGAGCCACCACTGGAGCCACATAGCTGATGGGCGCAGCCGAGGGAGCCTCACGTTTGGGATGGGCCAGGGGCGGAGCAGCACCACTGGAGGTGGGTGCCCAGGACGAGCGCTTGGTATCGAGTTGCTGCTGCTGTTGTTGTTGTTGCTGGGGCGGCGGCGGTTGCTGCTGGGGAGGAGCATACTCCGGATAGAATTCAGCCGGTTCCTGCTTAGGCGGAATGTGCGGCAAACTGGCCGAGGATTGAGACGGCACCACTTGCTGCACCTGCTGCTGTTGTTGTTGATGCACTTGGGGCTGATAGTTGCACTCACTTTGGGCCATGGCCAAAATGCGTTTCTTTTGGGATTGTCCTGGCTCATACTTAATGTTGGGTTGGGGTGGAGTCTGATAGTGCGGCGTCTGCTGGGCGGGCTGTACCTGCTGCGGCTGAGGTTGTTGCTGCTGCTGTTGCTGCTGCTGCTGATGATGATGATGATGGTGTTTGGGACTGACTGCAGCGGCGGCTTGGGCATGATGTCGTCGACGAGCTTCCTCTGGATCGTGTTCACCTACGGTTACGCATGGAATTACTAGCTGGACGTGCGATGCTTTATGGCGACTGAGATGCGATTGAGTTGGGGGTTGGGACACAGGGGCAGGGGCTGGGACAGAGGCGGGGCCGGGGACGGGTATGTGGTGCTGGGAGGGGCAGCTAAACTGTGTGGAAATGGAAATGGAGGGGGGGTTTGGAAGCTGACTATGATGGTGATGTGAGAGTGGCTGTTGTGGATTGGAAGTGGATGTGGATGGCTGATATTGCGGTTGTTGTTGCTGTTGAGGCTGAGGCTGTTGCTGTTGAGAGCAGGAGTTCGAGGAGGAGGTGTCTATTGAAGAAGCAGCAGCACCAAATCCATTTCCACTTCCACTTGAATGATGATGATGATTTCCACTACCCTTGCTGACCATAAGACGTGGTGGGCAACCAGTGGAGGACATGGAGATGTTGTTGTTGTTGTGGGCATTACCATAATTGATTGACTGCTGCTGCTGCTGCTGTTGGGGCGGCTGTACACTGCTGCGACAGTGAGACGATGAGTTGGAGTGTTGCAGCAAGCTGCTGCTGGTCTGCGATTGGGCATGGGCACGCTGTTTAACCGGAGCAGTGGCCAATGTGGGTACGGCTCCACCAGCTTCGCCACCCTCATCCTCACTATCCGAAATGGTGATCACAGCCGTGGGCGAGGGTGTATCGTGTATGGTAATCGTTGGCTGCTGTTTCACATGTTGCTGCTGCTGTGGCGGCGGCTGCTGTTGATGGGTATGAGCCGGTGGCTGGCTGGAGGTATGATAGGCTCCATTGCCATTGCAATTCTGTACAATATGATGACCAGAGGCATTGTAAGCACTGCCACTGCCGTGCTGGGCATGAGCCACTGGCACATGATGATGATGCGAGCTCGAAGAGCCGCCACCTCCACTGGCATTGACAATATCTAGAAAAGAAGAGCAGTTAATCGTAACTTTCTGGCTTCATTATACCCCCTAGCTTTGCTACTCACTGCTGTTCGAGGTGGCCGAAGAGGCCACCACTACTCCAACCGAACTGGGATTATATCCTCCACCATAGTTGCAATTGTGATGATTGTGGTACTGCGGCGAGACATGGGCCGCACGCTGGTAGCGCTGCTGATGCGGTGGTGAACTCTCCTTGACGCGTTTCTTCACAGGCGACAGCTGCTGGTGTTCCTTCTTCTCGTGTCGGGGCACGCGATAAGAGTTGCCCTTGCTGTATAAGACCAAGTTGGGACTAAGAAGTTAATATATTGTCTGCGGATCCCGACCCTCCCCCTAATACTCACGCTAAATGATGAGCCGGCGACTCCTTCTTGAGATCGTTGCGTGGCAAGTTGAGATGATGCTTGGGATAGATCTCTTCCACATTGAACAGCGGTGTCGAGTCCACTATTAGGGAGTGTGCGGGCGCCTGTTGCGGCCAGGAGGGTACCAGGGCCATTTGACGTCCGGTCTGTGGCCAGGCCACTCCACTGGCCTGCACCCGATTGGTTAACAGCATTCGCTGGCCCGAAGTGGGCTCCACCATGGACACCGGCACCGGCACATTCACATATTGCTGGGGTGGCACTTGCAACGGTGGCTGCATGCTGGCACTACCCACTACCACATGCTTGGTGGGACTAGGCATGGCCTGATAGGAGGGTGGACACAATATATTGGACACCAGCTGATGTTGAAAACTGTCCGTTCGCGCCTGAGGATACTGGCGTGCCACACTGCGTCCATTGTAGATCTGATAGAGACCCTCGTAGGCCAGCGGGCGACCATCTCGTACCAGACGTTGGACCTGACTGGTTAACTGATTGTTAATGGTGAAGGTCATGTTCTCGGTGCTACTTGGCACAAAGTTGGTGACCAAAGTCGAAGCGGGTTGTACGCTGAAAATGAAACAAACCAAGATTAAGGCTGGAACCAAAAGAGGCGATCGTGCTTCTAAACTCACGTATGAAAGTCTCCGCGGCGGCACACCTCCATCATCTGGACCGAGGCCTTGACATTATTGCAGTACACGTAATCCACCAGATGGGTAAGCCTCGTAAAGGAATGACCCAAGGCTTCGGCTGGGGTTAGACGACGCTCTTGGTCAATGGTTAGCATGCGCTTCAACAGATCAATAAACTCCCGACGATCTGTCTTCTCGGCCAACAGCTGGCCACCCTCCAGATCTGTGGGCACATTCACCTGTCCTATATCATCCAGACAGTTGAATATATATTTGCGTGCCTCTTTACTCTTGGTGTTTGTCTCGGCCTCATGCTCTTCGGTGGTCTTTAAACGCCAAAACGGATAAGTGGAGTCCACATCACGATAGAAGAATTTGGAGGTCTTCGATGCACTGTTCAGCATATGCTCGGTGGGCAAACCCTGCGTCTGTGATATGTACCGTATCTGATCAAATTCCGAGCTGCCCGGATAGAGGGGCCAACCCAGAAAGAGTTCGGCCACCACACAGCCCAGGGACCACATATCGATGGCCTCACAGAATGGCAGACCCAGGATAATCTCCGGTGCACGGTAATAACGGGATTGTAGGTAAGTATTGCACACAGTTTTGCTCACATGCGAGGCGCTACCAAAGTCAATGACCTTGACGCGATAAGGTTGACGCACTGGATCGACCAGCATTATATTCTCGGGCTTCAGATCGGCATGAATCAGACCCAATTGCTTCAACTTCAACAGGGCCGTCAACACCTGAAAAGGTTAAGTAAAAAGTAGTAGAAAAGGTGGTGGAATCATTCACACAAGGCGTTAGGACTTACCTGCTCTAGTATGGGACGTATGTACTTCAGGGGCAATGGAGAAAATTTGTTCTGTTTGAGAAAATCATAAAGATTCTGCTCCAGCATCTCAAAAACCAGACAGGTATGGTTTTTGTGTTGAAAACACTCAAATGCACGTACAAAATTGAACTCATCGGCATTCTCTTGACTCAGACGAGACAGTATGGACACTTCGATCTGGCCCTGTCGTGCATATGAAGGATGATTTTTTAGAATTTTAATGGCTACAATTTCAGAGGTGCCACGTTTCCAGCATTTGACCACCTGGCCAAATGTGCCGCGCCCCAAGAACTCCAGTACCTGATTAAGAGAAAATGAAGGGATAAGTAAGTGAAACCGAATGAGTTGCTCTTCTTTGTTCAGTACCTCATACTCCGCCGACAGTGAGTAAAGTACTTCATGTTGGACCAGCTGATAATCGCCATCGGCACCGCTGCTTGAACGTTTACTGGGGGGCTGCGTATTGGCATGCCCCCCAGAGGTGGCAACCTTTGTGTGCGCCGTCTTGAGGCTGCTGCTAACCAATTGATGGGTAGCTGCTGCTGCTGCTCCTCCTTCCTGCTGCTTGTCAACGCTGCCGTTTTTATACGAGTCCACACAGCCGCAATCGCAATCTGTAAGACCACAGTAAAAAAAAAAAAACAGATTTAGTGATGTGTGATTCCAACCTCAGCCAACTTCTACCTCGTTTCATTAGTCTTCTAATCACTAGCGAGATCATGGTGTAAATTAAAAGATTCAATTTTGGAAAATTTCCTGTGGCAGTTTCAGGCAATTTCACTACCTCACAATATTGTGGCTGTTAGACAACTGACTGTCGTACTGCGCGTTCCTGCAAGTACACGCCTATGGCTCATTGTACCAGATATAGATGTATACATATCTCTTGCCTAGTCATCACTGCCTGCGCCTTGTCAACACTCGGGGGCAATGCGACAAAGAAAATGCATTTGGCCAACTCAAACAAATGACAACGGAAATGACAACACTACGCAACGCAGTTGGAGAGCTCTCCAACAATAAGGAAGAAAGGTGTTTACATATGTTGGCATGTCTATATTTATATTTACCAGCGTACATTAAGGATCCGTGCATAAAGATTTCAGGAAAAAGAATTGCTTGGACACACATCATCATATTGCTATAGTCAACAATTTGTCATATAAAAATATATACAAATTTATAAATTCCAGTGCCTACTTTGGGTGTGGGGGAGGAATAAATAAGGGCAAAGCAGCTCTTTGATTCTTAAGAGATTCTTAAGATTGGTTCGGTGCTAAGCTAAGTTAATCATCAACCAAGCTGTCTGTTTTTCATACTTGGGGGCCTTAGCCGAAGTCGTCAGTGTTTGAAACCACCTGTGTGTTATACGAAAATCTCTACAGATTTCCATTGTAAAATATTGAAGTTATGGATTTGAATTAAAACCCATTTACGATATTCAGAGTTGGTGCAAAATATGAAACCGCCTTAAACTTAATAATGAAATGGTTGAGTAAGCTTAAATAATATTTTCATTTGCCTTAAAGCCATTTACGATATTCGGAGAAGCACAAAATATCGTAAAAATTGTACGGTATTCATAAATCGGAAAAAAATCCTTAAATCTATGAAAAGGTCAGGGTTTTAAGCCAAAGTTAGTGCAATATAAGCGCATCTCTGCACCTACAACTTACTTATTGTTATTCCTACAATCTCAACATTACGCGGAAAAACCTGTCACGATATTTACAGATCAAAAAAATAGCATTAAATCTAGACATGAGTAAGAAAGGATTTGATAAGTGTGCTCAGTAGAGGCCCTTGGCAAGTTATGTTCATTGCATGATATCCATTCTTTCCAACTATGCCATTTACGACATTCAGAACTGCTCAAAATATCATCGAATTTGTATTTACGATATAAAATGATAAAGCGCTAAGCAAAAATCCGCCCATTAAAAGCTAAAATCAGCCCCTGCAGCTTAATTTTCATTATGATTTCAATTTTTTTTTGCGATCAAAGCACTTACGATATTCAACGAATGGTCAATATCAATAAAAGTGTACTGTTCAGTTATATAAGGTTGAAGTCTGAGACTGAAGGTAGCCCAATGTAGGTCTCAACCGATCTTCGATTCCAAATTTTCAAGTCACTTACGATATTCAGAGCTAGCCAAAATAATATACAATCTATAAATATCGAATCAGAAATCAGTCCCTTCAATTAAGATTTTTCGTCACTTACGATATTCAGAATCCATCATATCGTAAAATTAGGCGGCTGGATTATACTTTATAAAAGTCTGCTGCTTTGAATTCTGGTCATGTTTAGACGGGGACTTAAAAGCTGCCAACTAAAAACGTTCGAAGTCATAACTGAAGCTCCATTCAGAGAAGACAAAGTTTCCATATTGAACCACACCATATTGCCAATACTGGACAACTCTTGCTAGTATACAATAATCCCCTTTCCATACCCCATCATCACTTAATTCTGTGAAATTTATAATCTTTGGTGCCCCATATCTTTATAAACCGTAGATTCATTACGTCGTTTGGGTTAACCATCTAAATTTAGAGCCAGTTAAGTAGTTCTCCGTCGTCTACGTCGTCACCCCCCCAGCTACGTATTTGACCCGGCACGCATTACATAAATTAATTAATTTACGTCAAAGGACATTTGATATGAATGCTAAAGGCATAAAAATAGCGCGGCTCTAACACAGACACACACACACACACATTTACTGAGAAATAAAAAGGCAAGCCAAAAACCCACGCTTAGTCCGGAAAATTATATGGCGTCGGGTAAGTAGCGATGTGTAGGTGTACAGGTCACGTTGGCCTGCTCCTGAGCTGGACAAACCAACAAATGTGGGTGGAGGCGTAATCAAAACTAGAATTAAGGACACACGCGACGACGGGAAACCCCAAGCAGTTTCTAGGGACTATAAAACGACATTTCAACTGACTGAAAATTTATGGCACAAATGAAACTAAATGCAATAAATTATGCAAAAACCTCATAGAAATCGAAATCGAAATGAAAATTGAAATTGAAAGGCAAGAGCAAAAGGGAAGAGCGGGTGTTTGGAGGCCAATCTCGAAGGCAGTCACAGCGCGAAGGTCAAACGAGGGACAATTTGTGAAGCATTTTATTATAGCCTACGGAATGGAGCAAACTGAGTAAATCTCTTGCCAAGGCAACGCCAATGGCAAGGACTCACGTGGCTGTGGCACATGGAATATAGCCTTGCTAACTCTCTCAGTTTCTCTCTGTGAAGGTGTGTGAGTGTGTGTGTGGGTGGGTGCAACAAGTTATATGAACATTTATCCCACAAAAGTTGGCAAACGGTTTGACATCATTTCCCATATTTTCCGTTGCACAACACAACACAAATACCCAAACGATTTTGTTTACGCAAATCTCAGCGGCGGCAGCAGCAGCAGCAGCAACGTCAAAGTTGCAACGTGACGCAGTTTTTAGCAAACAAAACGAAGCTGTGGCGCTTGTGTGTGGCGGTGTGGTTTTGTTGCATAAAAGAGGCAACCAACTGTAAAAGAGGGAAATGGAAATGCACAGCACACATCAATAGGAATCCTACAACAACAAAAAAAAAGGGGGCGTACAAAGATGGCAACTTCGTTTCGGAAAGGGTCTTGTATGCCGTTTTAAAATGGAACCAAAGCCTTATCATTCAACTTTGTGGGGAAACACTTGGTTTGCTGTGGTTTTTCACATACAAAACTGATAAATGAATGGGCATATTTCTCTGGGAATATATGTGTACCATAATTATGGTAAAAATATTGCACAATCAGACGACAGCTGCCTGCATAAATGGAACTAATGCAATGCAATTAAAAGCGAATTTTGATTCCCAAACCTAACACAAAAAAAAACACTCAAACGGACAATCTATGAGAGCAATGCGCACGTGTCGTCATTATACAACTTTGATTACAATTCCGACAGCTGCCAGCAGTAGGTGAGATTTTAGAGGTTGACGCTTTTTTTGTCGAGTGTGATGGGTTACCAGACTAAGTCAGACTACAAAATACTCTGCACCATTAATTTTAACAGACCGTTTTAGACTCTTTGTACTTTTGGTAGAGGAACAGAAATATAAAAACGGTTGAAAATACCTAACTTTTTATTTTATTTTAAAGTTATTTGTCAAAAAGAGCCGATTTTGGTCCTTAAGTTAAGTCAGATAGAAATTTTTGCACATTTCAAAGGGTATATGCATATATGCATGTATATTCGGGAAGTCTTAAAATGTTTGTTTTGGTATAAAATATATATCAGCTAGTTACGACGAACCAACACCTCAACGAATGCTCGCTAGAAAAATGCATCTCTATAATAAATGGATTTTACGATAATACAACGCAGTTAAACACATCACATAAGGGCCGCATATCGCTCTCCTTATCTCTATTTCGGGCAACGTTTTTGTTGTTGACTTTTTCAAATTTGTTTGTCTATGCCTGATTTCCCTTGGTTCTTGGTGAATGCACCGGTGTCGCCACAAGCCAGCTGTGCCACTCTGATGGGTAAATGGCAATAGTTCTTTAATAAATAAGAATTTTTTCCACATTTCATTCTATTTATAATATTAGAACAAAAAAAAAACTAATTTATTTTGTATTCAACTTGTAGCCTATTTCCACTAAAGAAATGAAACATCATTTCTTGAAATGACAAGAAATGAAGGACATTATATCATACATCATACACACATACGTTTCTCCATTTTCATTTCCTTTCTTAAAAATGATGAAATATAATGTCTTAAATGTCAAATAAATCTTTAAAAAAAGGTCTTTCAGCTGATAAAATACACTAACCAACAAAATCAATTTCAAACTGATGTTTTCCTACGAAGATGACTTATCAGCCGTCCCATGTTTGATGGAAAAATAATACAAGCAACCAATTTATTATGCAGACTGGTCTGATATTATGCGGAAAGCCCTCAAAAAAATAGGTCAATGCCCAACTCGTGTTAAGTGACAATGTGTAAGCTAAAGAAATGTAAATCGTAAACAAAGCTGAACCTAGCCGGTTGATTTTGCTCAAGCGTTCGAAGGCTATTTTGGGGCTTGATCATTGATTGAAATGAATATGGTGAAATGGTGTAAAAAGAAAGTTTGAGAACTGCATTAAAAACTAATTAGGGTGTGCAAACTGTATATGCATTCACAGGCACATTAACGGTTAAGCTATTTTGGGGGTGTGCAAGATTTCCAAAATTTAATTTATTAGCCAAAGTAATGTGGTAATTTTTGGTGGTGAAAATGCAAGAGCAGGCAAAACGGAAGTTAAACAAAGCTTTAAAATATGTTCAAAACACAAAATATTGTGTGTGTTTTTTTTTTTAACGGAAGCGGAAAGACGCAAAACAAAAACCAACCAAAAACTAAACAAAACAGCAACAGGTTAGGCTGGTTGGTTGGTTGGTGGAAAGAGTTGACTTGTGCTGGTGCTGGTGCTGCAGTGCGTCGCATATTTAATGCGCTGATTAATAGGCGCAAACAATAAACAAGGGACAGACAAACACTCTCACACACACACTCACAGGGAAAGACAGAAGCCACAATAAAAACGGGGGCAAGAAACAAGGAATGTTGGGTTGAGGAGAAGGAGCATCAGGTGGTAGAGTAGGGTGGAGCTGTGTAAATATTTGTCGCTACAATTGAGAGCAATGCACGGGCAAGCATTTCCACTTGTCGACGCACCTGACGACACATACATACAGGTACAACACACTCACACCAACAGAAACAAGTTCCAAGCAACAATGTTGCCATTGTGCTTATGTTGCCGAGTACCTCACTCTCTCTCTCTCTCTCTCTCTCTCTCTCGCTGTATTTTTTTCTTATTTCTTTGGGGAAATGGGAGCAGACGAGGTATACAGAACGTGCAAGAACAAGGGAGAAAGTTTAAAGAAGTCAAGAGCCAAAAGCAATTACCAGTAGCTCCCATAAAATGGTGGCTTTTGCATATTTCATATCTCTTGTGTTGTTGCAGCTTCATTTGCATTCGACAAAAGCCACCAACAAGGCAGAACAAATTGCAGCAACATGTTACGACAAAAAAAGAAAAAAAAAAATGTCGCCGTTTGCCTTTCTAAAAAAATATATATATAAATTTAAATACAGAGAAATAAGCCTTTTATGTACTTTCACGACAAAATTGACATAAACTACAACACTAACAACAACCAGCTGGAGATTCGAAGAAAAAAATCAAAAAGGCGATTAAATGACAGCAAACCGCAAGATATATCTGTGACATTTTAGCGGAGGAAAAGTAAAGAAGAAGAAAGGCGATTGCAAGTTTCAAAAAGGAGAAAACGTCACCAGAAAAACGAAGAAGAAGTCTTTGGAAATACAGAGAGCTGGTGTAGAACTGGACTGGTTTATGGAGAGTTATGAAAAGTTAACTTTTGAGGAGAGAGCTGCTGGCTAACGTGAGCGACGAACTTCTTATTATAATTAGGTAAATAGTATTGGTTAGTGGGTCAGGCCAACACCTTCGAACATATCTTCAGCAATGAAAACTGTGGCAATAATTACTCGGATATGGTCCACTCTGTCAGAGAAAATCGCGCAAAACCTCTTTAAGGGATCTCATCGACAATTTTTCAGCACCATTCTATCTATCAAAAAGAATTGACGAACCAGAAATGTCAGGTAAAGTTTATAGTTAGGGTGCGTTCAGGCAAACAGGTAGGCTGCCAGTTATCTGTCAGTCTGTTCAGACTGAGTAAACTACATGAGAATATTGACAGATAGAGAAATAGGTGCCATATATGACAGGCCCTACACTGGCAGGTGTTCACACTTGTATGGCAGCAAATGGCACCCAAAAATATGACAAGTTGCATGTTTAGTCCTCTCACACTCTAATGTGCAAGTGGCAATAGACTAACCAGATTTGTTCTATGTTGAATTAGAAATTAAAAAGCAAATCACACTTAAAAAATTTGAAAATAAAATACAAGGCCAAGTTTTTAAAAAAAAAATTCCCTCACGACCTCGCAGCCTGGTCCGTTATTTCCGATCAAAGCGGAATAAAATACACTTTGATGTTGCTTGTAAACTATTTTTATATTCAAAGCTAAGCTAATAATTTCCATAATATTATGCCAGCTTAAGTAGATACAAAATAGCAAAAAATGACAAACTATGATAAACAGGTTCGCAACTGATCAGAATAAACCTGCATAAGCTTGATATCTGCAAAATGTCACAAATTAATCGGCAATTCCTGCTTGGCAACATAATGATGACTTGGCAACATGTTGCTAAGTCTACACATTTGCATACCAATTTTTTTTTATTTTAAATTTTGTTTTTATTTTCTATTCATTTCGTTTATCGGAAGTTCGCATTTTCACATTTTGCACGCTTAGCCAAATGGAAAATGCAATAAATCAAATGCTACAACAACAACAACAGCGCAGCAATAATAAAGCCGCTTGGCTGCTTTTGTTACTTTTAGAGTTGGCAACAAAGTTTTGCTTTTGTTGTTTATAAGTTGGCAGCACAATATGTACGTGTTGTTGTTGCTTTAATTGTTTTTCCAGTGTTGCTGTTTTCATTTGTGTAATTGCATTGCACACTTGATTGCATTTGAGGCGAGACGCTGAACAGCGACGGCGGCGTCGCCGTTGACGTCGACTGCAATGACGCCAATAAACTTGTACGCCGGGCAACAATAAAAACAACCCAAAGCGGTGGAGGCAGCGGCAGCCACAGCTACAGCAACGCCCTCTTCTGATCTCTCCCTTTGCTCTCTGGCACATAAAAAAAAAGACAACAACATGAGCTGATTTTTATATACCCAGTGCTGGAGAGAGGGTATATCAAATTCTTGGAGATGTGGAGCAAGTTTTTGATTCTCCCCACATAGAACCGTCTTTTTAGCTTACATGATGGTCGTATTTCCAAAGAAAAAAAAACATCTGGGAAAGTTTTTGTAGGATAAGATGTTCTGATCCACTGAATTGAACAGGTTCGTTCCGATTTGTAGCTTTGTCTTGCTTATTTCGGATAGCCACACTCACCTCGTCAACATAAAAAGCTTACATTTTAAGGCCTTTTATAGCAAATACAAGTCCATAGCTAGTATTTGTGAGCGAATACATAAATATAATACTTTATTTTGATAAGATTGGCTTGAAATCGATTTGCAGAGCTAATGCTGAGAGCGCGAGAGAATAAGTGCAAAGTTCGCTTGCCACTCGTTAAACGAAGAATTATTTCACGAGCAAGAATATGCAACGATTCGACTCAATGTGCTAAAACTTTTTGCTGTTCTACTACCAAAGCGATGGAAATACTTAATACATGGTCGATCTTTCAATTTATCTTGATTTCAAACAATTTTTCAGACAAAGAAAGTGTTAAAAATTAACGTAAAGCAAAAGAAATACTTTTCGCGATTTATATCAAATTTCATTCAGCTTCAAAAATGATTCTACAACTTCTACTAGGGTATAGTCAGCGTCGTTAAGAGCTCTACCTATTCTAATGTTTTAAGTCGATTTTGTTTGTAGTTATTAAGGTTAAGGCTTGGCTGAGCATTACAAGTAATAACAATAAAAAGCTACCAGAAAACAACAAATTGGCATTTCAAAAGTTGTTGATTTTCTTTGTATTTTTTTCTGCGTGAATTTTACTACCTTTAACAATTAATGGCCTACAAGCAAACGGCAGCAACATCAACAACAACAACGAAAATTTCACTAAACGCAAAAAAAAAAAACTACAAAAAAAAAACTACAAAAAAAAAACTACAAAAAAAAACCCCAAATGCAATTTAAATTTAAATTGCGCGGATTTACGCCAGCATGATTTTTGAGAGTTTTAAACAGGCCGCTACCGCTACCAAGCACAATCTTTGGAGCTGCATCTCTTTCCCACCCACAAGTGTGTGTGTGTACTTATATATACAATGTGTGGAACGTGTGTATGTGGGAGGCGGTTTGTGAAAGCTTTTTTTTTTTCAAACATTTATTTTGATCTCTTTTTCTCGACTTTTCGCTTAAATGTTGCATGCGGTTGACAAGACGACAGTGCACACAGACAACAAAAATAACAACAAAATCATTTCAAATTAAATGTAATTCGTTGCAAAACAAAAACAGAAAAGAGCAAAAGTAAATAAATACAAAATTAAAGGGAAAATCGCGGTGCTGGCAGTTAGTTTTTCATTTGGTGAAAGTTTGTGTCTGTTGTTTTTCTTTTCGTTTTTCAGATCAATTTTAATGAGATTAAATTAAATAAATTAAATTAGACAAATTGCACAATAAAATTATAAAATGATGAATGAGCAAAATACAATTGACATTGGTTGAATGCAAAAGATTTTTAAATAGAACGGCCGCGCCTCTTATGTAAGTTGAGGGGGATCCAATACGAAAAACCGTATAAATTCAACACTTGGGTATAAGGACTGGTGTGGGTGAAGATACAGATTTAGATTTTCGTTCTATTATTATAATTTTTCTGTTGTTCCAAGAACTTTAGAATGTATCGAAATGTCGATATTTTTGTTTAACAAGACGATTTATTATTATCGAATATTTGTCCGAGGCGGTATATCGGTTATCGAAGTTTTTTTTTGGTGATATTTGCCTGCTACATTTTTGGTTTCAGCTTAAGTTCATAAGTAAACACACAATATGTTCAAAAAATAAAGCTAAAATTAATGTCTTGATGATTTTTATTGAGCTACATCTTAATATGGCGGCTATTAAAGTGTTTTATATCATTCAAACTTTCAAAAAATTTCAAAATTTCATTCAAAATTATTCTACAAAAGATATGTGTCTTTTTAACATCAACTTCATCTTTCCTCAATTTAAATACATTATCAAGTTTTGGCAAACTTATATATAAATTCATTTAATCTACTTTCTGCAGGACACCTGAACCAAACTCTTGAGAACCAAACCCTCTAAATGGTTTACTTTCTGAACCTGGACCCGAACCAAATATCCTTCTTAGAAAACGGTTTGGTTTAAAGCAGAGATGCAAACCACTCGAAAATAATTACTGGTTCGGTTCAGTGGTTCACACAATTTCTGAACCGCCGGTTCGGTTCATTACATGGTTTTTGGAGCTAACTGAACCGCGGTTTCGGTTCGGTTCAGTGGTTCACAAAGACACATTAAGAAAAATTAAGATTTCTGTAGAAATGGTGTTTGAACACTTTTGAAATTTAATTCTTCTAATCCCTTTGAATGTCTTTAAAATCATTAGAAGAATGTGCATTGTTTATTATGTCGGACTTACTGAAATTCGTATGTAAATTTCTAGAGGTATGCCCTTCAAAGAGAGAGAATGTCGGCTAGAAAAGAATTCATCATATTTTACGAAATAAAACTCTCTTGTCTAAGATTGAATTAAGGTAAAGAAGATTGAATTGAAAATGTTGTCTACTAGAGGAAAAAGACGGATTGATGACAGGAATATTAAGAGATAGGCGAGCCATTGCAGAAGACTTACAGTAAAATTTGTGTCAACTCACCCTATGTAGAGGGTCGAACGAAATGTATAAAAATTATCTTCTGGAATCGATTCAAATTCCCAAATTAATTAAAAACATTGGCCAGGGGAAAGCGATTACAGTTAAAAGTCGTCGGAGAGCTAAACCGAACCGAACCGTTTTCTTTTGTGGTTTTCGGTTCGGTTTAGCAATTCTGACAAAGCCGGTTCGGTTTGCGGTTCACTAGCTGGAATAAGCGGTTCGGTTCGGTTCAAAACCGGTTCGGTTCAGAACCGGTTTGTATCCCTGGTTTAAAGAATCATTTTGGTTAGTTTTTGAAGAATTTATAGATCTATCATAATAATTTTATGTCATATTTTGAATACATTTCAAATGACATCTTAATTACCTAAATAGACCTAACTATACTACAGAAATTGCTATTTTGAATATATCGTTAATATCGATATGGATATCGAATAATAAGATATATCGATATACTTTAAAATACATTTTTCTCCTGGTGCCCATAACAATCGCTCCCATCCTTAACGTATTATCGCGGGGTTTACTGCTATCAGAGCAAGGTTGTGATATCGAATTCCAAACAAGACTACAAACATTTTATGTTTCTTTGTTTTTCAGATGATTAAAATCAACCAAAAACTGGTATGGGTATATAAGGATGTTCTATGGAAGAAGGGAGGAATCTTTTTGAAAGCGCAAATTAAACTCTCAGTAAGATTCTTTAGATTCTGGTTGCATAATTGTTGTTATACAACACTTATACTACCCGTATTACTTTTGTTTTTTATCTGGATTTCTCCAAGTCGTTCTAGTTCTGGTTCGTATGTAGCTCTGGCATAAGCAGGCAGTGGGCAACCCTGGTTATATTATATTGATTATATTTTGATTATCATTAATTATTTAAAAAAAAAAATGTCTCTATAAAGCTGACACGCAGGGATCTGAAGTTTCTACTTTAATCTTTGTCAAAGACTCTTCCCCAAGTTATATTCCCACAATTCTTTATTTTACATAATTACTAACTCAAGTACCGTCCATTGAAACCAACATATTTTCCAACATTTAACAACTTTATATAGAAGTCAACAAGAACAACAGCAACAACAACAGAAAGAAAAAAATAATGCTGACGACCGCTTAGAGGTCGCTTGGTTTAGTCTAGCATAGAATGACGGCAACAGCATGTACGTAAGTATATATATAACTCTGAGCGTTGGCAGAGCTGCCGCCGACACTCAACAACGTCGACGGCGGGCGTCCTTCAAGCGAGCATTAGAAGCGTCAACGAATGACCTAAAGTAACCCAATGGAGAAGGCAAACAGCAAACGATGAAGGCAAAAAAAAAAAAGAGTATTGCACAATGCAGCCAACGCAACGATAGAAGAGAGGAAGTGGGCAACCAAAGTGGGCGTGAAACTTTAGAACAAAAGACCATCACAAACAATAGAGAGTTAGACTTTGGTAAAGGTGGAAAATGGAGCTAAAAAATTTGTATTTTATGATATTTTTTATAACTGACATCTCTCTGCTGTTTGCTCTATAGAAACAGAGTTAAACAAAGCCAAGCGAAGTCAACTTCAATTGAGGTCAGCACTCCAGCAGGCGCAGCAGGGTGAAGGGAAGCGGAGAGAGAGAGTTGATGGCGGCGATGATGGTGGTGGTGGTGGTGTCCATGCCAGATGATAACAACTACATAAATAGCATCAGCATCAACGACAACAAAATCAACCCAGGCCAGGCGACAAGTCTAACAAGTCCATCAAACGAGAAGAACTGGAACAACAACACAATGGAAACGGTACAAAGTAAGCTGGAGAATGGCAGTGCTTTGTCTTTTGGCCTAAAATCTTGGTGATTCAAATAGTGAGAAATAACCAAAGTGGGATCTCCAATAACTTGTTTTGGCCCTCTAGCAAAAGTAAGGTCTTTAGTTTGAAGGATCCTTAGTTTACCTCTAAGTAGCTCTCTAAAAAAAAGCGAAATAAATGCGAGAAAAAAACGGAAATTTCGTCCATAGTGCCCTGGGTACAAAGTCGAATCAGTCTTGTTGTTAATTTTCATTTATTCATTTTTATTTTTCTAAATCTGCAATTTCAATTGCCGTCACAACAGCCAGCCAGCCCGACAGCCGCTTGCAGCAGCAGCAGGCAGCAGACAAGACCCACAGAAAGCAACAGGAAAAAAATAAAAAATCAAATCAATGGAATGCGAATCAATAATCTTAAAGTTGTGTTTTCGTTTCGTTTCGTTTTTTTTTTTGCGCCTTCATCTTTTGCTCTCGAAATGCAATTTGCGATTTCATTTCATTTATGGCCCCGCTTTGCACTGGTTTTCCTCCTGCTTTGACTGCTTCAACTCCTACTCTTCCCGCCCCACGTTGGTGAATTTGCCAATCAAATTGACACGCTTTCCCTTTGCTTCATTTCCTTTACAACGCCGCTTCGCCCGCCCTCTCCAAAGTGTTGGGTTTAGTCACTTTTATTTGCATTTAAATTACGTTGAAAACTCGGGCTGGCTTTTGGGGTTTTCATTGGATATTTTCTTTTTTAATGATTTCAGTTTTGTAGGGTCTCCCCGCTGGGTACAGTTGGTTGTCGATGTTGTATTATGAACTTGGTAACTTTTCCATAAATTGAAAATGTGATACTATTTTTAATGAACAACTTTTGGTTTCGTTTCTGTTTTGAAGTCAGCGAAAGGAAGAGTCCTTAAAGAATTTAATGCAATTTTATTACAAGCTGACAGTTGGGAAAAGTTTAAAACTTAGAACCAATTTCTAGCCTTCTAGATAGCTGCAAAATATGTATAAGATATTCTTAGGGCCGATTTCACATCTTCTGTCAAAAAATCTTTCAAATTTCAGCTATCTATCTCTCCTATTTAAAAGTTTATGCAACAGACAGTAGTTTTCTAGAGATTAAGAAGTCGGTCCTTAAACTATTTTTTTTTCAAATGAACTCGTAAGACAAATTGACAGCTTCTTAGAAATTTGTAGCAAGTGGAAGTTTCTTGATAATAAGCTTTGCTACTTGTTAACAGATTATCTCAACTTCAATTTGTTTGTTTTTATCAATTTGAGAGCTCTCCCGACCGTCTTAAGAAATTCCAAGTTCCAAGAAATTAGTTTGTAGTAGTGGCGCTTTATTTGTATTTGTTTCAAGTCTGAAGCCATTTTGTATCCAATTAGTAGCTCCTTAGGCATCCCTTTCTAAAGAAATCGTTCAACTAAAAGCAATGAGTTGGCAGCCGTTTCACTACAATAAGCTTGGTAGCTTCTTAAGAATTTGATTTAGCAGAATTTATCATTTAAAAATGCTTGGAATTGGCCATCAATTGAAATTGATTTTAAAGCCATTTTGCTTGTAATGTACAGTTTATTACACAGTAGAAACAGTATTAGCAAAACATTTTCAAACAAGTTGGCAGCCCTGCCAAAGTTTGAGATAAGGCCAAGCTGCTTCAAAACAAAATTGTTTTTATAGCAACATTTGTTTACGATTTAGTTGAATTAAAGGCCACTTTGAATGAAGTTGGCAGTTCTTTAAAGCAGTGGTGGGCAGCAAATATGAGCTTAGGAGCCACAATAACATGAAGCGAGTTAATTTTTAATGCGTTACAGTTGAAGCAATGGTAGCAAGAGCTTGCCCACCGCTGCTTTAAAAGATTTCAAAAAATCAAAGGCTTCTTAGAGATGCTAACTTATTATTTTAGAAATCATTTTATTGTAGCGGATTTGGTAAGCTACTTTAAGACTTTTACTTGGGTCAAGTTGACAGCTCCTTTCACAGTTTAAGCTAAAAGACTTTACCCAACAGTTTAGCTAAGTTTGAAACCATTTGGTATCAAGTTAGCAGCTCCTTAACCCTTTCAACAGGCATTGAGAATATTTATAAATATACTATAATAAAAAAACAAGAAAGAAAGTCGGTCAAGCCCGACTATAACATACTCTGTACCAAGAAAATTTGTCTTTTGATCATAACTCGAAAACCGTTCATCCGATCTTCTTCATTTCTTTGGCGGATCGATAAGTTATCCTAATAACTAAATATGTCCAGAAAGAACAAGCCATCTATCTTCAAAACTGTGGGAGATATGACGTTTTTTCTAAATTGCGGGGGCGGGAGGGGGCGTGGCCAAAATTGAAAATAAACTTGATCTGCCTGCAGACATAAGAAGCATATGTCCCATACATGTCAAACCTCTATCTCTTACCATCTCTGAGATCTGTGCGTTCATACGGGCAGACAGCCGGACAGACGGACAGACGGACATGGCTATATCGACTCGGCTGTTGATGCTGATCAAGAATATATATACTTTATGGGGTCGGAGATGCTTACTTCTAAATGTTACATACTTTTGCACAAACTTATAATACTCTATGTACCTTCGGTACAGAGTATAAAAAGGGCGACTCGGTATGCTTTCGTTTTAGTGTGCTGCTAATGCAACAACAATGACGTGACCCAACACCAACAAAAGACACTATGAGTTGACACTTGGCTCGTGTTTTGCTCAGTTGTCTTATGAGCACCTGCTATCTTAAAACAGTTTCGTGTGTTTCTCTCATCGGGAACCATCAAAAAAGAGAACACGAAAGAGAGTGAGCGATTCAGCTTATCTTATACCTGTCATTTTGGTGAGCAGACAGCATAGAAAAAAATGTATTAACCTTATATTGCAAGCTCTTGTTTGAAGCAATTTATAGCTTTATTTAATTAAGCTGCTAGTTCAGATTTAAAGTTTCAAGCAGATTCTCTCTCTATTTGATATCCTTTCATGAATCGACTTTAGTAACTACAAACTCTAATTTTGTAGTAACGGGAGAACATTTAAAGACTTTTTAAAACAAGCTAGCAGAATTTGATCTCTTATAGTCTATGTTATAAGAATACCATGATATTTATGCTTACAGAATTCAATTGATGCATGAATGGAGAGCACTTAGGAACAGTTTGTCAAGCTTTCAAAGACAATTCTATGCACTTCTTCGTTTCAGTTGGGAAAGAGCTTACCTGAAAGATAGAAAAAACATAAAATAAGTATATTAATTAAGCTGATTATGAAAAGAGTTACATTAATATTATAAATATATAACAGCCTTTTTAGCAATTATGATCAAATTTCTCTCAGTTATAGCCAGAGGCACATACCGAGAGCTAGTGTTGCCTTTTGTACCAATGCTCGCCTGTAGTTCCCAAGCAGTTATAGCAATTCTGACACGAGAGGCCAAAGTATACTGTAGATAGAACTGAAAGGTTGGTAAATCTGCTGACTTTTTTTGTGATAATGTGTGTTCCTTGTAAGTTATAGTTATGAGCAAGCATAGTTTGCATGACAGTTTGTACGAAATCATCTTTTGAACAGTTTCAACTACTAGAAACAAGTTAGAAAGTACGTCAAACTCGACTATGAAATACCTTGTAATGTATTTTGGTTTAATCTTAAAAAAAAAAAAGTTCCCTCAGATAACTTTAATATCTGCTCTCTTTTTTATTAAGTCTGCTAAGCTCTATCAAGCTATAAATAGTTGTCGCTAGTCATTTATCTATATGTATGAATAAGAACTGATGTTTTCCACCTGCAGTGAATGGATGGATGGATGGATGGACTGTCTGTCTTTCTGTCTCGTACATGCATGCATCATCGTCATCATCATCAACAATTCGTTGTCCAATGTTTGTTTGCGCTGGATTTGCCATTGTTGACGAGCGCAGCTAGCTGCTTGTGGTGCGAGTGCAACGACACAACCCACTTGCACCAACCAATCCCTCCCTCTTTACTCCCCCCTCTGCCACTCACTCATCATCCTCCACCCAATGGCAACGAAACGAAATTTGTGTCGTGCCGTGCACTGACATCAGTCCAAAGTGCTTTTTCGCAACAATAACAACAACTACCTACTATAAGAAGGCTAGACATTGCATTGCGGTTGCCATTTTGGTAAATGGCAAATATTTTAGATTCGAAATATTGTAGTTTTTGGTCCTAGGCGGAAAAAGATGAGTTCTCTCTATCGCTTAAAATAGATTTTATAATTGCTGATTGTGAATTGGTATAATCTGTGTATAATGTGATTGATAAGATGCGGCAGGGGGCACTGGGGAATAGAATTTTTGTTCTATAGAAAAATGTAAACAATGCATTTGACTAAGTGCATTCAAAATGAATAATTCACACACAACCGTTTCACTGCCTTCGCTTCAACTATCTCCTACCATCCCCCCACCCGCCCCACGGTTCAACTTCTCACCAAGAATTGCTAAATAATCCATATTGCAATTGGATTTACGTGTGTGCATTATTATAAAATATGAATCGATGCAATCTAAAATGTGGCAACAACAACAGCAACAACAGCACAACAAGTTGAGATACACATCAGGGGAGGGAGGAGGGCGTGGACGGCTTGGGTAACAAACGGGCGTGTCTGTTCTAGTTAATGTAATTGAGTTGGCAACGCTTCTTCTTTGAGTTTCATTTTCATTTGTCATGTTCTATTTTGTATTATTTGTAGATTTGTTGAGTGATAAAAGCAGCCGGCAGCAGGAGAGTCCAAATCGTTTATTAATCTAACCAAAGTGAAATCGATTTTAAAAAAATTGATGAATTCAGGTTGTACATTCCCAGCGTATACGCAATATATTACCATTACTCATACGCCATGTTGAACACTGAAAATGTGTTTCATTTCAGGCAACAGCCATAAAGAACAACAGCAAAAGAACATAAAATGTTATGAGCCGCAAAAACGCCAACAGGTTCAAAGACCCGAAATGAAAGCCAATTCAGCACCATAAAAGTGGGCGTGGTCAGGCGAAATAATAAAAAAAAAAACGAAAGAAAATAGTTCAACGGAAATGAAAAACTTCAAGTTTCTGTTTTCCTTTGGTAAGGAAATTTGAATAAAATTATAAGCATATGGCGCACGAAACTCGAGTGAGAATTGAGTGGATATATATATATGTATATATATATATAAAAAAAAGGGAAAATTTCTACATAAATTAACATGTAAACAGCAGAAGAGGCGACTCCTTTAATGGTCGAGCAGCAGTCAAAAAGGAAAACAAAACAACTTGGAAAACCCAAACAAGAAACTTTTGTGGAAATTCTCAATGACATTCTGAAGGGTTGGGAAGTCCAGACAATTCTGACATCATTCTGGGATCTATATCAATGGCAGAACTTTATGTTGCAACATTTGGCTGAATGACTAATAAAATGCCAAACAAAAACAAACTATGAGTCAGTGAGGCGAAGAAGAAGAAGAAGTTGCTAAAGCTAGCAGTAAGAGAGGCAGAAGCGGGGCAAACTCGGTCCAGACAGCGCGCAATGTTGTGGAGGCCGAACGACAAGTTTCACTTTGCTGCAGCAGCAGCACTCGAGCGAGTGGGCTTGGGGAGTAGCTAACTGAATGGCGCCCGCTGGCATGCCATTTCAATGTGGGCTGCCGCTTGACAGTTGGCAGTTTCTAGTATGACACTTGCATTTCTTTCTCTATATCTCTCTCTCTGTGCTGGTAAATTGAAAAGTAGCCTACAACTTCAGCTCAAACTACAAGGCAAGAGAGTGAGTTGTCCCATAACTCATTGCACAAAATCAACATTAATTTTTGCAAATTATACAAATATATGTAATTAATTTTTTTATGCCAAACATCACAATAACATGCAATTATTATTAATTAAACCACAAAAACTTGCTTTCCACTGGATTTATGGAATGTCGTTTAACATTTAAACAAGTTTAATGAGTTTTGTACATGAATTTGTCATTTGAAAATGTTTGAAAGCGCAAAGGGTGAAGAGAGCGTGAGGGAGAAGAAGACCACGCAAAGTGATTACAAAATGTTTTGTTTTATTAAATTTGTCTAATTGTTTGCAACCCCCTCTTTGGGTGAATATTTCGCTAATGGCTTTGATTTTAAACCAAATGTTTTCGAGGGTAGCTCAATCACATTTTGACAAGTACTAAGCTGAACAAAAGGCTCTGTTTTAATTTGACTGACTAGTATGCTGAGGATTTTTATTAAACCCATACGTAGAAATGAAAAACTATTTTAAGAAATGATTAATCAAGCTGCCCTCTTGAAATATAACGTTTTATTATTGCATGTATATTTATTTTTTGTTAAATGTCTTTGATTTCAAACAAAATCCACTTACGCCCCAGTCTTTCAACATTTAATCGTGGATTGCAACATTTGTAAACCACAAAAACCACATGAAAATATTGAAAAATATATAATTTTCTAAACCACAAAAAAACACACACACGGACAGAGTTATGTGCGACAACAAATGTGGCCGGCGGGGCTCTGCTCCTATGACAATTCGCTTGTGTAAAACTCGTCCATAAAATGCAAAAAGAAAAGTGCAGTCGGGCAACTTTGTTGTTGTTGTTGGTTTTGTTCTTTGCTTTTGGTCGCCACCGTCTGCCTTGTTGGTCTGCAGCACCAGCGGCATATAAAATTCTTCTTTCTTTTCTTGGCTTATTAAAAATTTAATATTAAGTGTGCCACGCCCCTTTGGCCAAGGGGCTGTTGTTTTGCAATTACGTTGAATATATTCTTTTAGCTTCCTTAGCTGAATTTTATTTCATTTTCGTTGCCCATTTACACGCACTTTATTTTGTTCTTTATTTTTTTGACAGCAACAGCCAGTCAGAAGGAGGCGCCAACGTTGTGGCAGTTGTTTGACCGCTGAGTAGGGCAATTGTTGTTGTTGTTGTGGCTCTGAGGTGTCGGGATTTTTCATGGAAATGCTTTTGGTAACATTTTGGCAACAACAAAAAATGGAATAGAAATTGTATAGGAAAGCTTTTTTTTGGAACAGACCCAAGTCCTCTTGTTAGGGACTTTTATGACTCATGGGCATGAGATTTGTCGACTTTTTTGCGAGTTAAAGTCGAAAAATTAGAAGCCCCATTTCAGTTTACAGACTTTCAGTCGGCAGTTTAGAGGTTAGGGGACTTAAGATTTATGGGATAGATTTAAAATAGAAGGACAGATCTAAATATATATTTACTAGCGGTTCTTTATTCACGGGTCTCCTTAAAGTGCCTACACCTATGGTAAAAAACCTTTTGATAATGAGAATGCTGAATGAGTGGGACAGAAAGAGGCATTCATACAAAAGCTACATTAACAAAGCGCTTAGACCTTTTAAAATAAGGGTTTTTTTCTCGCAAGTACTTGTACAGTTCCTCAGATCAATTAAAAAGAGAGAATAAAATATAAGACTTGAGATTTTAAGATGATAAACATGGTATTCGTTATTTAAGTCCAAGTTAAGACCAGAAATTTTTAATCTAAGGTCAAATATTTTATTATTTTTGTGGTTAAATAGCTAGATACACTCAAAACAGTAATAACAAACAAGAAATATGAGGCACAGGGAAGGGTAACATGTTGTACAGAAATTAAAAGAAATGTAGTGGGGAATGTATTCAGTACAAACAATACAAAAAAATGTAAATAATTGACTCTACAGCTTCAAAGAGTCAAGACGAGCCTTCTCAATTTCTTGGCAAGAGAAAGAGACCCACAATTTGGCATCGAATCCCCAAGGCAAAGTTTGAAAAGCTTGTTCATGGCTTGTTACTTTAAAGCTGGCGCCAATGCCTGGTGAAGGTGACCGGGTATGTAAGTTTGTTTACCGAAACGATCTCACATTTTCAAGAAAATGTACTTTAAACTTGCACAATTTTATTTAACTCAGCCAATTTAAAGAAGATCTCAGTTAGGAGTTGTAAACCGAACCTCTTAAACTGGTTTGGTATGATGCTTTGGGTCTCTTGAATCGAATCTTCTAGATTACAAAACAATAACCAGGTCTTCTCAGTTTAAAAGGTTTAAAACCCTTAATTTAAGAGCTTGAATGAACGAAAAAAATAAGTTTTATGGTGTAAAATGGGTGAAGATCCGCTGTAAAAAACCGTCATATTCATACTTCGAGAAGAAAAATGAAAATCAACGGTTGTCGAGTGTTCGCTGCTGTAGCGGCGACTATGGAAACAAGAACAGGCCTTTTAAAAGTAAGTCCGTAAAATTAGAAGCAAATTCCCGGATACAAATAAAACACATTTTTAACTTTTTTTAATAGCATTGAAAACACCTCGTATTCGCAACTTCTGTTAAGAAGTTTTTGTTTTAACTAAAAACAGACACCGTAAACCCAAATCAGCCTTGAGGTGCTGTACAAATTTGTATATAAAAAAAGAATATTAAACAAAAAAAAAATTAGCACACAATTTAAAACAGATATGGAAATTGGGGGTTTTATACGTGTCTATTGTTTATCAGAGTGCTTGTTCAAGGAACGCCCCTGCAAATACAAAAAAAAAAAAAACAATAACGATTTATAATCACAACTACTAAAAAAAAAACACAGTTGAAAACTTGTTTAGCTCGTTATTGTTGTGGCCAAACGTAACAGCAGAGAAATAAAATCAAATCTCCCATTAGTCATCGACAACGACAAACACACCTGTAGAAAGCGAAATTTATAATAATAAACAGAAAACAGCCATAACAACAACAATTCGATAGTTCGATAAGCAAAATAATTGCAACTATGAGACTAAGCGGTGGCTATGGGGGACGGGGTGAATCCAGATAGAATCGTTTTCACAGACAATTCCCAGAGCTGAGTTGTTAAGCTCAACCCACGGACCACCCACCCTCCCCAGAGCTTTACAAATTAAGCTGTGAAAAGGCTACAGGAGATAATGGCATTAGTTTCTGTGTGGCAGAACAGTAGACACTCGCTGGTGTGAATTGGTAGAATTTAAAAGGCAAAACTAACAGCTATACGGTTCACCGTGATAAGAATTCCTTACTATTTATACAAAATACTGCTAACGAAAAACATTTGTCAAACAACAACAACCACTAACCAGTAAGAAAGTCGACTATACCAGACTCTATACCCCACAAGCATAATCGTTCGACTCGCCTATCTTTCATCTGATATTTACGGATTAATAAGTAATGCTAATTTCTAAATATGCGTAGAAGGTATGAACTATCTATCTATAAAACAGTGGGTGACATAACCTTGTTCCACTCACATCTGCCCCTAACGACCCTTTTACTAAAGCGAAACAATTTGGCATAACTTTCTAAACCTTTTACAAAGATGAATAATCAAAAACAAATCCTACGAATGCAGATTATTTTCAGCTCTACCTATCGAGTAATTACTGTCACTTGTACAACGTGTGCCTGTAAGTGTTTATCCTATTCCTGCAGCAAAGGATTAAGCCAGCCAACTCCTCTCTTTTAGCCAGCTTTAGGCAAAATGGAAATTGCCATAGTCTGCCCGGGAGGTATGGGGGGAGATATGTATCTGTGTATGTAACTGGACCTGGACGGCAAGCGCGTGTTGTGGTTGTTTGTTCCCACCGCCCCCAGTCCCTACCCACTGCCAATTGAGATGGAAACATTGACGTCGACATCAACGACTTGCAAGCCCAGCGGTTTTTTTTTTGTTTTTCACACCCGCGCAGTTTTCTTGATGTTGTTTTGTATCTCAATTGACTTTCTATAATTGCGTTTAATGTGTTTTGACGGCCCTTTTTTGTGGGCGTGTTGTATAAGTTGTTCGAAAATTCTATTTCTGTACATTTTCATTTCGATTCGAATTTCCCGTTTCCTATTTACACTTAAGCAGCTTTGATATTATTTAATTTCTTCTATTTTCTTTCAGTTGATTTGCGTAATCTCTGAGCCAAATGGGTCGCCAGGTGGCGCTTTTTAGAGGGTCTGTTGGGAATTTCATTTAAATATTGATTGAATAGGTTGAGAAAACGGATTGGTTAGCATAAAGCCTTGATGAAAACCTGAAACAGGTATGATTAATTGTAGTAAATGAAGGTAAGGTAGGTAGGTTAGCCATTGCGAGGTTAGTTTTTAAGGTAACCAAGGTGATATTTGAGAAGGATTTGTGCAACAGGTTGTGGTTCTGGAACCGAACCGCTTGGGAACGGTTGGATTGACAGAGTTAGCAACTGCAGACCTTATAAACTACAAAATCCAAGTCATTAATCTGACATTATTATGAATTTTGGCATTTTTAACCTAGCAATATGCAGCCACACTATTTTTTTAGGCCGTACTGCGTACCTCTGCGAATGATACCATAATAAAGTTAAAATTTATGAAATCTGTGTGGTTTTTGGACAAAACAAACAAGTTAAGTCTTTAATTTAAATAAAACATCAACAAAAAAGTTGTATGTATCTTTATAAAACACTTTCTCCAGGGTTCTATATCAACCTTTGACAACAGATTGTCATTTTACTATTCTTACAACTCTTTTTCAGGCACAATAACAACAGTAAACGACTGCTAACTGTACTTTTATTCCGCCTCTCATACATTCTCATATTTTCGTCTTTCGACAGCTCTTTTCCATTGCTTTTATATTTTTTTTTGTGTACTCTAGATGCAGTTTTTTTTTGTATTTTTTTTTGTCGTCGACTGCTGAGAGGGGGGAATTGTCCATTAACACTTGTTAACCCAATTTAAATTCAATTTCCATAGACAGTCGCACGTTTTGTATCTGTGTCTGTGTGTGTATCTGTGTAACTGTTTGTATGGTTTGTATGGGAACATTGTCGAAATAAGACCCTGTGCCATTGTCATAGTACACAAGCAACGCAACCCCGAAGAACGGCCATAAAACAAGTGACGCAGACATTGCCATTCGCTGCTGCTGCTCAACAACAAAAACCACTTCAAGGTTTATCAACGCTTTTAGAGGTAAGAGAGACGAGACAGAAGTTAAAGTTGGCGAATTTTCTTTTGGTCACTTCTTATAAATTTTTCGACTTGACCTCCATTTGTCGCTGCCCAAAACTCAATTAAAACTCCCCAAAAACTCAAGCTTTGCAACGAGAAAATAAAAAACAAGTTCTCAACAACAAACAACAGAAACTGGTTCGATTTCTCAACTCTCTGCTGATGATCTTTCAGAAAAAAAAAACAAAAAAAATACATTGAAATCAATGTACTTCAACCATCACACACAATATTGGGTGAGACAGAGATGGAGACATGTTTTTTGAAAGTTATCAGCCATGAACAATCAAGATAAATATACAAAACAAAACAAAACCCAGTTTCAGTTCTCTCATTAATTACAATATGATATTTATTTAAGCTACTTGCAAAATGTACACTAAATACACAAATTTACAGAAGAACACATTAAAGAATAAGCAATAAGTATTAAAATGACACTGAAAAAAGAAATTATTCATATTTTAATTGCGGAAATTGTCTATGGAATTTAATTACATTTACATGACAATACAATCATGACTTGGGGAAATGTAATCGTACATTTGAAGAGAATGTGGGGAATTCAGTAGGAAAAGCCCACAATTCTTTTAAAAATTGATATTCATAAATGGTTGCAAAATAAACTAAACAGCAGAGGTTTCTGAGAACTGAAAAATGTTTCATTTATTGAATTAGGTCTTACAGTTAGGGTGCGATCAGACACACTGGTAATTTGTCATATTTTTAGATGCCAGTTGCTGCCATATTCGTGTTAACACCTGTCATTAAAATGCCAGTTGACTGGTGTCTTTATTCAATATTCTCATGTATTTTACTCAGTGTGAACAGACTGCCAGATAACTGACAGCCTGCCAGTGTTTCTTAACGCTCCCTTAATCTAATGAGATATAAGATTTTGTTTGCTTTCCATACGTTAACTTAGAATTTTGATAATATTCAAGCCAAGAAGCAAGCCTAAGATTGGTTGGCTTTTATAAGTACTTAATGAAATTAAGTTTAACAAAGATTTACGTTCTTAAAATTTACTTTTGGCATTGACTAACTGTGGTACGATTTTGTATCTTTCAGCGAACCTTCGAATAAAAAGGTTGTCAATTATCAAACATAATGAAGCAGTTTCAGTTGCAATAACTTTAATTATATGGGATATACATTTGAATTCGTTGATTTTCTTTTCTATTCTGGTGGAACACTGAACGCTTTAATTCATTTCTGTGTATTTTTCTATATTTCTTTTATTTATGTTAACTCAAATATTCTTTTGTTGATACAAGTTATACGTTGGGTACTGTTGATTTTTCGGGAAAACCAGATAATGGAAAACATTTTTAAATAAAAATTTCTTTATTATTTTTCAGAATATGCACCATGAAAATGTATGCACTTTTGCACTCGCTCAAAGCACCTCCCAAACATGGGTTGAAAACGCAGCAAGTGCTTTGAACGGTAAAGAAAAACATTCGCCACGCAGTTTATTTTTGATGTTTGGAAGTAAATAAAAATTATTGGATGCTAAATCAGGGCTGTACGGCGGTTGACAAATCAATTCGATGTTTTAGCCGGACAAAAAGTAGTTTGAAATTTCCATTGATGTTTACAAGTCAGTTTTAACAACACAAATAGCGCTAGTACGTCAAAACGTTGTGGGACCGTTTATGTTCAAAAATGTAAAGCTTTATTTTGGAAGTACATACTAGAATACTAATTTTGAAATTAGTGTTACCAATATGTATATATAAATGGTACCCCACATATACATGAAAGAGCTTTTTTCTAACTAATTTGACATTTAATTTTATGGAAAAACAGGGATCAGATTGTTCTTGAAGTAACCAACTTTTTTGATGAGGCTGAGACACCAGATCCCACCAAATTTCAACTTTTACGAAAAATTCCGATATTTATTTGATCCCTTAAAAGCAAGTGAACAAAGTTCCTTCTGTTCAGTTGTTTACTTTGCTCTAAAGCTGAACCAAAAAGCACAAATAGTTAGAAAACTGAACAAAAGAAGACAAAGGACAAAAGTTTAACACTTTAGTTGAGTAAGTTCCTTTCCCCATTGCTTTAAGACTTATAGATTTGATACCAAAATCATGAAATCATCAGTCAAGTTTCTTGCATTGTATAAACCACAACCTATCCAGCTCAAGATAATCATCCTCTCATTCTATCTTATCGTTACTGATCTTTATTTACTTCCCCCCTCCTGAACCCTGTGCCAAATTGCTTGTTCCTCTGTGGTTGGTTTTCTTGATTGCCTGCCTCTTGTCGATCACAAAAGTTTCCGCTTCTTTGTTACTGTGGTACTTTCGCTCATAAATCTTGTTTGAAATCCACAGAAAAAAAAGAGCAAATGCCACATTGTGTTAATAATTTCTGACCTGACTTCAAAACTTACTCATACTTTTTTTTTGTCCTAACCAACGGCCAAATGCCAAAGCTTTCTTCGAGGTCTTCGAGGCTGGGTCTCCTGTGTGAAATCATGTGAGTGGGTGAAAGGAGTTTAGACAGCTGCAAAGTCAACCCAACCCAGGCAGGCGATGGCGATGGCGTTGCTTGTTTGTGTAGGTGTTTTTCGCAATTTCACCCAACACATATACATGTAACGTGTACGTACCAATACCAGTATAACCGGTGCCTGGGTGTTTTATGCTCTACTCTCCTTTCAATGCCTGAGCTACAATGTTTTTCTTTTTCTTTAATAACAAGAATCTTTCACTTTGCCTCCTTGTAGCAGAGAGGGAACGGTTGCCGTTACCGTGCAGCTAGAGATGTGAGCATGAAATATCGTTTGAAATTACCTAGCAGTGCAGGATGGGTCAATTATGCTATTATTCCCTCTGAAATAGTGGTACACACCCCTTTTGTTTTCCCTAAAGCCTGATTCATGAGTTTCGTGAGTGATTTATGTCAGATGCGCACACATCTCTATTTTATGGTGTCGCTTTTGTTGGCGTTATGTGATACGTTAATGGCTGTGCTCAGGTTGTGTATCTGCTGCTGCTATTTCCCTTTTCGATGCGAAGGTTTCTTTAAAAACACAAAAAAAAAGACAGCCCACGCACAAAAAGCTTAAGGTAAGTCAGTAAATATATTGAAGGCAAGCGGCAAAGCTCACATGTCAATCACCTGCAGAAACTGTCAACTTTTTGGTTCAATTTTAGTTTCATTTTTCTTTGGCCAATGACAAAAATTTGTTTTTCTTCTTCACATATTTATTTACTTTCCTGCTTGTATGCTTTTCTTTCTGTGTCTGTGTGTAAAATGTAAATTAAATTTTCATGCAAGACATCACGTAGGTTTAAAGTGCACAGCACGACAACCACGACAGCCTGGTAAACAACATTTCAGATTCCGGAATGCCCAGCGACCGACCCCCACCCAATGAATAATATACTCATCACACTCGCCATAGTAGGCCTAGTCCACAAGTTAATTGTGTAAAAATATATATGCAAATTGGAATTAAATGAATATTTAAACCTACTTTGGGTTTGGTCAACGATCGATAAAAATTGAAAGCGAATGGAAATGGCCAAAGTCAACAACAATAAAAGTAAGTAATTGGACTCACACATGTGTACATAACCGCCATATCCCTGGGTAATGGGAGTAATAGCTTTATTTCTTAATCATCGTTAAATGCTTAAACGGTGAGAAGGTCACTTATGGGGCGGGGGCTTAACCCTGTGGCTGGGCACAATAAAAACCAAAATTGCAATTATACAAAAATGTCTTGAAATAATTGACAGCTGTTGCTTTTGCTTATTTATCTATAAAAATACTAGAGCGTGCCGAACATTTCCATTAGCTAGAGAAAATATTGGGGGGGAGATAAATTGAAATGCAAATACCCACAACAGCGATTTTTTTCTTGTGCTTCGTGGTTTTCTTAGAATTGAATTGGCGCCTTGGTAGTTTTGCCTAGAAATTTGATTGATAGTTCAAGCAGAGACAAGATAGCAAACTGAAATCAATGACAACTGTTATTAATTAGGTCTAGCGAGTTTCAGAAACGAGCAATAAAAAGTTTCTTTAGCTATTTCGGTGGTTGTGGTCAAAATCTCAAGAATTAATAGGTATGTCTGCATGGAAACATATGTATATATATTTTTTCAGGTTTAAATAAACAAAACTATTTGAAAGGGATTTTTGTTCAAAGAAAGTTTTCTATGAGAAATCGATCAAAGACTTTAGAACTCTTAAATATGATGAAATTAAATACAAATGAATGTCAGGGAAATTGAGGAATGCAAACCGATCGAGAATTACTTCTGGTTCGGTTCAGTGGTTCATGGAGCTTTCAAACCACCGGTTTGGATTAAAACATGGTTTTTAAATGATTCCAAGCCGCTGTTTTAGCTGAATATTTAGAAAAATTCTACAAACGGTAGAGCGATTCTAGTACAGCTGAACCGGTTCGGTTTATTTTATAATAATGTAATTTCATGTACCATTTTTCGAAATTTTTACACATTTTTGCCTCAAACTTGTCAACCGTAATGAACCGGTTTCTTTTGCGGCTTAAGCTTCGGTTGGAGCATTTTTTGTATAGATTCATTCTTAAACGGTTCGATGCAGATTGGTTCGGCATGGTTCAGAGCCGGTTTGCATCCCTGGATAAATTTTTATATATTTACGAATTTTCTATATCCGAAGTTTATTTTTGTCCTGTGAGATTCGCTTTTTTTCCGTTTTTAGTGAAGTGAATCAAATATTCTCGGGTACTAGATCAGATGACAGATAAGTTGAGCGATTTGAATCCGAGTGTTGAAGGACAAGTAGTTTTCAATTATAAGGTTTTGCTTTTATATCTCAAGAGATTTCTAAGTTTTTTTTTTACAGAGGGTGTTGCAATAATTCATCATTTTATGGTTTATCAAAATATTTTTCATGAAATTATTGGGGATTGTAAAGATCTGAGTTTAATTTCAGCTTTTAGAACATTAACTAAGAAGTAGTTGAAATTCTCTAAAGCCTTTCTGGTTCTTATATGAGAACATTAAATAGCACTCAAGCCAAGAAAGCGAGGGAAACTCGTCTATAAGCTTTCACTTTAGTCGGATAACTGTTCGATTAGACTGTTCTTTTGTCAAACAAATAAGCCCTCGAGAATCTACGCCTACTGAATAGAAAACGTCCATTAGATATTAAGTTTCAAAGCGGCTACAAAGCAGCCGCACAGGTTGTCGGTTTTCCATTTACTCAGTTTGTCTCATTGATGTGTTTACATATGTAGATTTATGTATCCATAAGATAAACAGTTGGTGTTGGATTAGATTACGAGAGATTCAATATATTCTCGGTGAAATAATTAGCGGAAAATCCACTATTAATCAAATTGCAGTTCCACCTAAGAAAACACAAGCACACAAAGCTCTAAAAATATTTAAGCTAATTATCACACAGAAACCCGAAAGAGAAAGAAACAGTCTAAACCAAAACCAAAATTTTACAAATTAAATTATTCCAGCTGAAATTTTGCTCATGACGACAGCAAAAATTCACAAACAAAATTTGTATAAGTCGCAATAAGCGAAATATAAAACAGCATAAAAGAAATACACAAAAATAGAAGAAACCAACTTAGATTGGGAGACAATTGGGGTGGTAATTGCGTCCGCTGGAATTTTCAATGAGAAGAGCAAAACGGAATACAATTTGTGTAGTGGAGAGGCCTTGTCTCTTTGTGTGTGTGTGTGTGTGAGCGATATCAAACAATAACTCATAAAAATAAAAAACGAAAAAAAAGACTAATAATAAGCAAATAAGCAGAGAAACGTTGAAGGCAATAAAAACAAAATCAGCGAGGAGAGAGTCACAGCAAGTGCACGAACGAGGGTGTCAAATGCTAAGACAGGCGGCAAACGTAATCAGAAGAACGAATATGTGTCTGGGAACCTCTGCACACAATTGGCCAAAAACAAATCTCAGAGGGAGAGAGAGAAAGCGACAACAATACAAAATTTTCCTCAATTGAAGCCATGCTACCCAAAAAAAAAAATATGAAAACAAAACCATAACAAAAAGCAACAAAAAGTTGTCGTGTCGTTTATTGTGATTAGAAGAAGAACCATGATAAGGCGGCGCCCCAAGCGTCAAGAGAATATGCGAGAAACGCACGGCAACAAATAATGCCATAAATATTTTACCTTATATAGTAATAACAATAGCTTTTTTTGAATGGTTAATGCGTGGATTTTGTGCCTGATAACGATAAGTCAACTTAGACGATTGGTAATAATCGATAAGTTGTGGAATATATCGATTCGAGAGTACATTAACCAATCTAGGGTCCTTTTGAAAATACTGAACCGAATCATTATTTCCAGAATTTAAACGGTTTGCATCCCCTACAGAAAACAGAAATTTTTTTCTCATTTTAACCCGTCCGATCTAAAACGATCGTTTCTATCGGTAGCTTTATTACATTATCATGCCTTAGGAAACAGAGACGGGCAGGCAATCCATTGACTACGAGCTTGGTCCTGATCAGGTTTATAGATAGAGACTTAGCAAAAGAACGTTTCCTTTCATGAGTGGAATGAAGAAGGTTTTCCTTTTATCTAGATATCTTCGAGTTGTGGAACCACTTCAAGCTAGCTTTTCTGTTTATTTACCAGCGAAAGTTCGTCGTTAGGGCGTTACCTTAAAGTTTTATTTTTGAATTTGCCTGCTAAGATCGTTTTTTTGGGCATGATTTCGGTACTAAACTCATGGGTGAGTTTCTTTGGAAGTACTGAAACATGATTTCAGGCATGAATTCAGTTGTTCCTACTGCTCAGTAGAGAACATTCAGTAGAGCTGCAGGTTAAAGGCATTGGAATAGTGGTTAAATGTCAAGGGTTCGAGTTTTAAAGTCCTTTTCTTGGTTTAAAATCTTTGAGCAATAGGAAATACTATGTTTCAATCTATACACTTTTGAATTCGTAACACAGACCAGTAAGTTCTGCATATTTCGGCTATCTTAAGTTAAACACATCTTTCTTAAACTCACCTGTTTCGCGCTTTCGCTTGCTGGTGGCTGATGTATCTGCTGCTGCTGCTGCTGTTGACTTTACCAACGACGACGACGACAACTGTGGCTTAACGATCACACCAAGATGTTGCTGTTGCTGCTGCTGCAGTTCACTTCCACAGCCTATACCAATGCTGACCAGTTGGTAATTTTCGCTTGGCCTGCTACTGATGGGTTTCACATCAATCGCTGTGGCATAGAATCCGTTTGAGGGATGACTATAAAAGTGTCCTGGTCCAACGGCAGCGTAATCAACAAAATCGGACGCGTTTAACTGATGCGACGTTTTCATTGGCTTGTTGCGAGATCCCGATCTTTTTTTTATATTTCAATTTAGATGTTTAAATTCAATTTCAATTGAATTTCTCAATTTTTGTATTGCCGGGGGACTGTGGGGGGCGGGGCGGTCGGCGTCTTACAAATTACGTTTTGTACAAAATTTCTGTTACGTTTTCAAGTTTGACCAAAAATTTGCAAACTTTACTTTTATTTTTCAATTTTGTGGAA
Organism: Lordiphosa fenestrarum; assembly: GCA_035044985.1. Classification (NCBI taxonomy): domain Eukaryota; kingdom Metazoa; phylum Arthropoda; class Insecta; order Diptera; family Drosophilidae; genus Lordiphosa; species Lordiphosa fenestrarum. The sequence continues at coordinate 607,736 of JAWNNO010000849.1, read as the reverse complement.
TTTCTTTCATTATTTTTTTCCCACTTTTTTCTTAGATGTTTAAAATTTGAGGCGAAGATATATATTTACAATTATTATTTATGAATTTTTGTTTTAAAGACAAATACGATTTATACCAAATTAAAAGAGAATCTGCAATTAGAGAGGGGAGAAAAAGAAAATTAGTTTTGAATTTGTTGAGAGATAAGAGTATATTTAGTATCTAGGTTTTATGTAAGTCAATTTCACTTTTTTTTCTTCCCATTTTCTTTAAAAAGTTTGGTAATTTTTAGCACAAGCTTACACAGAACTTGTTGAACCGGCTTTGAACCGGTTCAAAAGTGGTCAAATTCAGTTGGATATTTTACTGGTTCACAGCCGTTTTCAAAGTGGTTCAAAAATGGTTCAGAGTCATATCACAGAATATAATCAAGCTATTAATTTGGAATTTGGTCTATAGGTTGGTAATAAGAAGTTGGATATTTTACCAGTCCAGAACCGGTTCAAGCTCCTTCAAAAATGGAACTGGTTCATAAGTGGTTCAGAGCCATATCTGAATATGAAGCTGGATTTTGCACTTTAAAAGTGGTTTAGATCCACATCTTTCATAAGAATCATATTCTCACAATGCAAAGGACCAGGTTTTCAGCTAGTAAAATAAATCCGCTTCTTTGTTTACAACCTCGGATACGACTTTCTGAGTGGCAAAAGTGCTTCGAATATTGATTAATTGATTTGAAATACTTTTGATGACCATCAAATATTATAAATATTTCAAATGCAACCCTCGTAGGCTTTGCACTTTTAATTAAAATTACAAATAAAAAATTCCATTCAATTTTTGGTGTTGATCAAACATTACCCAAAACAAAATACTACGCAAAAACAAATGAAACTATAAATAAGTGTCGAGAAAAAAAAACAACAAATAAATATTTGTAGATTACGCACTTGGCCAGACACACACACATACCCAGTCACTACCATACGCAGACGTGGCTTACACGTACAAACGCAAACGACCAGAACTTTTTCTACGCATTTTGTTAAAAAGTTCTTGGAACTTACAAATTTAAGCCAATTTGGCAACTTTCGGTCAAAACAAAATTAACAAAAAATAATAATAAGAAAAAAGCAATTTTAAAGCAAACAAAAAGCCGGTTCCCTCACACACACAGCCAGACAAACAGATACTTATTAAGGCCTGCTGCTGCTGCTCTTTCCCCAATGGAGTTGCAAACACAACAAACAAACACACACAGATACACTAATACACCCATACCACACACTCTGTTAACTGCGCGCAGAGACGACGACAAAAAAAACCCGGCGCAGACGTCAACAACAACGCTTAAGGGGAGCCAGGGGGATGGAGAGAAAGAGAAACGAAACGAAACAAGTTTTGTTGTTTTTGTTTTTTTTTTTGGGTGTAACTTAAATTAATATTAATTTTGGTTTGTTTGATTGAAAATTGCCACATTTATTTTTGCTTTTCTCTTTTGAAATTTGTTTAGTGCAAAATTTCAACACTTTGGTGGAGCTTTTTTATGTTTTTGGTGCACCTTTTGCAGCTGCTTTGTGGACACTTTTGGTTTGAGTTATTTGTTAGTCACTTCCAAGCCGCATGCAACGTCCACTTGCCAAGCCGTTTGCTGAGACTCTGACTTTGGTTGAGTGCGGCACAAAACTTGCCGCCGCTTGCTGCCTGCGTGCTGCTGCTCCAACGGCAAGAGCAACGCCTGCGCAAGCTTTACTCAGGCTATAGCCTCTCTTTCCTTTCTTTCTCTGTGTCAGTTTGCCTCCACAAAGCTCTGCCCGGGGGACGATTTGCTGCTGCTTACGTGGGTGGCCCCACCTTGGGCGCCAAGTTTATATATTTTTATACGGAGAAATCTACCCAATAGACACGTAAGGATTTGTGCGAGTGAAAAAAAAAAACACAAAAACCGGCATGCACCCGGGCAGCGTCAGAAATAGTTTCTTTGAAAGTGGGAGGATGAGGGTGGTGGGCAAATGAGAAACTTTCGTCGTGGGCAGAACTTAATTACACACACCGAGTCTTATACATACATACATATGTGGCCAAAGAAGCATATTTTTAGCTTACAAAATGGCACAGTTACAGTTTAAAACAGACAAGCAGACGTAGGCAGGGTGGGTGGATGAGTGCCAGTGGGAGGGAGGGGGTGAGGAAGGTTAGAAAGGTTGAAAACTTGGTTAATGGGGTGCCATGTGCAAGAACCCAAGTAAACATATGTTAGGCATCTTGATGAAATTGGGTTGTTTAACCGGGGCACAAATGATGGTGCTACCAATAATTTTTAGTATTTCACATGGAAATCTTTTATGAATAAAACTATGGAGTATAAGTTGTCTGACTATATCCATCTTAAGTCTAATGTAAGCTACCTTGAATTGGATTTTACCAGAACTGTTTTAAGAACACCGACTTTCTACCCAGGATTGTTATGCAAACGACTTGGTAAACGTGTCAAATAAACCCGGATGGTTGGTTTCAAACCTTATCTAAAATAGACTGGGTAAACGTGTCGGTATTTCCCCTCTACCCAAAAATCAATGCAAAGGCCGTTTCTGAGACACATTTAGTGTCGAAATCGGTTCGGGAGAGATTGAAAAGTCACGAAAGGGGGTACCAAGTCAAGAATTCCAAGTACTTTTAACACCCGCAGCATTTTATACATATAAGATAGGATTATAATAATCAAATTTTAGTTTGAAATAAATATGAACAAATTTTATCTACTACCCAGCATCTTTTTCTGCTATCCTGATAGTATTGGACGGAAACTTTAATTAACAAAATCTATCAAAAAATTTCAAAATGACCTTTGCCAATAACCCATCCCATATAAGCCTCTGTTTTTTTTAAAAATTATTAAATGATCCACAAAATTTGACTATGAAATGCAATTTTACCTAAAACTAAATTATATATTTTGTATAAACCCATGTGATGTGTCTCACAAATAACTTTCGAAACAAAATCGACTCACGATTTCCATATAATCTTGTACAAAGCTTTGGATGAACCAAGATTCTAAACATAACCATTGCTCAAATACCTCCAATCTCCATCCGAAACCCGACAGAATATTAAAAATATCCTTCCGTAGAGGAAATGGGATGCTGACACAACTCAATCAGCAACTTAAAAGAAGGGAATGCGGACTAATGACGAGTATATTTAGAGGTCGGTAATAACACGATTAAAAATGGACTACATATCATTCTTAAAGACTACATCAATCCGGCATTCCTAAAAATCAACTCAAAATGTAATTTTACCGAGAGCTGAATAGATCGTATCTTAGGATATCGACTTAAATTACCAAAATTACCATTAAGACTCATCAGCAATCTAAATTTAACCGAAACACAAAAAGATGTTCAGTACGGTTCCGTTTAACAGCTGAAATTAGCGGCTGGGTGCGATCATAAGCGATACATAAATTAAAGATACTAAAAGTTATCCGTTTGATATTCCAAGGTTTTAAAAAAAGATCCGTCCTCCGAACTTTTAAATCCCTCTCCCATCTCCAATCAAAAACTTAATGAAATCGTCAATATTTTCCGGACTTACAAAATTGACAGCAAAAATTAACCGTAAAACTAAGCACTCAATCAAACTGGTGACCCCGACGCGTAGATATTTCTTTATTTCTATCAACTTCCAAACAGTTAAGCTTAGATTATATCAAACTCTTGATGACTTTAAACCAATCTCTAACTTGATTCCACCTTAATCACCCACCCTTAGCCACAATTCAATCAACAATATGGCAAACAGCCTGGGCATCAATTACAGACCAATAAGCGACGTACACCCAAGCCCGGATACCCAAAGCCAATAGACAACACAAACCAAGTTGGTAATCTCATTTAAGGAAAGTTTCCAACAGCTGTTGGGCATGAAATTAGTGCCAAAGCGTGGGAGAACAGGGGGCTGTGTGCGATTCTAGAGTAGCGGCCGCAGCAGCAGCACCTACCATATGGAAGCCAAGTTGTCAACTTGTCATTCCCTTTTTTTTTTTCCACCCTCAATTTGGAGGACTAATTGACAGCTGGCTAACAAGAAACAGGGAAACTAAGAAGCCAGCCCGAGCTTTCTTTAGGTATGCTAAACAAGTGTTGGAGCGGGGGAAAACCCACAACAATCTCCCCCGCCCTAAGGAAAATTAAAGTTGTGCAACAATTTCGCTTTAAATGATTTACATACATATAAAAAGAAACTAAGTCATAACAGCAGCACAGTCAACGCCAGCAGAGGCAGAGAGAGATAGAGAGCGAGAGTAACAGAAAGAGATTTCGGTATCCTTCTCTCACAAAATCGCTCTCTCACTTTTGGAGAGCAAGAAAAAGAGTGCCAGAGAGAGAGAGAGAGAGAGAGTGAGAGCAAACACAGCCGGCGGGGTTTTACTTTGATGATGAGTCGGCGACGACTTGATGATGATAATGATGATTATGATGACGCAGCGTGTGGTGGCTTGTTGCCGAAGAAGAGGGCAGGAAGGACCCTCGCCAATCCCCTACTTCCGTTTCAAGCTTTTTTTCTTCATTTTTTTTTGATAACTGCGTAGCTCGACAATAATAACAACAAATCATTGGGACACAGAAAATGTGAAATAAATATGTCGCCAAAAATGATATAGCAATATAATTTAATTACAGTGAGGCAAAGCCCACAAGAAAGATGTACTTTTATAGTATGTAGTCTACTTAAGAGACTTTTTTCTTTTCCAAAATTCTAAAATATTTTCAATACTGTTAAGAAAGAGTTTATATTCAATGTTGAGATACTGCTGAGTGTAAACCGGTGTTTTACTTTTCTAAAGCAGGTTTTGAGACGGATAACTTTGTTACTTAGAAACCATTTTACAACCGCTTCCAAATGTCACCTCCAAAAACCACCTGCATCATTTCTAGAACTGCAGCGGCCAACATTTTTGGTATCCGAGGCTATAGGAAGTGTTGCTTAACTCCAAAAAAGAACTCTAACCAAAGCAAGTTATCAATATTTAAGAAAGTTAAGAAAAAACTAAGGTTTGAACCCGGAATTACGATTTTTATTTTACAGTGAAGCGAGGCTTGAACCGAACCGAAAATGTGACCTTCAGTATAACGACTAACTGTTTTATGGTTTTTTTATTGCGACAGACTCCTAAAATAGGTAGGAAAGTGGAATAAAAAATTTTGAAAAACTTTCGGGAATTACTTTCAAAATCTCCACGCACAATAGTCTCTGTTTCTAAGCTCCTCGACTTTAAAGCTATTTGAATAAGAGTTAAAAGCAAGGGTCTAACATAACATAGGTAATATTTGTCTACGAAAACAACTAAATGGAATTAAACTTAACAGTAAATTATATATGAATTATTCCTATATGTTCTACCAACCGATTACGACCCGATAACTTTATATTTGGCAGCTCAGCTGTTTTTGTGTCACATGTTACTGTCAAATATGTTCAGTTTGGTCCATAATTTAACCATGAACATTGAATTTTATAATCAACATCCCACTATTTTATACACTTTTTTATCGGAAAACTGTGTTCAACGACTAAGCTCATTTCTAGTCGAATGAATACGTGAACAAACAAAATTGCCGTTTTTTGGTGTAGCATTGCAAGAACTGCCAATGCATCCTAAAAAATAACACTGTATGGTGTGGAAATCGCCCCTAAGACTATTTTCAGACCTAACTGTTCGAGGGAAGCTATACCATATGGTTGTTCGATAACGGCCAAATGTCTGAATATCATATAAATTTTATAAAAAACCAAATTTTGAGTCGTTTCCATGGAAAACAAAAACGATTTTCTCACAAAAACTAGTTTTTCGACCCATCTTTCCTATGGCAGCCATATGCTATGGTCATCCGATTTGGACACAACTTTGTAGAATTGTGTGAAAGTACATAAAATAAAAAAATGCCAAAATTAAAGACAAAATTGAAAACAAAAAACGTTTTCCTTACTAAAACTATTTTAAAACTTATGTTTTCTATGGCAGCTGTACTAAATAGTTGTCCGATTTCGACCAAACTTAGTGAAACCATGGAAAAGCATAGCACACTAATAAATACTGAGTTTGGAGTCGTTTAGCCCGGTCGTTCCTGTGACAGCTATGTGCCATAGTCAACCAATCCGAGTATATAGGGAGTTTAAGGAGCTTACAGTTTGAACTTCCATCTGAGTTCTTGCCTATTTCCAACAGCTGCTTCAGTGAGAAACGATTAAAGAATGATCCAAATTGGAGTGAAACATTCTTAAGCATTAGCCTACTATTGCGAAAATTGTCAAATCTCAGATGCACTTGATTATGAATATTCCGTCCACTTTCGTTTGAAAATGTAATTTTCAAAAAACTATTTCAAACAGTAGCCAGGGGAATTTCATCACCAACATCCTTGGGTACCAAAAATATAAGGGCGAGACCCGCATGTGAAATAGAAAAAATAACACAAAACAACAACAACAATAGAGTCAACAGAAGGCCCCAGCGGTTTCCACATGGAAACACACACTCCCCCACCCCTGCCGCCGTCTTGAAATTCACTGCACACGATAAAAGTAGCTCGTTCGCCATGGCAAAATGGGAGAGGTCACCCTGTATAACAAAGAAATTGTTGCTAAAAGTCAACAAAAATACAATACAGAAACAATTTCAGGGCAAAAACAAGTTAAAAATGCAATTGAAAATTGTATTTGCTCTCTGAGTTCTCTCTCTCGCTCTCTCAGACACACAACAGCTACGTGCGCTACTTTGAGTTCATCGTTTTCAATTCATTTTCGAGTTTCTCTTGCTCACACACACACAAACATACACACACGCACGCTTCTTATACATATACACATTTAGTTATTCATAAATTTGGTGGGTTGTTTGTATTTGTTGCTTACTTTTTTTCAATATATTAATTAAAGTTGTGTAGAAAGTGTAGTTTGAATTTTATGTTGAAGAAACACTCGCCATGTTTCGCTCTTTCTTTCTCGCTCACGCACACACGCGTTACACACTTGAATATTATTTCTATCTCTTTTTCTCTTCTTTTTCTCTTATGTTTAACGAGACCCGACGACCAACCGCGTACTTCGGCGTCTGAAATGGAACTGAGGCTCAAAGTGAGTAGAGAAATTGTGACCATTAAATGGCTAAAAATAGCTAAATGGCCAGTAATCAATTTAGGGTTGTCGATGCGCGCGAATGTGAGAGTGGGGCGGAATGTGAAGAATTTAATTTAATAAAGATTTGTCAAATTTTTAAAATAAATAACTATTATTTTTACTAAGAAACTTCAAACAAAATTCAAAATATGTGAAATTTTGTTGTAATCTGTTACTCATTTTCTGGATATTTTTGAAATATTTTTAGCACGTCATGACGCGCAATAACCCAAGTATTTAGGGAACCAATCAACCTGCACCCAAATACCACCTTAGTCGTGCTTAGAGCGCAAAGCTTTAAAATTGCTTGGATCGAGTTCTTTGAAGCATTCGTGACGTGAAAAAATTCACCCACGCTCTCACCTCTGATAGCTGGGTAGGAATGATCAAAATCCCGCTAGCTTCTAGCTCATAAACGGCTAAGCCAAAAACTCTGGGCAAGGTATTATTCAGATTGCCTAGTCTGGTCCCTCTTAGCTTGCCGCTAGTAATTTTTTATAATCTAACAATAACAATAATAAAACAATGCTTTCAATAGCAGATCCCTCAGCCTCAGGCATACCCGACAAGGCCTGGCAGCCACATTTTGTTACCCTGGAGACCAGGTAAGTTCGGCTCGTCCATTCAAGCAAATCTGAATCCATCTCTTTCCCAGCATGGGCGAAATCACAGTGGAGCTTTATTGGAAACACGCTCCCAACACCTGTCGCAACTTTGCCGAACTCTCGCGCCGTGGCTACTACAACAATGTGGTCTTTCATCGCATTATACGAGACTTTATGATCCAAGGAGGCGATCCCACCGGCACGGGGCGCGGAGGCACTTCTATTTACGGCTCCGAGTTCGGCGACGAGTTGCACGGTGACCTGAAGCATACCGGCGCCGGCATACTATCCATGGCCAACTCGGGACCCGACACCAATGGCTCACAATTCTTCATTACCCTGGCGCCCACCCAATGGCTCGACGGGAAGCATACGATTTTTGGTCGTGTCTACACTGGCATGGAGGTCGTCAAGCGCATAGGCATGGTGGAAACAGATAAGCACGATCGACCCGTGGATCCTTTACGCATAGTCAAGGCCAAGGTGGAGAAACTTTAATTAAGAATGGAATGACTAGAAATAGAAACTCAAATGAAAGCGCAGGGTGCCTCAATGGTTGGTCCGGAGTCGCTGTCCAGGGCTGTGTCCTACATGCTGCTGTCCAGCATGTCCACCAGGCGCTTGATTTCACGTCTATGAAAGTAGAAAGTTCAACTTGGTTGCATCTAGTTGGATGGAAAACTCACATTCTCTGTCCCAGCTGCTCGGTGGGCTTCATGGATTTGGTAATCTCTTCGGCTTTGGCCAGCAATTGATATTGACACTTGATGTTGGCATCCAAAGTGTCTGTCAGCTTATTTACTGCATTTTTATGCACCTCCACATTGTCTGCCGTGATGGAGGAAATGGAATGCAGCAGATTGCCCAAGTTCTCTAGAAGATTATCCACCGAACTGGCCAAGTATTGAGCCTCCAGTTCGATGTCACTCAGAACATTTCCATCGATTTCGGGCACATTTCGAGAGTTGAGGAAACGATGTGTCAGCGAAGTGGAGGGTGTGGTTTGCCCGGAGTCGGTGGCTGCAGCAGCCGCGGCACTCTCACGCAATTTCTCCTCCAGATTGTGAGCCACAAAATGACGCATTTGAGTGGGATGGGGATCGTCCAGGGCCGCAGGGATATCCCCCGAATTGGAATTGCTTTGTGTGTGACTCTCCTCCTCATCTCCATATTCCCCATCCAGCTCCTCGTCATCTTCACCAGAATCCAAGTTCACATAGCTCTCTTGGCTGCCAGGCGGGGCAGTGGCAGTGGGTGTGATGTCTTGCTCTACTGGTCCTGGATATCTGGACAGAAATGGTATTTCTGTGTAGGATGAGGCGGGATGTGGCTGATGTTGCAATGCGCCTGCAAGCTGCTCCTCTTCGGTATAGCCATAGCGTGGTCTTATAGGGATGTCTTGGCTGCGACGTGCCATATCTCTTAATTATTTCGTACAAATTTAACAATAAACAAAAACTCGATATGCCAGTAGCAGTGTGACCATTTGTCTCTTTTTTATCGATAGTCACTGGAAGTGCTGTCACTTTGGCTGATGTTTAGCCACAAATGGCTACCAAAAACTGTAGCTAAGCAACTATGCAAGTACCTTAAATCAATTTGGTATAAATTATGCTGTAACAATTTAACCTGTCCGGAAATAAGTAAAGGCTTTGACACTTTAAAGTAATTTAGACTTGCTTCTTTCCAGAAAATGTAAACATTTCAGCCACATTTAGCTATTTTTAGAGTGGTCGATAACTGGCTGCGCCATGTTTTGCCAGCCCTGCTACTTAGCTCACGAACCGGCTCACGCACTTTGAGTAGTTGCATTTTGATTATTGTTGCGCGAGGTTGGCTTGCGTGGGCCAAGCGCGTGTTAAAACAGATAATAATAATATTAAATAACAAAATAAAGTACAAGAAATAAGAAGCACAACCATGTAATGGCCGTTTGCCAGTTAAACCCTAAAAATATGCCTTTAAAATCGAATGAAATCGAATTCCGAAGAAAACTTGCCGCCGCCTAAACAAAATCAAAACGCCGCGTGTTTAAATGTTCAAATGATCGATTAAATATTTTAATTTATTAAAGTGTAAAGTAAATGTTGCAAATTGTCATAAAAAGCAGTAAAAAATCATTTTCTGCCCTGTATGTGAGTGTGGCAACTGTCAAAGTGTGTGTGAGTGTGTTCAGCGTCGATAAAAGTGCATGTGAAGCAAGAAGAGCATTAAAGGAAGAAGCAGAAGAAATAAAAGAAGCGGCCAAGCAAAAGTAAAACCAATATAAAAAGTTATTAACAAAAGTTAGCTAGAAAATGGCAAATTGAAGAAAAAGGCCTAAAACCCACCCCCCCCGGGCAAAACGCGAATTCAACTGCAGCAGTAAAAACAACTGCATGTATGTGTGTCGTGTCTGTGTGTGTGTGTGTGTACAGCAAAGTAAATCATAAAAAATACAAACTGTTTTTACATTTTGTATTTGCCGCCGGGGTACAAATTCCAATTTGAATTTGCACAATTTTGATTATTGCGCCTGCGTGGCCAACTTTGAGGTAAGATTACAAAATTAAACAAAATTCTAATTCCTCTGTACCTCCATGCCTCCACATTTATGTACATATTTCGCTTTGGCCCAGGCCTAACTTTGTTCTTGACTTCTTCTCTGCCTGTTACGCTTATTCCGCTTTTGTCTTACTTCTTCTGACTGCAAGTTGCCATTGACTGAGAGACTGAGCGAGCGAGCGAGAGAGAGAATGATCATTTTCTTCACTCTCTTTTGCTTTTTCCCATTTGATGTAGTGCAGTGCTTTTTTTTTTGCTATCTACCGTTATGTTTTCTTTCGTTTGCGATTTCGTAATAACTTCGATAATATTTTTTGTTGTTGTTGTTGTTGCTGCTGCTGTGCGTGGGTTGCTCTTTCTTTATCTATCGATTGAGCGATTCGTATTGATGTGAAAAGCTGTAAGGGGGGGGTGGCCTAATGGAAATGTCAATGAATGGGAAAGTCAACTCTTAAAAGAGCTGGAGAGCCGTGATGTGAGAATTGATTTTTAAAAGAAATACAGTAAACATCAAATATGTGAATACAGTCTCCAATTCTAACAATAATCGGCTACAAATTGCAGTCAAGAATTTAAAGATAGGAGCAAGGTTTGATCATTGGAATACATGAAACCGGTTCCAAACTTATAGAAATTGCTTACTACTACCTTAAAAGTCGGTGGGGGAATTTTATTTGTCAGTCCGGACAGCTATGGCCCGATGCAACACCTGTTGTGGTTTATTTAACATTTAACAAGTATAGAGATCATGAAGGGGAAAGAATATCGAGAAAGAAAAGCTAACTTCGTCTGTGCAGAAATTTTTATGCCCTTGCAAGTGCTCCATTAAATATTTTCCAAAATTTTGTTTCCCACAACGACACATTTTCCGACCTATAGTTCTTATAGGAGCTATATGATATAGTCACCCGATTTGAATTTGTAGAATTTGGTAAAAGTGTGTAAAACAAACAAATACAAAATTTCGTGATGCTACCATTAAAAACAAAAGTTTTTCTAACTAAAACTGTTTTTCAGGCCTATGTTTTGTATGGCAGCTATATAGCTATATAGTTGTCCGATTTTAATAAAACTTGGTAGAATTATAAAAAAGCATAGAAAACCTACGATTACAAAGTTTGGAGACGTTTTCATTGAAAAGAAAAAAGTTTTTCTCACTAAGTCTAGTTTTCCGACCGATTGTTCCCATGGGAGCTATGAGATATAGTCATCCGATCCGGTCGGTTCCGATGTAATAGTAGCGTGGAGCAAAAAGAAGACTCTGTGCAAAATTTCAGCTCGATAGCTTTAAAACTGAGAGACTAGTTCGCCTAGAAACAGACAGACAGACGTACGGACGGACTAACCTCAATCGACTCAGCTCGTGTCACCCTTGTCAAGAATATATCTAGTTTTTTGTTGGTGTCTAAAAACTAATTCGGGACTTCCTACTGAGTTTCTTCACGGATGATAATTTTCATTGCCCAAAAGAGAGAGAGAGAGTAATTCTCATTAAAGGCATCGATTATGACCCTTACTGCTATCTCTATTCCAATCTAAAGAGGATCATTCTGTCATCTGACATATATTCTTTGGCGTTCCTATGCTTTATAAAGGCTTTTAGCGACCTACTAAAGAAGGTGAGGTCAAATTACTTTTTGCTTACTTGAGTTACAAATGTCGGACCGGATCCTTCGAAACACTCGCCTTATTTTTTTTACCTCGGACTTGGTGGACATTTGCATTACATTCGACAATGGTGGAAACATTCGATCAGTAACACAGATTTTCAATATGGCGACATTTTAGAATATGACTGACCTAAGACGAAAAGTTAAAGCATCGATGAAAGTTAAGTAGTAGTCAAACATTTACATTCCTCCATGGTTGGAGTTGACAAGCTTATCACATTGAAAAACCATAGAAAATACAGACTTTCGGGACTATCAGAGTCACAGTTCTAATAATAATACCAATTTTTGTTTAACCAAATTTTTCCAAATATTTTCACTTTCTATCCATCATCATTTCACATCGATTTCCCTTAAATATTATGACTCAAAATTGAACATCTGCATTTGGAAAGGGGCAAGGGTGGATGAAGCCCCTTAATTATTATTTTCTGATCATAAACTTCTCTTTCCCTAATCAGTTCACACACACTTAAAGCACGAAAATGATCTTCAAGCAGCAGATTTCTATAAACATTATTGAGGGCTACTCATTTAAAGTAAACACATCTCCCCAAAAAATTGTCTCCCTTAAGAATACTTGAAGTATATTGTGTTATTGCAGCCAGCAATGCCCAAAGGCATCACTTGAGAGTTGTGCACACTATAAGTGGCCCGCTTTTAAGTTTCCCACTTTCCCACTTTTATTTCATACATATTGATTTTGCCAACAACTGTGGCGGAACTTGCTCAATGTTTTCCTCCCCTCCTTTGGCTTTTTGTTTTTTTTTTTGTTTATTGACCTGTTGACTAAGACTAAAGACTAAAGATTTCATTTATGTTTTATGTCGGTGGGGGCTGGGAGGGGTTAAGGCGATGCCTTGGAGCAGATTAAAAGCGCGTCTTAATGCGATTTGCATTCGTGTGGGCCAAGCTTTGGGGTCGTCTAACTTGGAAATCTAATTGAGGAAATTCATACTTTTGGTTTGACCCCAAAAATTATGTTCATTCACGTGCCGTGGCACTTAGGGCCATGTCATGTGCGTGGCCAATTTCAGCAACATACAAAATTAAAGTCTTTGAAGTCTCCTCCAACCAGCAACTCCCTCTTCCTAGGCAGATAAGCGTGTTAATGGCTCATTAGTCGACATCAGTTTAGCTGTGTTGCTGTTGTAGGCCAAAAAGTCAGTTAGCCAAGAAAATTGCCTCGAAATATTTCAACACAAAAACGCAAGATCATCAATTGAATTTTTTAATGGCAAGAGAAGGAAGTTGGAAACTGTATTGAGAAAATAGAAATTAAGTTCTTATAAATTCATTCATAGATGATAAGGGAAATTTCTACGAAATTAAGGTCAGAAAAAAGCAACAAGAATGGATTTCCGATTATCATTATTGAACCCATTTTTTTGTTTGTTGTTTTATCTTTAGAAAATGAGACAAGCCAACATGGAATGGATGTGGAAACTTTGTAGTATTGTTCAAGGCTTTTGAAGTGGTTTAGTAATTTAGATAACCATTTGTAAAAGTTACGGAAATATTCTTAACAAATCTAAGAAAAATCTCTTTTAATGTTTCACTTGCTTGGCTGACGATCTGTAGCGAAGCATGATGAGCTTCCCCCACCCCAACCCATCCTAAACTAAACTATTTCCAGTACATAAATCTTCAATTAACTGTATATAATAAAAATCATTCCGCAACATTTTCTGCACCAAATGCCTTGAGAATTATTCTTTCGTTTACATCATTTGATGGGAGGAAATTGTAAAATATATACAAAAATATTTCAACAACTGACACGCCTGCTGGCAGCTCATTTGCCTAATGGGAGCACTCAAAAGAATTTTGCAATCATCAAATTGAAGTTCTCAGAGCCGCCAAAGGCAATCTCCTCCACCTCCTCTCCCTCCTGTTGCTTGGGTGCCTTCTCTTCGAACGTTTTGGTTCAGCATCAACAGATCTATGAACTGTAGTACCTTGTTGTTGCTGTTGCTGTTGCCGTTGCTTGTCCCGCTTTTTGTGTGCCAATATGGTTGACCTCGTTTTGATTTGTTTACAACGTTAGATGGAAGGGGGCACCGAGTTGTTGTTATTGTTGTTTCGTAGGAAGGTGTAAAATGAAAAGCGAACCGTTTAGTTTGGTGATTGTTATTATTGTTGTTGTTGGGCAATGTTTAACTTCACTTTTTAATATTTTTTCCTGCTGCTGACGCCTGCAGCTTGGTTTTGTTTAGATTCGCTGTGATTAAAGTCCCTGCATAATTGTACCACATATACATATATAGTCTTCATTATCATTAACTTTTACTTTTGCTGACCCTAAACATCCTCCGCCTCCAAAATTTGTGTTGCTTCTAACAATGTCCGCATTGTTTTCAGCTCATTAATTTTCCGAAAAGGTTTTTTCTTAGTTTTTGTTATCTGCATTTCCGCATCGTAACTTGCCACGCACGAACATGCAACTGTTTTGCTGGTTGCTGTCGTTGCATGTTGCATTTTGAGTGGGAGTGGTGGGGGGGAGACGACACGCCTACAAATTAATGTCAAAGCAATCGCTTAACTGAAATCTCTTTTGGCCACTGTGTCGGCTGTCGAAAAGCTGAAACTACGCTTCCAAATAATTTTACAAAACTATGCTTCTTCTTCTTTTATTTTGCATACATAATTAACCTTGAAATCAAATCCATTTCAAACCTGTTTGTGGTGGTTCAATATTGTCCGCATAATTCACATTCTGGGTGTGAGCTTCTCAAAATCTTTTCTGTGCTTTTGTTTTTTTCCTGTTTGCTTTGCCAACATATTTTTTTCTGCTTTGCTTTTGCTAAATCGTTAAGGTGATTAAAAAATTTGGAATTTGATACTAATTTGATGTCATTTTAAATGAGCATTGTGTTGAATAAGCCATTTAAAGATGAAAGGAAATATAGAAATATTTTGAGCACTAATTAATATCTTTTTGCAGGAAAGCAAAAGCTAAACCAAATGTTGTTAAAAGCAAGAAGAATCAGAACTAAAAAATCATTCATAGAAAATAATAGCTGGTTCGGTTTAGTGGTTCACACAGTTTTTGTACCGCAAGTTCAGTGGTTCACACAATTTCTGAACCTCAGGTTCGGCTTTTTCATGTTTTTGATGCAGCTTAATTGCGGTTTTGTTTTGCTTCAGTGGTTCACTGTGACTTCTTCCGGTTCCAGGATCGACCTTAATTCCTGCAAACAAGCAGCCCGTTGTTAGGTCTCACATTCTATATGCTCATTTTGAAGTAGCGAAAGTTTTAAAAACCATACATCTAAGTGTCCGAGACTAGTTTATGTAACATAAAGTTATAGTCGTACACATCGAAATGTACTATTTCTTGTTTTTAAAGTTATTAAGCTGCAGATTTTTGTTTGAAAGAACTCTATGTGGTCCTAGGATAAACATTAAAATAATGATAAATTTTGGTCATAGAAAGCTTTTCCAAACCAAACTGCTCAGAGGTCGAAAAAAACAGTTAACACTTATTTTCAATGTGTTTCTCACTAACGGAAACACAAAAATCATGAGCAATTACTGTTTCTCACAGTGCCTTATTTTTTTTTAGAAATGTCTTTGTGTTTTCTGTTGACTGTTAATTTTTGAATTTACGTGTCTCGCTCAGTGGGAAACACATATTTTCGTTTTTTTTGTGTTTCTGTTTTACAAAGACACATATAAGTGAGAGAAAAAAAATAAGTGTCTTTTCCTCATAACTTGACCAACGTTCATCCGATCTTCCCCAACTCTTTGACGGATTAATAAATAATGCTGATTACTAAATATCTCTAGAGTGTTCGAACCATCTATCTGCAAAACTGTGGGAGATATGAGGTTGCTTCTAGCTCTTTCTACCTCAGAGATTTGATTGTTGGTACCGACAATCAGACAGACGGACACGAGGACATGGCTATATCGACTCGGCTGTCGATGCTGATCAAGAATATATATACTTTATTGGGGCGGAAATGCGTTTGAACAATATTAATATACTTGGTTTGCCTTTGGTACAGTGAATATGTGAAAACTGGTAAATGAAAAAATTGTATAAATCATTGTCCAATCATATCCACTAAGTAAATGGTCATAGCATAGACTAATAGAATAATTCCACATATTGACATCCACTTTTGTTTTTCTGTTATACTTTAACTGTTAACAGAAAACACTTTGAACTTATGTGTTTTTTCAAAGTGTTTTTTAAGGACAGATAATTTGTTCTCTCAAAAATTAACAGTCAACAGAAAACACAAAGACATTTCTAAAAAAAATAAGGCACTGTAAGAAACAGTAATTGCTTATGATTTTTGTGTTTCCGTCAGTTTAACTGCTTTATAAAATGTTAAACCTCACTTAAAGTGTTTTTCTCTCCTTTTTGATTTGTGGTCTTGGGTTCGGTTCAACGTTTTGGAAGGGAAGTCGGTTCGGCTTGAGGTTCTCTGTCTATCAGCTCAAATTAGCGGTTCGGTATCAGTTTGTTTTGGTTTAGAACTGGTTTCTATTCCAGGTATTGTTTTTGCAATAAACCGAACCCTAAACGGAAGCCCAACCCGAACTTTAAACCGAACCTTTAACCAAACAAAGCCTGAAAAATAATTCAAGCTTATCCTGTTCCGAACTTGGCTTCCGTTGAACAAAAGTGATACATTCACATGTAAAAAAGTCAGTCAAGGCCGACTGTAATATACTCTGTACCAACGAGAGTGTGTGCTCACTGAGCACTGCTCAGTATAAATTTTGAAATCACTTTTGCCACTGGAATAGATTTCCACAGCTTAAAAGTCTTCAACTCATCTCGTCTTCCCCGAATGGCTTTAATTTACAGCTCTAGTTGATTCTAGCCAAAAAAAAAGGCCTGCGCCATAAAAACATAAAAGTTTCAATCATAATAACACTAAATATAGGCACTGGCTGTTTCCCAGACCAACTTCTTTTTCATTACCTTAATAGCAAAATTTCCATTAAAAAAAAGTTTTATCAAATTCCTGGCTTGCAATTGAGGCCAGTTAATCACGTCTCATTCATCTCCATTCACAAACACATTCCTTAACAATGTTTGTTCAGTTGCCAAAAAGTTGCTTAAAAAATAGTTGCAATTAGCGCTGAAAGCGTGTGGCATTTTTTTGCACCCAAAATTTATAAACCACAGCGGCCGGCCAGTCGGGCTGGCTCTCTGGGAACATTGTGGCCGCTGGTAATCGACGTCATTAATAAAACTCAAGTGGAATTTCAGCAAACGGCAATGGCGACGACGACATTGGCAAAACTATCTGTGAGATACACAATCTCTATCTTTATCCACTTAACGCACGTTTTTTTTATAGTGTTTTTGGTTTTGCTTTTGGAAATGTGCCAAGTCCAGGGCGACACTTGCATTTTTCTTCAATGTGCAACCTATTTTCGTACCTGAATTAGGCATGCCACTGTCACTGGTTGCTAGGAATTTGTATCTTCTTCTGTTGACTGCGTCGGCATTTTGTATCTTCTAGATACATTTCAAAGCAAAATGTGCATTTTGTGTCTAAAAATAAACCAAAGCCCTTCCATCATCAAGAAAAAACAACTCTATGTTTAGCCCAAGCGCCTCGAAATGAACCATTTTTATTATCAGCAGAAGCGAGCTGCTTGCTCAATTTATGGGGAGGGTCTCCATCATCATCATCCTCTTTAGAATCAACTTCATCTTTTCTGTGGGATGCCTCTTTTAATTGTGGAGCTGCTTCTTCTCCATTTTCTGATTTAATGAACCACAAAATTTTGTTGTTTTTATTCTCATTCTGTGGCAGAGCTGGACGACGACTGGCTTTATTAAAGTTTTTTGTCTTCGGGGAGTGTTAAAAATAGTACGACAAAGCAATTGCACACAGATAACCTCACAGCAGCCGATGAGCATAGAGACACAGATCAGTCTGGTGAGGGGCCGCCGCATAAGTCAAGAGAAGTCAAGTCAAGTCAGTTTTTTTGATTTAGTGCATTCTTCAGACTTGCAGACTTGAAATGCATAACGGACAGACAGTTGGGGAATCTGTTTTATGACAACGCCACTTAAATAGAGAGGAGAGATGAGGCATAGAATTATGGTAAAAGGATGGGTAGAGATCGCTTTAAGGACTGCTTGGAGACATGGCTGCGGTTCAATGCAATCAATTAATTAATGCTTAACAAAAAAAATAGATCATTAATTTTAGTTTTCCGGTGTGTTTAAACAAAAAACTTTCAGTTTAAAATTAACTTCCTTTAACTTTAATCACCAATTTTTTTTTAAACTGTGTCAATAATGCGGCCTACATTAAACTTTCATTATGTACAAGCACATGTTCCAATTACCTTAAACCAAACAATAAATGGCAGTTTCCTGTCCAACTTTTTACCTACACACTTAACACCTTTGCGAAAGTGCACTTTCCATTTGTTTTTCAATCAACTGCGAAACAATTAGTATATATTGAAAGTAAAAGTTTTCAAAAATGACCTTTGGAAGATTGGCAGTTCCCAAATTCCCACACACACACACACACACACAGATCCCAGATTGCCTGGAAGAATTTTCAGCTAGCGAAAGTTGTTGCATCGCGCTATTTGCTACCATTTTCAGTGTGATTTAATGCCCAACTTTTCGCTTTTTTCCGTCTTCTTTTTCTGTTTTTTTTTTTGTTTAGGCATATTTGCATATCGTTAGGCTTGATCGCTTGCCATGCAAATAAAAATTTATGCAATTAAGCAAAATCGAACGACGGGATAACAACAAAATCCTGGCCTCCCATCGATATAGTTTAGAGTAAGACGGTCGCCCGTGGTTACCGTTATTCCCGCCATGAGGGCGTTACGCTTCGTCGGCCGATAGTCATCGGGGCTTAGATCGCAGGCTCATAAATTAAATTGGCGGAGAGCCGAGCATTTGTTTGCCAGCTTTGTCATGTGAATGTGTGCCACGCCCACTAGGCGAGATAGGTAACATAGATGGAGGCATGGTAGGTAGGTAGGTTGGTTGGTTGGTTCGTTGGTTGGTTGGTAACACGGTGTCCATCAATTCTTCACTTCACTTTCATTTGGCTCGTTTGAAGGAGGTTTGTTGTGGCTGTTGGTGGGTGTTTTGGGGCATTTTGTGTAGTGAATTTATTTATATTTTTCTTGATTTTCCTTTGGCTGTGTGGCCATGTGAAAGTTTGCATGCCACAAATTGCTTAGACGTGCGAATGAATCGAGTGGCGAGCGGAGGATGGCAGAGGGGGTGAGTAAGCCTGGTCACCTGTCTCAGGGTTCGACATTCATTTTTCATTTTCTAACTGCCCCCAAGCTGATTATCCTTCTTTTTTTTCTTTCAACATTCACAGCCCATAAATCCACTAAATGAGGCATTTCATCTTATTCCAACCACAAAAGTGGGCAAAATTGGTAAAATGGCTAAATGGGTGTATGGTCTTTCAATTTCACTTAGTGGAATGCTGACAGGAAAATGGTTGAGACAGAGACAGCCAAATAAATATTATATAAATGGGGCATTTGAATTTGGTTTTAAAACTATTATGGCTGGGTAATGGTTGTAGATTCAATCAGCTTAGATTTGTTTTTGAATATTTTACTTTTCAACCATTTTATCTAAGATTAATAGTCTATTCCTTCGCTCTGTTAAAGGACCATTTTCGACTTAAACAGCTTCGGGCTGCTAGTATCCTGCCCACTTTTGGCAAATTAAGTTATTTTATCATCAAATCTGGAGTTTTTTAAAGACGATACCTAGAAATACATTGAAAAGGCATAGAGGGCTTACTCTGGCTACTTCTACGGCGGGATCTGCGTCCATCATTCGTTCTTGGGACTCATAGCAGCCCAACTACTGCCCAACCGGCTCAGTGTACACCACCAAGTGTTAGGGAATTCTTTAATGCCTTACAGGTGCAGCTAAACTTCAAGGTTATACGTAATTTTCTAGTATATTAATATATATATTGTAAACAAATTACTATAAACTTAGAACCTTGGCTGCAAACTTCCAAATTTTTTTGGAATTACGGAATATGAATAATTTAAGGCTCGACGTTTTTGGATAAAGGTTCTAGATAGAATAGGATACTTTTTATAAATTCAATTAAATTATGAGATATAAAGTATATCTTCTTATTTCGAAAAGTCGATAATGGCTTAAAAGGTTCGAAAGGGCTATTATGGGTGCTGATTTAAACACTTAATCTATAGCTCTAATATGAATTTATATGTAAAGTTACATGTATAAAAATACTAGCAGTTATATACACTTGCAGCTACCTTTAGGATTTTAAATATAAAGCGAAACGTCATAGCAGCTACCGCTAGCTGGTGATGATGACCGGTTGTCTAAATATGTTCATTAGCGGAACTTTGTTATTAAATGTACCGAGGTGAGACTGAATGCAGTCCACCCGCACACCACAACTGTCCGATCATTAGCTAGTTCTAATTTACAAAAGAAGATCACTCAAAAAGAATCATTAATCACACTCAAAAACGTACGAAAATGTCAGACACCTTAAGATGGCAGAAGAATGTACACTTATGAAAATAATATCAATCAATGTCAAAGATCTTCTAGTTGAATAATTTTGCCTACACCAAAGTATGCAAAATGC
Source organism: Lordiphosa fenestrarum (assembly GCA_035044985.1). Classification (NCBI taxonomy): domain Eukaryota; kingdom Metazoa; phylum Arthropoda; class Insecta; order Diptera; family Drosophilidae; genus Lordiphosa; species Lordiphosa fenestrarum. The sequence continues at coordinate 587,149 of JAWNNO010000849.1, read as the reverse complement.
TTTTACCTTGTAAAGGAACTTTCATTTTCTCCCCCCTCAAGTTAAGACAATCATAAAGCATCATCAGGCACAATCATAAATTAGCACACTTTTTTTCCCTCTACTGATTATTTCAGAAAAGAAAGTAATAACCCCATTCTTCCCATCAGACGCATCATCAGTCAATTTCTTGCTGATATGCAGGTATGTTGCCCCCCCATTATGCAACAATCTACATGGCTGTCTCTTCTTCTTTCGCCTCTAAAGCAGCTGCCCACCAGGAAATGAGGTGAATGCCTTCTTAGCCAACCAGATAAGAAGAGGAAAGGCAGGCCCAAAGTCCAAAACGCAAAGCGAAATCGATATTTTTCAGGGACGCCTCGCTGTCAGTTTGTTGTCCTCCATTTCGAATGTGTCGTTTCTCTTTCGGTTTCTATACGATGACGGTTGAGGAAAAGACGGGAATGGAGAGTGTGATATGGTGGTGGGGTGGGGTGGGTTAGCAGGGTGCATGACTAGTTTTGCTGCTGTTGCTGTTGTTGTTGGTGGGTGACTCATTTTCAGAACAATTTTGCACAACTCTTGCCAGCCAGCAGCTTGCAATTTGAGTGTTTTGTGGTTCGCTCTTGCTGGTGGCGCTGGCCACACACACACACACACACAGACACACAACATGTGAAGCCACATCAATCCATCAGCCGACTTTTAAACGTGCCATTTTTGCCTGCATTTTTGCACCACAAGCTTTGGACAGATACACAGCAAGAATGAACGGATTAGCTGTTGTTAGTGGGACGAACTAGGTATACCCTGAAAGACTTGAGACGGGGCAGAGGCTTGGGCCTGCCAAAGAGCGACAACCGCACTGTGTAGATGTAGCTTATTCGTCTTTCTCGAGATAGAAAGAAAATTATCTCACTCTTAGCTTTACACAATCTATAAAAAGGTGAAGGACTCTAAGAATCCACATTCTTTGGAAAGTCTGAATAGATTCTGAGCCGGAGTAGCACAACTTTTACTGCCCGTATAACTTTTTCTGAAAAATCCATTAAAGTTAGGTTGGACCCTTTTATAAACATTGCAACCTTGAAAGTGTGCACCTGGCTCATAATTAAGGTTACATTTTTACCCACTCAAGCACAAAATCATTCAACCCTTTCCACAAAAAAGTGTATAAGTGTGCACAAAACTTGGCTAAAAGTGTCAATAAATTGTTTGGTTTGGTTTGGGCTTAAGGCAAGTCTTGTGAGTTTATTGAGTGTATGTGGCTGTCTGCCTGCCTGCCTGTTTTTGCAGTGTCTCTCTCCCCCTCTCTCTCTCTCTCTGCTTATCTTCAATATGCTTTTAATGAGTTTCCATGTTCTTTTTGTGGCCAATTGACAAACTGTAAATTAATGTCACACTGCAAAATGAGCTGAGGAAGCATTTACCAAGAAAACCAATTTAACATTTAAGCCAAATGATAGATAAAACCACAGAGCAAGAGAGACCAGGACAGGCCAGGGAAACCGCAGCTTTGGTTAACTCGTAGTCATCGTCGTCGTTGTCGTCGTCGTCAATTCGTCAGTTGTCACATTTGTCAGTCTTAATAAGTTTTGCAAAACTCAATTTATGTTGTTGTTTATGTTTTGGGTCAAAACCAATTGGCATTACACGCTGGAATAGAGGTTAAGTGGATTTTGGGTGGGGTTTTCAGTGTTTTGTGATTTATGAGCCCAGCGGGAGAATGATTGAAATAGGAGATCTCGTTTCGTGGGAAGATGAAATGGTGGTTGGTTTACCATGAGATCTGTGGGTGTGCAAAGATTATCTTAAGAACATTTTTGAAAGAAGATGGATATCAGCTATAGATGGTAATTTATTATAAGTGTGTGTAAAATGTTTAAAACTAAAGTAGTACGATCTACCCGACTGCAAAATACCCTGTACTCTTGAGGGCATAACATTTAAAACAACGAAATATTCTTTATTTAAATCAACTTAAATCCGAACAAAAAACCGAACCCGATCCGTAACTCTTTATTTTGAAATAAGGTTCGGTTGGTCGTTTAATTGATATTTATTGATCTTTAAGCTTAAACTGAGGATCAGTCAATGTGTATAACTAAATGGATTCAATGAAATACTTTTCTTCCTTATGAATGTTAGCCGATCTACAGCTAGATTAATTTAGTTAAAGATCTTTAAAAGAAAATTGGGGATTACTGGCCAACGATTATGACTTATATTAATTAAAATCAATCTTCTCTTAAGAGTTAGCCATGATCTATGAAATAGGTATCATTAATCACTGATCTTGATAACTTAGTCATTTCAAAACATACAATTTCCTTACCCAATCTTGAAGCTTAGCTCAAACTGCACTCATTGTCGCTGGTTAATTTGCTCCATTCATTACCTTTCTTTTTTTTATGAATGATTCAGGTTCCTTATCTGTTGAACCGTCTTTTCTTTGTACATTCTCTAACCATTTTACTACAACATTCTCAGGCTGTCAACTTGTTTAGTTTTTCTTCCCCCGAGGCCACTCAATTAACTTGACTTGTCACTAAAAATCTAGATAGTCCAAACACAGGATGGATAAACATTATTTATAAACACTAAACACATAATCTTCTTGACTGACTACAAAATGATGATGCCCCTAGAGCAAAAAAAAAAAAGGAGAAATATGTTTGAAGTCATCCATGCGATGATTAGTAAAACCAACATAAATTCCGCTAGAGTTTTATCTGGTGTAGTTTGATCAGCAACTACAAAATTGCGTAACGGTACCAGCAGCAGCTCCTTCAGGTGTGAGCTCCATAAATGGCCAACGCTAATTGCTTCTCTCTGACCATAAAGTTAAATGTTGGGAGTATTTTTGGATTTTTGGTTAGCCTACATTATCGTTAAACCAAATGTTCGCTTGCAGCAAATGCAAATACAACAGAGAAACTACTAACAAAAAAAGGCTTCGGCTAATGGCAGTTATTGAACAAAGTCCACCAAAAAATTATCAAAAACAAAAAAAAAGGGGGAAAGCCATTCGAACGATCAATCGATCGATGGTCAAGCCCTGAGCCTGAGGGCAACACTTGTCTTTTTTCTCTCTTCCTTTTCGAAAGCTTTGCCAGGCGATTGCATAAGTAGGACAACGGGGCGTGTATTCAACCTGCCCGAGATTTGGGTTACACGACAAGGAAGTAATTTATGCGAAGAACTTTTGATTTTTACCAAAAACAAAATTGACCCAATTCTGCTTTAAACATACGAGTGGGCGCCCTTCTCCAATTTAAATGTCAGAAAATGTCACAGAGATCGAAACTGTTTACGACTAAGTTTCCCACCTTTTAACAAAATGTGTGAACAAATGTGTCACATCCCCCCTACCCCCACCACTTCAAAATAAAAAGGCGAACGAAAAACAACACAAACTGCAATTAAATTATTTTGGAAGTCTAGAGTGGAGTTGAGTGTGTTATTTTTGGTAGGTGTGTCATTTGATTGGAATTAAGACATTTAGTCATGTAATTGAATTTGAGAAAAGTTAAAAGGGTGTTGAGAAGTTTGCCCAGTTGGAAAAATGCATTAGCCTAAGTCTGGGCTAAAGGAATGAATCATAGTTTTATGGTGGTTTTTTGATGGTTTGTTTTGTACAAAAATGGATTTTGCAGTTTTGTTTAATTTGCTAATTTTCTGAAGAACTTATTATGGTCTGTACCAAAGTTACACAGAGTATATTTAGTTTGTGTACAGAGTGTACTATAGTCGTGCTTGACCGACTTTCTTACTTGTTTTTATATGTTAATGAATGTATTTTGCATATTAATTAAATATTACCTTTTACTCATCAAATTCTTTTCTTTTGTTTACTTTCAGGTATGTAAATCCATGAATCTCAGACCAACAATTCGCTTCTCAGTAGAATCATTCTTCAAACAAAGGTAGTTACACTTCAAATACGTCTTGGCTTAGTTTCTGAGTCTCCAAAGGCCACTCCCTGGCATGCAAATATGAACCGCTCCCAAAAAAAGGAAAACCCAAGCTAAACAATTTCTTTAGCAAGTTCCAGGAAGTTATTTTTTTATTTTATGATTTTTGTTTTACGTGATCGTCGGCAAGTGGCGCCAAGTGTACATCGATTTCCCTTGTACGCCGAACCAAACCCTCCTTTCCTCTTACTTACACACCTCTTGCACTGATTTCCATGGCTTTAATTACAACAAAAAGTTGACGGTCAGCTCCATTGGCCCACATTTTGTAGGCCCCCATGGCCGGATTGCATTGCGTTTGGTTGTAGTTGTGGTTACTGCCGATGTTGATGATGATGGCAATGCGTGTGGAGTACCGTTGATTGCTCCAACACCCGCCGCACCCCCTTACAGTTTGTGATGGCACCACCTTGTTTGTTGTGTGTGGTGGGTTGCCTCTTCGTATTTCTTTTTTTTTTTTTGTTTTTTTCATTTTCCAAACCGAACAAACGTTTTCACGCCTCAGTCGACAGCTTCCAAGGAGCCGACAGGAGGAGTATTTTAATGTATGCCACTTGGCATCGGAATTTAACACTTACTCCAGATATAGCCTTGTCTATTTCTAATATTTAAAGACATTTTGAAACTCACACAGATTTGAAAGTTTTCATCATAGTACAACAATTTTGACCCACTTCTCATCCCATCTTCAATGTACACTTGATGCATTTTTATCACTTTTAGATTAGATTTCCACCTTGGTTTATTGTTCAATGTAAAGTTTTTCTACTATCCAAAACGTTATGGCTAAACGAACATAAAGCTTTTTTTGTTGTGAGTAAGTGTAACTCTTTGGTTTTTGATAGACCAACTTAACGGCTGTTAAACATAACTTTATGACTTGAATCATAAATTTGCACTTTACGTCACTTTCTAATTTGCTTAAGCTTTCTTAAAGTTCTTCCAGGCTACAAAAGTCCTGTGTGTCGATGACGAATTCATCGACCACAGATAGTGAGACCCCATTACTGTTTACTAAAATTGCACCCTACTGTAAATCTACAAGGAGGAAAAAACAGGAAGATATGAGCACAACCGTTACCAAAAACGGCCATTTACTATCGTGTGCGATTAAAAAAGACTCGAAAATGACATATGCATTTGCCTTAAATGTGATTTATTGAAAAGCAAATCGAAGAAGACTCGCAAATAACTCGAAACTGATCAGAAAACAGACAAAAAAAAAACGCCTCTTTACGTAATGTTGCGGCTAGGGTACCATTTTCTTCCGATAGAAGTATAATTTACCTTCAGAAAACGATTATAACGTTTTTAATCGGACCAAGGGCTCGTAAAAACTCGAATGATAAAAAATTAAAGGGTTTTCTGTGATATTAAAGCCATGCTTGGCCGAGTTTCTATCTTATTTTTGTTGAAAACAAAATTTCAGGGCTGAATATCTTTTGAAACCATATGATCATAGCTTAATATACATTTTCACACAGCTCTGCACACATTTAAGACTGTAAAAAATGAAGCAAAAGCCAACTCTGTCTGGGCACTACCGGAACATTCGTTTCCATTGCTCTGATTCGTTTAGTAGTATCCTTTTAGCGGGACACATTCGAGCACTCATAAAATGTGCGGTAGTCAATGAGCAAAATGAATGAATTGAAAGCCGGCGTACGTGTGATAAACCAAGAGAGGATAAAGTCATTGCGCGGGCGGAACAGGAGAGGGAGATAACACCTACCTTTCAGAGGCCTCTCTTTTGAATCAGTTTTTGTCCTCCCATAACCAAAGGGAATCAGAGCTTGTTAGTTTAGAGATTTTTTCCAGCCTTTATGAAACGGTTGAAAAAATCCTGTGCAAAGGATCGATTGGTCGGTCGACTCAATGGTTTCATTGTTAGCTTTCTAAAATGGGCTAAAATGAGTATTATATGTTTTCAAACAGATCTGCAACTAATAATTCCAAACTTATCAAAATTTGATAAGTTATCTATTCAATCTATTCAATTCCTGTTTCAAGGTCCTATTGATAAGATCAGTAGCTCTGACTATACTTGAATAGACCACGGAATTCGTAAAAAAATGTTTGAAAATGCTATTCTCAGATTCTAACCATATAAATTTTAAGCATCTTCTTGACTGCCATTACTAGTATCTGCTTAAAAATGAAGCCAACTTTTCCTAGAGAATATTTAAAATAATATAATTCATGTGCCTAAAAACCTCAACACTCTTTTAATTTAATCTTGTCGACAACATTTCCTCCCACCACTTCTCTTAATGACCGCGCGGGCGAACCGTTTGATTGCGGTCTCTCATCGAGTGTTAAATTATGCACACGTTCGCTCGTCCGTTCCAAGAAGGCGAAATGCGTCCGCAATGTTGACAACTACGACCGGATATGAGTATGATAATCTTATGCAGATTTCCCCCTCCCCACCCCACCCCAAGGCAATGGTCATCACTGCAATTGAATGGCTCCAGCCATATTTGGGTGTATGGGAAACATAACTTAAGTTAAATTACTATGTGGGAGTCTTGATTAATAAAACGAAACTTTCCCCCCACAATTCAGGTGTCTGGCCCAAAGTGCTTCATTTCTTCAATTCCATTTTACAATCTATCCAATTTATCAAATGCCTTTTTGGCACTCAAATATTTGCTAGACGGTGTACTTCTGTATGGATCTGGCGGTAGGCGACGCTTGCGTCGCTTTTTTGCCTCTTTGGCAAGAATCACATACTTTTGCCTTTGATGCGAGCTCTTACGATTCCACAAATCCTTGGCCACACGCTGAAGTAGTATCAAATCCTTGAGACTAAGTCGAATTGGTGGTGTTGTACCCTGTTGCTGGGCCAGCGAGAGCTGGAGTTGCCAATTGGCATCGTATACTTCCTGGACAAAGTTCTGAAATGCTGATGTTTCGGCTTTGAGCAAATCTTGACGATGCGATTCATGTACCAGAGTGCTGGGTGAGAATAGAACATGTCGACCTGGACGGGGCGCTCCAACACGAGGTGGAGCTAATGTTGCAGATTTGAATTGATGATACGATGAGAGATGTGATGGCTTGAATTGCGGCAGATGACGATTAATATCTGTTGCTGGTGGTGTTGACGAGGAGGATGATGATGGTGTTGGTGGTCTTGATGGAGCCAGAGTGTCCCATATTCTGGTAAATGCAATCCAAATGCTGTCCATATGTGCGGATGAAAACAACTGACTTCCCAGTGCCTACTGTTTTAGACACCCCCTGCCCAAAACGACCCTTTGGCCAGACTACTTGAAAATATGTGAAATTATATGAACTAATCATTTGCAATGACCTTCCTGTCAAGAAATTTGTAGCTTAGTTTCAAACAGAGCATTGACCTGGCTAGAGGAAAACGTCTTCTCTATTTTCATTAAACAAAAAAATAGTTATTTTTTCATCTTCTATAAAAATGGCCGATGATGATGATGTCCAGTTTGATACCGTTGATTCGGGTGCCTCCAAGACGTATCCAATGCAATGCTCAGCTCTACGCAAGAATGGTTATGTGATGCTCAAGGGACGTCCATGCAAAATTGTCGACATGTCCACCTCGAAGACTGGTAAACATGGCCATGCCAAGGTCCATTTGGTGGGCATTGATATATTCACCCAGAAGAAATATGAGGATATATGTCCCTCCACACACAACATGGATGTGCCGCATGTCAAGCGTGAGGATTATCAATTGACCGATATAAGCGATGATGGGTTTGTTACTCTAATGTCTGATAATGGTGATATACGTGAGGATCTCAAGGTACCCGAGGGCGATCTAGGAGGAAGTTTGCGTTGTGATTTCAATGAGGGTAAAGATCTGTTGTTGACCGTTTTGGGTGCTTGTGGCGAGGAGTGTGTTATTGCCATGAAAGCTAATTCTGGATTGGATAAGTAATAAAGATGCGGAAGATTTGGATATGAAGCAGCAGCAGTCAAACACAGATGGGATTAAATGTGTCAATTAAATGCATTAAAGCAATGAGTAAATATGATGGATTTCTGGTTTGTGGGGCGTTTTCAGGCGAAGCAGGGATGAATTTTCACAGAATTGATACTGTTTTCAATCTGAGGGTCAGGATTAGACCCTAATATTATACGATTACAGGTTGCTGATAAAGTTTTCTTTCATATTTGAATGAGAACTCAACTCTGTGGCAATAGCAATCTTAAACACCTTCCCTTCATGCTAGAAATCACTTCAAATGTATGCCAAACTACATCAAATTGATCATTAATCTTCATTTTCAGATTTCAGTGATAATTTTTTTGTAAATGCCTCTATAAACATTTCCAATTCCTCATCTACATAATCTGTTCAATCATTTTTCATAACAAAATTCCATTTACGCCCCGATCAAATTAATTAGATATCATTCGAGAGGTCTCTAGGGCAAGTCAAGGTTAATTATGTGGATAAATCACAAAACGTTTTCAGGTAGGGCCAGACCAGAGGTCAATTTGCCGCCTTCCACTCTGTTACCTACTTTTGAGTCAGTTCGTTGACCGATTAAGCCTCTTCAATCAACTGTACAATTAAACTGTATTTGCTAAAAGCCAACAGTTTTTAATTTCTTTAAACGTCGCTTTCCATTTGCATTTTCATTAATTTTTTTCTTAGTCTACCAGCTGCTGCCGCTGCCGCTGTTGCCGCTGCTCCTGCTCCTCACCCACTTCTCGGCATTATTTGGAATTGACAGCAGTCGGTATTTTTTTTCTGCTTCCTTGTTTGCCAATTGCATTTTCAATTGACTTCGACTTGGCGCATTTGCATGGCCAACAGAAAGAGAAGATAGATAGACAGGCACTCACTCACTCGGTTTCTTCATTCATTCATTCATTTACTCATTCAAATTTTGTAACTGTTTTGTCTGCCAATTTGACATTTCTGTCAAATCTCCTTTCCCCTTCTCTTTGTGGGTGTGTGGTGTATGTGGCCCCCGGCTAGTTTTCGTGTGCGTGGTTGGTTGTCTCCCCCCCCCTCCCCTCATCTATTTGTCGCTGCAATTTAAAATGTTGTCATGTCTGGTAAACAAATGCAATAAATTTGCTAATACAATTTAATATGACATGCCCAAAAGGATTAGTAGCCACTCCCTGGGAGCTGGGAATGATGTCAGAACTTCAAGTTTCCAAACAAATTCAATTAGTTGCCGAATTCGAAATCACATTTAGAATTAAGCGAGAAAAAGGAAACAGAAAAACAACTTTGATATGTTGACAGCTCACTGCTGATGAGGGCGGAACATACACGTAATGTTGTTGGAGTGTGAGAGGCGGGCTGGAGGCGAGCCGTGAGGGGTTTGCTTCAAAAACAACCCGCATGAATTTCAGTCGGATATTTTCGGTTCTCCTATAGAACGTACGAATGTGTCATATGAAAGTTTTTTATGTTAAGTTTGATAAAGCGAAAAGAATTTTAAGAAACAATTAATCATAGATGATTAACAATCACGTTTTGTTACTTGAAAGTAAACCAGTTGAGAGCCAGCCAGGCTTTAGGTAAATAACTCTTAAAATGGCCTTTAATTTACAAAAATTCTTTAGTCCAAATACTTAAATTAAGATTTTGAGTCAAGGATCTTGAAGAACCAAGACTATTATGAGTGGGGATCTTAGAAGTAGTTCTAAATGCTGCTCTAGGTTTTTTTTTTATAACATTTTCCTGCCCATTTTGAAAGCTGATTTACACTAGGAGAGCGTTATGCGATAATAGCTAACAATCAGCTTTTTTCCCCATACAAAAAAAGCTGAATGTTGGCTATTAACGCATAACGCACTCCTAGTGTAAATAGCTTATAAGACTCAGCAGCTTAAAACCAACCAGATAGCCAAAAGAAGTAGTTAGACAGAAGGTAACAATTTGTGATGTCTACCGATTTTGCTGAACCGAACCGATGTTTTAGGTTCGGAAGAGGTTCGGGTTCAGCTTTTAGTTCTAATGAGGTTCGGTTCGGTTCACTAGAAAATATAAGTCGGAGTTCCGGGCTCGAACCGGTTCGGTTCAAAACCGGTTTGCAGCCCTGGTTACAATGCTGTTGTGTCTCTTGTATGCACCGAGTTCCAAGTTACTTTTTCTTATGCGCAATAGGCTGTCCTTGCTGATATACATATCATGACAATATTTTCTGCTTGCGCAGTGGATTTCGACGAGTTCAATCTTTCACGGCTTTGTTGGCTTGTGGCGTCCGCCCAGTGTGTTTTTTTGCGGTCTTTTATATGATGCGCACCCTAAGTTTCATTAAAACATTACTGAAGTCAAACATGAGTTGGAGCCGATTTGCAATTTCTCAGGTCTAAATTAAGCAATAATAAATTCAATGATCGATTTTCTCGGAAATTCTCGATACTTTTTGCAACTGCGATAACATTACTAGAACTAACTGAATGAAAACTCAATTTCTGCTGCTGCTGCCGTTACCCTCTCTACTTAACCAAAGCCCAGGCCCATTTAAATGTTAGTAGTTTCGTTTGCATTGACTTGGTAATGAAATTTCAAACGACATATTTCTTCAGACCTTACAAACACAAAATTCATATGCTAATTGCGTGCCAAGAGCATGGACGCACACCAAATGGAACGACCCTGAAGAGGGACAACAACAAACAAATACTTATTATTGAATATGAGCTAAGCAGATAAAGTGATGGGGTGGGGGCAGGGGGAGAGAGACTCGTAAATCAAATTGCAGCATTTTAAAGACGAGTCTTTCTAACTTGAACAACTCCACGCTCCACTGACAATTTACAAGGGGAACGCTTTTTAATTGCGTGTTTTAGGGGGGATGGGGGGAGGCACGCGGAGGCGTGCGTGTGAGTGCTCAATGAGCTCAATGGGAAGAGAGACCCCAGGCAGTCCAGCGGGCATAAATATAATAACGAAAATAAAAAAAAAAACCTGAAACAGTAAACAAAGTTGCGACAGTTAAACGGAAAGTGCAGTGGCCAGAGAGCCGGCGGGGGGTGGCAGCAGGGGAAAAAGAGAGCGCCACAAGTGACCATTAAACGCAATTGAAGCGCCAAAGCGACGAGGGGGCAAGTCTGTCGGCGCATTCAGTTGAAGTCTCCATTAAATTACTTGCGTGGGTTTTAACAGCCAGAAATGGCTGGCGGGGAGGGGAAGAAGGCTGAGGTTAAAGGCTGATGAGATGTGAAACTTGCAGAAATTTGCATCCTTCCATAGACATTATTCCCAGATTTTTTCTTTTGACCAACTTTGTTTGTTTGGGTGTGTGTGTGTGCAGTGCAGGTTCCATGGGAAGCAGGAAAAGTGCACTTTTTTCCTACTCACATTGTTGCCAAGAAATTGTTTTCTTTACTCAAAGTTTTTTTTTTATTTAGTTGTTATAAACTGGTTACGAAAAATTGAGACATAACTGTTGATAAAATACATTAACATTTTCCTTGGGAATTATGCCAGTTGGTGAATGGTTGGGGCGGGGCACTCGGAGACGAATGCAGGGCAGCCCCAGAGGCTTCCTTAAACAAACACACACGCACGCACCAAAGGGGAACAACAAATGCTTCATTATAACAACTATCGTTGCATAAAATTGAATTGTGTGTTAATAAAAATATGAGAAATACAACGAAGGTTAATTTATAAGTATCTATGGGTGAAATTGTAAACTAGAATCATGAATCTTAAAACTCTTCTTACCAGCGTGACCCATTAAACAACCTGCTCAAAATTAAACCATAAAACATTTATCAACCTGCCTCACTTGCCACACTTGTTCGCTCCACTTCACGCACCTCTGATAATAATACCTTCCCGAACCCCAAATCACATAATAAACATCAACTTTCCAATGACCCCATTTCACACCCGTGACCGACCAAAACAACTCTCAAGTCGGAACCTCAGTGCCAGCTTATCTGCTGCGAAAACTCCACATGCACACAAGTTTCAAGTGTAACCCATTAAAATGGGCAACTCCCATATCCAGAGGGTGGAGACCAAACCGCATAAATCTTTTTAATTACCGCACACGCAACTTTGGACTTATTGCTTTTATTTTTTCGGCCAAAAGTCATGAAAAGAAAAAAAGGTTACAATTAATTACAAAAACACGCGGCGGCGCAAATTAATTTGATATGTTTATCTTGCACAAAAAATGCGACGACGTTACATCATTAGCACTTGCCGAGAGATCTGAATGAAAAGTTGAAAGATGTGATAAATAAATCATAAGACCTAACGGTGACAAAAGAAGATGCCAATTAAGAAGTGCAGAGCAAGAGCAAAGAAAGATGAAGATTAGAGGGAAATTTCCCATTAGAAAGAAAGAAATCTTGGTTGCTGCGCTAAGACAACAAAATTGGTATAACTTTTCCCCATATACCTCAATTCCCTTTTGTATTTCTCTTTTAATGGTGAACAGAAGCTGCTCATTACAAGCTAAGAAAGAATAAATGATTGAATTTGTTAAAGGTTTTCAGAAAAGGTTATGTTTTCCGAATGGGACTAACCTTTTTTAGCTTGATCTCAGTTTGGGTTGTTATTTCACAAGTTCGCTGAGTATATTAAAGTTTGTAACAGCCAGAAGAAAGCATCTGCGAGCGATCCTATAAAGTTTATATCTTCTGGATCAGCAAAAACAGACGAGTCCATCTGTCGGTCCGAATGAACGCACAGATCTCATAGATGGTAGGAGATAGAGGATCGCCATGTACATATACAGGAACATATACTTCTCATACTTACAGGTTGAACAAGTTTATTTCAAATCTTTGCCACGCCCCCTCAATATAGAAAAAAGTCCTAAAAAGTCACAGTGCAAATAGACAGTAGGTTTGTACCTTCTGGAAGTATTTAGTAAGCAGTATTTTTAAACGCTCCGCCGAAGGAATGCTGAAGTTCGGTTGAACTATAGTCCAGCTATGAGCAAAAGAATGTTCGCTGATGCAAGTGCTGCTTTTAGCTACTATTGCAGCAGCAAAGCACATCGTTGGTACAGAGTATCCGACTTTCTTACTTGATTCACTAACAAGAATTGGGCAAATTATTGTCGACATTAGGAAAATTGCAAAATTATCTTTAAACTTGTTTGGAATGCCTACTTCATATGTTCGCAAATAGAGGTTTCTTTCAGCTCCTTCGGCTTAACAAAATGTTATCATACTGATCCTTTAAAACATCATCGAAAAAACCTCGACAGATGTTGCAATAAAATGCCGGCTTTCGTGTTGAGTACGAGGATAAAAGTTAAAGTTATAAGAAAAATTCGGAGAACGAAAGAGACTGCGATTAAATAGCGAGCACAAAATGTTCTTACAACTTTGCACCATGAAATCGACTGCGATCATGTCAATTCAATATATCGAAATACTCCTTTGAATTAACGAACCAAGGTCGACTGTAGTTGCTCAGTGCACTACCTTTTACCGCTTGTATCAAGGTTTCTATTAACGAACTAGTAGAATTGACCACTAAGTTTTACTTGAAATATTGAAAAGACAGCAAAATAGTTTGAATTATGAAGGGTTAATCAAATTATCGAGAGTTCGGATCGTATTTGAGTGTTTTTCTAAGTGTAGGTTAGTGCGAAACCATTCCGTTTTTTACTGCATACCCTTTTATATCTCTAAAGTGGTATTTGTTGCCAGATTTGTGTCCCTCCTTTGGTCACTGGTGGCTTTAAAATCATTTGGATTCGAATTTGACAAATATTTTCTGGTTTAATCAAAACGCTTAATATCCATTTCTTTCAATCATTAGCGGTAGTCCTGTTTTTGGTCAGCTACAATGCAAATTCAATATAATATACGAATATCCCTTCCCAAATAATTGCCTGCCTATTTCAGTGCCAATTAAACTCGATTCCGGAGCACTCTGTGATTGAGAAGCGGCTTTACGCACACTCTAATCTCTAAACTATGCCCAGCACTAATCTGAGAATAGCTTTCTTTGCCACACTTTTATTTAATTTGAAAAATAAATACAAAAAAAAAAACACAATTACTCATTCCATTTGTCAAATGGGAAAGCTGATTCGGAAGTCGCGGGGCCAAGTGAAATTCTCTCCGTGTTACACTCCATCAAATTCTGTGTTCGCACATTTGACTTACTTTCCTCTTTTGCCAATTTGTTGCTGCTTCTAACGGCGGCCTGGTCATTCCATTTACATCTACATCTCCTCCACCTGCCCCCACTCCTTAAGCTCATTTTCACCTGTTGCTATATACCGGCTGTCAGCGTGGCCTCGCCATTTTCACCCATCAGCCCAAAAAGTCTTGACAAATTAATAAAAACAAGTTGTCAAGTGACTTTGGAGGAACCTGCGGGGTATTGGCGATCTTTTTTAGTTGCAAATTGCATTCTTAATGGAGACTGCCAGGCCTGGGGCTGGCGGAGTATTTTGTTTTTATCTTCTCATTTTGGTGCAGTGCTATGCAAATGACTTGGGCAGTTCCAATTTGTGTGCCGTTAACGAAAATGACTAAAAAATAAGAAAACTATTTGCAAAGTCGTTGTGGGAATGGGAATGAGTGGAGCAAAAGAGAAGTTGCACATATTAACTGCAGCTTGGGCAGTTGGCAGTTTTATGGCCAAATTGTCAAGAATTTTTTTCTCTCGCTCACTCAAACTCATACTGGACCTTCTTCCGAAAATTAAGTAATTAAAGCCTGCACCCAAACGCCATTTATTTCACCTTTTAACAAATGAAGTTCTAATTGAATGATGAGGGCGGCAACGGTTTTATTACTATTATTTACCTTATGACCGTTAGATAAACATCAAATGCTTGCATTTGCTTTCAAGTGTAAATAACGGTAAAAATCGTATCCATGACACACTCCCTCCATCTGCTGCAACAACTAAAACAACAACAAAATAGCTGACTAATGCTTAGAGCACCACGCCCAACGCCACACGCCGACATATTAAAGCGTGTAATTAGTTTTGTATAGAAAAAATCAACCTAGAAGATGGAGCTTGTGCTGTTTCTTGCTGCTGTTGTTGTTGTTGGTTGATTGACTGACATCCCAGACAGACATACTACATGCTGTCTGCATAGAGCCAGAAAGAGAGATAGAGACAGAGGTCAAGTGCATGGCCTAGGCCTCACCCACAACCAGTTCTTGTTATTGTTTAAGCATTGTCATAGCGATATTCTTCAAGTGCATGGCCAAAGTTTTACCATTTCCCTGACTGCTGCTGCTGTTGTTGCTGCATGCAAAGCCAAAATCAATAACAATTAGTTTATGCAAAGTATTTTTAAGTAGAAATTTCATGGGAGGGACGGGGACCCCCTGTTCCAAGGAAGACTTGTCAGGCAACTCGACAAGGATGACTTTGATAAATTGGATTTTCTTTGTTGGGAACTTTCAATGAAACCAGTCAAGTTTGGTGTCTAGAATTGTTTGATATTATATAGTAAAAAAACTATGGATTGGCTATTTGGTCGATAATGTATGTCAGTGACTGGGCACTACAGTGGCTCGCGGGCAGAACTCACTAGCTGAGCGCTTTGTAAGTTTTGGAAAAAGTTCCTCCTGAGACTTGTGCAAAGTGTCCAAACATGTTTTCTTACATATTCTTTTGTTTATATTTCTGAAACTGGTTTTCAAGTCCCCCGAACCGAACCCCGAATTTCTTTCTTCAACTTAGATCTGTGTAGATGTTCATCTAGAAGATTAAAAGACTTTTATATATATATTCCACTTTAATAAGTGATAAGCATATTTAAGAAAACTATTTCTTCAATTCTAGGTTGCAAGGTAAGGAAAAGACCCTACTATTTTGTAGCATTTGGTTTGATTTAAGGTTCGGTTCATACTGAAAAGATATGCTTGAACCGGTTCGGCTTAAAACCGGCTAGCAGCCCTGGCTGAAATTAAATTGTAGCAGCTTTTCGATAATAGACAGTAGACAGTTGAAAACTGTCTAATATCTCAATTGTACGACAAACGACAGCTCACTTTGACTCGTTTTTTGCCCCAAGGACATTTCCCCATAGACGAAAACCAGCGACAAAAATTGAGTGTGTCATTCCCGCCTTATGTAAAAGAACCTATAACAAAAGCAAATCAGTATAAAGCCTTTTTTCTCATATTTTAAAGAGCACTTAAGTCATTTTTGTTATTGCCAATTTTCGTTAAGCTATAAAAATCTATTTTCGTTATATTCCCGTTTCTTATTTTAGTGCCACCCGCCTTCAAGGCGCCAGGCGATAGCGCGTGTGTGGGTGTCTTGCTTCCAAATTACATGATATAAATTTCATTTCTTGAATATGTACATTTCACATTCGTTTGTCATGGCGGAGGCGGCCAACTGCACTGACGACCGGCCGCTGTCCAGTGACAGTAGCTATCGTCGGACTAACCGTCCGCCTCCTTCCACAACTCCAACTCCTCTTCCGACCGCTGCTGCTGCTGCTGCTTTTCATTGCATGCTTTGGCAGCTGCTTCTGTTTTTATTTTTTTCTCCCAATGACGACGACAAGTGAATGTTGGTTGCTTGGTTGTTAGAGTAGGAGTAGACACCCGCATTGATTTTGACTTCATCCATCCTCCTGCCACCTACCCAAATTTTCAGTGGTGGACTCTCTCTCAGCTTTTGAGACTTTAATGAGTTGATTTCTGTCTCGTTTCTCGTTGCTGTTGCAGTTATTTGAAAATTGCAGTCTCTCGGGCCAAGGTGAAAAGTCTGATGTCTACTTGGGGAGGTTAGGTTAATGTTAATGACGCTTTTAAGCGACATGACGTGTTGAGGCAGCAGCTGCTGTTGCAACAAGTAATTTTAATTAATTAAACCAACTGCTGGAATCGGGGCTAAAATTAACAGGAAGCGCCATCTACTTTAAGATGAGAAAATGGCCAAAAGAAATCCAGCGAATTCACCGAATTCTTCCATAAAATCTTCCAGCCTGACTTAAAATCCACTTGATTAGAGTATTCCATGCTTAAATTGAAAAGCCTCCCTCGCAACATGCCAAACGTTTTGTGTGATTTATGAATGTTTAATTACCTTTACAAAAAGAAAATTAACAATGCAAATTGCAGACGGGGAAAATCAAACGTCAAACGTTGGATTAAGACAGGCGCCGGTCATTGAACGATCCGACATGCCACTTGCTAAGGAAAACACCACAGCAAAGTATTGTTTTTATTTTTTTCAAACATTTTCTACACATTGTGGTTAATAATAATGTGTTAAATTTTCGCTTAAAGCATTTGGAATATTTATGGGTGCTGACACGCCCTCGCGGCTCTCATTTATACATGCAAAGCCAGACACAAGTGTTTGCTAATTAAAATTCAACGTTTATATTTACGACTTTTGTTCAACTAATTTTTAGGGGGGCAACTAACAACAATTACAACCAAAATAACAGACGGCGACTATTTTTTGTTTGTTGGTTTTATAAACTTGGCTTAGGCACGCGATGGCCGCGAATTTTACGTTTGCATGTTAGAAGACCATAACAAGAGAGTGTTTTCTGTTTTTTCTTGAGGGGGGGAATCGAAAAGGACATGCACATATGTCCCAATGCATAACAGATTTGAAACTGTCATCAACAGAAAAAACAAGTTTTTTCCTTCACCAATCGTCACACATGTCCAAAGTAGTTATGTAAAGTCCTGACTCATAAGCCTACATCTTGGCCAGCACCCTAGATCTGAGCAACTTGTCAAGTGGGCACACAATTAAAAAGGCATCAAAACACCAAACAAGTTTACCTTTTGCTCTCCACGTCTTGAAATTGAGCTACTTGTTGGAATGTTATGTCCCGTCAGCGGCGTGTTCCTGGCATCTGGAAAATGTACATTAATTGTGCAATTGGCAAACAACTCTGCCATTGTCACAGTTTGGACTTTTACTTTAATGCTACTACTCGTGGTGGTGGTAGTCGTAGTAGAAACTTCAACATTAGCCAGCCAATGTTTCCTGTGCTTTTTTCATTGTGGACAACATGGAATTGGTTTTTGCTTTTAATGATTAATTGACTTTTGCACCCAAAACACGTTCGATCTTTGTATTTATTTCTTCTCTTATTAGTATCTCATATATCCATCCTCTACTCCTCTTGTGTTGTTCAATTGCAAAATTGCTCTTTTAATTTCCACCGACATTTCTGCATGAAGTGAGCGTGTTGGTTTTTCAAATATGTATTTTATTCGTGTGATTTGGGGCGGCTAGAGATGGCAATTGGGTTCGTGAGAGACTTACCCGGCCAATGTGTCTGTACAATAACAATTGTGCTGCTCGGGTGAAGGCTGTTTGCACCACTCAGTGATTGCAACCGAACCGAACCGTTTTATTGTGCGGTTTTAAAGTCGGCTTATCATTTTGCAATAAAACGATACAGAAGGATCATTAAGTCATGTAAACAGAAAAATATTAGTTTTTAACAAAAAAAATTTGTTTTTTAAAAAAGATAGAAAAAATCTAAAAATGTTTAATGAAAATAAATAATAAAGAAAATAATTTTTATACTCTGTACCTACGGTACACAGAGTATTATAAGTTTGTGCAAAAGTATGTAACATCGAGAAGGAATCATCTCCGACCCTATAAAGTATATATATTCTTGATCAGCATCAACAGCCGAGTCATGTCCGTCATGTCCGTCTGTCTGTCCGTATGAACGCACAGATCTCAGTGATGGTAAGAGATAGAGGTTTGACATGTATGGGACATATGCTTCTTATGTCTGCAGGCAGATCAAGTTTATTTTCAATTTTGGCCACGCCCCCTTCCGCCCCCGCAATTTAGAAAAAAAGTCATATCTCCCACAGTTTTGAAGATAGATGGCTTGTTCCTTCTGGACATATTTAGTTATTAGGATAACTTATCGATCCACCAAAGGAATGAAGAAGATCGGATGAGCGGTTTTCGAGTTATGATCAAAAGACAAATTTTCTTGGTACAGAGTATGTTATAGTCGGGCTTGACCGACTTTCTTTCTTGTTATTGTTAAAATATTGTACCAGTGCGATGGTTTTTGTTGCTATTTTATCTCTGCTCTGTTCCAAGAATATCAAGTCTTAAATAACGGTTCGAAAAGTTTCGAAACATTTCGGATTCGAGATTGATTCCCTGGAAATTGTTCAGATAAACATGAAAAACCGGAAATTTAGACGATTGGGAGTCGATTCGCACTGGACTCAAAGTTGATAGGAAAGTCCGAACTGGATTTGGCAATATTTCTCAAAACATCAAGATCGATAATATTAAAAACCGAATTTGCCAATATCAATATTAGATATATCGAGAACATCGATAAATTTTTTTTGGATTTTCTAAGTTATCTGACGTATTTTCGTGGTCGTGCTCAGCTAACCCAGCACGAAAAATCACGAAATTTGCATGCCTAACAAAGAACACGCCCTTCTCCCTTGTCTAGAGCAGCGGACCAACCCTCACATTTCATAATTTTCTTTTTAAGTGAAATCAATCCACAAACTCCCATCTCCATTGCCAAGATGTCCATTGTTTATGACGTTTATTATAGAGTTGGGGAGTCATATGGGTATGTGTGTGGCTTTTACCTTGTTTCGTGTGATTAATTTATTGTTCAATACAATTGCGTATGAATTATTGAGATAGTGTCAGAAAATGACATGCAACGGCCGCCGACGTAGCCTCAGGTGCCTCACCAACAAACCAACCGACCAAACTGCAAACCAACTCCTTAGATCTCATTGTGTGATCCCCAGGTCTGTGGGAAAAGCAACGCAACTGGTACCTCTCCATTGACTTTTGTACGTGCCCACCAAAAAATAAAATGCATAAATGTGTTGTATCTAGCAGATACTCGAACTACTTCGCATTGTATGCATGCATAACTCACTCAGCACTTTCACAATGGAAACATGGCCAAAAGACATTGGGCCGGTCAAAGTGAAAATCAATGCCAATGGAGGCGGCACAACCCGAAATATGTATTATAATCATGAAGGTTAAGTTTTCCTCAATGTGGCATGCACCTCGAATGGTGCGAAAGTTGGGAGGGCTAAGATTTGAAAGTGAGATGCGAATTGAGAAATGTTCTTATGCAACGTTAAAAATATTCTTATCCAGCATTTTACTGTATTTTTCGCTCTCATAACTCTACCGTTTAAGTAATTCAATCTTTTGCTCAAATGCGGAACCTGAAATTCTGTCAGGTGTGTCCAAAAAAAAAAACAACACTTTTTGGATGCCTGAATAACAACAAAAGTGTCTCATTTGACTGACACACTAAACGTCGCGTCGTTCACAGAACTTGATAAAACAGAATTTCATTTCAAATGTGGCTACACCTCTTTCTTTCTCTACCCTGGGAACATGCCACTTGTATATGTACAGTTGAAAATTATTAAATTTCACAGGAAATACGCAAATGAAAGTGAAAAAGAAGTTAAAGTTGTCGATTTCGGCCCACTTGCTGTGGTTGTTGATGTTGTTGTTATTGTTGAAGAAGAAAAATGCATTCGAAATGCAATAGAAAGTGAAATGCGTTGGCAAAACAAAAAAAACCAAGCACCAAATGAGCCACCAAAAGATGCTGAAGATATGGGGACGACGACGACCAAGTTTTAACCAGACAACGACATTGTTAGCGCCCTCCCCACCCTCCCTCTCTCTCTCTATCTCTCCCACCGTCTGCTCATATGACCTTGTTACTTTTTGTGCATTGAAAAAATCGCAAATTCTGCCCAAACGTCGAACATGGGTGCACCTCCATCCTTGGCTCAAACCAACCCGATTGCCATCACACACAGCGGAATACTTGAGATTCACTTTTCAAACAGGCAGGCAACAAACGAAAGTCAAATACAATAAAAACAATGCCAATGCATGCAACAACAACAACAACAACTCATAGATAAAATATCTTTTTAACTATGACGCGACTTTGACTTCTCAATGGGTAAAAATAACAACAATGACGCTTGACTACTGGAAAGTGAGTAGGAAAAGAAAAACTCGTTGAAAAACTGTCGTCGAAGATGTGTGGGCTGCAACCAGCAAACGAAATGCCACAGATTCGTTTTTGATAAAATTGCTCAGGCGACAAGTTGAGAAAGAAAAAGTGACTCAGACCAGACAGTAGCTTCATGTGCCACCCTCCCCCCACCACTTCTGCGCCCAAAGCAAATGATAAATCTTGGCTAAACCGTGGGGATGTGTGGAATTTTCTTTAGAAAATCAATGTAAAGGTGCGAAAAAAGAAATGCATGTGCACCAAAGACCGATAGAAAGAGATGGCCACTTAAATGAAAAGTGCGTACGGGATGGCTAGATAGCCGGCGAGACATAGCTGGTTCGTAATTGGGCCACGACAAATGCTTTGGCCAGGTAATTGATATGTTTACAGCTTTATTTTTGCTACATTTGATTCAATTAAAATCATATCAAGCTGTGACCACATAAACAAACGTACAAAGACATCAGGCAATTAGAGTTTCGATTTGTTTTTGGTTTCGTTTGACTTTCGATTTCGTTACAAAGGTGCGTGTAAAGTGATTGGCGGATACTGTTAATATAAGTGAATGTGGATCGTTTTGATTTGATTTGATGAATTTTTAATTAACATTAACTGTAGTTGAAGATTGTAAGTGTTTTTGCAATCTATCCACTTGTTTAATCATTTCAACACCAAATAGCGAGACAATTTACCTAATTATCGCTGTTGAAAGTACACAGAATGAAAAGGAAATTTCATTTACAAAAAATATATATCAATAACATATATAAATATATTAATAAGTGACAAATGACACCTTAAGTGCTTAAATATTCTTAATTTATGGCTATTATTTTAAAATAACGATAATTTCGATTTTATTTCTACAAATAATCGATAATTTTTTTTTGTAATATCCGGCAACCCTAATCGAAATGGTAAAAAATAGAAAGATAAGACCTTTTTCCAATCAGACGATTCGTAAATGGTAACGTTGAACGATTATGAAATGTTGAAATCTTCAAACAATATAATTCTCAGCAAGTGGCAGCATTTTCCGACTAATTTTGGAACCCGACTTCTCAATTCATAATGCTTTGAAGTAACATCTATGTGGTGTATGTGGTACATCTAGCTATCAGCCCCATTACTTGACTTCAGTTAGTGCATGCCTACATTCGGCTAGAAAATGAATGAAAAATTGAGGTTACAGTCGGTGCACTCGACTACAGTGCTGTTACTTGCTTAGATATAGTAAATACCAGTTATAGTGAACCCCCATTTCCAAGTTTGTCGAATGAATTTTTGTATTTTCATTTGAAATCAATTAAACCTATTTTATTTTTAAACAAAAATCGATACCTTAATAATTAACAATCTAGAAAGCTGTGTGAAGATGAGTTTTCAAAATACGTGCGCTAAATCTAAACAGAATTGGACCGAACCGAAGATTCAGATATATTTAAAACAGGCTTCGGCTTAGGTTTCGTTTCATAACTAATTAAGAAAAGAGGCAGAAATATTCCTGTCAGTTTTAAAATCATCTGCAGCCCTGGTTAATAGTACATTTAAAGTACAATCAGATATAGAGGATGTCATTTAGAATTCTGAACAGTAAAACACACATTTCACACACAGTCTGAGATACAGATTTGGCTACCATTTGAAAACAGAAGTTAAGTACCAACTGTGGAACTGAAGCTCAAAACACAATAAGACTGTGGCCAAGATGAAAACCAGTTCGATTCCGGTACATTGAGACTCGAACGGTCTTATAAACCTTTTAAATTTATTTATTATTGAAATATTTCTGTTCAAAATATGACTTACCTTAGGTACTTGAGGTTAAAAGTTCATATCTAACATCGGGTAAACTGTATTTTCAATTGTCTGATTTCTCATAAAGGATTTTCATATGTGATATCAGTTTGCCATATAAGATATCAGACAAGTGTGAGCTGCCAACTCACACTAAACCGATGAATTTTTCAGTCATTTCAAATGAGATTTCAGACAAGTGGAAAATGCAGCTGAAAGAAACTAAAACAGGGTTCAAATCTCTCAACCTTTTTGAGAAATGTGATAGCTTGAAGCCCTGATTGTAATTGGTAACACATTGGACTTACAGTTTACTGCTTTTTCATGGTGAAGGTGGGAGCTGTGTAAATTGCCATTTAACTATGTGAATGTCCGCAAGGTCCCAAGCCTTAACTAAAATAATAATAATAAAATAACACATCAATAAAACAACCAACTACGAAACGAGCATAATATGAACCATGCCACACACAAATTTGGCCGAATAGTAATTAAAAACAGTTTGTCTGAAAATTAAATTGAAAAAACTAAATGCCACTCAAGTTTTTATTATTCCCACGCACAATTTCTGCCTTTCTCATGTGTACAAAATGTTGTATGGCAAATGATTTTTTTCTCTTTTTTTCCAATTGGAAATTGAATTTCCCCCTCGCCTTATGAGAAAGGGACCCACTTATCGCCTAGAGACGTTGTTTGTTGTTGTTGTTGCAGTTGCTGTCGTCGCCGGCTTTGTTGACCGCTGACGATCAACAATGGATCAGCAGCAATTGTGCCCATTTCCGACTTTGAGCAAGTTGACCGCAACAACAACACAGCCAGCTTGGTATTTTTGTTGTTTTTTTTTTGTTTTGTTGTTTTTCGGTGTTGCCAAAGTAAATCGACGTTCATTTGTTGTTCGTGCAAAATTTCGCTGGAGTTTCAGTTTTCAGCTTCGTTTCTTTACAAATTGCCCGTAAATGATATTTTCACAACTCGCATCGATTGGCCGGGCCCCCCTCCGGTCTCCTTTAGTGTTGGCCCCTTTTCGAGCCACCAGAAGTGAGCTGGAGTTCGTTGAGGTTAATGCGACCAATAAATTGTTGTTTTTGGCGATTTGTGGCTTGTTGATGTTTTATGAGCCATATTTTTTTCAGGAATCTCTATCGCTGCCGCCGCCTGCCTAACGGCAAATGCCGAGAAATATTGAAATTTTTGGCTTTTTTTCAATTTAATCGACATTGTTAGATTTTTCATGCTTTTGTTTTGGCTGAGTGCAAGTATAATTAATGATAATGAATTGTTATGAGAGAGGGAAGCACGCCCTGGGTCAGGAAAACCACAAAAAAAATGTCGTGCTAGGTTTGGGAGCTGAGATTTATCATCCACTCGCGTTGCCAAGCGAAAGGTTGCCCAATAAAAATGTTGCTAAGCAAATGTTGCCAGGTAAAAGTTGATGTTGTTATGCAATTTGATGCTAGGCTAATAAAAGTTGGTAAGCAATTTTCCATTTTCTTGTCATTTGTCAAAAATGCAACGGCGGCAGCCGCTCGTTTCCGCTCCATTCAATTTTCACATAATTTTTACTTATTTATTTTAACACGCATTTTGATAGTTTTCTCTCTCTTTCGTCTCCTCATCTCGTTGCGGTTTGTTGACTAAACGGAAAGTGAGTTTTTTTTTTTTTGGTAGTAACCAAGACAAGCAGCAGCAGCATCAGTCTGGCCAACGATATTTAACTTTCGCACAATTTGCAAGGTTTTCCAAGTTGATTATGTGAGTAATTGATTTAGATAATTAACTTTTAGTGATCCCATAAAAAGATTGAGACATTCCCAATAAATATGAGAGGTGGGAAATGAGTTAATAAAGTAAGGGATGAAAGCAGTTAAATGGTTCAGAAATAGATACATTGACATGGCGACCGTGCATTATCTGGAAGGAAGGAGGAACTTAGGAGGACCGAAGGAAGGAAAGATAGAGGGAGGAAGAAGTCAGCAAGAAAGGGTGATGGATTGAAAAGGAATTATGTAGTCAGCAAGTTAGAATGATGGATTGAATGAGGTACTAAGAAGGAATCTAGGATTACGCAAGTAATGAAGTAATCAAGCATGGATGGAACGAACGAATGAAGGAAGGAAGAAAAGAAGGAGGAATAATGGAAGGAAGTAGGAGAAAAGAAAGAAATAAGGAAGGCAGAAAGTAGGAAGAAAAAAGAAAGGAAGGAAGGAGGAGGAAATAAGGAAGGAACGAAGTAGGAAAAAGGGGAAAGGAAAAATATAGAAACAAGGAATTAAGAAAGAAGGAAGCAAGGAGGAGGAAGGACGGAAAAATGGAAGGAAGATGGAAGAAAAACGAGAAGGAAGAAGAAGAAGGAGAAATAAGAAGAACGAAGAAGGAGGAGTAATAAGGAGAACTATTAAGGAGGCGGAAGAAGGAGGAGTAATAAGGAGAACTATTAAGGAGGCGGAAGAAGGAGAAGGCACTCAGTATTCGCCAAAATTTAAGTTTAATTTGATGTTAATGGGAGTGCCATCTTAATTTTTGGGCGCCCTAAACTTTTGGCTACAGTATCACTTTCAAAGAATTGAGTTCCGCAGAAGTTGACATCAGTCAACTAACAGAGGCAGTCACTGACTTATTGAATTGTCCTCACAGCTTCTTACTATCCCCGAAGGCGTTTTGTGATTTCATTTGCCAAGATGGGAGGGGCTACGTTTTCTCTCTCGGTAATTTACATCCTCAACAGCTGTCATCCGCTGCCACCAACTTCCCCAACAAAACATATTGTGGGCGTGCTGTAGCTTGGGGTCTAGTTTTTAAATATAAACCCCCCCCAACCACAAGAAACGATCGCAGAACAAATAAAAACTTGTTTAAACCACCCATACGACACATTTATCATTATGCAGATACATGTGAACTAGGTGAAGGAATTTGGACTGGCTAGGTGGTTGGCAGGGGGAGAGCCCCCCTTCCCCCACCAAAAAAACAACAACAACAAAAATGTTTATAACTTGTAGACAATTTTTTACCACGCTCAAGGAAGCAGCGCGGGGTCGGTCGGTGGCGGAGGTGTCTTTGCATGTTTTCAAAATTTGTCCACCCGGGCGAGATAACTTTCGTTTTTCCATTCGGACCACACTTCTCCTAATTGCTCTGGCAGAAAAAGTCTCCTTTGTGTCTTTTTGGTTGGTCGGTGGCTGTTTGGCCTTTTTGTGGAGCGCGCGCGCATTCATTGTGGGTCTCTTGCTGCCTCTGTCCTCGATCCGTGTCCATGTTCATGTCGCCATCTGTCGCACCACCTTTTCGGCTACAGAAATATGTATTTTTTTTTTGTTGTTCTGCACTTTGGCTTGTGTTTTGGTTGTTGTAGTTGTTGCTGTGTACCCACTCGATCGCATGTGAGAGAAGTTCAGGCTAAGGGGAAGGAATTTTTGCAATGTTTTCATTTTCAGTTGACATTCGGCTCATGTTTTGTTTTTGTTTGTTTGGATAAAATACCCTACACCGATGTTGGGGGCATTAGGTTTTTAAGAGATATTTTTTGAGAAAACGTGAGATGGTACCCTTGACTTTCAGTGCTTTTATTCATTTCAAATTTAATCTCCGTGAGTCATCAATGTCTGCCCTTAACACCCATTTACACAGATAATCATCTTCCAATTAGGTCCCAAGCTGGTGTGAAATCAGATCAACTCATTCAATCTCCAACTTCCCCTGCTGCAAAATATTGTCCAAGCAATTGCCAAACAAACAAATTAACAATTCATTGTCTTGAGCCACCTTCTCTTCTGCACCACTCGCCACTGTCTGCTCCGATTTATCTAGGTGGGCCACATATTGTGATTGTTTGGTCTGTGGTTGCCTTTGTGGTCGACCAAATGCCGCTGATCCCGCTGATCTCCCTTGAACCCAAATGGTTTCGTTTCGTTTGATTGGCCTGCATCGTTTGTTGTGGTAGTTGTTGCTGTTGTTGCCTTGTACAAGTCAATATGGTTATGGTTATTGTTGTTGCCTGTCATTTGGCCATTTGCGACAAACTTCACGTGTGCCAAAAGTGACGCCAATCTGTGCTCCACAGAGAGGGACTCTTAAGTCCAACTCTCTTGGCAACATGTTGCCAAAGCAGTTAACAATTCATTAGGTGTTTTTGTAGTTGTCTGTGGTTGACTGTTTGCAACTTGGCTTGGCAATTTATGGCATGTTGCCTCTGGGTCTCTAGCCATCCTACAACCAATCTTGACTCAACAGTTGGTCAACTTGGCTGGAAAAGCCAAATGTGTGTGCTTGCCAGGCGAATTCTTGGAAGAATTTACTGCAGCAGTTGGCTGTTGCAGATACCAAAATGTTGTTTATTTTTTGTACAATAATTAAATTATGCTGTGGAATGTTAGGAATGGTGAACGGAATGTGAAAAAAATCCTCTAATTTTGAGGCATTTTCGTTGTCTGTTAAGTATGAAACGTTCTTAAATACGAAACAATTTTTAATTTATAAATATCTTGCTTAGGTAGAACGAAATTTAGAATACTCGTTTTAAATTTAAGTAGTTTTCGTTCTTTGTTAAACTTAAATTAAGTATGAAACGTTGTTAAATACAAAATATTTTTTATGTAAAAAACTCGTTCTTAATTTAAGAACACAATTTCTTGATTTAGGCACAAATATTTCTTAAGATGCCACTCTTGTAAGCTATGCTAAAATAATATATAATTTGAACCAGCACAATAATTCATTAATTAAGGACTTTTCATACTTATTCAAGCACAAATTTTATCTTAAAATTCCCAACTAGTTTTAACATTTTGCCTTGGGAATAGAGAATTTCATAATTGAAACAGCTATTTTCAATGTCAAAGTATACAGTCTTTAAATTTCAAATTAAGAACGATTTTTGCTCTATTTCAAGTACAAAGATTTCAATAATTTAAGACCGAATTCACTTTATTAAAGAAAATTTGTACTTAAATTATTAGTTTTACTTTTTTTTTTGCTGAGTTTACTTATAAAGGCTGATTTTTAGGCTATTTGGGTACATTTGTTTAACATCTTATGCTTGCTAACAAGGAAACGCCAAACATGCTCAGTAAGGATTGCCATTTTAACATGAATATGGACTAAAAGAACTTGCACAACTTAAGTATAACCTTTTTACTCCAAGGGCAACGGGTATAAATAGCGTAAAACTCCAAAATCAAGGTTTTTGGTACTGGAAAACCCATTTAAAATAAGAATTTTATACTTCGATCAAATAGCTAACAACTAACGCCTTTTCTAATTGACTTAAGTAAAAATCTCTTGATTTTTTCTCCAAGTGTGATTGTTTAAAATGGTGACCTACAACATTCCACTTCAATTAAATTACTTTTGGTAGACAAAAATATCTTGCACGTTTATTTTAGCTCGATTTGATCTTATCCGCCATTGTCTTACTCATGACTTTGTTTGGTTTCACTTTGTTTTTAGCTTGATGACTACATTTTGACTCAATTTCGGCTTATCTTGTGGTGTCAGATAATTGATTAATTTTGCACACTTGGACTGATTAAGTTGGCTGAATTGCTAGCGGCCAACTCTATCTAATCTAGACACCACCACATACGAGTGCCCAAAGTTCAGGCTAAACAAAATATAAGTAATCAAGTGGCCAATACAATGGCTTTCAATTGATTCTCTTGATTTGCTTTAATTTGTTTGATTGTGAGACACAGACTACTGAGTTCGTGAGAATATTACACAAATTCAGTGTTTGTAGACGTCACATCCGGTGGGAAGAATTTAAAAGAGAGTCGAAATTAGAGCAAAAGAACGGAAGCAAATATTTGTGTGTGTAGAAAAAGATCAAAAGAAGAGAAAAGTAAAAATAAAACTTGCACAATGAACGGGTTTTTGTGTGTGTTTTCAGTAGAAGTTGTAGCGTAGCTAATAAATTATTTAATAATAAATCAATTTTAAATGTTGTTTAAGCAGTTGCTTGAATGAAAACCGAAAGTGTGTTTTCATTTTCATTTAGCCTCAAATCTATTGTCATTTTCAGCTTCCTAACCAACAAATAAAACATGGACAAAGAGCAGAGATCCACTAACAAACATCGCTTCCCCCTTACCCTATCTCCTTTTATTATTTGTTTGTCTTTTATTTTTAAGCAACTTGACTTCATTTCTGGGTTTGTTTGTCTAGGCAAATATTTGCCTTTATCTTTTAAGCTTTTTTTTCTTCTGCTCTTTTTGTAGTTTTTTTGTTTTGTTTATTAATTGCCACTTTTGGTCTTGGGGTTTTGGGGTCTTTGCCGTCTTTTTATGTGCCATGTGCATTGAATTTTTTCCGGGAAACGTTTCTTGTTGTTAAAAAAATATTACCATATGTTTGCAGGTGTCTTATGTAAGAGTTAAACAGGTGACGAACTGTAGGAAAAATGTAAAAGTGTGCCGAAAAGTAAATCTTGAAACTGTTTTGCATAAAACTGTCATAAAAAAGGAAACTTTAAGTTCTCGGTGGCAGACAAGTTATATAATTAAGTCATAAATCACAGCACATCTTTATGACTCATCAAAATATAGTTTTATTTCCCCCCTATTGAAAGCAAAAAAAATGAAGAAACATTTGCATGAGTTGAATGCAAAAATTGTTGACTTTTATGAGCAAAAGATGAGGCGAGTCACTAGAGGTGGGCACTTGGCGTGCTGGAAAATAATAAAAATGGCAGACCCCCAGTCTTAAAATTCAATTCAAAAGGAAAATGTGTCACTTTCAGTTTTTCAGCTGAAAAACTGCAGTTTTGAGTTTTTTGCAAAATTCTTCACATTTTATATATATGGCTAAAACAACTTGTTACTCCGTTTCTTAGCCAATTATTAAGCTTTAATTTATGTATTGCTTTTTAACAAGCATTTTATGTACTGTAGTACGCCCCCCCAACCGCCACCCCTTTCTATTCACCTCCTCCCACTCTCGATTTGTGCAGTTTCATTTCCATTTTTTTTTTTGTTGTTTTTGTTGCCGCTCGCTCGTTTCATATCTCTTTAAATAAACGCTTACAGGCCAATTTAGGAGTTAGCCAAGTTACGCCCCCCTTCTACCCAACTTACCACCTCAACAGACTAGCTGGCTTGTCTCAGTCTGCAATCCATTTGCATACAAATATGGCCCACAAGTGTTTTTTGCGACTAATTTCGTATGAAAATTTGATTGCTTGCGATTAGAATCGTGTTCATTGTTTTTTGTGTGTTGTTGTTGTGGTTGCCTGCTATTTGCTTACTCCCAAAAAAACAAAATTAAGTAATACTTGTGCACTATTCGTAATTATTATAATTTTTGGTTTTTGTTACCTTTTATGCGTTGAAGTCGTTGGCCTCCCCAAGTGGTCCGCAGTTATTATTGTTATTATGTAGTAGTTGCCATTTTCCAGTTACAGTTGCTGTTTTTAATTGCCGGTTTTGGTTGTGGGTGTTGCGATATGATAATGCGATATAACAGCTTCGACTTAGCTGTCTTTACCACCATGCGAAGTGGTTCTTTGAAAATAGAGTGCTGTAGTGAGTTGGAGTTAAGAGGTAATTATGACAAATGTGGAGGTTGTTTTGAAACTTGAAAAAAAAAATGTATTAAGTGGGAAGAGTGGAGTCGGCGCAATGTAAAAAGACCTTCATTAGGCTTATTATTGTATGGCTTAAAGATAGACAGTCGATCAGCCAATCAGGCTTAAGAAGAGTATAGCAACCTGATTGATGCGTCTTCGAATGTTTGCCATTTGTTAAGGTTTTTAACGGATTTTGTTCTACTTCTGTCACAGCGATTAATTCAGCTGCAGTGTACAGTTTTTATATACTTTTTAGAAGGAGACTCTTTTATTTTACCTTGATAGACGCTGCTTTAGAAAAATCACCTTTGATAATTTTTATACCCTTGCAAAGGGTATTATAATTTGGCCCAGAAGTTTGCAACGCATAGAAATATTCATTTCCGACCCCATAAACTATATATATTCTTGATCAGGGTGACGAGCTGAGTCTGTCCGTCTGTCTGTTTCTACGCGAACTAGTCTCTCAGTTTTAAAGCTATCGAGCTGAAATTTTGCACAAAGTCTTCTTTTTGCTGCACACTACTAATATGTCGGAACCGACCGGATCGGATGACTATATCTCATAGCTCCCATAGGAACAATCGGTCGGAAAACTAGTTTTAGTATGAAACACAATTTTCTTTTAAATGGAAACGACTCCAAACGTTGTAATCGTAGGTTTTTTATGCTTTTTTATAATTCCACCAAGTTTTATCAAAATCGGACAACTATATGGTATAGTTGCCATACAAAAGATAAAAAGATAAAAAATAGTCTTAGTTAGAAAAACTTTTTTGTTTTTAATGGTAGCATCCTGTAATTTTGTATTTTTGTCCAAATCGGATGACTATATCATATAGCTCCCATACGAACGATCGGTCGGAAAATGGGAAAAAAGTATTTTTTGAATATATTTAAGCGAGCGCTTGCAAGGGTATAAAAACTTCGGCACAGACGAAGTTAGCTTAGCTTTCTCGTTTATCTTCTCTTAAGATAGGAGAACAAAACAAACAAGTCGTTACAGAATCAAGTCGTTTTCGGGAAAAATTATAAATGTTTTGTCTTGTAGATGGAAACGGTAATTCTTCTTCTAAAGTGTGTCGTACGAGTTTAAGCTCAAAATGGCCGATATAATTAGTTGTCAAATATTGTAAAGCAAAAAATTATTCAGAATTAAAATAAAGAACATCCTCAACCGTCTATGAATATGTATGACCCTTAGCCAGGATTTGGCAATAAGTGTGAAAAATATAGAGACCCAAACTAGCTCTGACCTGCCCTCATAGACCGCTGGCCTGTGCTGTTTGGTCTCTTCAAACAAGCCTTGGCCCGCTTTAAGCTTGCGGATGTTGGGCCCCTGCGGACCAGGCATGACCATCGCTGCCTTCGACTGAGCCGAAGTTAGCTTTCCTCTATTTTTATATCTTACATCCGGTAGAATACTATGAGAAACACGCCTAGCTTTAACAGAGTGTTAAGCAGCAAACCAATCCGTATCGAACCGTTAATATTTGCTCTTAATCCGAACCTCTAAACCAGAGATGGGCGCGTCGCGACGTTCCTATGCACACGTGCATGGGGCCTCTGCCGCGGCCGACTGCACAAATCACACGTACGCTATAAGCATTGCTTGTATGCATGCTTGTATGCGTGTGAAAAGTGTGACGATATGTGTTCATGCCCATCTCTGCTCTAAACCAATCTGATGCCTTTTCGAACCGAAAACTACAAATGAAAACGGTTTGATTTGGCACGTTTTATCAACGAGTTTGATGACACTTTTAGACTTAAATCTTCAATATCATCGGAAATGTTTAGCAGAAGATCTTGCTCCGTGATCAGTTATAAAGGTAGCATGATATTTCTGATGAGATCAAATAAGGCGGAAGCATGTATTTATGAGAAAATAGTAGGCTCCTTATGAATAAACTGATAAAAGGGAGGGTAGTCCACACCAAGGCAGTATTTTCTTAAAAATCAAGCTCATAATTAGTATTTGTAGTCTAATGAAAATCTGAAATTACCATTATATTCAGCGTGAACCTTAGAACCGAATCAAACCGAACCCGTGTTTCACTTTACTTTAAAAACAAGTTTATGCTCCAAAACGAAAGCTTAAATAATCTGTTAAGTTAACAGAGCTATAAGCAAAACTGCTGTTAAGAAAAACTTCTCCTATAGTAACATAAATGCTTAGACGAATCTTTATGAAATCTTAAGTTACTGGAATACTTTCTTTTCTCATTTCCAATACTGAGACTAAAGAAGTGATGGGATCATATGACCGATCCGTTTCTTGCTAAATTGTTGAAGTTATAAGGTTAGTTTGGGGTTGAAAGATTGAGAGATGCGGAGACACCTAGAAGATACCATTGCTGTTCTGCTGTAGGCCTGTCAGACTCTATTCTGTTGCTACAATTCTAAGCACAAAATGCACTTGCAACGGTAAACTTGACATTTTCATGGTCGTGTTCTTTAGAAAATTGCACCTTCATTTTCACACAGCTGCATGCAGCTCTACACCAACTTCACATCAATCAACCTTTTTGTTTTGTCAGGAAATTATTCCATATTAAAACATTTTCCATTGCAATTTGCTTTCATTTGTTAATGGGTTTTCCTCCTATGACCAATCATTAGTACTGCAAGAAGCAAAGAAAAAACACAAAAAAAAAAAAGAAATGAAAAATGAATAAATGCAGTAATTATAAGATAAATAACCCTAACCCAGCAGCAAGGCAGGCTATACCAACACATGAGATTCGTCATAATCATTAAACAACTGCAGAAATATTATAATAATCATTTCCAACCACTTTTTTTCTTCTTCATTTCAGAGAAATTTGTTTATTTTTTCCCCAACAACGGAAACACATCCTCCCACCTGAAGGTCATTGTCAGCGCCGCTAACCACACAGCGGAACGGTGGCAAGGAACGCAATGGCAATTAGAGGAAATCAAGCAGACATGCAAATTTCGGCTTTTTAACCAAAACAAGGCAACAGCAGGCAACATTTTACCAATTTAATTAGTTTATCAACAATGGAAATGCAACATGAAAACGGAAAAGGAACAGTGAAAGAGACAGAGACAGATATAGAAGCAATTAGCAACCAAGAGACTGAAACAGCGGCCATCATGATGAAAAGCGGAACTGAAGAAGCAGCAGCAGCAGCAACAACAACAACAACAACAACAACGAAAGCTATGAGATTGGAGGACTTGGTAGTGGCCTTCGCCCGGCCAGCCACTCCACCAAAACCGAAGTTGACCACCAAATCGGCCAACAGCAGCCGCAGTAGCTCACTTAAGAAACAACGACGCAACTTGCCTAGAGGCGCCACCTGTGGCAACGTTGGACCACATAACATCGATATGAAAACTTCACAATCGATGACCTCATTGCAAGGCGCCGCCACCACTGAAGAGCAACAGGAACGTCGTGATGTCATCCAGGCTAAGCTCCATTTAGAGCGACCCTACAACAGCCTCAAGGTAAGTGAGTGGTAGAGTGAGGGAGGGGGGAAGGTAGAAGAATGCCATGCCTCAGGTGTAGGCCGAGAGACCACATACTTACGTACTTACATGCGCATAAATTTGCAATCGAGCCAACAATTTTTGTTCCACACAGGCTAACGAGTTTGGTCTCATGTCTCTGGCATTGGAAAATGACAAGCTGCTGCCGTTAGAATATGTTCTTGTTTTCCCTGTGTGAGTGTGTGTGTGTGTGTCAGCGGAAATTGCTTTAATAAATTATTAATAAATTTCATTATTAGCATGCCAGAGACTTAAAAAACTAACGGTTGGACTTGCCAACCTCTAGATTTAAGCCATTGACTACTTAATGGCTTTTAAATGCTAAATTACAACAGAGGCGGGTTCTCCTTTAATGGTGTATGTAAGGCTACTAATTGGAGGGTGTGAGTAAGCTTAACCGCCTACTGCTGCCACTGACAAGGTATGAGGAAGCTACAACAACAACTGGCTGAACCTCTAATCCAATTCGATGGCTTTAACCGAACCCCTCCGAATTAAACCTCGAGTAAACCACTGTTTCGGTAGCTAGAATTTGATAAGAGAGTTGGTTTGCTGGCCCCAACTCTCCTATCCACATCATCTCAGAGTCCAGGCACATGATTCGCCTTCCCACAATTAGCTCACTACAAACCAAAGACCTGTGGCTACCCAAAGGAAACCTGGCTTGATTCTTAGAATCAGCTGTTTGTGAGCTGCTTTGACCCCACGGTCGATCCTGTTCTCCTAAACCTCGCATGGGTTTATTCAACCCATTTCTCTTCCAAATCTGTTTGATTTGCCATACTTTAAAGATTAAACCACAGTCAGACTTTGTTCCCTTAACTAAAAGTCGACCAAAATAAGTTAGAGGGCTAAAGTAGAGCGTCGCGGTAGGAAAAAACCTTATAGACAGACTTACTTTTGAGCATTTTACTCCTTTGTAACTACATAAACTCAAATATAAGAAGGTCGCGTAGCAGTCGCTGCTTCCGTTTCAGTACCCAGAGTGCCTAAGAAAGGCGTATTGTAGTGCTCAGACCTTGATTAGTCTAAGAGCCTTCCGTGTAGATACTATGTTTTCACCTTAAGGTTGTACCAATTTAATTGAGTGGTAATATAGAAGTCATATAACTTTTCGAATGCTGTTTAAGGTATTCAGTAGTCTGTATATGATACTAAGTACCTTTTTCTTATCTTTTAGATAGATGCTATAGGTCAGTTATTCTTAGATTTTACTATGTAAAAGATGGGAAATCGGCCCTAAGTATATTAGAGTGTCGTAAGTTGCTCCCTACCAAATTTATTTTTTATATCCAAGGTGTCCTATTACCCGCGGGAACCCGCTTTATTACTGTTCATCGTTGCAAGTGCGACGCTTTTCCTAACAGATTTAGATCTGCTGAAACACCAGATCAGGCGAGTAATCGACGCCAGCAGTTTGCCAAATACACCTAGATACAGATCCCAGAGAGCTGCTGAGATGGCGCAACAATCTCTTTAAGATCTGCAGAAGCGCTGAATCAAGCGAGCAATCGACGGCAGCAGTTTGCTGATCAAATCGCATCCCAGTTAGCTCCCGAGACAGCAGTATAAGTATTAAAGCTAAAGGAATCGTCGAAAAACACGCTGGGTAACTGCTCGTGTAGATAAACCCAACCTAAAGCTGGCCTATGCACCTTAAATTTCGATCTACTTGCTTTTAGAGTCTCAAGTTATAGCCATACTTATCCCACTCACTGTTTGCTTTTGCTCAGATTTCGCATGAAATGCGACTCATTTGCTGTTGCTGTCCAGAGACCCTCCGCATCACTTGGCAACGCCTATTCATTCATTTCAATCAATCACAATTACACAAATCAGCAAAACCAGCTAACAATTATTCCATCATTTCGTCAATAAACACGCCTCAAGCTACGGTTCGGCATTGTTTGAGCATTAAAAGTTGTCGATTGTGTAAATAAGGAATTTCCTTCCACGATTTGTGCGCTGGCCCGGCTTGTTATGACTTGGGACAAATCGAAATGCATTAATTAATTGCAATTCGGAGCATTGTTAACCAGTTAACCCAAAATGGTTAATCATGTTATTTCAGGACCGTATTTGGCAACTCAAATTACTTATTTATTAATCGTCTCTCTCTTTCCACCAATTCCAGAAAAGCGCCCACAATGACAGCAAATGCTCCTCAGCGAACAACAACAAAATGCATCGCTACTCTTGGGGCAGTGGACACAGTCATAGCAGCTCCACCAGTCTGCACAGTAGCGCCACCTTGGGTCTGGGCTCGACGGGCAAAGACGACCTCTGGGCGGCCATACAAACCAACTATAATTATATTATGGACACAAACCTATTGGATACCTGCAAAGAGGCGCGCTGTGAGATAGAGGGCGCTGCCACAGTGCTGGAAAAGTCCAATGAGTGTTGCTTGAAGGTGAGTGGAAAGCTTAAAAGTAGGCAATGGCTTTATGTTCGATTTTTGTTTTAGATGCTCGATGAAACCCAACGTCCGGAGGGTCTCTGTGAGGATCCCAAGGAGTTGCGTCGCTGGTTGCGTGAAATGGAAAATAAATTGGAAAGTTCACCCACCATTTCGGAGTTAACTTTATATGGAAATGCTGAATTGCAGCGACATCTGGCAGTTCACTCGGTAAGTTTCAGTTTTGTAAGGCATACTTTTGGGTGTAGTGTGCTAAGTCAATTTAAGTCACAGCCTTCCCGCAGGGAAATTATGCTAGTGACGAAAGCCACCAAGGCTTTTATGTTCATAAAGTGCGCTTTTTTAATAAATATTTAAAAGATTTGTAAATTAAATAAAAACTTGCACTCAAATTAAATAATTTGTAGGACCGATTTTACATCTTCTACATAGAGTTAACTGTATAATATTATCCAAAATAGTTGTTGGGATTAGCGGCCTGTTCTTAATTATTTAACATTTCTTAAATATTATCCAAAATAATTCTGCGATTTTTGCGATTTCTTATGCATGAATTTTGCCCCTCGAGGTATGCTTTATATGGGAATTTTTATAATTATGGAGTCTACTTGTTATATTTGCCCCTTAATTCTTAATAAACATAAATATAGGTCTATGATACCTTGGCATCTCAACAGCCTTTTACAAGGCCCTACCAAAACAACATAGAATGTTGCATGAAAATGCTGCAGAAGAAGTTCTTAGATAACCCTTGCAAGCTGGCAACATTTGAAACGTATTGCCTATCAAACAGGGGCTTACATTTTAGCTAACATGATGCGGCCACATTCTGTTAAAGTTTGCATATTAAATTGCCTACCCAGAGGGGCACAGTGCTGCATTGTATGTATTGCGGCAACATACTGTTTAAGCATTGCCTACTGCAGTAAGCAGCATGTTGTGGCAACATTGAAATGAATCTTTAATTTTCTGCTGCATACTTAGCGGGCTAGACTGTGTCAATTTATTTAAGATTGGCACATAAATCGGAAAAAGTACCAAAATCTTGGCCAAAACTAGATAAGTCAGCAAATTGGTATTGATTTTTCTTATTTGTGTTCCTGTAAAAATAACACCTGTTTTACCATAACTGCTTGAACTAGCCACCATTTGGCTGCTAGGTGTCTTCCAAGTTAGACGTTTGCTTGCTTTGATTGATTTTAATTCATTGAGATATCTTAACATCCCAACAACATAAAAATTTGTATCAAAATGTTGCAGAAGAAAGTCTATAACTAACGCTTGCCTATATTGAGAGACAGACTGTTGGCAACACTTTAAATGTATTGCCTATCAAACAGGGGCTAACATTTGGGCTAATGTGTTGCGGCAACATTCTGTTAAGCTTTGCATTTAAAATTGCCTACCCTGAGGGGCAAGGTGTGCTGCGGCAACATACTGCTAAATCATAAACTAAACATTGCCTACTTTGATGAGCCATGTGTTGCGGCAACATTGAAATGCATCTTCGATTATATACTGCATACTTAGCGGGGTAGACTTTGGCAGTTTATTCAAGATTGGCCCATAAAATGTGAAAATGTAGCAAAACCTGGCCGAAACTAAATATAACAGAAATTGGTATTGATTTTCCTGAAATGTTGTTTGCTAAAAATAGCCCCCCTGACATTGGTGTTTTCTTTAAAACTAGTGTTGCGTCACATTCCCCTAACACACATTAAAATAGGACTTTTATAATTTTATATCCCATACCAAAAGCACCAAACAATAGAAAGAGCTTGAAATGACCCCTCAAAAATACAAATTCTTAATCAAAACATATTTTCAATATGTTTCTATTCAACTACTTTTAAGCAATTACTTTTCAACTTTGGTTTACATTTCCTTTAAAGCTTTCTTTCCCCATTCATGCAAAAAACAAACTCCGTACGCTAATTGCAAATTCCTTTTTAAGCGTTTCAATGGAATTCCTCTCCCTCACAACCACACCAAGATTTAGCCGGGCCACGAGCCAAATGAAAGTAAACAACTGGCAAACAGTTTTGCATTTTGCTGGTAGTTAACCAAAATGCTTCCATAGCCGCTCCATAGCTCCCACTCTTAACCACAGTTTGCCTTCTCTGATTTACGACAATTGTTTTGTCACGTTGCCAAATGGTCCTGGAAAGGTGACTCCAACCGGCAGCACCAAATGTCAATTGCCCAAAATGGTTAAACATATTTTCAATAAGTTTGTTTGGGCGGCGATTGTTTCTTGGGGGCGTCGAAGACACGCACCGCCCGGTTGTCAGAAAAAAGAAAGGAAGAAATATGACAAAAAAATAGGAAAAAACACATAAAATCTGTTCATCATCTCTCTCCTGCTCCCAAGGGGCTTAGGCCACCAACTCGGCAATCTCTTTTTCCATCCTTTAATTGAAATCTTTCAGCGTGATTCTCTCTGGTCAAGTGAAGCGTAAACAATCGTGTTCCATGTCGCCCGGTCGACTAAAATGGTCAACTAAAAACAGAAAAACTCAAAGCAGGCGCCTTGTTTGTCTGCAAACCAAAAAAAAAGAAGCAAAACAAAAAGCTAAACCAAAAAAGTGAAGGTGGCGCAATTTGGTGGCTGGACGGGATTAGCTAAGAGCAACAATGACAATTTGTGGTGCGGGTGATGCAGCCAGGAAATACTCTAGTTTTATGGCTGCCATAATTTAATGTTTTGTCCATTCGATTTGCAATCGCAGTCAATGTCCAGGCTTTAGTTGTACGTACATACGATTCTATGCCATGTTCATTGTTCATGGCTGAATGAATAGCCTGGCCTGGCCAGGCGGCAGGCAGCAGGCAGCCGGGCAATCTCTGCCAGATTTGCATAACAATTGAGCGTTTGGTTATAACCTTTCGCCCAATAAGTTAACAAGATTTGATTATTAACTGCTGAATAAAATAACATATGGCCGCTGCACAGTGGAAAGTTATACTGAGAGTAGAGCAAAAAGTGATCTCATGTGAACCGAAAGAACATTTCAACGCAAAGATGGGTTTTTCTCTCTGTAATTGTTGCCTGCCTCAGTAAACTGCAAGTGTGTAACAACAAAGAACACACCCTGAGCTGACATTTGACTCGTTTTACTCATTTTTTTATTCCAAGCTGCAGCAAACCCCAAGAAATTCTCTTTGCTTCATTTGTTTCAGTCATTTTGGTGAGCAGTCAGTTTAGAAAAAAATTTGATAGATCATATACTGAAAGAAAAGATACAAAGACAGTATAAAGTTTATTTAAGAACTGTGATTTTTGTACCAAATTTTGACTGATCAGCCCACTGTACTCTAGCAAATAATAAGTAATAAAAATAGATACATTTGCAGAATTAGTTTTCATTGACTTTCGCACCCAGTCAACCATAAAATGAACTTTCCATTCGATATTTATGATGCTCAAATCAATTTAACTGAAAATGTGTAGATCCTTTAACACATGTGCATTGAGCATTCGCTCAACCAAATCATTTCAATGATTTAAGTCATCCCAAGGCACATTTTGCTCTTCCGTCTTAGATTTGGTTGCTCCTACACACTCACACCTACAACAATTACATAATACGAGCGTTTAACTTGTTACTGCCCCCCAAGCCACGCAATGAAGCGTTGCCAAATCCAATAACCAATATTGTTTAGATAAAAGTAACAACAACAACAAAAAACAGCAACATATCCCAAGGCTTAGACTGAATCGAAGGTGTCGGACATTGCCAATTATCGTGTCGAGGTTGAGGTTATCTGTTTTTCTTCTTCCCCTCCTTCATTTCTCACCAGCAATTTTCACTTTTAATAAAGCTTGCAACATTGTTGAGGAGAATGACTGACGGACGGGACGGACGGGACTGACTGACTGACTGACTGACTGAATGGCTGGTCTTCCCAAACGCATGAACCGTAAACATGTTACACAATCTTTTCATTGCAATGAATTGGTTTTTGACGGAAGGGGGGCTGGGCAAGTGCATTTACTTTTATTTTTCTTTCTTTATAACGGAAGCCTTTTCTTCCAAAAAAAGTCAAAGTCATTGCAAATGAAATGGAAAACATAAATGAAAAATGCGTGTAATTTTTTTCGTTACACTTTTACCTCTCGATTAGCATCTTACGCCTCTCAACTTGTTATCCACATTTATGTATATTTTGGAAAGTTTTCTTAATCATTTTTTTTGTAAGCTATTAAAATATTGAGTAACTGTTGTAAATTTGAGCAGCTTGAATTGGAAAAGATTGCCAAAGCCTAAAAGGAGGTAAACATGACCAATTTGTGCATTTGTAAAACTCGGGGTAAACTTGGAGACAAATCTGTTCCTCAACTTGAGTGATTAATACAAATGATCAGCAAACGCTAGACTCTAGACTGCAAATTGTGGGACTTGGAAGTCCAGAAGGCAAGTGCCATATCAGAGAACAGAACGGTCAAAGAGGAAGTTAAAGTTAAATAATTAACTTTACAGCCCGATAGAATCAAGCCAAGCTTCTCTCAATCTTCTGTCTTGTGCGCTTCCCATTTTCGCTCAAGAGAAAGGGACCTATAGCTTAACACCGAATCCGATGGTTAAGGTTTAAGAAGCTTTCTCATGTGCAGTTACTTCACAGCTGGAGCCAACAGCTGGTAAAGGTGACCGGGTGTGAACGTTTTTGTATTTGGAGAAAAAAAAGGCCAAAATCCATACCAAACGATGTCAGAAGTCGGTCACTCTAGAACTTTTATAAACTAAGTACGAATTGATGAACTTGAGTAGGGATATTCCATCCCGGAATTCTTGTCCCAATTGCTCTCGGAAGAGCTTGATTTTGAATCATTAAGGCTTATGGATGGCTTTAAGCTTGTTATTCGAACTCGATTAGATCCCTTAGTAGGATCATATCGAGCAGGCTCGATGTACTTATTTTATTTGATCTTGAAATCGGCTAGGTGCAAGGATGCTGGGGGGTATATTGAGCTTGATCCATAGAAGAATTGCTTCAAAAATGACCGAGATAGATAGATAGAGATATATGGGGTTAAATGGAGATAGATGGAGTTAAATAGAGATAGATGGATAGATACATATAGATATACATAGGTAAAGATATAGATATAGATATAGATATAGATATAGATATAGATATAGATATAGATATAGATATAGATATAGATATAGATATAGATATAGATATAGATATAGATATAGATATAGATATAGATATAGATATAGATATAGATATAGATATAGATATAGATATAGATATAGATATAGATATAGATATAGATATAGATATAGATATAGATATAGATATAGATATAGATATAGATATAGATATAGATTGAGATAGCTAGAGAAAGACAGAGATAGACAGAGATAGATAGAGCTTAAGCTAGTTTCAAACTTGATTTTACCCTAAAATAAGCTTCCCACAAGTAATCGCTATAGGACTTATTTAACGACCAGATTGATTTTCAGGCTAGCACGTTTATGACATTGGTTATAAGTCCTTAATATTTGTATAATTGGAACATAAAATTAATTCTAAGTTACAATTTTTGTTTTTATAGCCAAAGCAACGGAGGCCTTCAGGCTGAAGTCCTTAATAAACTTAAGCTTTCTCCCCTTTTTATTTGCTAAGACTGTTTGGGAATTCCAAGGCAGAAATCTACACAAAAAATCAAACGCCAAGTTAACGAAACTTTTGCGTATGTGCGTGTGTACTCATGTAGGTTCACTGTATTAGTGAAAGAGATTCTACCACCTTCAGTTTCAGTTCGTTTTGATATTGGAATTTCTTCTATACTCCACACTCTCGAGTCAGGATCTTTAGACTTTCAAGTACGGATCCGTGCTTAAAATTAAGCTTTTCGGATTGAAACAGAAATTTAAGGTGTTTTTTTGCAAACCTTTAGTAGTTTCAAACCAAAAGTCGAAATTAAAATACTATTTTAGAGCTTGATATTAGATTTTTTCTGTATAGTTCCTTGTTCATTCTATTCTCGAAGTAAAGTCTTAAAGGAGAGTTCGTTAATTAGAGCTTCGTGTCCAGAATGTCAACCATATACTTCATCACCCAGTCGAGCTGCATTCCAAGGATAGGGGGATTAAACTCTGGAAAACTAAGTATGGATTCATCTGCGAACAATTAAATGAAAATACACAAAAACCAAGGTTAAGGGGCACTGGAAATATCCAAAATATCTACACTCTCATAAAATTTTAATACTTTTTTAGTAGTGAAAATTTTTCTCTCCAACTAAAAGTTAACAATTTTTTGGAAATTTCATATCCCGCTCCCAGCTTATCGTACTATTCAGCCAAATCTGCTTCTCAGCTAACAATGTCTATGGTTTCATTTATAGCCCGTCGCATAATTTTTTAAGCGAATTTTGTTCAAGTCATTCCCCCACGACTGACTGACTGACTGTGCATCATTTTATGGACCATTTGGTAAAAGCTTTACACTTGGTATTTTTAACAAGGTGTGCAATGCAATGCAATGCAAAAAAAAAAAACAAAAAGTCACAAAAATATTTCTTCATTAATTAGCACACAAAGTAACGCCTCTACGAGTTTTCTCTCTCTCCGCTCTCCCAAACTCAACTCTCGGCGTGTTGTTTGGCTCGTCTTTAATTTGAGCCAATTAAATGGCGACAATCCATAGTTTCCAGACATTTGTCCGCCTTTCCCTTTTCTTTGCGCCGTCTCCTGCCTGTGTGCGGGTCGGTCTTTGCGGTGTTAATGATGAACCTGAATGGATCGCTCATGGATCGTACATGAATTTTTCATTGTATTTTTCGGGTTATTAAATCCCAGAGAAAAAAAAAACCAAACGAAACAAAAAATCGACAAAAAATAAGGCAAAATAAAAATAAATTGTGTTTGAAAGTAAATTTTGTGATCAGGCGCTTTTGGGCTGCCTTGTGGTCGCGCTTTGCTACGTTATTTTTTGTTTCTCTCTTAATGCCAAGATTTATTGTTAACTTTTTCTTCTTAATTTTCCACATTTTTAACGCTGCTTCGATTTCAGTCTCATTTTTTATTATTATTATTATTATTTATTTGCCACTTCCTGCGGTTGACGAAACCAAACGACGAGAGTGATTAATACTTTGGGGGGTTTGGTCAAACCTCGCCTGGTAATGACTTCATTTTCAACTACGACGTCGTCATCGGATTTGTTATTGTTGTGGGCAACATAATGCATACTTGATGTATGGCCAACAATTTGATAAATCTATTTTTTTTTGGTAGGGAGTTGCCTTCCAATTTTGTGTTGGCTTTTATTTTCATTTTGTTAATTATCTGCTTTAATTGTTAATTTAAATCTTGAGATGAAGAAAAGTGAAACTCAATTGAACTTGAAGACCTTTTTTGGTTGGCACAAGCGAGGAAGGGGGCCTCACAACTCGTGTTATTATTCTCTTATGAAATTTTGGGCGTGTGTCGAACAATGTCAAGTTTGTTGGATTTGAAGGAGAAAGGTTTTTGGATTGGGAAGTGATGTATTTATTGTCATCAGGTTTTGTTGTGATTTCTAGAAGTGGCTGGTTGAAGGGGTGATTAGTAGGAGTTGAAGTTACATTTGGTTAAACTTTTGCTAAAATTTGTTAATGTATATAAATCAAGCCTTAGGGAAATTGTTGTTTATTTTGTGACAGCAATTAAGTGGATTTCGATGTTGATTGATCGAATTTATCAAAACTTAGATCATATCACATCATTATATAGTTTTTTTTTTTGGTAAGGTTTGTTCTTTATAACGAACTTACTTGGTCGACTTTGATACGAACGACTTTGTACGATAACTTTCTGTCTGTTTTTCTTGATTTTTCATCCCCGGGGTTCGGTAAT
This sequence comes from Lordiphosa fenestrarum, assembly GCA_035044985.1. Classification (NCBI taxonomy): domain Eukaryota; kingdom Metazoa; phylum Arthropoda; class Insecta; order Diptera; family Drosophilidae; genus Lordiphosa; species Lordiphosa fenestrarum. Next base: position 543,116 of record JAWNNO010000849.1, on the reverse strand, counting down.
TTCAGGCGTTTTCTCAAATTTCTGTATTATTAAATCATATTTAGCTAGGTTAATGCACAGAAACAATAGATCATATCATATGGGGTAATTTTAGTATCAAATCGGCTTTCATCTGAAACAAGATCAAGATGATATGGCCGAATCCATATATTTAGGACTAAATAGTATCATTTTGATATGCAAATAGTGATATTATAGGGTAAAACTTGATATTTTAGTTGATCGTTTTGTCAGATGAAGGCCGATTTGATCTTTTTTTCATCTGTGTGGAATTTTCCTTCTAGAAATCAAAGAAAATCTAAAGCAGCTGTATAAAAATTATTTTTAATACGGTGAAATCCTATAATTTTTTTGGGGTATCGATGGCAAACAGCTGACTTTGTTGACGAATATCCTTAAGCGATACCACCATGAACAATCTAACGCGGCAGGCTAGGTAAAGATCTTCAGAAAAGGCGTAGCAGGCGAACAATCGACGCCAGCAGCCCAGAGCACTGCTGAGACTGCGCAATAGTCTCAATAGCGGTGCGATGGGCAAGATAAACCAACCTATGTTGTAAATCAAACGGTCCGAAAAATCGCAAAATTTGCAAAAATTCTCATATGACATAATTTTAGGAAAAATCCGCTATGAGACCCTTAAGTTCTGATTAAAGGGGCTTCTGCAAGCATCACCTTTAACTCAGTTTTTCAACTAGGTATTTTTATACCCTTGCAAAGGGTATTATAATTTTGACCAGAAGGTTGCAACGCATAGAAATATTCATTTTCGACCCCATAAACTATATATATTCTTGATCAGGGTGACGAGCTGAGTCGATTGAGCTTTGTCCGTCCGACTGTCTGTCTGTTTCTACGCAAACTAGTCTCTCAGTTTTCAAGCTATCAAGCTAAAATTTTGCACAGAGTCTTCTTTTTGCTGCACACTACTAATATGTCGGAACCGACCGGATTGGATGAATGACTATATCTCATAGCTCCCATAGGAACAATCGGTCAGAAAACTAGTTTTAGTATGAAAAACTTTTTTCTTATCAATGGAAACGTCTCCAAACTTTGTAATCGTAGGTTTTCTATGTTTTTTTATAATTCTACCAAGTTGGATGAAATCGGACAACTATATGGTATTGCTGTCATACAAGATATGGGTCTGAAAAACAGTCTTAGTTAGGAAAACTTTTTTGTTTTCAATGGTAGCATCCTGCTTTTTTGTATTTGTTTGTCTTACGTGCTTTCACATAATTTTACAAATTTTTGGCCAAATCGGATGACTATATCATATAGCTCCCATACGAACAATCGGTCGGAAAATGGGAAAAAAGAGTATTTTTTGAAAATATTTAAGCAAGCACTTGCAAGGGTATAAAAACTTCGGCACAGACGAAGTTAGCTTAGCTTTCTCGTTGTGCTAGCAACACATAGCGACATGTCCCTTGGCCATTGTACTCTTCAGCCAAAAATCCAAGAGATAGAGTATCTTTTCAAGATTCACCCAAGAACCACACCATCTGGGTTATTAACTAGACTAAGAGCTAGACCGAACTGCGTTTTCAGATTTACCAACGAAGCATTGGTTTGCTGAGAACTTTGTACTTAGAAGCACCGGGGCGGGATCGAACCCACGACTTCTTTCACAGCAGGGACACACACTACCCGCTGCACCTCAACCAGATTTAATAGATGGCAATTGTAAAATAAGCTTCACCTCTTTGATTTTAGGTTTAAGTGCTAAGTCGTATTTGTACCTTGATGGATGTATTGATAGATGGTTCAACTTAGTTAAGTATGTACACAAACGATTTTGTCTTGTGGGGCTTCTTCTTGTAGGGTAAATCAAAGCAGGCTGGATGGTTGGGAATGGATTTGAGGTAAACAACAGATTAACTTGAGTCAGTTGGGAATTTTATTTAATCATTAACCATGATAGATATGACCGTAGGAAATGGGAGAGACAGCAGCATAAGATTTCACCACAGGGACATAGGCGGTATGATGCACCACTGGGGTATACGTCTTCACCACTGGCACCACATGTTTGACCACGGGAACCACTGGAACTACATGTTTTACCACTGGCACCACTGGAACTACATGTTTAACCACTGGCACAGCTATCACAGCATGATGGTGTTCAATATAACCAGGAGCAGCCAAGGCAACTGTTACCAGAGCAAGGATAAGGGCCAGCTGAAATGGTATTTAGTTAGCTTGACCATGAATTAAGTTGATATCCTTTTCAGACTTACAGTGCGGAACATGTTGAAGTTTTAGTTTGATTTTTTTCAAGTGGAAGAAGAGCTGCTGCTGCTGTTGCTACTTGTGTTGTCGCCGTTGGACTGTTGTTTGCTGCTGATGGGTAATCAGCGGTTATCTTTTATAGGCAAACATTTAATTTGTGCGTTTGGTTCATTCTTTTATTCATAAATTGATCTTATTTATCATATTAAATTCCTCATATTCATAATCCAAATTTATCATCTTCACGTGCTTCTAATTGACCAACAATTTCAAGGTCATTGAAGTGATGGTTTGGGGGGGCCTATACAGAGCAAATATGCCCTTCGGGTGGTATCAATAATCGATCAATAGACACGTCCGTTCACTAAAAAAAAACTAAAGAATTCTATAGTTAGACAAACCAAACTGGTTTGTCGCGTGGCACTTGAGCAAATTGGTTTTTGCACAGCATTTGGCAAATTATGGTTTACCTATAAAAGGTGACTGATGATTAGACATCATCAGCCACAACAGTCCAACGACGACAACACGAGTAGCAACAGTAGCAACAAACCAACTCCAACATGTTCCGCACTGTAAGTCTCAAAAAGGATATCAACTTAGTTTATAGTAATCAAAATCCATTTCAGCTGGCCCTTATCCTTGCTCTAGCAACAGTTGCCTTGGCTGCTCCTGGTTATATTGCACACCATCAAGCGGTGATAGCTGTGCCAGTGGTTAAACATGTAGTTCCAGTGGTGCCCGTGGTCAAACATGTCATCCCAGTGGTAAAGACCTATACCCCAGTGGTGCATCATACCGCCTATGTCCCTGTGGTGAAATCTTATGCCGCTGTCTCTCCCATTTCCTACGGTCATATCTATCATGGTTAAGGATTAAATAAATGCAAGACTTACTAACGGGGAATGCTGTTGTTGTTTAACATATCCCTTGCTAAGGCACTGACCTCTCTAATGTTTAGTAACGATTAACCTCAAATCCACTCCCGCACCTCAGCCAGACTGCTTTGATTTACTCTACCGGAGAAGCCCCACAAGAAAAAATCGTTTTTGCACATATTTAACTAAGTTGAACACACAACTTAAGTTGGCAGCGTACAACAAAAAAAAAAAGGCAAAGAAAAATGTTGGAAAAACTTTTACCACAAATCGGATTTCCTGCTACAATTTGTGGTCGATTCTCTCTCTTAACTTTACTCCCGTTTAAAGTAGACCACAAAGCAAACAACTACTTGACCATAATAGAGAGAGAGAGGGAGAGAGAGAGAGCGAGAGCATAAACCGGAGCAGGAAGAATCTAAAAAGAAAAAAAATGCCACACATATTTCCCAAGGAAATAGTAAAGATTCTTTTGGTTTAGTTGAGTTTTCCAAGAAGAAGAAGAAGATGCTTCAAAGAAAAGGAAATGCTGGGGCTGGTTGACAAGTTTTTCCCTTATTTGTTCAAGGCAACAACAACAACAACAACAACCAGAACACCAACCAGTTGAGTAAGCGAGTGCAGAAGAAATTGTTAAAACTAACACGAAACATGGCAAAATTTTAAGAGGAGAGCCGCAGCGGGGAACAAAAAGGTGTGCACAAAACTTTAAATAAAGAGTTAAGGTAAGGGAAACCCTGGAACTGAAGATGGCAGCTTATTTCAAACAACACAATTGAATCTTATATCTGAGAGAGAAAGTGTAAACAAGGTGAAGCTCTTAGACTAGGGTCAAATGGAGACAACCTGACTACAAGAAACCCCATAAGCATATCTGTTGTAAGTATGAAGCAGAATGCATTTGATACCACCTTTTCCCATCTAGTAGAAACTACTTCAGATAGGTTATGGGTGAAATTCATGTACCCTTCATACATACTTTGCGCCTTTAAACTAGGTAATGTTTTAGATAATCTTAGATGCTTGCTCCTGCATGTTACATAAACTTGCACGATTTTATAATACCCTTTTTACTCTACCTGTAAAGGGTATAACAAGCTATACCAAATATCGTTAATATATCCCTTGTATAATAAAAATGTAGCACTAAATGTATTTTGTTAGTTGTAAGTCCACAAACTATCACCAAACTCTTCCTCAAACTAGAAGCTGATAGAAGGTCTGCTACTGGGCTGCAGCAGCGAACATTCTATTGCTTATAACTTGACTATCGTTCATTCGGTCTTTAGCAATCCTTTGACGGATCGATAAATAATCTCGATTACTAAATATGACTAGATGGTACGAACCTTCTATAAAAGTTTTCGGAGAAATTCGTTAGATAAAATTGAGCTACTAAGGATAATTCTGTGAGCTACTCTTCATCAAATTTGATCCATACTTCAGTATATTCCTTCGATCTAAAATCATAAACAAAGGAAAAATGTAATCTTTAATCCCCAATTCATCAAATGACATCTGAATTACTACAAAACACCTGCTTTTACTGATAGAACTATTTATTTCTGCAAAATATTGTAAGTACCCATTATGCCGATATTTTTTAGAGGTGCCCACAGCCTATGCACTCGGTACACAAGTTGTAGTTGTAACGCACTTACGAGTAGACCGTTTATACCGAGATTTCTGCCCCTCTTTCTTATTGTTGTTGTTGTTATTTGACAAATGTTCTGTCTGGCCTCCCATAAGCATTTCATTTCGTGCACTGGATGAACTTTTTCCGAAAAACTGGTCGTTTTTGAGAAACCTTCATTAAATTCGACTTTAAGCAATGAAGTAAGCGGTTGGTGGTTGGATTCTTTGTACCAGCAATTAATGGTGACCAAGTGTGGGTGTTTCCTCGGCAATAAAAGGATTAGGTTAATCAATTAATGTTTCTCTCTGGCTTCTCCCATATGTTTTACGAGCTTCTTTCAATCTCTAGCATTGTGTGATTATTATTTAAGCACAAGAAAGCTACATAATGTCCAATGATAAGCTTTTTCTGGGTTACTCAGCTCACAACTTAAGCCAATAGCTGTTAAAGGTGACCGGATCTTAAAAATAGGCTTTCCGCCTCCTAGACTGTACCACAACTGGTCTTTAACCGCACCTGGTCACACTAAAATGTATATATTCTCGAGATTTGATATCGAAACTCAAAACTCGGAGACATAAAGACAGTGCAGCTCGAATTCACGATATCCCATTACCCTTTACAGCTCACATCTCTAGTTGTAGAACCTTGTTTTCCCTTTTGGGTGTGGAAAACAAGTTTTTCCAAGTCAAGACCATGATTGCAGTTGTTCCACCTTCAACTAGCACCCCACTTCTGCGACTTCTTCAGCTTCAGCTTCGCTGACAACGTGCCAAAATTGCCCGGCAGCTTCGAAGGGCCAAAACTAATTGCCTAAGACGCGCCCACCTTTAACCACATACAAACTTCTTTGGCACAGCGGAGAATAATAAAAGTAAAGTAAAAAAAGAAAGAAAAACAGCGATCCCATCAACAGCCCCATGCATATTCATGGTCATAACGAAGTAAAATTTTGCTACCATGTTCACACATCGTGATTGTGGTTAGTGGCCAGCCAGCCTCCTCCTAACTGCACAATTACCTCTGCTTATTTTAATTAACCCCAAAACAAAACATAAAACAGAAAAAACTTGAGCAAAGATACAAGAAATTGAGGTGACAACACATAGGAAATGTCTAAATACAAACACCAAATGCTGGACAAAGCATAAATCAGCTGCTGTGAGTGCAAACAAGTTAATGAACGTATCTGACAGATACATCTGCATAGACCGACGAGAGAGCGTAAGGAGAAGACAAATAGAGTTGGCCAAATACTGTAAAAGGCGGCCATAAAAAGCGTTAACAAGACAGAAACAACAACAGCAAATTGGCAAAAACAATAAAATACACTTAAAAGCAGGCGAAGGAAGAGAGCCACTAAATTGTTGTTAACAAATAAATTGTTACTCTAGGATGTGGGTCAGCAGTGTCTTAGAAGATTTTCAATGCCATTGGCCAGCATTTCACTTCTGTCTTCATTTTCATGATGTTCCTCGCGTGTTGGGCAGTGTTTTTTTTTAACTGCCGCTTAAGCTTAAATGTGTTTTATAGATGTAAAAAAAAACCACAAAAAATGTACTCTACCCCTCTCCTTTGTTGTATGTCTAGAAGTGCATTAATCACTTTCAATCAGTTTCAGTAGGCATCTTTTTGGCAAATGTATCTGTATCTTTCGGGTGCCTGGTGGAACGTTGTTGTTGGCTTGGCTGGCTGCCTGCCTGGCACATTCGGCTTTTATCATTTTGTGAACTAAAAACATTTGCTGTGTATATACTAGATATAATTGCCTGTGGATGTGTGGATTGTGTGAGAAGATATGGCTGGATGAAATGGCTAATGCAGTAGAAATAATATGGAAATTGAATGGGGCAAGATTTAAGTAATATTTAGGTTGAGTGTAGAAATAGTTGTGAAGCACATTTGGGAGCCTGTAGTAGTATATGAAGTCGATCAATTAGAGAATAAAAGCCGCCTCTCACAATCTGTTTTCAATAAAAGGGAACAATTTCCAATTTCGAATTCGCCAAATTTGATTAAAAGCAAAAACGGCAACCGTCCTGAATCAATCAAAAGAAGGGGAACAAGATAAACCAAATATATATGCAAACTGTCATTGCAAGCAGAGAGAATATATTATATAACAAACAAGAAAGTCGGTCAAGCCCGACTATAACATACTCTGTACCAACGAAATTATACGCTCAGCATAAATTTTGATGCTGCAGTAGCAGCTGAAAGCAGCGAACGGTCTTTTGTTCATAACTCGACATCTGATCTTCACCATTCCTTTGGCGGATCGATAAGTTATCCGGATTACTAAATATGTCTCGAAGGTACGAACCATCTATCTATAAAACTGTAGGAGATATGACGTCTTTTCCAAATTGCGGGGGCGGGAGGGGGCGTGGCCAAAATGGAAAATTAGCTTGATCTGCCTGTAGACATAAGAAGCATAAGTCCCATGTAGAACCTCTATCTCTTACCATCTCTGAGATCTGTTTGACATGGCCATATCAAAGAATATATATACTTTATGGAGTCGGAGATGATTCCTTCTGGCTGTTATATACTTTTCCGCAAACTAATAATACTCTATGAGTATACAAATAAGATCTAAAGGGTAGAATATGCCAACTAAAGAATACCCTGTACCCTTAATACTCCTTATTTCTTTTGTAATCGGTGGTTTCTCCGGTCTCATGTCAAGGGAAGGACATAATAGAAGATGTATAGTATTCAACCAGAAATATGCAGCAATGCTTTCATTTCCACTTTTGCAAAAATGTGGCGACTTAAAATCGCCTTTTGTGCCAGACTTCATTACCAAACCTGAGCCAGCCTGAAAAACTAACAAATGAAATGGAAAAGTAATCAACTAACAACTCCTCTCCTATTGCAAATGCCACAAATGATTTGCTGTGATCCTCACTCGATCACTTCAGAGAATAGCAATTCGTCATTATGGCAAACAAAATCCACCTTTTGGCACTTCAATCTTCTGAAGTCTCTTCGATGGTGTGGAATAATTTCACAACTCTCTCTCGCTCTCTGTCCGTCCATCCGTCTCTAAATCCCGCTAATGATTGTTTACCCATTTATCTTTCACTTGTCTAAAGCTCTTCTTTTGGCCATTTTGCAAATGATACTCTCTGTAATCAATCGGTAAATTTTCTGCCAAGCGAACTCTGCCAAGTGCAAGTTCAAGTTGATATTCCTTTTTTTCAAAATCTGGCTGGCATCCATCTTCAGGCACTTGAGCTGAGTGGGTGGCTTTTTGGTTTGGAAACTACCGTTATATGAGCACACAATGCAGCCGCAGCTGCATAAAGTTGACTTGAACACACTCTCGACTTGGCTTTTATAATGTACGATATAATGTAGTATGTATGTAGTTGCGTGGGTGGCCTCCTCAGGCTGCTGTGAAGCTGCGCTGCTTCATTAACACTCCACTTACTAAGTTGGATGTTGCTGTTGCTGCTGTTGTTGTTGTTGTTTACCGCTTTGACACTACAAAGCCCGAACGCGATTAATCTTCAACAGATCCCAACCGTGTTTGCAATTTGCGAGTATTTTGTTTTGCATTTAAGCCAAGATTCTGAACTTCTTTGTGGCCACAAGTTGGCAACTCATTTGCCACTTTTCACACCCTTGACAGGGAATGGGATGGAACGACGGAACTCTCCGCCAGGATGGAGTTTCACTTCTGCTTGCAACCAAGTGGAGGAGCCGCTCATAAATCAACGCCCAGAGCTTTTTGCAGTGGGCGTCATTCCAGTGTCCATTAGAAGTGTGCGCAGGCGCAGCTGTGTACCCACTCCTCCCCCTCTCTCTCTCCCACTGTCTTACTTCACTCATTGTCAGCTGCAACGAAATATTGGAGGGGATTTGTTCATTTGAAAGAGATTGGCAAGTGGAGCACTGGGTCAACACGAGGCATTGAAGTGCGAAATTCTATAAAAAAATATTTCATTGTTCGTTGATTAAAATCAATTTGGCTTGCAAAAAAAAAAAAAAATGTAGATCTAAAGTTAGACAACAAAACCATTGAACATTGTGGTTCAGAAGTTCATGAGATTGTGTTTTGTTGCGGTAAACTGAGATGCTCCTCTAATTGCAAATTGAGATGAGATTTTAATCGATTTTGGGGTGAAGCTGTTGCCGGACAATTGGTGTCAATTGAGAATTGGGTGTGGGAATGGTAGATTCATATTTTACCGATGGTTCTCAAGATCATTCAGAAAAGTTTTAAGTGAAAATCGGAAGCATTAATCATTAAAGTCATGAGTTTGTGGTACTCCAAAGTGAAATATCCTGTTCCCACTAAAAATGGTTAAAAGTGATATCAACTAGCTGTGATAGGACAGTATTTAACATTTTGGTCTCCTTAGAGTATATAAACTCTTCTAGGAATACAAAGAAGAATACAAGAAGAAACTTAAACAAATAGAAGAGAAAAAGAAACGATAAGAGAAATATCAAAAGAGATAAAAGGAAGGAGACATGAATAATTGAGGAAAGATGGATGAACATAGGTAACACAAAATGAAAAAATAACCCCCAAAAAGGGAAGCAAAAATAGAAAGAAAATAAAGATTTACAAAAATAGGAAGAATAATGCTAAGAAAAGGAGCTAAAAGAAAGAAAACCAGGTAAGAATGCCAGTATAAAACAAAAATCGAAGGAAGAACACAAGAAATTATATAAGAAAGGAGAGGTTAAGGTTAAGGTTAGTAAGGATAAAACAATAAAATAATAAAGGGATATAAGATGAGAAGAATTAAAGAAACGAACAATAAACAGAATAAAGGACACCCATAATTAAAAAAGGGAAGAATAAAAGATCACAATATAAGAGAGGTACAAGAAAGAAAGGAAGAAAGGAGGAGGAAAATTTAAAGGCAAGGAAAAAGAAACTGAGAAAGGGAAGTAGAAAAAAAAAAAGGAAGGACACCAAGAATTAAAAAAAAGACACGAAGAAAGAGGGGTACAAGAAAGAAAGGTTAAAAGGCAGGGTAAAAACAGAAAAATATCGATAAAGGATAATATTAAGGAAGAAAATTAAAAGATAGAGAAAAAAGGAACTAAGAAAAAAAGAGACAAAATAAAGGAAAGCTAAAAGCAAGGGAAAAAGAAACTGGGAATAGGAAGAAGAAAGCAAAAAGGTAGAGAAGACAAAAAGGAGAGGAAGACAAACAAATACGTAGGTGTTTAAGTAGCATCGTAGAGCTAAGAAAACATGTGAAAAGGTAAACTTGAAATCAAAATATGAGGGAAATATAAGAAAGAAGGATTGGAGAAATCAGGAAGGAAACATAAGAAAGAAGGATTGAAGAAATCAGGGAAGAGAAGGAGCTAAGTTTGATCGAAAGCGGCAGGAAAAAAGAAGGAGGCAAGAAAGAATGAGAGAAATACAGGTTAAAAAGAAGGTGTACAACAGTCGAAGGAACCAATGGAAGAGGGACAATGAGATGGACAAAAGAAAATAGAAACAAAAGAATTTCCAAAAAGAAAGTAGAATGCACGAAATAGAAAAGGAGAAAAATCGAAAGAGTAAGGACTATAAAAGTAGTATCAAAGAAATAGTGAAGGATACCTGAAAGACGGCAAAACAAATGTTTATATCAAATATTTTCATAAATCGCTGAAATGCATTATTAGTTGATTTGACTTCCTCATTTTGCGGGGTCATCAAACTCTTAGAACCAGTTGGTAGATAGAGAGCTTAAAAGGTTAACAGAAAACTCTTCATTCATAGGGTGACACTTTTTTCCGAGTGTATCAACGACATACCAATTCCGATCTCGTCTCTTGATCCACATATTATGCAACAAGTCAACTCCAACACTTAACCAATTATCAAATTACCATCGCTTGTGCTGTGTGTATTGCTTCTCCACTCTTTTTATAGCCAAGTTAACAATTTGCCGTTCTGGCTTACCTTTCATCTAACTACAGCCAAATGGCCAATAACTTTCCAACCAACCGACCAACCAACCAGCCAACGCACTGCAACTGTTCGATTATTATTTTTATTGCTTGGCCAGACTTCGTTCTCGCCCAAGGCGAATCGAACATCGCCAGCAATTGCTTCCCTCCTCCGACTGCGGTTGCCCCCCCAACTATTCCCCCTCCCCATTGGTGTTTGTGTTTATCTATTTTGCTCGCTCCTGTTCTCTTTCTGGAAAATGCGGAAAAATTATGCCTTAAAATGGAAAATGTTTACCATGTTCAAACGCATTTTCTGCTGCCGCTGTTGTTATCATTTATGTTGCATCTGCAGTATTGGCAGAACATGAAAGTTTGCTGTCATGAGAGTGGGGGGCAAATATTAAAGTTATTGTGTTTGCTTGAGTAAGAAAGAAAGTCCAAGAACTGCGGGGGGATAAAAAAAACTGGCTCACTCAGTCAGTCCTCTCGCCTTTGGGAAAGTGATTGCCAAGAAGAGATACATTCAATGGGGAACATAAAAAAGAATTCGAAAACCATAAAAATGCTTTGACAATTAAACATCAAAACTTGGGTGGCACTCGAGTAGACGGCTGTGTGTGCTGGTGTGTGAGTGTGTGTGTGGGAGGGTAGGAGAAAGCAACTGTTTTAAAACCAAGAGGCAACTGTAAATGCTGCCATCAATTAGACTTCAACAAGCTGGAGACCTTGCGCTTCAAACTTCAATTAAATGTTGAAAATCGTGCATAGACAATATTTATCAATCACCATTATTCTAACTGTATCTCGGTTAGTAGTAGTAGAAATGGGAGTAGTAGTAGTAGTAGTTGTGGTGGTAGCGGCAATAGAGACGAAGAAGTTTGTTGTGTATTTAAAAAGAAGCTGTCTTTAGATTCAGAGATGAGCGCGTGACACAGCTCGGTTACTTAGGGCAAAAGCCCTTTGAAAAAGTAGAACAAGTATTCGCTTTATATACCTTTGTAAAGGTTATAAAGTAGGGCATAGGAGAAAGCATCTCCGACCACATAAAGTATATATATTCTTGATCCAAACGCTGGGTTGATTTAGCCATGTTTCTATGCTGTCTTCTCCGTCAGTTTGAAAGCTATCTTCACCAAACTTCGCACAAAGTCTTTTAGTACGAACGATCGTTCGGAAAACTAGTTTTAGTGAGAAAAACTCAATGGAAACGCCTCCAAACTTTGTATTTCTTAGTTTGCTTTGCTTTTCCATGATTCCACTAAGTTTGTTCGAAATCGGACAACCATATAGTATAGCTGTCATACAAAGGGAGAGTCTGAAAAGTAGTCTTAGTGAGAAAAACTTTTTTGTTTTCAATGCAAACGCCTCCAAGCTTTGTATTTTTTAGTTCGACATGCTTTTCCTTGAATTTACTAAGTTTGGTCGAAATCGGACATCTATAAAGAGTAGCTGTCTTAGAAAAGTAGATTCTGAAAAGTAGTCTTAGTGAGAAAAACTTTTTTGATTTTAATGGAACTGTTCTTAAAACTGACATTTATTTATTCGATATGCTTTCACACAATTCTACAAAGTTTTTGCCAAATAGGATGACTATATTATATAGCTGTAGTACGAATGATCGGTCGAAAAAGAAGTTCTATTGAGAAAAACTTTTTTGTTTTCAATGAAATCGACTCCAAATTTCTTACATGTTAGATTGTTAGGCTTCTGCATTATTTCACTAAGTTTGGTGGAAATCGGACATTAATAAAGTATAGCTCCCATAGAGAGGTAAGGTACGAAATAGAGTCTTAGTTAGAAAAACGTGCTCCAAGGGTATACAAACCTACCTTTGCTCCTTTATTAAATGTTTTGTTCAAGTATTGATATATATGAAATCATAAACTGAACAGTAAAAATAATTCCAATGGTCCTAATGCTTTCTTGATAAGTCAGAGACCTTAAATCGAAGAGCCCTGACAGATCCAAAGACCAAGAAGGTATTACTGTAGGTCAGAAATCTACCAACGCATCATAATCAATAGTGTTAAAACCAGTTTGGGAATATTAAGAACAGTTTTGTTTAAAAATAATTCGTATTTACCGTTGCATACTTTTTGGTGCTGAAATTTTAGGTCTATTTAGTACTCAGAATAAAGAAAACACTTTTCTTAAATTTGTAAACTTACTGTGAATACAAAATGTACTTGATTCAAGAACATTTGTTCCCACTCCAATAATATTAAAGTTCGTTTTTGATTGTAGCATGTTTCGTACTTAACTAAAGTTCTTTCAAGAATATAACATGCTTCAAATTTTAGAAAGGTTTGTTTGTTGATCAACTAAAAGTTTCTTTATACTTTTTTCTGAGCGTATAAGCCAATATTATAGAGACCTGAAAGCCTTTCTAAAAGGCACAGAACAGAAAAAATCAGATCAAAGGAAATCTAAATACCTGTAAATTTATATTTTCCAGCAATGGGCACTTTACCTTTATCTAAAATAAAGGCATTTTCTGGTAGCTGCGCCCTTTTCATACATATCCAACGATATTTCTAGCAAAACACACCAAATTTCAAATGTCACCTCTAGCCAACGATTCAATTCTCTTCGCTCTGCCTCTATCAACTCATAACGAACGCAAAGTTCACGCGGTAGTTCAGTAGAACAACCGGCAATGTCTCGGTAATAGCATAGCAAGGGGGGGTTAGAGAGGCTGAAGAGCAAGGTTTGTGGCGGGGTGATTTCTAGGCAAAACGGTGGCTGCCGCCTGCCATCCAGCCAGCCAGCCAGCCAACCAGCCTGCCTGCCTGCCTGCCTGCCTGTGCCTCTCCATTGAGTCGGTGCATGCAACAATGAACTCGCAACTTTTTAACTGTTTTCGTCGTCTGTTTGCGATTTGTGAAAGCTTCTGCTTCTGCTTTGGAAAATGAGTTTGCGTTTGGAGATCTTCTACTTTGTCGTCGTCGTCGTCGTCACGGCTCACTGGATGTTGGCCAACTACAAACGAACCAACCAAGCAGCCAGCCAAACCAACCAACAGTTCTACAAACAATGCATAAATTGTGCGCAAAAGGCCAAGAGACATTTGGCTAGACAAACCACGAAAATAAAAAAGTAGTTCAAACTCTCGCACGGGAGAGATATGCAAATTTTTTTTGAAAAGTCTGCGGACATTTGGGAGATCTTCATTCCGTCTCCTCCCTCCCTAATTAAGCTGCAATTCGAATCTAATCTGTGAAATCTTTGGTTGAATGATGCATTGGCCAGGTTCGAGGAGCTGCTTAATAAATAGCTGAAATGACCCAAAAAGATTATCAACTTTGTAACCAAGACTAGATCTTGCATCCGGGGCGGTTTCAAACGCATTATAAGCCAAATTTGGTTTCTTTTTGCGTGAGCATTTTATAATTTGTTACACAAATCTTAATTTTTCTTTCTCTCTCTGTTTCTGTTTATTTTCAGGTAAGTCAACTTTTACCCGGCTGATCTTTTTTCGTATAAGGTTTTTATCACCACGTAAGTAGCACGGTCATAAATCAGGCAACCAACTGTAGTGCTTTGTGGAGAGGGACGGGGCAGAGGTAGAGGGCTTTTTGGGGTAGGGACTGTGAAAACGGCTTTGATGATGTCAATATTATTATGCAAAACCCTTGAAGAGTCAAAAGTTAATGATGGTTGTAGAGATGGGCAAAACGAAGGAAGAGAAGTGAAGGCAGAAGAGTTCAAGTTATTAAAGTTTGTGTTGTACTTTTTTTTTAAGTAACACAAATTAAAGGTTTAGACCGAATTTCTGAAAAATTTAGGAGAGTAAGTCTCAAAGCTTTCAGAGTACACGAAGTCTGTATAGCAATTTCAGTTTCTTCACATAACTTCCACTGCCATCTCTAAAAATGCATCGCCAAAAAAATCTGATGCAGGCAATTTGTTTCACAGCTTTTGACAAATACCCAAAAATTCATCAAAGTTTTAACAGTTTTCCCCCTTTTGTTTTTGTGGTTGATTTGTTGTGATCATGGGCTGAACTTGATGGCTTCGATTTTGCCATTAAAAACTTTTATTTTTGGGCAACAATTTTACGCATTTCCAACTTAAATTAATGTCTGACGAACCGCTGAAGCAATGTTTCTTATATCTTACAACAAATTTAAATAATTGGGCTTGTTATGAAATTTACATAAAATTTGATGAGGAGAATCTCTCAGAGAGCTCTGGGAAGATGGGGGCTGCCGTTCTGCGATGATCATTTGTCAAAAACATTTTTAACATGTTTCTTTTTCTTGACAATTTGGTGGGGGTTTTTGGCATTGCGTGTTTTTTGATTCAGCATTTTTATGCTGTTTATTTTGGCATTTTCGCTGTGCCCGCCAGAGGCTGGCATTTGGCCCTTTTCCATGTAAATTGTTTTCAGATTGATGTAAATTAATCAAATCACAGGCAACCTTTTTGTCTAGTTTGTTGTATAAATTTATGCTAAAAAAAGGGGTGTTATGTGTGGATTTGATTAATTTGTCAAGATAATGGATCATTAATACAGAGAGAGAAATAGGAAGTACTTTGATTTAGTTCAAGTAAACCTTGTGAAATGTTATACCCGTTACTCGGAGAGTCAAAAGGGTCATGTCCGCCTGTTCGTCTGACCGTCTGTCTGTATAAACACCTAGATCTCAGAGACTAGAAGAGCTTCAGCCACCAAATTTTAAATGTAGACTAGTATTGTCTGCACGCAGATCAAGTTTGTTTAAAATTTTGGCCACGCCCCCCCAAAAAACCTAGTTTAACATCTACATTTTTTAAGATATCGAGCTCAGATATTGCAGTGTAGTGTATGTAGCCAATACCAACAATCTCACAAGTTTTCATAAAGATCGGATAATAAATGGCAAAGTTAAAAAAACGTTGCATAATTATCTGAGCCAGAAACAGTAATTGCATAGAGTAACTGGTATATCGAAGTCGGGCAGGGTCGACTTTAGCCCTATATTTTTGCTACAATAGACCATCAGAAGCGAGCTTTAGCAAATGTAGACAAAGTTAGTTTGGGATTAAAAAATCCCCACAATTTTCCAATCAAAATGTAGCATGAATTTTGTTAATAAAATGCATTAGTCTGCAAGCATTGTTCGTTTGTAAGTCGACTTATGGTTAAATAATAGACCAAACTGAACATGTTTGACAGTAACATGTGACACGAAAACTGCTGAGCTGCCAAAAAGAAAGTTGGTACAAATATAAAACGTTGTATAACTTATTGAATAGATAGTACGATATATTTCAAAAATTACACATATACATATTCTGCAGAAATTGTCCAAGTCTTATGTCTTATCTTTCATTTAAAACAACTTCCTGATCGTCAAAACAAGAATTCTTTTTCGGGGGTTTCCTAACAAGGCATTTGAAATGAAAGACAGCAATACATATGATAGTGTTTTGTGAAAACAACCACAAACAAAAGGAAAGAGAAGAGAAAACCCAGGTTATGGCATGCCCGGTCTAGGGTGGAAACAAATGCAGTGAAAAGGTCAGACCAGGATGCTGGTTTTGTAATTTTCATAGGAATTATTGTACTTTATTTTAGTAATAACAAACTCAGCTAACCAGCAAGGGGCATATAGTGGCCCCTTGCAACCCCCTTTAGTTCAGTTCAAAAGGGACATTTTAAAGCATTTCATCAAATACTGTCAAATACTAGATTTTTTCTTTCTGTGTAAGCGATTGGAGTAAAGTATATTTTTTATGCTGTAACAGCATTCTAATTTACTTCACACCTTTTACACCAAAGTCAAAGACCTTTTGGTTTTCCTTATTGTTCATAAATTTTCTATACAAATGCTAACTCGCGAAATTCCTTCCTGGTACGATTTAGCACCCACATACAAATACAAAACCAGTGTTGCTGGCAATTATGAGGCCAACTTCCTTAGCTCCAGCTACCTTACCTACCTGGCTTACCTGGGTCATAAAATGCCATATCAAGCTGGCGCTGAGTGAGACAATGTCACGCGAGCAAACGACCCTTTGAGAGAAAAAAATGCGTGAAAATCCCCACAACTTACAAAATGTTTAGCAACATTTGGTTTGTTATGTTGCCAAACAGCATGTTCGCTTCAAACTTGTTCGATGCCATCTCGCACTCTCTCGCTCTCTCTCTTTCTGTGTATCTAAGCAAAATGTATCTGCGCATTGAGCAGCGACCTCAGTAACACGCGAGCGTTACCAGAGAGGATATAGTACTAGAGAGAAATGTTGCGCCGCCTCTCACAAAAGACCTCTGTTAATGGATAGTCCAAGTGGAGATACTTTGGGAATGTTGCGAGTATGTTCGAAATGTTGCTGGGGCCTTGGGTGCCTTGTGTGCTGGCCTTGTTGCTCCCGTTGGGTTTTTTGGTCGGCATGGTGGTTTGGCTGGGTGGAAGGGAAACAGAGCGTTGGTGGCAGACCATATGATTGCTGTTTTGCCTGAAAAAGCTGTGTTGCTGGGCGCGTTTCTGTGCGCCTGCGGGCGGGTTTGGGCAACAATTGTTGTCAACGCCGGGTTGAGTTGACAATTTTCTGGCTTATTATTTTCGCAAAATTGATTATTGATACTGAGGATGGCATTGACTTTTGAGATCTAAACTTGTTTATACATTGCTGGTTGCCCAACATATTTTTTTCGATTTTTTTTGCATATTTTTATGCATATGGGCAATTCTCTGATGTCGAATGCGACATTTGTACGCAATCAAACTGAAAAAAAACATGTGCCTAGATTTTGTTTTATTTTATTTAAATGCGATTTTTATAGCTCTTGGTTAGCACTATAATCTGTGTTAAGATCGATTTTGGGCATTTGTTCATTTTCAAGATAATCACAAAAATGTAAGGCATTCGCACGCGACACAGACAGAAGTCACTTTTTCGAAAACTAGCTCAAGTACTGATTTCAGCGAAACATGATGAAAAATTGTAATGCAATTAATTTTAAAATGTTATGTATTGATTGTTCTTAATAATGCATTTCGTTTGACTTAAAAATATAAGGTAGTTTTTTTTTAAATTGAATTTGAATCACTGTCGCACGCGACATTTTCTTCCATCATAATTTTTATGTGGTTTCTGATTAATGCAAAGCAAAAACTTACAGTTAATTGCAATTACATAGTTCGATATAGCCTCTTATCCAACCTTTTTAACCATTCGGACCCTTGGAACAGTTTTAGATATCAAAAGTCATTGAAATCCATAGGCAGTTTTTTAGGAAAAAACTTGCCATAAAAGTATAAAAATGAGAAAAACTGTGATTGCGCGAATTTGCGTTCGAAAATCTCGAAACGGGCTATGAGCAAATTTGCTACTGGCTTAATTTAGTTTAATTTAATTTTTTCCCTGGGGAAAATGTGACAAAATATAGTGTTTTTAACTACTTTTAATTTTTTCGTGTCGGTTGACCTTTCTGGAGAATTGCCCATATTGAGAATATTGTCCTAAAGGGTTTTTTGAAATTCGAAATACTTTAGGAGATATGTACTTTCGATTTTTCATTTTTCAATTTCCGGCATTTTGGACAAAAAATCGCAAAATTATGATTGAGGTAGGGGCCAGAATTACATCTGAACTAAATCTAACGCCGTTTACTTTTACATTATAACTAGACAGCGGATTTTTCATATTTTTCAACAGATTTTCAGCCAAGTAAGCCAAAATAAATGTGTACAACACCATGTTATGTGGTGACTTCTAACGTTAATAAAATTGCATATACTCTGGACTCAATTCCAAGATGACTTTAATAATTATTTAATGTTTAATTATTTGAACGGTCAGCAAAAGACGATATGATTTAAACAAATTTGTTACATACATGTTTTTCCGAGTCTACTAGGATTAAAATCGGTTAAATAATATGCAAAATCCGCTGTCTAATTATAACAATGAATCCAAAATTAAACAAAAACATGTATGTGAATCATGAAATATTTTAGAATTTTAAACTATTCTCGCAATTTTACTCCCCCTTAAGCCATAAAATTTCCATTATTTTTGGTCGACTGCTGTGCAAGAGCCATGGCCACAAATTCTTGTAAACATTTAACATGGACGTCTGCAAGGCATAGTCCAAGTAAAGATACTTTAAGCTGTTTCTGTAAAATAACATGACAGGTTTTTGCTTACAGAGCCAGTCGTGGGCCAAGTCGGGAGGGCGGGGCGAGTGAGCGAGGTTCGAGCGAGCCGTGAGAGAATTAACAGCGCAATTAACAGCGAGTGAGCGAGGTTCGAGCGAGCCGTGAGAGAATCACTGTTGTTTACCAGCGCTCTGCTGCCGTTAACAGCGCGCTGCCGCTGCTCTGGCCGGCTTGTATCTCAAAGTGAGCAGGCCTTCATAATTAACGAATTCAATGGTCAATTCGTTCAAAATAAAGGTGAAAAAAATCTGAAAATACATAATAAATTCAGGCCAATTAATTTCTGCACAAAAAACCCTTTTTTCCCTTTTTTCCACCATTTACCAGCCCTTTCATTCATTTCTAACCACTCAATTATGCTCACCCAACTCAACTCTATCAACCAAAATCATTTAATCCCATCAAATCAACCTTTTATCTCAATAAATACCCCAAATAACAAAATTCAGCTCAACTTCACAGCCCCCACCAGCCGTACTCTTCTAACGCACGCGACTGCCAGCCCTGCCAAAAATTCGAACTCACTTCGAAAATTCAAACCAGCGCGCCCCGACCAGCTGGCGAAGCCAGCGCCAGTATCGTCGCGGCAGCGCAATCGTGCAGTCTATTATTCTTAGTCTATGGCGTTACTGCAATGCAAATCGACGCTGAATGTCGCGTTACGTTAACTGAAAGATAAAGCCTTAAAAAAAGCGCGCGCGCAACGCGTTGCCAATAGAAAAAAAAAGAAAATTCCAACAATTATTAGACAAAAAGTGTTCAGAAATGTTTTTAAAAAAAATATCAGAGAACCCAAATGAATAATAAACGTGTGTAAAAAGCATTTACCGGCATTTTATATAAAGAGAACTGCCGCCTGCATTTTTGTACAGAATAAACGCTTCTCCCTCTTGCTCTCTGGCAGTACTTCTCGCTCCCTCTGTTTGTTCTATACCCCAACTCCGTGCTGCGTTTTGTATTTGCTTTTCGTCGGGTAAAATTGTATCTGTGAAGTTCGTTTTGCAGCTGTATCTGTGTAACATTGTTGTTGTTGTTCCTTCTGTGTTTTGTGTGTGAGTGTGTGCGTGTGTGTGAGAGAGTGTGCGTGCGCAAAACACTCAAGAGGTAAACTACCTACTTTGCCTGCCTTTTTCAACAAGAAGCAGCCGCTTAAAAGTGTACGAAAAATATACCGAAATATACATCTACAACAACAACAACAACAACAAAGAACTGTGCGAGTGTAGAGGAAGGACTACAGACTCTTGCTCTGATTTACGGTCTGGTACCACCACAGCAAATAAAAACAAAAAACTTCCTCTCCTTATCCGGCATCTTCTTTAGAAGTTGCTTCTCGTTTTGTCATCAAACTCGTGGATACATCTTCTGCCTTCCCTCTTCAAATTGGATTTAAAGCACACTTCAAGACAAATCTCTGCTATACAGCCACTTGGTATGTCGTTTTCTTAACTCTGCATTTTCTCTGTACATTTTCTGAACATTTAGCAGTTTTTATTATGAGTCGTGAGTGTGTTGTCTATATACATACATAGATACAAAGTCATGTGTGTGTGTGTGTGTGCAAATTTTAATTATAAAAGTGACAAAAAGCGCGAGTGAGGAAGTATATGTAGAAAGAATCTTCACATATATATATATATAGAAAAATTTACTTATATAGACGTTGACTACAATTTAGGCAAATTTTGTGCTTGAACAGCAAGCCACACAATATGACATAAAAAAAGAGCAATTTATGACTTTCTGAATGGTTTTTTGACACAAATGGGGGTATTTTCTTGCTTTAGATGTTTATGTTCGTGGAAAGTTGCCAATTAAGTGGAGCATTTGGTATGCAGAATAAGATTTATTTTTAAAAATATGTGGGTTAAAATTAGTATTAAATGAAGTTTTGTATACCAAGATCTTTTAGGAATCGTTGAGGCAGATCAAGAAGCATACCGAAATATACAAATAATACTATTTCCATGATGACACATTTATGGGAAATCTGGCCAGTCAAATATTTGGAATTTTTAAAATTTTAAAAACCATCAAAGAAAAATGGAATTATTTTTATTAAACGTGGAAAAATCCCTGCATTCTCCACAATTTTGTCCCTGATAAGTTTGATCACATAAACTTATTAGTCTTTAAATTTCTTAGGTGGGAAATAAATGATTTTCTTTAGGTGGTTTATCAAGAAGACTTAGTCAATCAACTTGTTTCGATATATCTGTTTTTAGATACTAAATAAGACATTCTGATATTATTTATCAGAGGTCAAAAAAACAGTTAACACTTATTTTCAATGTGTTTCTCACTGACGGAAACACAAAAATCATAAGCAATTACTGTTTCTCACAGTGCCTTATTTTCTTTAGAAATGTCTTTGTGTTTTCTGTTGACTGTTAATTTTTGAGAGAACAAATTATCTGTCCTTAAAAAACACTTTGAAAAAACACATAAGTTCAAAGTGTTTTCTGTTAACAGTTAAAGTATAACAGAAAAACAAAAGTGGATGTCAATAAGTGGAATTATTCTATTAGTCTATGCTATGACCATTTACTTAGTGGATATGATTGGACAATGATTTATACAATTTTTTCATTTACCAGTTTTCACATATTCACTGTACCAAAGGCAAACCAAGTATATTAATCTTGTTCAAACGCATTTCCGCCCCAATAAAGTATATATATTCTTGATCAGCATCGACAGCCGAGTCGATATAGCCGTGTCCTCGTGTCCGTCTGTCTGACTGTCGGTACCAACAATCAAATCTCTGAGGTAGAAAGAGCTAGAAGCAACCTCATATCTCCCACAGTTTTGCAGATAGATGGTTCGAACACTCTAGAGATATTTAGTAATCAGCATTATTTATTAATCCGTCAAAGAGTTGGGGAAGATCGGATGAACGTTGGTCAAGTTATGAGGAAAAGACACTTATTTTTTTTCTCTCACTTATATGTGTCTTTGTAAAACAGAAACACAAAAAAAACGAAAATATGTGTTTCCCACTGAGCGAGACACGTAAATTCAAAAATTAACAGTCAACAGAAAACACAAAGACATTTCTAAAAAAAAATAAGGCACTGTGAGAAACAGTAATTGCTCATGATTTTTGTGTTTCCGTTAGTGAGAAACACATTGAAAATAAGTGTTAACTGTTTTTTTCGACCTCTGTTATTTATCGATCATCGATATTTTACTACGGTAAATCTTCAATAAATGTTATAAAGATTTACTCGTACTTTCTTCCCTGATTCTAAATGTTTTTGTTTAGTTTTATAGAACAAAATCAACAAATATATGCCTGCTTTGGTAATTTTAGTAAGCAAATTCGGATAGTTTTTAAGTGTTATCCTATGAAAATCTGTAATATTTGTATACCAGTTACTTATAGATTAAATAAGGGTATACGAAAGTCGAGCAAATGTAAGTAACAGGCAGAAGGAATCATCTTTGACTCAATAAAGGATATATATTCTTCATCAGCATCAACAGTAGGGTCGAACAAAGCGTCTTTTGGCACGATCCACGAATCTGAACAGTTTTGAAGTTCTTTCGAAGAGCCAAACCTGCTGATCCTCCAAGGCAAATAGTAATCGTGAAGATATATACCAAGGTTGGGATAGGGATACCCATTTCATTGTTTCAAGGTATGTTTTGACCAGCCTCGAAACATGTGGCCGAGTGTTGTCATGTTGAAAGAATAACCTTGTAGTGCCATTGCTCGTATTCTGTCGTTATTGCTTTAATGCTCGGTAGAGTTGGCCTGTGTTGGTTTCACCAATCACGCCCAATTGGTCCCACCAAATACCCTCAAGACCTTGCCAAAGTGAATATACGGCTTTGGCATCGATCTTGTCTTGTCTTGATTTTTTGAGCTTGAGGTAATGGTAATTAACACGTTTTTCCTCAAATCCCTTGCCTTGTCGTTGCGGCAGCTGTCTCGCTAATTGTGACTTGAAAACTATGCTTATTACACTTCAGCGAAACGACACATACTGAAAAAAAAGCCTTTGATGATGAAGCTTCAAAATGAAGTTGGTTGCCACAGTGTCCGATTCGCTTTTATAACTTTAAAACTTATTTCCTTCTATCCGCCAATCCCTCTGACTGAATAAACTCCTAACACAATAACCCTTGATAAGTTTAAGACTAGGGTGGATGATAATTTAGAGTATTCAAAGACTTAAATAATATAACTTAAGTTATAAGATAACTTTCTAGATCGTCATCTTCTGGAAGTGATACTGAAATCAATTAATTTACTAATGTGTCGCTAAGCTCTTTCGTTTTTTGGTATCTAGGATTTAAAATCAATGTCTATTACACCACATTGCGCTTAGCCAGATGATTTGAAGATGATATATAATAGTTTAATTTTTCACTCCAACTTTATTTAACCGATAAGTTTGATTTTATTGTGTGTTTTGTGCTCGATCCAAACTCAGTTCACAAGAAATGTAGAAGTATTCTCAAGTTCAAGTTAAATTTCCTTGCGATCATCGTCTTCCAAAGTACTAGTAGTGTCTCTTTTGCATTGTCGCACATGTAGAGCTATGCATATAAGGCAAAAAACAGCAGCGCAAAGGTAGGCAATTTTGACAAATTGCTGGGACAACATTTGACATTTGACTACAGCATAATTATCGGGTGTAAAAGTGGCCAGCATATAACTTGGATTGTTCTTGTTGCGCCAATTGTAGGAGGCCACTGTATACTCATCTATATCGAAGCGAGTTTTACTATGACAATATTGATGCGAATGTCCTGCAAAGGCCAGCCGTGGCTTTAACAGTTCACCCAACATATCTGTGGTATCCCTGGACATCACATGCAAACCTTCACGAAATGCCTCTATATAGGGTGCATCATGCTCCAGGCAATCTCTGTCAGATCTCCGATAAGTGGGAATATGTTGCATTAGAATGGGTTGACTATACGGCTGAGGAATTGTCAAAGCCTTACATATGCCCTCCTGTGGATATTTCATGCACTTTAATGTCCAGGATATATTCTTGAGATTCGATTCCGCCTCATTGCAAAATATGCAACCATCCGCTGCCAAGGCCATGGAATTGATTAAAACAAAATGAATATTTTTCAATGTATACAAATGCACCAGGGTGTAGTTGAAGGACTTTTCGAAACGCGCCATCAACTGAGAATGCATTTTAAAATGAAATCCCAC
This sequence comes from Lordiphosa fenestrarum, assembly GCA_035044985.1. Lineage (NCBI taxonomy): Eukaryota > Metazoa > Arthropoda > Insecta > Diptera > Drosophilidae > Lordiphosa > Lordiphosa fenestrarum. The sequence continues at coordinate 519,128 of JAWNNO010000849.1, read as the reverse complement.
ATCATGATTACCCGGCACACTGATGAACGGTATGCCAGCTGGCAGTTCAAACATTTTCCGATACTGCACTACATTCTTTTTGAACTGATTCTCGCTCACTTTGTAACCCTGATGGAATAAATCTCCCAACACAAAAACCACATCAGGCTGCAACGAACTGAAGGAAGTCTGAAAGGCACGCGCCATGTGACCCTCGTAGTATAGTTTCTTGAGATATTGGCCAGTATGCGGGCTCAATATATGAGGATCGGCCAAGATGAGTGCTTTTAGTGTGCTGTCCATATTTTTGGTACCTTCTATTTTGGGCCATTTGCACTGCTGTAGTACCACATAATCGCCCAAATATTCACACAAGATGAGAGCACCCAGAACTGTAAAAACAGCCGAGAATATCCAAATCATTTTGAGGTCTTAGTTTTGTGTACAAAATTTCGGTCTGTTTTTTTATTAGTCAACAAAAATGACAGAATTTAAAAATGTTTGTACATTGTAATCAATTTCGGAATAACTTGCTTAGGGGTTTGTTCGACTAGAGCTCAGAGCCGGCCGAGAGTCAAGAGCACCCAAGAGCTCTCAGCTTCCGAGCTGCAGCTCTTACAAAGACGCAGCTCTTGGAAAAAGGCGATTGTGCACCCTTTCGACGATGATTGGGTGTGTGGATATAACTGATTCGTGTTGATATACGTCCAGTATATAGTTTTAGTTGGTTAAAATCTATAAAAAAAAAAGAAGTTTATAACAAATTGAGAGGTCAAAACAAATTAAATTAGAGAAAATACCAAGAGAGGCTTATTTTTGGCTTTTTACATACGAAGAAATGCATTTGCGATCGCCACGTTTTAAAAAAACTCCATCCTTTCAAATTCCTTTGGAATAAATTGTATACTTATTGGGCTCAAAGAGGTTACAAGCCGAGATTCCTTTGGATATAAGCAAAGTTTGGCCTTTAATCCAACACATCCAATCTTGCCTTAGCATTCATTCTCATTTACAAACCGAGTTTCGTACAGATGGTCTCAAAAATACTGTTTGTTTTTAAATCCAACTTCCATTGGGGTCCGGTGATTAAGTAATTTGCTTACCTAGCTTTCAAACAAACTTTTCCGGGCGCTTTCATCCACTTTGGAAAAGAATTTTTGAAAATTTTTAATGCTTACGAAAGTCTGTGCCAAATTTTAGATCTCTAAGTTATCCAATTTACTAATAGCTTTGCCTGACCAACTACGCTCATCACAAACCTTTCCGAAACCTTTGTCTAGCTATAATATGTATTAAAGTCTCCAAAACCCTGTTTTTGCCATTTTTCGACCACTAGGTGATCTAACTAGCCTTATAATGAATTACATCGAAAAATCCTTGAATTAATTCAACAAATTAATAGAGGTCTACTTATGGTTTTTGATACTTTGAGACCATTTTAAGACTTAAAACTCAACATATTGGCCACTTTTAGAGATCAGATTAGTGTTCGGAGATGAAAATGGTTTGAGAAACACAGAAAAAGACAGAAAAAACAGAAAAAGTTATTTTGTTGTTGATCAATTATATTTTTAATATTTGTGTTTATATAGATATTATTCCTTCATTAAAACTAGATTTTTGGTTTTGTTACTAGAAAGTTCCAAAATTTTTGGACTATTGTCGGAAAGTATTAATTCCAAAAAATTGGTTGCTTATCTGAGATTTTTTAGATTTCAATTGATAAGTCAAAAAATAGTTTTGGACGCTGTTTTTCTATAATGTACGAAGAATGTAAAGTTCTAGAAGCATATTTTAGCAAGAGAATTTCAACAAAGAGAAGATTTTGAGAAGATTTTTGCAAAAGAAAACCATTTTTAATTCCAATAATAATGGATATCAAAGAGCTCAAGAATTTATTAATATCGGTTCTGAGTTTAAATCGGCATACAGTTTGGTTTAGGTTACATGTTGATTCCCCTCTTCAATACTTGAACCCTATCTAGTGCAATGATAGAGCTACAGCTTGGATTCACATTCAGAACTTAAACTCCTAGAGGAATTCATAAAGGATGATATACAATATTCAAATTTCGGCTTCCGTAAACTTCTTTCTAACTAAGAGATCAACCAAAGCGAAAGAAAAATCAAATATTTAACATCTCCATTCCTTTGTTTTTTTATTATTACAACAGATGTGATAAAAAATGTTAAATGCCAGCCCAAGATTTATTGATCCTTTAACCAAAAGCATAAAAAAACCCACACACACACAATAGAATCATTAAAGCTTTTGTGTGTGTTTTAACAATCAACATTTCACACATATGTTTCAAATTATTGTAATTCGATAAATGATTTTTGTAATTTTCGAACTTCAGCTTAACCCCTTGAGATTTAAATGCCATCTCGGAACTTCCCTTCGAGGCATCTGGTGTGGCTTTTGTTTGAGGTTAAAATTTGCAACATCCTGTTGCATGTCCCGAACAACACACCCCGAAGAAATAGACAGCCATCCCCATCCATCCCCTGCACCATAGATTTATTTTCAATGCCAGCTGCAGCTGCTCACAAAAATTGTGGAAATAAAACAGAGATGTGGATAATTGAGGATGGTGATGACGACGATGACGATTCCGTTTCTCAGCTTAGTGTCATTGCGTGTTTTTGGGTTAAGCGCGAGGGTTGCTTCAATTTATTGGCATGGTTGTTGTTATTGGCATAACAAAAGCGAAGCAATTAAATTGAAAACCTCAACCTGGCTTGGAGGAAGGGTCAGTGAGTTTTAGTTGGTGGTTGTTAAAGCAAACCTATCGATCCCACACACTTAAACACACTCTCACTCACCGCACACTACCAACTTGTCACTACTCGTGCCACAAGTTGCTTAAGTTCTTCCTTCTTTTGCTCTCTTTTTGTTAGTGGTATGTTTACACTTCTCTTGAGTTTTTTGTGCCCCTTTTTGGGGGTCTTTATCAGCTGCTATTTATCGCATTTCATTTTGGGGCACCTTCTTGGGGCTCCTCTTAAGCTGGCTGGCTCCCACACCAACGACGACACACAAGCTCGTGCTGCCTTCTGTTCTCTGAAAATCATTTTGTTAAGTTGAAAACTTGTTTCGGTGTTTTTGTTTGTTTTTGTTTTTGCTTGGTTGAAGACTAAAACTCGTTCAAAGGATGTTTTTAAGTAGAGGGCATCTGCATGTTGTTTCAATAATTTTATGACTCACTTTTTGGTACAAAAGATTGATGAGTTTTGGGAATTAAAAAAGATGAAAAAGGGCTAGCTAAATCCTGAACCGTGTATGGAAATTTCAAGACTTTTTAAAATCTTAGAGTTCTCAGTAACCTCTGGTGAAACGGCAGACCCAGAGAAAGCTCTTCAGCTAGGTCTAATGGATAAGTCACCGACTTATCACTACCGGATACCAGCCCACAAAGAGATTACCAAGTAGAGTATGGTTTTTTTTTTTAGTATTGTCTGATTTTGTCATTTCAATTACCACATTAAAGTTTTCCATTAGCGATTCGTCCCCCCTTCTACACTTCTTAATGACATTCACTCTAATGACAGTTTTTATATACACACATCCCTCATCCATGTGCCCAACACGTGCCCAGCGGCTTTGAGAACTCCTTGGACATATGGGGCCCTAAGTCATTTGAACGTCAGTGGATGGAAAAAAATAAATTATTCCCAGTTTTTCTTTCATTCAAGCAGCACACTAAACATAAAAGTAAGTGGAAATAAAATGCAGCAAAATAGAAAAGAAACTAATTGATGCAGCAACAAAATCAAAGAGAAAAAGTTAAAGAATCTTCTGCCAAGTTGTGGCTATGAAATTTTATGACCAAACCAAGGCAAACCAGTATGGAAAATGGAAAGAGAAGAAGTAGAAGAAGACGTCTCTACGGGAAGCTTTTTGCCAGATTTATGTGAAAATTTGTTGCCTACCTCTGGCTCTCACCCTTTCTCCCTCCCTCTCCATCTTATTGCATCTTTAATGAGCTTTGGTTTATGGATTTCCTCACTGGGTGTTAACTGGGTCTCTACAATGACTTATTGAACTACTGGTGCAATATTTGCCTAACAAATTTCCATTTTCACACTCCCAACTTTGGACAATGTTTTGACATTGAAACACAAACGAAAAGTGAAATCTCTATAGAAAGAAAAGAGGTGCAAGGAAAGTGAAGAAAAATCGTTGAAATTGTTAATCGTATGTCTTGAGTTGAAGCTCGTGCTTCAAATTCAAATTGACGCCCACCCAGATCATACTTCCTCCTCCTCCCTCCTACTCTCCTGCATCGCATTCCATTTTTTGTGTTCCCCCAAAAGCCAGTTTTGATTGGAATTTTACCTGCACGTAATTTCATTTTGTGTAGATATTTTTTTTTTGCGGTCAGCAATTTGGCATGGTCTCATTATTTCAGTTAATGATCTTTTCTAGTTGTTTATTTTTTGAATGCATTAGGAATTATGTTTTTATGTTAGTTACCAAGTATGATGATAAAACGTGAGGTTTGAAAAACGAGGTTAAAACTGAGGCGGGTTCCAGCGCGCAACTGTGTTTGATATACTTTGGTTGGATAGAGTTGAGCCATTTTACTGTACTATTTGGTATTTTCTTAGTGGGAATATGCAGCCACACTATGTTATTATGTTATTTGATATTGCAACACTTTTTGGGGTAAAAGATTTATGACTTTTGGGAAATACTTGATATACACGAAAAAGAAAAATTTATAAAATAAGACAAATTCATAGAAAAATGTTGGAGTTGGTGAGAAAATCTGAGAAGTAAAGAAGAGAGGAAGTAGAACTCCAATATAGAAAATAGATATAGGTTAGGAGAGCGAACAAAGACAAAAAGGTGAATTTGGGAATGTTTTTATGCAAGGGAAAGTATAAGGGAAACAAAAAGTTAAGGAGACGATTAAGAAAAAAGATATAAAGAATGAAGGGAAGGTACATATTGGGAAAGTGCCCCATTAAGTAGACTACAGAAAAAATCAGGTATTTTTTAAACAAGAAAAAATGAATGAAGTTGGTAAAAGGAAAGATATAAGATGTATTGGTATGAATTATATATATAGTACAAACTTAAAAAATAAAACCAGGTCGCTAAACCCACAGTTATAGTATAAACTAATATAAATGATCGAAAAATCCTAAAAAGGGAAAATTGTAAGAAAAACTAAGAGAAAAAGGAATAAATTTGGTAAAAATTAGGAAATTCGAATGAAAGAAGTAGACAAAAATATGGAAGGATAAGCAAAGAATTTCATAACTGAAAAGTAGCCAAGAATAAAGAGAGGAATGCAGTTAAAGATAAGAAATAAGGTAAAAAGAAGGAGAAAGATGATACTAAGTAGATTCAAGAAAGGATAAAAAGAGATGTGTAAGAAAAACAGAATGAAATAAAGCAAAATGTAGGAATTTAGTAGGAACGAAGCAAGAATGAAAAGGTGTAGTGGCCAATGTCAAAGATAGCAGAAGAAATTCAAACGAAAATGAGAAGAAAACAAAAAAAATCTCTATTTTAATACCTAATACTTTGTTTTCCATTTCGCCACATCATTTGCCCTAGTAGCGCAATTGTTTTTGCACAACACCGAGTCATAGACACATCTCCTTTCACTTTCTTGTATGTTTCAGTATTGTGTGAACATGCCTGTCCTCTTAAACATTTCCCACTCGTTCGATCCAAATTTCCCAATCTAACCCACTTACCATAAATAACTACACAATGTAGGTTAGATGTCAGAAAATCCTCTTAGCCATAAAGCAATTTTTCACCTGGCTTTAATGACTATTTGATATATCCATAAGCTCAATTTCTGATTTCATCATTTATAATACTCAGATAGATGACAAACGCTTTGCTCCCTTAAGCTCTTAAATTTAGTTTAACACAGTTTTTAGTTATGTTGAATCATTAATAATCGATTGGTAGATTAATGTGTTTGCTCATACCAAAAGCCTTTGGCTAAATCGCTTTTTTTTTGCCGTCTATGTTTGTAATCGATTTTCACCTCGTCGTCGTCGTCTCTGACTCTAATTAGTAACTAAAAAATCAAAACTTCTTGCCAGAAACAAGTTTCTGGCAGCGAAAATGTTGAGAACTCGACATGCCGGCAGCATTGGCAACATGTTGCAATGTGACGGTGGAATTGTGGTGGGGGGAAGTTGGAGTTGTCATGCACTGTCGACTTGTCGAGTGTGTCGAGGAGTGTGTTGAGTGTTGTTGGGCCAGAGGAAAACGCGTTCTTTCGACAACGACAATTCCAGGGAAACAGCTGTACGTGCCGAATGCAGCTGCTCCTGCTGCCTCTCTTCCGCCAACAAACTGAATCGGGGAGTCGCTGGGTCCGAGTATTCGAGTCCAGGCCAAGGCAAAACTGCCGGTCAGTGTGTGTGCTCTGGATTTATTGCCGCTTCGTTTTGTCGACATTGCGAACTCGCAGCGCGGGGAGGTCAATGGCTTCTGCCGCTTAGATGGGGACGACTCTTTACTGTTGTTCTTTTCCTCTCGAAGCGCGAATTATTATTTTAGCGAGGCGAAATGGAAAATGTTGTAATAATAAAGCGACTCCATGACGGAACTAACGCCGAGGCGAGTCTAGAGAGAGCCAAGCCCAAGTCGTCTATTACTTTGACTAGCCCCAAAGTCGATTGGAGTTGCTGTTGTTGTTGTTGTTGTTGTTTGTGTGCTGTACTTCTTCTACTTCAAACTTACATCATCAAAAGACAAACATTTCCGTTAGATTGGCAACACGCAAACAACAACCTCCACCGAAAAGTAAAGAACTAGCCTTCCTTTCAAAATGGTCATATTCTTGGAAAAGCGACTGGGCATTAATTGAGGCGAGAAACGAGCCAAGTGTGAGACATAACGAACTCGACTTTAATTTAAAGTTCAGTAAAGATGCGGAACTCTTAATTACAGTTATTCTTGTTGCATGATATTAGCTATATATTTATCATTCACTTATTTACCCTATTTATTCTTTTTAATAACCAAACACAATTACTTACAATGTTATCTTATCACTTCTGTCTGGGGGGAATATAACGCCTCACTTTTGCGGCTTTTAATGACTCAATTAAATTTTATCTTCCACTACTCCGTCCGTAGAATTGATTGATTGTGATTTCCATCTGTCTAGGCACTTACAGAACGCACTTGCGTTTAAAACTGTGCCACTTGATAACTGTCGCTATTTGAATTGATATAAATTTGTAATATAGATAAAAAAAAAGAAGTATGATTCATGGTTGGAATGAAAACTTTAGAGAACTTTTTAAACAGATTTCGTCTGGGTTGTTGGCGATATGTTGATGTAATGTGGGAGGGGTGGACTCGATGTATCTAGAACAGGGATCGGCAGTGTCAGCAGAGATGTCGGCAGAGTTGCAGCCGCATTAGTTGTAGTTGCAGTTAGTTTGAATTGAGGAAACTGAAAAAATCTGGTATATTTTTAAGAAGGAGATGAAATAGAAATTAAAGTAAAGAATATGAACAAAGAACAAGCAAATGTAGAAATATATGATAAATATAAAAATATATAAAGAAAAATCGAGGAAATAAGTTAGATTAAACCAGGAGGAAAGGGTGATAATAAGCTAAGACATTAAGTTATACTCTTCCTTATAGTGAAATGATTAGACTTTCAGCTGCAATACTTGCTCATCAAGGCCGCAGCAAGCTTAAAACTGTATGCGTTGTTTTCAGTCTGAAACTTGGCATAGAGAAGAACTTTCGTCTTTCTCAACCTCCTAGTGTAGTAGTCAAAGATAGTAATTATTTAGGAGTTTTAGAATTTTTCTTGTGTGGGACACTGCCTTAAAGATATTTTCAGTTGTACTCCGATCGGGGTACAATTCTTCCAACTCGGGAAAATTTGAAAAAAAAAAAAAAAAAACGTTTGGCAAAGTTCTCCTCTTCTTGGAAGTGCTTAAATTAGATACATATTATTCTAAAACCGAAAATCTACCTTTAATATTATTGAAACGAGAACAAACCTTCTAGAATCCAGAATATTTCGTACTTAGAGTACTAGCTCCAAAAAGGTAGATTCTTGACCTACAGCAATGCCATCTTGGTCTTTGTTTAATTCATGGCCTTTATGCTAGGATTCTTTGGTTCAATACAGAAAACTTAGTTTAAGAACAAATTGAGAATAGCTTAAGAATTCAAATGGCGTGAACCTTAACCAATTTTGTACTTCTTTGACTCGATTTCTGGTGCAAGAATGTTTTAGGGTTGACCTTAGAACTTTTAAGACTTTAAGAAAGAATATTTTGTGCCTATATTGAGAGTTAATCGCCTTTGTATTGAGGCTAATATATCTAAAAGGTTTTCAATTTAATTAAAATTTACCGAAACAGTCTTGATTCAGGTATTTTGCGATTGAAAATCAAGTTCTTGAAATAAGAATTTTTGTACTTGTATCATGTATTTTCGTACTAACCAGAATATAAGCACCGTTTGATCTTAATTTAAGTAAATAGTTCTGGTTCTGGTTTAGTTAGTCTCCAAAGCGAATTATTACGGATTAGAAATCCAACGGAACCTTTTCAACTTTCAGAACCCATTTAGAACCATTCGAAAATCTACAAAAAAAACACAAAAGAAACTTTCCAAAATACTCAAAGGCGCGTAACTATTCTTTACTTTGAATTACAAATCAAAGGTGGCTTTCAAAAATTCTTAAACATAAAAACTGAAGCGAGTGACATCTGACTGACACCTAATGGCAGTGGTGGTGTCCAAAGAAACACTATTTCTTTTTGGGCTTTGCCTTTCCATTAGTCAAAGTTATGCCAACAATGGAAAATCAAAAAAAAAATAAAAAATACTGCTGCCCTCTCATATGAGTCACCTTCAAGTTGTGAGTTTAATAGTTTTGGCATCGTTTATAGGCTCTGACCCCCGCGTGGTAAGACAACAACAACAAAATTTCACTTTTTTTTTTGTTTTGTCTGTGGCGGCTCTTTCAGTTAATTGGTTTATCACGCATACAAAGTTGCACTTGCCACCATTCGGAACCATATGAAAAACACTTTCGTTTTCTGCTGGAGGGGGGAAAAACAGAAACGAAAGTGACCATTGCACGGGGGGCTGGTTATGTTGTTGGGGCCTGCGATGATAAAAATCCAAAAATAATATATATATATACCACTATCACAACGATTTCTGGTAATTGATACTCTCTGTACCCTTTCAACTTGTATGTGCCTCGCAAGATGTATCAATTTAACCGCAGACGGGTTTAAACGCACTCAGAAGAAACTCTGTCATAAGGTTGACATGTTTCTTTTCTTCTCTTGTTTTTTTCCACCACAAAAATCTGTTGTTGTTCATCTCTTGCCGTGTCTCCTTCCTACTTCTCCTTGGGTCTTGAGTGAGTGCCCCCCCTGCTGCGATTTTTGCATAATTTTAGCTGGAGCTGCTTTAGCTGTAAATGAAACAAAGACATCATCGATATCAAATGGCAGACTGACTGGCAGCAGCAGCTCTTGTCTGGCTTCCACTTCAACAGTTAAAAAAAATAAATTAATTTTTAGTAGATTGTAAAGTTTGGCGCACTCTAAATGATTTATAGAGTACATAATTGCAAAAGACTTTACCACCACACCTAAAGACTTAAAAAATCGTTGGCGCCACAATTGTGTCTTAACTTTGAGATACTTAAAATTATATGGTCTAACGCAGCAGAAGTGATGTGTGTGAGTGAGTGGGTATATGCTGCCCGATGTTGAAATCACAAAATTCAGCTCAAGCCTTAACACCGGGATTTGAAGTATCTTTCAATATTTATTGAATGCAAACATGCTGCGAGAGAAAAGAAAAGCTTTTTGAGCTACTGAACTGGCTGAACTGCACTGTATTGTGCTCAAAGACAATAGAGAGGCGGGTCGGCGGCTTGCAATAAAAACGTCAGTCAAAAGTTGTGATGGTCTTCGATTGCTGGCCGGCCGCTACTGTGTGTGTGTGTGTGTGTGTATGGATAATGCTGGACATAGCTTTGATTACTTTTGCTTAGAGGCGGCACTTTTGAAATTAAATGGTTTCGTGAAAATGCATTAAATGAAAGTGGAAATATTTGTATGATTGTAAAAAAATTTTGATAAAAGCGGCGGGTGTCTTTCAACAACAATTTGCAAAGAAATCTTGAAAACTATTTGAGAAACGTTTAAATGACAATCAATGCCAACTAAAAAGGTTTTATCGTTAAAACTATGCAAATGACACATTTCACTGATCATAATTTTTCCTACGTACTTTGGGAAAACACTTAATTTGGATTTTACGATGTCCTCCTTAATTGTAAATTGTGGGTCGCAAAAGATATTAGAGAGATGTTCGACCATGTTTCTTTTAGCTGTTGAAGCCATTATATGCAGGGAGTGATATATTTTTTTTTAGCAGAATCTTACTCAGTACTTTTTGTAATAGTGAGTATCCATCAGACAAAGTCGGGGCTTTTAAACGGATGATCCCTTAATTCGATGTTATGAGTACCTACAAACTCAGTAACATCCCAGCGCTTTAAGCAGGCTAGTAGGGTGCTCAAAAAGAGCAGAGGAGCGCTCAGCTCTCCTTGTAATTAGAGCCATATTTAACATTGCCCTGTCAGTGGCCGGGTGTGGTGCTACGGGTAGTGTGTGTGGTTTCTATTCCGACTCGGGACATCTAATGAACAATATTTTTCGTAAAAACTTACACACTCGCGGTCACCTTCACCAGCTATTGGAGCTAGTTATGAAATAACTTACCAGCCAGTAGCTTCTCAATCATTGCCGTTCTTCGGACTCGGAAAACTAGAAGTATACTAACCAAAAGAGATTGCGAGGAGCTCGGCACGGTCACCTTCACAAGCTATTCGAGGTTTGGTTTATCATACAAAGAAGACAACTCGAACCGTTTCTGGACCGTTTTGCCACCTAGCTTTTCTCCTATGGTATTTTTCTATATATTCTTTCACATCAGTAGTAAAAGGCCGCATTCTCTAGAGATCCTTTGATCACTCTTCCATCTTGAATAACTTTTAGTAACAAAAAAGTGCATTAGTAATCAAGTCTTCGGCTTTTGCTTAGTCAGAAACATTAAAACTTATAAAGGAAACTAGAACAGAAAGTATCAATGATCAGGAATCAAACTGTGTGATGAACGTGGCCTTGACAGAAAGTTCTTTTCATTATACTTAATTTTTTTACGTACTTGATACCAGATATATGTTATGCTACCCTTTTCCAAATTTAAAGTCGTAGTTTCGTGTGCCTGAAGAATATATAATGCACAAGTAGCCGTTTTATTTAACCAACAATCATAAAGTTTTGACAGCTTTGCCTTCTCACTACACCTTTTTCTTACAAACGAAAACTTAATGAGGAGCCTATACCTACTCTAGGAATCTTCGTGCAGTAAGTGTGGATTTACGATTGCTTCCTAAAACTATTGTAAATTTTCTTTGGACTTGTATTAATAAAAAACTTGAGCAAGTCGTCTGTTCCACAATCGAATTGACTCATGTCAATAAAATTTGGACGCTTTTAAAGCTGTTATAAATGACTGATTTCATGTAATAGATCATGCCTAGAAATGCGTCATCTAGAGCCAAGCTTATCCTACTCAAAACCTAATTTGTGGGCGCTATTTGACAGAGTATTTGTTGTATCATTAGGGGAATAGCAAATTAGTCTTTTATAGCATCAACCCATCTGCATTTTTTCTCATTAATTAAATTTTAGATAAAAAAAATTTAAGTACCTCACATAAAACTTGACTCTCCGAATTTTTTCTCTTACTGCGGCTCTATTTCTTTTTGTTGTTGTAACTTTTACGACTGAAATGTGTATCAAAGTGCACATGACTTTTGTTTTAAGTCAAGTCAAGAGTTAATTTCAGTTTTATGACCTCGAAAAAAACTAATCAAATTCTATACATTTTCTTTCTCGTTGCAGGTAAGCCTAAAGTCCACAACAAAACCAAAAATATGTATGTTGTAAGTATTTGTTGTTGACCAAGCCTAAAAACCGCAAAACGAATTCCTTGAAAACAATTTTCCAACAATTTCCATTGTTGCAATTGGTTTAATTTCTGTGGCTTTTAATGGTTATCGATGGCAAAAACCAAAAACAAAACAAAGCATTAACAAAATTGTGTGTCTGAGTTGCACAATAGTGCGATATGCATATTTTGGCGCTCAACGTGAAGCTAATTTAAAAATCTAATTAGAATTCAGTTTTATGGCCATAAAAATTACCCACCCAGACCAAGAACAGTTGAAGTTGGAAAGTTTCAAGTTCCGCTTTGCAAATGAAACAATAAAAATCTGACAAGAAGCTAAAGGGGGGCAGCCAGAGACGAGACGAGGGTCTGTGGCACAAGACGCGATCATTTGCCTTGGTTATTATTGTTGTAGACCGACCAACCCAGCCGTAAATGGCTGATGAGGCCAACTTAATTATACCGTTGCAAGACTCTCTTTGTTTAGCCAGTTTTTGTTTTGCAGCTCTGTTTGGCGTTTTGGCATAAGTTTACTTCATTTGCAAATTGCGGCATTTTTAAAAGACTATGTGTGTGAGTGTCGAGGGGGGGAGACTTGGGGTAGAGAGGAAGAGAGATTGTGCCAGTTTTGTCAGTCAACTTTGAAACTTTAATTGTCACTTTGCGCCATGATAAGCCTCAAGGGTCTAAGAGAAACTAAAGAGGTCTGCTTGAAACGGTTTTTGTGGCGGCCAACGTGGGGTCCATCAGGCTTACAATGAGTGCATACCAGGAGTTCTGGCCAAAACCATAAACAAATGTATTCTTATCTCTGGCTACCACCACAGCAATCAGCAGTGTCTACCTTTGTTGAGCATGATGATCTCATTTCCACTTCAGGCTTCAACTTATCAAAAAATCAATACAAAATTATACAGAGGATGTATAAAAATAATTGATAAATCAAATAAATCGACTGACTGACTGCTGCGCAACTCTAAGCACCTGCCTTTGGTCACATAGACCAAAATGCAACCACCATCAAAAATAAATACCCCATCCAACTCATTCCGGTTGCTTTATAAGCCAACAATTAGGGGTGAGTAGTGCAACTGCAGTTGCAGATAAGGTCTAGGTATTCAGCTAACCATATGTCAACGTTCTCCAACCAGTTAGAGAGCTGCAGCTCTCTATTTCCATTTTTAAGTTCAACTCTCGAGTTATTACAACTAAAATGCGACCGGAAACCGCAACACGTAACTTGCAACTCTGGAGCGTAACGAATGAGACAACGGGTTTAATTTGAAGAATTATCTAGTACTTGCTATATGAGGCAACAGCCATTAACCTAGATTTTGGTACAATTTGTTTGTGGTGACTGATCTGGAGCAATGAGCGACAGAGAAAGAGAGAGAGAGCAACCAATTGAATCTCATCCTGTAGTAAAAACATTAATACTTATTTTGTTTAACCATTGAAACTCGTGTGATGATAGTTTAAATGGGGTTAGAATTGAATTAACAATCACTTTTACAAAAAAATTGATGTTCTGCTTTATTAATTGGAAGGCTTGTTAATGAAATCAGGGAAGCAAGCCGGTTCTGAACCGCAAATTTTCTCTGATGAACCGCTAACAGAACCGGCTTCCCTTTGAAAATGCCGAACCAAAACCCACAAATCCAAAGGGAATTGGGTTCAGTTTAGTTCACTGAGAAGTTTTAAAAAGTACTAATTTTTGGGAATTTTAATCATGTTCCGGATTTAGGTAGCAGCCAACCATTTTCAAACATCCAATCCTCCAATTTTCTTCTAAAATTCCACCTTTGGAAGTTGCTAAGAACGATACGTTATTCTTAATATTCTGTCGTGATAAAATTAAGTAGCTATGGTAGCCTGCTCAAGGTCATGTTACGCTTTTGCATAACTTTTAAACAGGAACACTTAATACCACATAGGAGGCTGATTGACTTTACAGCTGTGTCAAGACCCGTCAAAGTCTCTCATCAGAAAACTCGACTTCCGTCTCTTCATGCCCTCGACGCTACAACTGCTTGAGAATTTCAAAACAGCATGAGTGCAAAAACAGAAAAGACACCACCAAAGCAGGCAGACGCCCTTGTCTGTGTTCCCATTGGCCTTACCTTATTAGTGTGAGAGATTTACTTCCCGCTGCTTGACCCGTGACCCAAATATAAGAGTGCATAAATACGTAAAACGAGAGTTTTCATTGTAATAAATAAAACCAATTTGACTTTACCAACAAGGTGTCTCATTAGATGACTTGACTGTCGACTGTTTGTCCAGCAACCGTCTCCCCATGCCCGCGACGCCATAGCTGCTTGAGAATTCCAAGGCAGCACGAGTGCAAAAACAGAAAAGACACCGCCAAAGCAAAAAGACGCTCTTGTTTATACCAATTGGCCCTACCGTATTAGTGTAAGAGATTTACTCCCCGCTGCTAGAACGGTGACCACAAGGTGAGTGGTCTTAAGGGATTCAGGTTTCAAGAAAGGGCGCTAAAGACCAAAACATTTCAAATTGTCAACCAAATAGCTTGGCACGATAAAGTAAACGTCATGATCTTTACTTAATAGGTCAGAGAATCAGGTAAGATTCTATACCTTTCGACAATAAGTTCCATTATATTAGGGCAACTATATGAAGTTTGTTTTGTCTTGTAATTCTCGACTTAGTAAGATAAACAAGTAAGAAAGTGGATGGGGCGTGACAAAAATTGAAAATAAACTTGATCTGCCCACAGGTTATAGAAGCTTATGTCCCAGACAGGTCGAACCTCTATCTGTTACCATTTCTGAGATCTGTTTGTTCATATGTACGGACTATATCGACTCCCATAATGCCGCTGCTGATCAAGAATATATCAGAGTTGCTTCCTTCTGGCTGTTACTGTTACTGTGTGTACCTTTGCTGCAAAAATATTTACTTCATGCTCCTATCGGCTCAGCTTGTCGATGATGCATTTCTTAAACTCATTCCAGCTGTCCAACCCGAGTGTTTTCAGAGACTGGTACTGAGCCAAATGTGGCCAAGATAAGTTGAAAAATTCCCACCCTAATTGTATGAGTATCAACTTTTTAGTAGAAAATGCCTCAAGTATTTGAAGAAGTTTTTCCATTTATAATGCACATTTCCGCTTTTCTTTCTGGCCAAATTCAGGTCATATCATTCCACATTTCAACTCGAATGCTTTTGTTTTGGTTTTGCTGTATTTTCAAAGTAATTTTTCACACTAGCAGCTAAAAAGAAAATATTTTGCATTTCCGCGAAATAAAGGGAAGGAAACGTGGAAGACGGGGGGTGCTGCTGCTGCTGCTGCTGAGAAGTTGTTACACATGCAACAATTCGCGCGTGAATGGATTTCCGCCAGGGTTTTAATGCCCATTTCGAAATAAGAAAATTAGTTGAGCAACACCTACACAACCCCGCCACCAAATCGAATTCCTTGGCCAGACAAACTCGTCATACAAATTTTCTTTACCCAACAGTTTTTGGGCTTCCTTTCACCTCTTTAAGAGGCTTTTTGCATAATTAGGTAGTAGCTTGGTGGCAGTTAACCCAAGACCTTTTGACGAACCTTGCTTGGATTAGGCGAGCGAGGGAGGAATTTGCATAAGTCACTCAAAAGTGCAGGCAACCAGCAAAATAAATTGATTCGAGAATTGGCCAACGCAGAGTGAAAGCCATTTTTGGGTAGTGTGTCGTCTTCGTTTGGCCGGTGGTGGTGCCTAATGGAGGTGGGTGGGTAGGTGTCGACAGAGGTTAAGCGAATTAATTTCTTTGCAGCTTAGTCACAGATGCACCCAAGACAGACAAGAGAGTTTACATTTCTACTTTTACCCAACGCCGGAGGTTATCTGCGTTTGCAGATCTACGAAAAATGCAAAAGAAATGTTTGGAGGTACGCAGAAGACCCGTTTTTATTTGGCTTTAATGGCTTCCGTTGAACTTGGGGAGGTCTGTCGAGGCTCCTGGCGTCGTCGGCGGCTTGTTCATTGACAAAAAACGTACAACAAAAAATTACTGAAGGTCGCAAGTGCGTCAACGACTCCTAGCCTTTTGGTCAGGTAATTAAGCAAACTTCCAACTTTGGTCAAAGGCGACGGCAATGAACCATTGACAAATGCAACGCCAGTTTGGGTTGCATCATTTTTTGGGTGGTGGGGGGTGGGGGTAGGGAAAAACAATTCACAAAGGAAATTGTTTTTTCTGTTTATGTTGGAAATTATGCTGCACACACATTTCGTTGGTGGGTCGGGTGAAAAGCACTGTGTTTAAGCCGCGTGCAGGTGCTGGAGCGAGAAATCAGTCATTGGAACGAGAAACTATTATGAGGGCGGGGTGGGTAACTGGCAATTGAAATGGTAGAGAATGCAAATGGTAATGGGAATGGATGTGGCATGTGCTGTGTGAGAATTGTCTGTGGGTATGCTTAGTTGAATGTACTGTAGAAATATACCAAGAATGGAATATGGCCAGGGGCCAGAGATCATTTCAGAGGTCACCTTCATAAGTAACCTCCTGGCTCAAGCTCAAGCTAATTACAACTTACAAGTCTTCAGCATAAAAATACCAACAGGTGCAGCCCAAAGGATGAAGGTCTACTTCAGAGGCGTTTGCTTGTCATGGCTAAATGCAGTTGTGCTGCTCCTCAAGTTCCCAATCCCTTAATAAAGACACACTCGTTGCAAAGTTTTCACAATTGGACAGTTGCTTGTGGCCCCGCCAGCTAGCAAGCATCCCAATTTGATTATACACTCTCACAAGCTCTGATCTTGTTCTGAAGGAACATGAAATTAGCTTCAGCTGGTTGAGTGGAAATTAAACTGGCTACTGGATTTGGCACGTCTTCGTCGTGGCGGCGAGCCTTCTCCGGCAACGTTTCAGCAATTTTCCATAATCTCTAGGAAATGTTAAGCAATAGACACGCTTTGCTTTTTTCACACTCCAGGGATGATGATTGGTTCGAGACAAATTCGCTTCCGGTACGGCTCCATGGGTGTCATTGTGAGAATCTCACGGACGTGACCGAAAACTCTGCAATTATCCAGCATCAGCAGCAACAACAATTGCAATGAAATTTTCACGCGCCAACACAAAGGCAATTAGAGCTTGGCGAAGGAGAGAAGCAATACGAAACTGTACAAGTGGGCGTGGCTATTTGGTACAGAGAGAAAATTGCCGTCCTGTCAAATGAGTTGATTCACCTGCCGGCCCACCTGTTCGCCTGTTCAATTCTCCCCATTTCGGCGGTAATTGAAACTGTTTTCTTATAATCATATTTTGGTTAAGCAATTCCGGTTTGGAAATTGTACAAAAGTCCCATTAATTATCAAAATACAGAAATCTGTGTAGTTGTTAATTAAATTCAATTAAAAACTTGTCTGCTTATGTGGGTGGCAAACTCTATCATAAACATTTCGGGGGTGTATCTAAATTCCCTCATACATTGAGTGGGCGTTGCTTTTCATTCTATTCCTGGGACTTTCTCTTTGCCGCCGCTCATCATCAATTCAAATGCTGAAGCCTTTCGCTTTAGCCAGCCTTTCAGCATCTTTTTATAATTTTGTGCATTTATCGCGATGCTCTTGAATTACAAAATATAGTCGAAGAGTTGGAGATGCGACGCGACTTTTCCAACAACTTTTGTGGGCGCAGCTTTATGGCCCAAATTATGATGATCATCATCCGTCGTTACTTTGTCTTTGTATGTTTGTCGTTTTTTATCGCTTTCCAATATCTGTTGTCTCAAGTTGAAGGCGCAAATAAACATTAAAGCTTTTTACTGACGGGTGCGGTTCAAAAAGTAAATTACAATCTATGATTGAATATGATTATGGTAGGGGGAGGGATCAGCTGTCAGTAGGTGAAACGTTCAGAGATTAGTTGCATTTTAAATGACTGATTTCCGTTGGAAAGTGATTTTTTGTACCCTGTCACAGAGTTCGTTCAAGCCAGTGTAAAGTATATTCTGTTTCTCCCAAAGATTGTATATATCTGTTCAACTTTTAAGACTTTGTTTTCCTTATAACTCGACTATTGCTCATCCGATCTTTACCATTCATTTGGCGCAACTGGTAGATATGACATATTTTCCCAATTTAAAATCAACTTGATCTGCCTGCAAATATAAGAAGTTTATGTCCCAAACATGTGGAACCTTTATCTGTTATCATCTCTGAGATCTGTTTGTTCAGTTACCCTAAGACATCATGAAAAGGGAAACCGAAATGACATTTAACAACTGTCTTCTCTCAACGAGCGGGTTTTTTACTCAGCCAACGAGAGTTTTTTCGATCTCTCTGTGCATATGTTTCCATAAACTGCAAGTGTGTATGCGTGCTAGTGTGCTTCTAACTCAACAACACTTACTAAACGCAAGAATTACAGAAAATACACTTTGAGCTGACACTGAAGTGACAAAACAAGTGTTCTGTTCAGAGAGTGACAGAGTCTGTCCAATTTGTACCTGTCTTTTTGGTGAGCAGATAAGACTAAATCAAAGGTTGTTCCTCATTGTACCCATTCAAAATATTAACAATCATACCGACTTGGACCAGTGGTATCTGCCTCTGGAACACCTTCTTCGTCTCGCCAATCAGCTATCGACAATCCAGATACGGAGACGGCTAAAAAGGCAAAATCCGTCCAACTTTTGGATTCACGGACCACAAATTTCTGTAAAATTATATTCATTCATTCCTGATCTGTAGTTTTAGTAATTTTTCTATTTTCCAGTCCTTGTTACCTTTTGATAATCTCCTTAATATTAAACACGAAAAGGCCAACTTCCGGTGTACCCTAGCTGATTTCAACTTATAAATCATATAAAGAATATACAAGTTTTGTTCACTTAGACCAGGGGTGCCCACGCCCTATGCGCTTCAGTCGCATGTGTTGTTGTCTTGCGCAAAGCGATTCCCCAACGTAAAGGGCTAACGAATATTAGAATTGCAGCAACAACTTCGTATGTGTGTATTTTCTCTTTCTCCCCTTCCTCTTGAGTGAAGCCGAGGCCAGCCCACCGATTAGACAGTGTCCCTTAAGGAACCCAATCAGAATCGAGATGCGCGCGATCTACTGCTACGTTTTAGGTTCAATGTGGGAATGTAAGGTCATTCAGTAGCTAGGCGCCAGGTTTCTTTGCTTGTGAATAAGTTGAACGAGCATATTTATTGTGCTCTTCTCCAGAAGGATCTAGTTGTAGTTCCCTGATTAGTTCTAGCAAATTCTTTCTCTCTCACTTAGTTCCTACATGTTGTGCGGCTTAGATAGAGATGGATATGGCAAAACCGAGCAGCATTCTGTAAGAGACAATCGTTTTGCTAGACTATATGAGTGAATATATATGTATAGACTAGTATTGTCTGCGCGTAGATCGTTTGTTTCAAATTTTGGCCACGCCCCCTTCCGCCCCCGCTATAAATATTGAAATATATATTGAATTTCACCTACATTTTTTAAGATATCGAGCTCATATTTTGCAGTGTGGCCAATATCTACAAACTTAACAAATTTTTATAAAGATCGGATAATAAATGGCAGAGTTAAAAAAACGTTGCATACTTATCTGAGCCGCATGATGTTATTAAACACTAATTGCCCTGAGTTACTGGTATTTCGAAGTCGGGCAGGGCCGACTTTAACTCACGCTCTCCTTTTTTCTGTGTAACAAAACTACAAAAAATAATAAAGAAATTTGATATGCCATAATGTTCTCAAGCCTCAAGCCTCAAACGCAGCCCTGAAAGCACTCCGAATTCCCTTTTGGTATTTGGGAAAACCCTCAATTGGTGTGGGTGTTGCGTGCCGCCGTACTTACAATACAATACATGAGCCTAATTATTTTTTAAATGATTTCCACACACAATTCGTTGTTTTCCATCCCACAGGGAATGGAACATATGGTACCAACTCCAATTGTTTTTTGTTGCCAGCCCACGTCTTAAGCTTACCAAGAAGCAAACATTGGAGCATTTGTCGAAAAATAGAAATTAATCTTATTGTGGTTCGGCCCCATCCTCCCCTCCCTCCCTCTCCTTGTTTAGCTGCGTTTAAGTGATAACATGGCATAATAAAGTTTTCAACGCTTATGTGAGAAAGAGTGTGGAAAAGAGGCGGAGAAGGTATGGATGGTACAATCTACCCACAGACATGTAGACAACATGCAACATTTAAGTCTGGCAGAGGGAGAGAAGCTTCCATGATGTTGTCAGTTGGATTTTTTTTGGGATTTGGTTTGCGTGACGACCAAACATTTTTCTTGGATTGAGATTTGAAGATGGCACTTCAATTGATGAGTTTGATGGGTCTATAATGTATGTGTATGCATACCAATGCAGCTCAAACTGTATTCAATCCCTGAATAATTTCAATTAAATCTAAATTAAACACCCGCCGTGCCTGCTGTCAGGCTGTCAAATTTCAACTTTGACTCTGTTTACGATTTGGCGTAATTAAAGTGGCACTGCCAAAACGGGGGGAAAAAACAGCCTCACAATTAGCCGACAAAATGTTGGCAACATGTTGTGCTGCAGCGTTTGAAAGTCTTCGGATTGCATTTTGCCATTTTGCTCAGGCACTGAAAATTATTTATGACTTTTAATTTGCCACTTGCGCAAGATTTATGTTCAATGCGAAAATTGAAATGCAATCACAAAAAATATTATGTTAACCTCTGACATTGTCAGGAGAAAAGCCAAAAATTGAAATTTTCTGCTGGCCAAGAAGAATCCATTTGAACGGCTTGTGGCGCCCTTTTGGCCAAAATTCGATTTTCTCCCCCCATTGATTGACAAGCCATGAAATTGCATTTCGGGTTGCACTCTTGACCTGGCTGAGCTTGGCGAGTCTGTAATATCCTTTGGGGGAAATTGCTTGCTTAAGCTGTTTATCCTGCTGTGAACAATACAACAAGTTCTCTTATCCATTTGAACATCTGTTGGAGGAAAGGTCAAAGGCCTTTTGTGGTTTTTGGCTTCATGCATGAACGATGATGACGATCATGCCACCCAACTTGCGACTGGCATTTTCTGCTGTCTATTTCCTATTTGTGGCCTTGGCTTCCTTCCTTCCTCTTGTTATTTGCCTGGCATTCGGCTTCTTCGTCTTCTTCATATTGTAATGTGCAAAATATCTGTGGCAACGCCTTGGCGCATAAAAATTTATTTGCCTGCTTCGTGTTTGTCTTTCCAATTTGAGGATGTCTTTTTGTTTTTTTTAAGACTTCGTCGTGTAACAATAAATCCATATTATTTAGTAGTTTGGAAAGCCAAAAATACATTCATAAACGTGATGTGCATTTTGTGTTGGCAAATGGGTGGCAATTTGTTAAGTCTCTTGAGTTTTGGCACCCGAACAGGCAGCTGTCGTTTCAAAGAGTTATAATTTTCGGCCATGATGATTGGCTTGTGAAGCTATAAAATAACAAATTAATATATTTTTTTTGGTTTGAATGGAATAAAGAGACAAGTTACTCGTATTCCAGCTCAAAAGAAAGCCTTTTTTACTGCATTTTACATTCCAGTTGTAGTAGTAGAATGGGAAATGTTCTCTATAGAAATATTTGCAGTGTATACTAAGCGGAATTGGCAGAAACTTGCTAAGACTCAAAATTCTTTGCAAACTCTATTCCAATTCAAGACTAGAATCCGGTCTGGAAACAAACCAGAATTAGTTAGATTTGTAACCGTGAATCAAATAACAGAAATATTTGGTCTATTTAAAGGATAACAATAATAATTTTTGAGATCCCTTTGTCATTCAGAGACGTTTCATATGGGATAATTTTTATCAAATGAAGAAAATTGATTAAGAAAGGCTTCGAACAACTTTGAAAACGTAGACTTTTGGATGAGTTTAAGACTAAAGACCAAATCTATACTATATTTAATCATATTCTAAGGTAGTTTTCTTTTTATTGATTAAGAAAGGCTTAGAACAACTTTGAAAACGTAGACTTTTGGATGAGTTTAAGACTAAAGACCAAATCTATACTATATTTAATCATATTCTAAGGTAGTTTTCTTTTTTCTTTTGAAAAATGTAGTCAGAGTATATTAAGTTTGTACAAATATATATTCTTGATCCGCTCCCCCTAAAATAATACTTTTTATCGATCCGCCAAAGAAATTGTGAAGGTCAGATGAGCGATAGTCGACTTATAGGGGGAAAAAAAACATGCATGCTGGGCATCAGCGGCTGAAACAGCGAAGGGCAGTACTCTACACACCTTAACACTTTGTGTGCTGAATACATTATAAATTTTAGGAGGTACAGAGAATGTTAAAGTCGGGCTTGAGCCTTCTGATTCTCGACTAACACGACCAATGTAAGCTTTTCTTTCTAAAAATCGATGCTGAAATGTTGCTGAGTTTATTTTATCCGTCATAGGACAGCTGTTTCGTTCCGTAAACGCAAATTAGTCAAGGTTTTGCAAAGACAATTTAACACTCGATTCTTAGTTTAAAATATAAAGGGCAATTTGTGTGCTATTTGGTTTTTTAGTGTACATTTTTTGACACCACACGCGTGATTCGTAGCTTGTGGTAACGACAAAAATGCTCAGTAAGGTTTGCCATTTCACCATGAATAGACTAACAAACGAGTTGAGCCTGCAAATCATTGAATTCAAATATCAAAATTTGTACTCACTCTATGACAAATATGTTCCTTAACTAAAGTCTGTATTATGGACGTCAAAATTGATCCTGATAATAGGCTATTCAAGCCAGTGTGACCAAATTTCGCAACAGCTTAAGTTTAGTGGACATTAGTCCGGGACGAATATTGCTGCTAAATCGTTCAGTGCTAATAAAGATGGTCGACAATGCTTTCTTTTGGCTGTTACCTACTTTTGTGTACCTTTGGTACAGAGAAAGAATAAGTTGAAAAGTTTTGGAATAAGATCCGGCTCGAAGGACCACGTAACAAGGAGAACAGGTTCGGTGCGGTTAGTTACGGTTGACATTATTTTCAATAATTCAGAACCAATACTCCGTTCAATCAATAAAATGATAAATGGAAACATTATATCAACATAAATTTCCACAAAAAAGTATCTACTATGATTTACAAATCGAATTAGTTGGTGAAAGTTGTGGCAAAAAGGTGTTGCCCTATTAGAGTAAACACTCTTTAATATCGACAACCTTATACATGATTACATATTATCAGAGCTTAATGATTTATGAGTCTAATTAATCTCACTCACCTCTGCCACACAGAACCTATCCAAGTCTTATCTTATCATTATAGTAAGTGGGGCAACATTTTTTCCTTGTTATATCGATTTCCATTATTCAAAGCACTTTCCATTGAACAACTCAAATGGATTTCTGTCTCTAGTTTAAATCCAGGCCACAAAAACCGCAGGCCACAAGCGTCGCGTGCCTGAGCCATTTCCCCCCTGCTCTGCCTCCTCCCCTCTACCATACCACGCCCACACCCACGCGAATGTCACGAGCCAGAAAATTGGGTGAAAATCTGTTGTTTTTTTTCCTTTGTTGTTTGTGGTTGTAGATAAATTTTTCATGTATAGAAAAGCTTTTCACGTTGGTTTTCAATTAGCATAACAAACCACCCTTGTCCCCCCCCGCCAGCCATCAACACTCACTCCCCGACATAAGAATTCTCAAATGGCGCCCCCAATTTCAAATACCCACTTGAAATGTTGAGGGGAGCAGAAGTCTGTGTGGGGATGCCTCTCTCCCGATTGACCAGAAAACATTTCAATTCAAGTTGAAAAGTTGTAACCCAAACAAATCATGTGTCTTGTATCTAGATCTAAGCTGTCAAACATTGTGTGTGTGTGTGCCCCTATTTGGTAATAAATTATAAATTAATAGTCCAAACTTTCACTGCTAAAGTTGTCCGACTTAGAAGTGGTCGCCATAAATTTCCGCCCCACTCAACTCATCTTCTCTTTTCTTCTCCTTTCAGGTAAGAATCCTACTCTGTCGTGAAACATTTACAATTTGAACCCCCACACGTCTTATGTAAGTTTTGAATTGTCTTTGGTTTCCGCAATTAAAGTTGACCATTTCTCAATGGAAAATTGGCAACTTTATAAAGTTAAATGTTCGCTTTCTGTCTCTGTCATAATTTCCATTTTGGCTGCTATTGCGTGCAAATTTTAATTTTTCATGGCAATTTAAAAAAAAAACTCACCAAATGGAAAAACAAAGGAAAAGCCATGGCAGCAAGCAAGCGGCGATGACGTTCAATAAACCGAAAATGGAACCCGAGATTAAGATTATTTTTCCCCTCCTTGTCCACTCCTCTCCTCTGCCGCACCGGGGGACAGGAGGTAGTTCGTCGTTGATTTTGAACATTAACGTATACGTAATTAACATTCATTCGGTTATTAGCTTTCTCGCAATTTTTCGCACACGAGTGTTGCAGTATTCCGCTTTAATTGCTGTCATTTATTTTCGGGCTTTTTGATTTATGCCATAAAACTAGGTTGAAGATGGATGGGAACGGGGTGGGGAGATGTCTGAAATCGCTCAATTATGTTGAATAATCGATAATTGAGAGTTGGTCATGTAAGACCAAAGGAAAGACGCAAAAAGGAGAGAAGTGAGGATGGGCCTTTATTAAAATTTTGATCTTCTAAAGTAAACTTTTACTTTCACTTGTGCTGCTGCTCGCACCACCTAAGGATCTATCAATTATCATTTTGTCAACACTTTTTTTTCTTTACCAAGTGAAAGTTCCATTGATCTTCTTTGCAAGCTGTTGTTGTCCTCTTACGTTATAACAATCCTTACCAATTGCCCCCGTCCTAAAAACCAAACTGAACGCAATAAACGCCTTCAGTTTTGCGTATCAACACCTCCGCCGGCTACCTACCAAGTTCATAAAAATCAGCATAGTGTTGAAGTTAAACCAATATTTATTGGCCAAACGGCAATTGGAAAAACTTTATTAGCAGTTTGCCAATTTGAATAAAAAAAAAAACAGCAACTGAAACTTAAACAAGACGTAAGAGGGAGCAGCTCTCAGTTGGTGCTGCTCGCTGACAGATCAAGAAAGGTAGGGGGGAAGCCAGTGCAGAAGTAAGAGTTGAAGGCGGAGTGGGTTGTTGTACACACCTTACATGTGTGTGTGTGTTGGAGTTGCATGATTGAATGTTGCTTCAGTTGGGGGGCAAAAGACAGCAAGTGGAACAAGTCACAAAACGGTGGGACAATAAACATTAAAAAAAAGGAAAAACCTTAGGGGGATTTTGGAATAATATAAGTGCTGTCCGCTATGAAAATAACGAGCAGACCATTCATGTATCTAAAACCCCACTATTAAAAACACTTGAGAAAGTCGGTCAAGCCCGGGAGTTATATGCTCTGTACCTGCGAAAGTGTATGCTCAGTTTGTCTTTCTTTTGCTTATAACTTGGCTATCGTTCATAGGATCTTTGCCGCATCGATAAATAATGATATTACTAAATGTGTCTAGAAGGCACGAGCCAAATATTTGAAAATTTCGAAGAATTATTACGTTCCGAACGAAGTTATATAATTTTTCGATTTCGATTCAGTATAACAGATCTGTTTGAAAGTATATACTTTGCATAATCACCGAGTCTAAAGCTTATATTGAAAACGAAAAAGTTGTTCTTACTAAGACCTATTTTCCGACTAATCGTTTCATTGGCATTTGTTATTTATGGTCATTCGATCCAGTTGGTTCCGTTATATTAGCAGCGAGCACTAAAAAGAAGTCAGAAAATCGGTCAAGCACCAACTGTATTATACTCTGTACTAAAGAAACATTAAGCGCAGTATGTTTGTTCACAAAGTTGACATAAGATATCGTAGACATTCGTTTTTGGTCCGCAAAACGTTCGTTCTAGAAAAAAAATATTATTTATATAGCATTTTTATCTACACATCTAGCATTAGCATGAGTATGAATCAAGTGAAGTGCATAGCAACACCAAAATGAGTATTGAGCGAAATAACTGGCCGTGATTTGAGGGCTTTACGAGATACTGTATGCCGTTCGCTGGTAAGAAATGTTACTACATAACCGAATGCGGTAAGGAATGTTAGATGCTGCTTAAAAAAACTTGAATATAATCTGCTTACACTTACACTTATTTTAAAGTTGTATCTTTGTTCAAGCCTAGCCAATGTCTGATCAGAATATACAAAAGTGCAGTCGATCCTATTCATACTAGTTTGGACATGGGCTTTTATATCATCAAATTGATCATTTTTGTAGCATGTTTATAACAGCCACTGATCCATCTAAGAGTCTGACAACACAACAACTTCAAAATGTTGACTTGGCAAATTGTGAAAAATCATTTTAACTTATGATGTGGCATGCACTCAGTGTGAATAGCTTAAAAGCTACTTCGTACGTCAGTCGACTGCGTTTTTATGCCTGGTATATATGCATCAGTAATACTTGATTAATCAAAATTTAAGTCGAATAGCTAGTGTTTATCGATATTTCTAGATTTTTGAATTCTTTTTAATTTATCGATATTTTTCGACTATCGATTTTTTCGATAATTTTGATCAAATTATTCATTAATATTTGCTTTAAATGACAAGCAAGGTTTTTGGTCTTGTTATATAAATGGCAATTTATCGATAATTGTTATCGAAAAATTTAAATTTAATTTCGTGAGGCATCAAATAATAAGTTATGCTTACAGGCTGAGTCAAGGTACCCATATCTCTTACCATACCTATATTTCCAACTATTTTTCATGGCCTTTCGCCCCACTGTTGTACCCAAGTGACAACAGTCACAAATTAATGGAGATTATGATGATGTCTGGTGTTAGCTTCGACTGCACCTTGTTGTGTGCTGTGTGTCTGTGTTGCAAGACTTAACAAGGATTAATCATATGGGCTGAGAATCAATTTTGCGTTGTCTCCGCCTCCTACTCAGCCGCCAGCAGCAGCCGGAGACAAATTATCATCACCGATGCACCCTTGACATTAGCTGCTGGAGAGTGCACAAATAAAAAAAATTGTTTATCCTGCCGTCTACATTAGAAAGTCTTCACTTGGCCACTTTGCATGTTGCAAATTTGAATTTCGTATTAAATTTTCACCAACAAAAAAAAAACTCTGTCAACGAATTTATCACGTGGCGATTTTATGATAATTTCCTTACTCCATGTCACGTAAGTCGTCGAATGATCGTAACAAATATGAGGGTTAGCCCTGAGGTTAAAGTGGCAATCCCCCCCCAAAAAAAAAGTACAAAAATAACAAAACCAGGTGCGAAGAAATGCAAATCTTTTCAGCTGGGAAAGCACATTTTGTGCAAGGTGCCAACATTTTGGGAGTCGTGAGGTCCATGCTATGATAATGGTGACTCAATCTCAGGAGGAAAGCAGCGGAAAACAACAACAACAACAAACAAAAACAGCTAAAACCTTTTGGCATATCAAACTCGGCAAATCGCTGAGACAAAATCTCTTTGACAGCCTTCAACTAAAAGTAAAACCAACAACAACAACAACAACAGCAGCAAGAAAAACTGATGCAACAAAAACATTGTAACATTGCCGGAAGACAGCCACAAACCAAAAGAAAATGAAGAAAAAGCGAAGTTCGAATTGTTTCCAATATCGAAATGCACTTTTTGCCTTTGACAGACAGATCGCGGACCATTCCAAGTTAGAGTCGAGCACTCACACACACACAGATAGATATACAATCTGACAGCAAGTCCAAAGACCCAAACCGACAGATGGAGCCATTAAAGAGGAGGGGAGGAGTATTAGTGGTAGGAGGGGGTGATAGGGCTCTTCTTCATTTTATGTTTTTGTTTATACTTCTTGGCATCTTCTGGAAATGTGCAGCTGGTCAAAAGAGATGAGAGGATGGAGCTTGAAATCGTCGATAAAATTTTAGATCTGAAAAGGGAAAAAACAATTTGCTTTTATCAGCATAATTGCTGGCTAATGTTAATGATTATCATGTGCAAACATGATGATGATGATAATGATGATTAGTGCGGAAATATAGAGTCCTTTGATAGGGCACACAACTTAACATACATATGGCTTAAAGTCGAAGACTTGAACCAAATCGTTTCGCTTTGTGGTTTTTGGTTTGGTTTTGCATTTTCGATAGGTTTCCGGATCGGATTACAGTTCGGTTTACCAGCCAGTTACGGTTTGCTTTGCTCCGAATCATATAATTGATCGTTTCCAAACTTAATGAATCATTTAATAGTTCTGCTTTTGGAAAAATGGAACATATGAGGTTTTCTTAAGTAAAACGGTTGATTAAAATCTTAAAATAATCTATATTTGCCTTGATATTGTCAACATGGGCAATGTTGGTCCTCTTACACTCTCTGTAATCTACATGTTCTTTCACAAAAAGACTACCTATAGGATTGAGCGTCTGCTTTCTGTGACGTTGAGAACACGAACCCTCCTTTCCTCGAAGTTGTAAGCAAGTATGAACGCACAGATCTCAGAGATGGTAAGAGATAGAGGTTTGACATGTATGTATGCTTCTTATGTATGCAGGCAAATCAAGTTTATTTTCAATTTTGGCCACGCCCCCTTCCGCACCCGCAAAAAAAGCCATATCTCCTACAGTTTTAAAGATAGATGGTTCGTTCCTTCTAGACATATTTAGTAATCACTATAACTTATCGATCCGCCATGAATGGTGATGAAGATCGTATGAACGGTTTTCGTGTTATGATCAAAAGACTGTTCGCTGTAGCAGCGCTGCTTTCAGCTGCTACTGCAACATCAAAATTTATGCTGAGCGTATAATTTCGTTAGTACAGAGTATGTTATAGTCGGGCTTGACCGACTTTCCTTCTGGTTATACAACCAAATATCATTATTAAATATATTATTAAAAGAAATATCGTAAGATTTGTGAACTATCCGGCAACCCTGCACAATACCAAGTACTTTAGTCGATACTTTGAATAACTTCACAACACTTGAAGTCTTTAAGCCTTATAATTAAACGACTAAGTTTAACCCAGGGCTAATAAACTATGGTAACTGTTTGTTTAAGAGGCTTTGCTGTCATGTCGTTAACTTTAGGACTTCACCATCAACTAATTTACGAGGACAATTGCATCTTCTTCTTATCAAAATTTCCTTCGTATAGTCAAACAAAGTGGCTGTTTGTGTACATCCTGTTACCTTAAAGGCTACAGAAGCTGATGAGACTGTAACTCTAACCAGTGCCAATATTGGCCAGAAGTCTGCTTGTGTGTGCTTAATTGAAACAAAACTCTCATGTTTGGTTTTTAATGGAGACCTCAAACATGTTTTTATTGGCTTACTTAAGGGTCTAATGCATTGCTTACCTAAATGTGGTCAAAGCACTTATGTTGTCTCTGTGTTTTTTGTGAGTTCAGGACTGCATAACCAAACAACTCTTTGAGCGTAATTTGAGACAGTTTTTTCTCTCTTTTAATCCCCTGCACAGATTTCTGGCCAGATTCCTTAACCCTTGCTTTGTCTTTTCGGTGGTATTATGTTTCAATTATTACCACATCATCCCCCTCTTTCTTTGCTGCAGGTACCATTGTTGCGCTTCCAGCTTTCTATTTATTACACAATTAACAAGTCGTTAGTTGATTTTTTTGTTTGTGAGTCTGAGGTCTAGCGGTACCTGCTGGTTCCGTTCCGTTCGTTCCGTTGTTGCACCTAACCAAAGTCCATAAACCGCCGCCGGTTGTGGTAATAATCTCATTTTAATTGCCGCTGGCTACCAAAAAAAAGCGACTCCTCAACGAAAGCCGGCCGCCTAATGAAAATTTCATTGGCCAAAAAGCCACGCTTCAGTTGCTCAATGGTATTCGGTCTCAATGACCCTTGGCTCAGGCAACAGACAACAGCTGAAAGAAGCTAGCCTTGGGGGCTGTGTGATCCTCGACATCACTTTTGGGCAGGTAATTGATGCCGCCAAGTGACCTTCTTCTGCTTTGATGGCCCACACTTTGGGCCGGCAACTTAATTGCACTTGAAATGATTTCTTCATGGCACACAAAATAAAGTGTTAATGAGATTTTGGGGGCAGCAAACAAGTTGTTGATGTTTGTTGGTAATCCGATCACATTTACAAGTGCTGGTGTCAAATTTTTTTGGGCCAAACAAGTTCAGCGAACTTCAAACGCACACACAAAAAGAAGGGCGCTTCGAAAAAAAACTGGACCTCCATAAACATGTCGCCAGGCGAAAGTCAATCGGCATCGAAATATTTTGAATTATTGAGGAAAAATCACAAATTGCCTGCCGCTTTTCTTTCTTTCTTTCTTGTTGAACAAATCCAAATCCGATTTCAAATCCCCATTGTTAATGGCAAACATATTTCATGATTGATTGTAAATGTTTAACCGCAAAAGGGGGAAATGCTTTTTCGCAATTTATTTTTGGCATTTTATGTGACAAATGTTCATATTTTTGTGCTGTCCAATTTCGGTTTCAGCCATGACCAAAAATGGACTGCTGGACAAGCCTTTGGGCTAATTAGCGTGGAAGAATCGTGCCATTAAATGCAATTAATTGGACAATTATTTTATGTTTTTTTTTTGTATTTGAATGTGTACGTCAATCTTGTGTCCACTAAGCCGGGTTGGAGGCATGTCGTGTCTTCGTTATTAGCTTGCATTTAGTTGAACTGAACTGCTACTCATCATGAAGGTTGATTGCTGGAGCTAGAGGGGGGGAGCGCGCTCGCACAGAATGCAATGGATACGCTAAATGTACTTCAATGAAGTAAGGTCAATGGTTTGCTAGATTGCTAATCTGATGAATCATACCGCCAGCAGATAGGAATCATTATCTGTTTAATTGGAGTTCAAGGCTGATGCAGCAGCAAACTAGTGAGCCAGCCTTACACCATTTAGTTTATGGCTCATAATTCTCATAATTCTGCAGTTTGCATTTCTGTTTGAGTTTTGCCACTAAAGAGTCAATGTACTCGAAACAATTGAACATTAACCAAGCATTTTGCACTCTTTGATGCTGCTTTTGTTGTTGTTGCTGCTGCTGCTGCGGTTTCTTTCACCAAGTAACCAGCAGCAACACTACATGTTATTGAACCCGGTTCATATTATAACCATTATTATTATTATTATTAACTATATTAACGCCCCGAAAATATAAACTAATGTCGCCGAGGTTAACGCCAAAAGAAAAAACACCAACAAAACTTTGCTGTGGCTGTTGCTTGGTAGCCAAACACGTCGCTAAAAGTGTTTGGCCAAAACGGACATGACCATTAAACGTCATCGATTATAAGCTGATGATTATGGGCTGTGAAAAAAGACCATGCCTAAGTATCGAACTTTTACTTTGCCAGCGATCACCCTTTGGCTGCCTGAATGGATACATACATAGAGAAGCATGTTAAGAGGATGTGCCTTCTCCTCGCTTTAAAGAAATCAATTATGAACAAATCGTGCTTACAAGGCTCACATGCTGATGTAGCTTTCGGAAGAGTTGAAGCTGAAAAAGATTTGACCCCTTGGGTTGAACCCTCTTAAAAGCACAACTGAGTTATGAACTTGTTTGCCAGCTTAATGAGTTGCAGCCAACAGCTGGAGAGAAGAGGGAGGATTGGGAGGAGCAGCAAACAGCTGCTGCCACAAAACCAGGAGGCGGTACTCGGGAGGTCTGACTTATGTACCATGTAGACTCCTCTCTGTAGCTTCTGGGCATTGCCAAATTGAGGTGTCGTAATGGTGGAAAAACGCCATGTGATGCGATGTGCAGCAATGTTTGTTCATCTGCCCCAACGGGGCGGGATTTGATAGTGAAAGTGCAACGAAGCTGCCATTGTTGGGTTGGCGCGATCTTCAAAAGGCTTTTTTGTTGTTGTTTGTATGCCCGCGGATAAAAACTGAAACAAAACTCATTTGCAATGTTAACTAAATAACAAACAAAACAACCAACCAACCAAAAAAAAAAATGGGAAATTTGTCTGCCATTTTTCATTTGTTAGATTTTAATTTGTTGTTTGGATTAAACACAGCAGCAGGTGCAGCTCCGGCAGAGCTGATGCTGACTCTTTGTGGGGTAATTATGGAGGTACAAAGATGTCTTTTATGGGCACTTAATAATGGTTAAATGTCGTCGTATTCATAATTGTAGTCATTGGGTGGTGTTTTAAGTGCTGATCCCCAAATGGTTAAGCCGATGATTCAAACAGAGTAGCATAAACATACAGCCATGGACGGGCAAATAACACAATAGACAGATAAACTAGTTAAAAGGTTAGATAGGACCGACTATAATATACTAAGCTTCAAGCGAAGCTCACCAGATTACAACAGGTAAGCCGTCAGAATAGGCGAGCAATCGACGGTAGCAATTTTCTAAACACAATGCAATGTTTTGCCCAGTATGCTTTTTAGAGTTAGGAACAACAGCAATTGCGATCTACAGAAACGCTGGAGCAGGCGAGCAATCGACGCCACTAATGCTATTCACATTGCTTCCCAGAGAACTGCTGAAACTGCGCAGCAATCTCAATAGTGGCGCTATGAACAAGTTCAGCCGCAGGCCAGCTTAAGATCTGCATAAAAACAGAAGCAGGCAAGCAATCGACGCCATCAATTTGCTATCCAGCAAGAGCTGCTGAATCTCCAGAACAATCGCACAATGAACACATGATAAGCGGCTGTCCAAGATGAGATCTGCAACAATACAGGCGAGCAATCGACTGCAGCAACTTGCTGAAAGCATCTCAATTCAAAGAGCTGTTGGGACTGCTCAAGTATTCCAAAAGCAACGCGATGAACAAGTAGAGCGTCAGGCCAACTTAAGATCTGCTGAAACGCCGAAGCAGGCGAGCAATCGAAGCCATTAATTTGCTGTACACATCGCACACCAAAGAGCTTCTGGGACTCCAAGACCTGTAGATCTGTAGAAACTCCGGTGCAGGCGAGCAATCGATTGGATGGTGTAAAACGAAGGTCCGGAAAATCGATCAGGCATTATTATCGTAGAAGTTTTGAATATGATCAAGATATAGAGCCAATTTCTTATCTTCTTAATAGTTGCTATGTGTCAGATAAACTCTAAATTTGCTTATTTATGTGACAGATTGCCCTATGTAGAAGATACGAAATCGGTCCATAATAAAGAACAACTGTAGACGGGTAAATACAAGGTATCAATTGATTCTACAATCAATTTTACTATCAGCTCAGAAATTTAAGACACGCGATTGGTAGAGGTAATAAATATAGAACGTTATAAAGAGTCAAGAAGATTATGATGAAGATTCGATAGTTAACTCCCCGAAAACCATACCAGGGACTTACCAAATTCGTGTTCATGTTCATGGTCAATATCAGAACGATGTGTACATCCAAAACGAATCACTCAAGAAGATTCCCGCTATCCATTACCAACTTCTTTTGACACACTCTCCAGCTATAACACAAATTTTCACACCACAAGCTTGAAATTCGTTCCTTTTTTTTCTGTTAAATTCATTAAAAATAATTATTTAAACAGTTAAAATCCTAAGCAATAAATTTCATCATCAGTTTTAGGCATTAAAGTGCATGTAACATGTTTTTAATGAGACCAAAAAAAGAAGAAAAAAAAACTTGTTCTCTGGCCTAGGAACGTGATGGCAACAAAAGCAAAGCCAAACAGTCACCACCAGATCCCAACTCTTCTTCTTCGAATTTGGCTTTTATCGTGCCGGGTGGAGAGTTGGCGACTTAAACGTGACACTTGGACGTGATTATGTCAAGCATGTTTGAGCTCAAAATGCGGTATCTCAGTGATATGTTACTCAATAGGCTTTAACTGTGCGAGAGGAGTCACAGAGATCTCTTCACCGCTGCTTCACACATTCTTCAATGCAGTTTTCATTCTAACCAAGGCTAATTCCCCAAGCATTTGGTCACAGCACGTTGCAAGATGATGATGACGATGACGATGATGATGATGATGCACTGACTGACATCAATTCCAAAGCCAAAGAACTGTGTGAGAAATTTTCTGGGTCAATTGTGTTGTGTGGCTCTCCTCCAGCTGATTAATTGTTGCAGTTGTATTCTGGAACTTCCTTCACAAATTTTTGGGTGTCAATTTGTGTGTGTGTGTCTTTTCTTTCCGTTTGTCATTTGTCTTTATCATCTTCGCTTCCAGGTAATTAGAGTCGGAGCGTGATTTCGAATTTATTTTTAAGTTGGAACCGTTCCAAATGTCGTGACTAGTTCACTTAGAAATGTTGGCAAAAAGTAGAAATAATTGAAAATTGTTTTCTGGTACATTGACTTCCTGAGGTGGGGAGATTTATGGGTGCGACTTGCTGGCGTTTTTAAACGCGCTAAACTAAATTTGTTAGTTCTTAAAGTCACGAAATTCTATCAATAATGCGGCCCAGCTGTAACAGACAATGGCGAAGGCGTTGCTAATAAAAAAATTTGAAAAACGCGGTCGAGGTCACGCACTGACATTTCCCGATTGCTCAACTCTAGCAGCAAGCCCGCCCCAACCCCCACACCCCCTCTCTGCCATCCAAACCAAACAAATTCTGAGTCAACGAACCTCCACAGTTGTTGTTGTTGTTGTTGTCGTTGTCGTTTGTTTTTGCTGATATAAAGATATAGATACGCGACGTGCCCAGTACATGCTTTTGGTACAAAAATAGACCCTCAAGCATTAGAAGAAGCATTTCTGTTGGCTAGACTCACTCGTGCCCAACACTTTTGCATGTGCGAGAAAAAGTCTTCTAGGCCTATGCTATGCTCTGCCTGTGTGCGTCATGGGTAGGCAGACAATTGGAGGACAGTGTGCGTCTGCTTGTGTGTTGCAATTTCTTTGAGGAGGCTATTCATTATGGGGGCCACCACTACATAATTAGCAACTGGTGGACAAAATGTAACGAAACATCATTTTTCATTCTGTTAAGCATTCTGTTAAGCTGGTCAAAAAAACTTGCTCAAACAAACACAAATCATTTGCATTATGGGGGTAAAAATTTGGAACAAATTTAATCATAAATCAAAATGGAATTTCATGTACAAGGGCAGTTTGTGCAGTCACTTTTTGGTAAGGCAAATAGTTTGGACAAATTTTTAGACAAAGTTTCCAAATATTGGAGCAAATTATCAAAATTTGTGCAAATTATTTGCCCGTGTGAACTAAGCTTTAACAGTCATTTAGTTTAGCTATAAATGAATACATTTCAAACCAACATTTGCAGACTTTTCAAACAGCTCTCGTACTTCACTTCCTCTCTCCTGTTTTTTACTGGCAATTTTTTTTTTGCTAGCTTACAACAAACTTGCAAATTATTTGCATTATGATTTTTATCATAATATTGTATCTAATTATAAGTTTCTACCTCTGTCTGTGCCAGTGACTCTCCGAAAGACCGAAGAACAGACGAGATGGTCGCTGATCGGTTTTTTGTTTTAGAGGCTTGGCAAACAAAAATGAAAATAAAGGCCCTCTGGCAGCAATCTAGCCAAAGAATAAAGAACCTCTAAGTGAGACTTCAAGACATTGAAGAGCAGCAGAGTCTTCTTCCACCTGGACCCCGGGCAGGTGTGGGTAGTTGAGGCTCATTACTGGATTAGAAGATAGACGAGCAGAGTTGTTGTCGGGGAGAACAACAGCATACCCAACCTATACAACAGCAACAACAACGCCTTTCTCTTTGTTATTGTTGTTGAACCACTCCCAATCTTTGCACGACTCGCGGGTTGAGGCAATTTTCGGCGAGCCTCTTTTTAATGCATTTTGCACACGCTCACTCAAACTTTAAGTCAACTTCAATCCACCCACTTGAGGCGGCTTGGTGGTGGTGGTCGGAGGAGGAGAAGAGCCCAAATATGAGTTAAGAATTTTATGCAAAATTCGTGACTAATCTGCAAACTGAACTTGGAAGGTTTCTTCGTTTGTGATTGCGATTGTGTGTGACTAGGCAGATTTTTGTTGTGGCAGGCAGGCACCACCAGAGTTGTCTGAAGAAGCGGCGCCCATTGGCAAGATTTTTGAACAAATAAAAATGAGGGGAAAACAATTTAAAGCAAGAGTTCTGAAGATGGAAATCTGGAGAGAATGAAAAGTGAATGTACTGTGGCGGCAAGTTACCGAAATGTACTTAAAAGCTATGAAACTATGTCAGTGCCAGGAGAAACCACAATAATTTCATTAAAAAGAGATAGTAAAAGTAACAAGTGCGGTGAGTGCATGCTATGGGGAATAGAGAAACTATGGAATTTAGGATTGGATTAAGGCACATCAAACCAATGAAGAGATTACTCTACATTTTCACTTAACTTAGTTTCATAATAATATTGACCTTAGAATCTTTCATATCTTCCATTGGGTTTACTCTTAAAAGTCATCATGTTACTTCAATCGTTCTATTTTGACTTAAGTTTTCTTAAGTTACTTAAGTTTCATTATTTAGTACATTTGTTGCATGAAACCATAAAGCAACAGCTGCGATGCCGGCAAGGTCACCTATTTGAAAATCTAATTGCTTTGTTGATGTAGCTTTTGTATATATGGGTAAGCTGCCTTAAGTTCTCTTATATGAGCTACTTAAAGTAACTCTTCTCTTTACTATTGTGCGAAGTGTTATTTGTTAATGAGGTTCGTATTATTGTAAAAGTGTAGAAAGAATAGTTTTAGTGAAAATACTTTGGAAAAAATGTATTCCCACTTTAGTTGTAATAGTTGTTTACTTCAAATCGAGTTAAATCCCTTTGAATATGGTTTTTTAGGAGGGGTGAATTCGAAAAAACTGTGAAAAATTGAATAATATAGCTCTAAAACTAGAATTCTGCATAAAGTTGTCCTACTTGGACCAAATAATGTACTTAAAAATGTTCATTGTAACCTTTTCAATTAGAAAATTATTTTAGGGAAGTGTCTAGATTGGTAGTATTGAGTTGCATATGTTACCGATACTAATTCAGCTTCGAACCGCTTCAAAATAGTTAATTTAAAGGCATGATCGTGAAATTCAGTCCGTAGTATATAGTTGGATATTTTATAAGTTCACAGCTGGTTTGACCAGAAGTTATTTAAGATATGAGCTTAAGAAGGATATAATTGGATATTTTTCCTATTCAAATCCGTATGTAGGTTATATATATGGACTTGGTTACTTCACTGGGTCAGAGCCGTTTCCGAACCGGCTCAAAAGTAGTTTTGCATCATATTTCAGAAGTTATTAAGGCTCAGAACTTGAAAATTGTAGTGTAGTCTGGTACTTTGAAGTTAGATATTATCTCGTCTCCAAACTAACCGGCGGAACCACATTAATAGTGCCTTAGGTCCAATCCTTTCGATGAGATCGCTAGCCTCTACATGCTCTCATCTTTCTGGCAATCGTTGGCTACCATTTAGAAATAACTAAGCGATTTTTGATACGTTCCACAAGTACATCCAGTTTTAAAGTTCTTTGTAAGAACGATCCTGCTTATCCTCAAGGGCAAGCGTTATTGACGAAAACATATGGTAGTCGGAAGGGGCAATGATTGGGCTATTAAGCTGGAGGGGTAAAACTTCCCATTTCAGAATTTCAAGGTATGTTTTGACCGACCGCGAAGTTTAAAAAAATTACCTTGTAGTGCCTTTGCTAGTACTCTGTCCGTTTTTGAGTCAGGTAGAAATGACCTGTGATGGTTTCACTCATAGGCAGGCAATTTTTTAACTGCCATAATGATCGAGATAATGACGCGAGATCTGCATTCGCTGGCTGCCTAATATCTGACCCTAATAGCTTGCACTTAACTTGCATTTAGATGTACGGTTCGTCAATGTCGAAACCTACCCCATGATGTCTTACCAGAGCTTTCAACGCCTTAGGAGTTGATGAACCGTCGAAGGCTATCAGCAGAGAAACAAACGTAACAATAATTGGGGAAGGCAAATTAATAAAAAAAAGACGACAAAAAAGTACAACAAAAACCCATCATTAAACTAAATTTTCCAAATTTTCTCCCACTATCCAGTCAATTTGCTTCTTCCTTATTGCATTTCCTAATTTCTCGAAATAACCGTAAAACATTTATATTTCTATTGCACTGCAAAAATCTCAAACTTACGTCCTCACAGCTGTCAAAACTTTCCCGCCCGGCTTCCCATAAATCTTTGTGAGT
Organism: Lordiphosa fenestrarum; assembly: GCA_035044985.1. Taxonomy (NCBI): domain Eukaryota; kingdom Metazoa; phylum Arthropoda; class Insecta; order Diptera; family Drosophilidae; genus Lordiphosa; species Lordiphosa fenestrarum. Next base: position 481,066 of record JAWNNO010000849.1, on the reverse strand, counting down.
GGCGCTTTCCCAAATCATTCTTCAGACTCTCCAAATTGCAAGCGCTCCTCGTCTCCTTCAAAAAATTGGCAGCTGCCTTTAAGTGTCAATTTGGCCATTAGACGGAGTAAATCATTAAATGTCCCAAAAACTGAGGAGCTGCAACATGTCAAAATGTCTGTCACAAAATGATATTCATAAACAGCCAAACAGAGTTTAGCTTCAATTTGAATTGTTTCTGTGACATTTTAATTTGGCAAAAAGGAAAAGGCTTTGAGGACCAAATTGTAGATCTCAATCAGATGGGAAATTGAAACTTGTGATTTGCCAAGGACCGAGAGGGGCCAACAACGATTTCTAATTTCAACTCGAACCGACCATCAATTGTGTTTACTTTCCTCTCCTACAAACACTCGCATGATGCAAGAGTTCAGGCGGCGGGGTTAAACTGTTGTTTGAAGATCAATGTACGGAGGTGGGCTCTCCATAAAAGGTGGGTGTCAGGATGCCACGCCCAACTCCCAACCGCCGAGGCGACCTTTTTGAACCGCATCGTGTCAATTACCTTGTAATTATTTTTCCATATTTGATAAATTGAATATCGCTTTCCAGTTGATCTTCCTTCTTTCGCATTTGGGGAGGCGAAGCTTTTGCGGTAAAGTTTATCAACAATTAATCTTGACAAACACAATAAAACTTATGCAATGCGTGGGAATTTCTGACCTTTGTCTGGGCGTTTGTTTGGCCTTTTTCTCCTTGGTTAATTGAGAAGGAGGCGGTAGGTCGCTGGCAGCTGTTTAAATGACAAATGAGAGATGGAAATCTATGAGTGGAGCTAAAAGATGCCAGGGGGAAATGGGAAGTGTAAGTTAAAGGAGGAAGATACCCAAAGACCTACGCCTTTTAGAGAAAAACAACAGTGGTGTTGATTCTGGAGATTGTTTTTTATTGTCCAAGAGGTACGGCCTTCCTTTTCACCTCAAAATCAAGTAAACGTCATGTTACTTACACTTTAGCTTAAGCTTTTCCATGTTCATTAACCACACATTAAACTCAACTGACACTTTTCCTTTTGATTTCATTCCAGGTGTTGTACCATGAAATTGTATCACATGCTCGAGTGGTGAGCTCTTGCATACGAGCCGCCTCCGAAAGGGAACAGCAGCAACAACAATTGCAGCAACAGCAACCCGCCTCTTTGACCAGCAATTGCTCAAGTGAGTCCACCAGCGATTCGGTGACCAAATCCAATAGTCTTAGCAGTGGCTTTGCCTCCAATTCAACAACTGGAGCAACAGCCCCACCACAAACCAATCATCATCCAAAGAAAGGCGAAGGAAATTTGGAAAGATTAAGAGATCGTTATCATCTTTTGTATTTGAAAGCGTTTGAATTGCAACTCTGCTTGGATAATCTACTACGAAAACGAAGCTCTACAGGGGTAAGTAACGAAAAGACAAAAGCTATAAAACTAAAATGAAAAGTAATTCAAAATGCATGCCACAAATTCTTGGAAATAGAAAGAAAGAAAGAAATGCTGCTGCTTTCCTTTAGTTTTTTTTTTTTGCCTTATTGAGTTAGTTCGTCGTCTGTGTGGACAATTGCGGACATTTCTAATTACATCGGTTGAGTCAACTTCACTTGATTTAATTAATTCATTTAGTGAAAATGCTGGCAATGCGACAAAAAATGTCTATGGAAAGCCAAGTAAAAGAAGAAAACTAAAGCAAAGGAAGAAGCGTGTAACAAATGTAACAAGAGTTTCACATGGTATTTAGACAGGTAGTTCCTAGTTGATGGGAATTGAATTGACTTGCTCTTGTTGGAAACTTCCGCTTTCATTTGATGACTTTGAACCTTTAAGGCACCAAATTTGGTCTCTAAATCTGAAATCTGTGGGGGCAAAGTTGAATTGAACACAAGTCTGGTGGAGATTTAATATCATAATTTAAAGTTGTAGGTTCTAAAATCAAAATTATAAGGTGGAAAATGTAAGCAGATTGCTTATACAGCTATTTTAAAGTCATCTAGGTTCTTACCTTTCGGGCAATCCCCTTTCCATGTAGATGAAGCTACAGCAATCTGGAAAGTTCTGATACGCTGATAACTTATCTACCCATATAAGAAAATCCAATCAATTTCTGTTTTGCATTATCATTAAGCTGATTCTTATTCAAATTCGGGCTGTTATAAACTGTTATAAATTCTTGTTTGATTGGATTATTTGATTTGGTTCAAGATCAGGTTCTTTAACTTCTTAATACAAGAACAAACATTCTTCGTGATGGACAATGCACCAGGCTCTTGATGCAAGAATGAGCAATCTTGGATTTGAGTGCGTTTAGTATTGGATATAAGAATTTTTCTATCTGAGTAGGTTTCGTACTTGGTTCGAATATTAAAGCTAACGAGCTGAATCATTGTATTTTGAGGTATCTATAGTTGACATATCTGCTTTAGTTAAAGGCTCGTGTGGATTGGTAGTTTGCTTCGAGCAGAGCAAAAGCAGCACAAAAAACCAACCAAGAATTGCATGTTCCTACTGATAGATATGGATCGATTCATTTTAAGTTAAGATTGGTGGGCTTTTGGAAGAAAAAAGAAAATGGTAGTTATTGAGGTATTCGAAAAGCAATTAGAGTTAAAGCTGAGAACGGGAGAGAGCAAGTGCGCGGAGCGGGAGACACGATCAATTGAGTAAATTTACTAACGATCATTGCATGTGAGGTATATCAAAGCGAGGAACACATACAAACCTGAGAAAATGATTAGAAATTGGATATTTTGATCACAGCTTGTTCTATTTACTTTCAATGTAACTCTATTCCTTACTCTTTCAATGAACATTTCCCTCTTCCCCCCTCTCTTGGTTATACCCATCCTTTTGTCAGCTTAATTTTCCTACCCCGATCGATTCCACTTTTTGTGTGCATCTTATTTCCGTCTCAGCCTAGTGAAAGTCATGCCTTATAAACACATTGACCCAGTTTAGTTGCTGTTGTCCAATCCTCCTTTATTTTTCTTGCTCTAATCGTTTCCTGGTTAAAGTTCTCCTCTCTTAACCATCATTTATAATTGGAAAACGTTTTGTAAACAGGCAACAATTTAATTGTGTATAATTTGAAAGCAAATGCAGCAGCAGCAGCAGCCACAGCAGCAGAAGGAAGAGCCAAATGCTTGGGGTTTAAGCTCGTGCCGGGATTTTGTATCGTAATTCATGCAACACACGCACCATCATCATCATCATCATCGAGTGGCCAGCTCTAAGCTGCCTCTGACCCACACTAGAGAGAAGCTGTCAAGCCTGCGGCTATGGAACAGTTCACCATGAAGCTAAGGCTAGTCGAGATTTTAAACCGCTTCATTTGATGCCGGCCAGCTGGCGGGCATCCCACCTCCTCCCGCTCTGGCTTTGTTGTTGTTGTTGTTGTTAGTCAAAGTGAAGAAACAATTTCATTTTCCATTGGATCTCTGATGCAACAATTTGCATTTGCTAGCCTCTAGCCGAGGTCCGTGTCCAATTCGTGTTATCCATGTGGTTTTTTTTTTTGTTTTGCTGTTTGAGCTTTGTAATTTTCAACACTTTCCGGACCAGATTTGCTTTTTTTTGTTTGGTTGCTCAGGGGCAGGCACCATAGTTAACGATTTGTGCTCTACATTTGGTATATTATATGAAATCAGGATAATTTCCAGACATCAAAAGCGGCGAAACTTTGTTCATTTTTCCAGATATTCTCATTATTTTGGGGAATTTAACTCAATTTATATAAAAATGAAATCAAATTGCGCACGGGGTCAAAAAGTAAAAGTGAAATTTCAGCTCCAAAACTTTAAAGAGAGTTCACCGGAGTCACTTCGGGGGAGCAAACCAATGAAAGTGACCGAACAAAAAATGAGTCTAAAAATTGAGCACAGCAAATGAAAATAAACCAAATCAAATTTACGACGTGCCCGGGACGAGACTTCATTTTTCTCTTTGGCCTTTTGCCTTCGTTGACTACCTTATTTTGGCTTCTTGACAGCCGCTTGGCAACAAAGTTGCAGGCAACATTATTTTGGTGTGTACACAAAGAGGCGTGAAGGGGCATTGCCATAAACAAATGCAGTTGAATTACCATTGATTATGGCTTATTATGATTATTATATGTATGCCTTTGTGGTGGATTGGTTTGTTGATTCTTGGGAAAAATAAATATAATATTTACTTTACATTAAAGCCAAGTGCCAGCGACCTTTTGAAGGCCACATGGTTAAGGAAAGTATGTGGGAGAGCACACATCTGTAGAGAACTCTGTGTATAATGATTAAATATGAGAGGGCACATAATTTATATTGTCTTTTAGAGACTGTCATGCCAAGTTATAACTAAAGAAAGCACGTGCTACCAAATGAAGAGTGGAGATGCCTTCAATAAACGATAACTTAAGTTATTAGCCTTCGCTTAGAACTCTACGATCAGCTAAGGGTTTAGTTTCGACCCCCACTAGAGTGTCAACCTCAACTAACCTAACTAGAGTTGGGCGCTTGTCCTGTTTTCCATCGTGTCACAGACACGCACGACTTAACACGACGTGTTCGTGCTCAAAAAATTCCAAGAATTTGATGTGATCAGGGACGAAAGTCAGGCTATTGAAATAAATTCGTGCGTGTCGTGTTTTTAAACACGCCTTTCGTGTAAGAATCGTGTCGTGTTACAATTACTCGATCGGTAAAACTTGGGTTTGCACCCCTGCTTGTTCCTGAAGCCAATACCTGCACTCTTTTAAGCGGGCCTTGATGTGTCTGCTAAAACGTATAGAGCTCTCACTCTCAGAGACGTTGTCATCTGAGTCTTGAGATGGAGGTGAACAAATTTAGGGACCCTCACAAATAGGGAGTACGCCACCCTGTAAGTAAATTCACCTTGGTCAGGACAATCTTTAGAAGCTATTCAGTTATAAATTTATTACATACAGGGCCTGCCACTTTATTGACGTTCGAACAAAGCTAATCATGGACTTCAGTACTAAAGAATTAGTTCATTCGTCAATTCAACAATCAGGTGGAAAAATGAAGGACGTTTTTCTACATGTGTCTTAACTTCTGCAAAAAAAAGTTCCTTCACATGTACACAGAGAAAAGCCAAGTATGAAAGTTGCTATACCAATGAAAGTGTATGCACAAAATATATAGCTTGATGCTGCAGTAGCACTAAGCAGCAGCAGAAAACTTTCTTTTGCACATAACTCGACTAACTATTATACGATATTTACCAGTCCTTTTGAGGACCTAAATATATACAGAAGGTATTAACCCTCTGTCTACAAGACTGTGGGAGATATGACTTTTTTCTAAATTTGGGGGAAGAGATCTGTCGTCGAACCTCTATAGCTTATCATCTGTGAGAACTGTGCATTCATATGGACAGTCGAAAATAGCACTATCGACTCTACACCTGGTCCTAATTTTTCTGCTGAGCCCACAGTCCTTGCTTAACTAGAACCAAATATACGTCCATTACTTAGTTTTAATGGCTAGTTTTCCCACCAACAACAGGATATGACCAAATACAAACTAAATGTTGCAACCTGCTGTCTGTCAGCTTCCTCCAATCATGTTTAATAGATCATCTCACTAGCCATAATGAACTATAAAATAACCACATGAAACCCACATTATCTCTTGGATAATTGAAAAATGGCAAAAGGAAAACCCCAGGGAATTCGCCGCTTCTTGTGGCTGCTGTCTCAGCAGCTGTTGCTGTTGCTGCTTTGCTATGTCATTAACTTGGTATAAAGTAGATCAACTAACGGTTTGCATTTGGCCCCCGTCAAGTGTTGGCCACATTATAAAACAATTTCCCACTAAACACAGAAAACCCACCCAATTTGCCTGCGGCCTAACCACAAGGCTAAACTGAAATTTCCAATTACATGAACCATTTTTGTGTTTCGGCTCTAGGCTAATTACTGGTGGCCACTGCTCACAACTCCCCGGAGTTGCCTGGCCCCATCGAAAGTGAGACTCTCCGAGGCGATAATTATTTTCACAAAACTGGACCAAAAACGTTTTATGGGAAAAAAGTGAAAACGAAGCCATTGTTGTTGGCGGCGTGGCATGTGGCATGTGTGTGGTGTTGTTGTTCGGCTTCCGTGTTTGCTGGCCGCTGTGGGTGGCACGCCCCTTATTTAGTTGCCATCAATGTTGCAAATTTACATAATTATTGTGATTTGAATTTTGTATTTTCCGGGACATGTGCAATTTGTGAATTGGTTAAACTTGTGGTTCCGATTCCGTCCGCATTTGTTTGCCGTCAATTATAATGCCATTTGGCATTCATTCAGTTTTTTTTAAGGAAATTTGCATATTTTTTACTCGGTTTTTATTTGGGTGTGGATAGTCGGTAGCTCCGCTCGAGTTGCGAATGATTTATGCTGCTTTTTGATTGATGTCTGAAGGAGTCCGGTTATTGTACGTTGTCGAGAGGCAATTAAATTCATAAATTTGAAAATTTATTTTGATAGACATTAATTGGCCTGGTCGTAGAAAGATGCAATTAGTCGGTGAACCTTGTGTTGATACACATGTAAATTTTTTTGGAAGGATCTTCGGTTCCGCAATTGATTTATGATGCATGTATTTGTGTTTGTGTGGGGCCTGGAGCCACAATGGTTATAAAAAAAAGAAAACCAGAATAACAACAACAATAAAACATCAAATTGCCAACAGCTGGCTGCCATATAATCGATCAAGAAATTTCCAAGGGGTCGGGGGGAAGAAAGAAATGTAAACACTGTGGGGAAGGGGAGTCAGCAACATGTTGCTGCCGCTGCTGCTGCTGCGGCATCTCAGTCCAAAAGCGAGCGGAAAGTCACAAATTTCTTGACATTTGCCAAATGTCAAATTGCGACTTTTGTGCCATTGTTATTTGGTTATTGTTTGATTCATTTGAATTTGAATGTGTCTGCGGCAGCAGCAGCAACAACAACAACAACAACACCTTAAACCCAGCCCACGCAACATTATTCATGTTGCTGCCACATGTTGGCACTGGCCTCAAGAACAAGAAGTGAAAATATGCAAAAGTGAAGGCTTTGCTAAATTTAGCATCTAATGCGATTTGTAATAGCCGCGCTAAATTGTGGACGTCCAAGTTGTTGCTGTTGCTGCCGTACCAGGAAATGTTTGTGCGCTCTGTGTACGCCAGCAACCGACCACCAGCAACAATGAAAGTAATAATATTGTCGCTGCAGCGGGTGATGTTGATGCCAAATGGCTGTGGGTTGTGCAGAGCAGGAGGGGGAGACTGGTGCATGTTGCTGCTCGTTTTCCATATGACTTGGAAGTTTTCATGTTGCTCATGTTGCTTGTCCAATGCTGCGGGTTGTCAACGCGTTATTTTTTTTTTTTTTTGCGCTATGTTGTGTCGCGCCATTGGAGAGTTTTTTGTTGTTGGTTTTTTTCTGCTCCATGTGAGAGTCTTTTGGTGTGGTTGTTGTCGCCATGGTTTAGCATTCATTGAATGGTGTTGTTTTTTTTTATACCCTGTTCCCATTGAAAATGGGAAAAGGGGGATCATGAAGTTGTGCGAATGTATGTAACAGGGAGAAGGAAAATTTTCCGACCCCATAAAGTATATATATTCTTGATCAGCATGAACAGCCGAGTCGATATAGCCATGTCCGTCTGTCCGTCTGTCCGTCTGTCCGTCTGTCCGACTGTCCGTCTGTCCGTCTGTCCGTCTGTCCGTCTTTCCGTCCGTCCGTCCGTCCGTCTGTCTGTCTGTATGAACGCGTCGATCTCAGAGACTATAAGAGATAGAGCCACAAATTTTTGCACGAAGGTAGATTTATGCTGTACGCAGATCAAGTTTGTTTCAGATTTGAATAATTCCACCCCGTCCCCCTTTTATCCTCAAAAAACCTAGACCTCCTCTATAAATCCAAGACCTAAAAAGCCGTCAGATCCACAATTTTCAAGTTAGAGTCTCGTGGTTTAGTATACATCAAGCTAGGCTCAATATCTATCTATTCTGAAAAGTACAATCAAATCGGACCAAAAACACCGGAGTTATAAGCGAAACAGTTGAGCTGATAAAAGCAGCAGTTGTCGATCAGGACTAGAAAAGTATTGCCTACATTTAGGATGACATCTTCAAAAATTCAAAAACAAATAAATGAACAGGGTATTTTGTGGTCGGGAAACTCGACTGCAGCGCCCTTACTTGTTTTTTTTTTGTTGCAACGAATTGAGTAATTGTTGCTGGAATTTATTTGCATTTTTAAGCTAGTTGGGTCTTACCTCAGGATTTTATGTGGAAACAATTTAAACAAATTTAAAATGGAAAAATTGCCACAGAGTACGTAGATCCACTCAAAAAGAAAGCAGGTTGTCTGAACAGCTTTTTCAAGGGCTTAACAGTTGGAGTGCGAAAAGTGAGTTCCGGACTACGAGGCAATTGTGAATTTGATTTTTATTACCGAACAAATAACCGCGCTAAAATGTTCAATTTCGGAACTGGATTTTCAACCCAAACAAGGCTCCGAAGGGCCGGACAGTTCCTTGTTTTTTTTTAAAGCGGGAAGGTGTAACAGGATAAGGTGAGGCAAAACGGTTATGGAACTATATTTGGGGTTCAACTAACCCTCTAATGACTTGTTTGCCATTATAAAGACCAGATAAAAGAGAAGAAGATCGTCTCCTGGCATATGACAGTTTAAAATTATGTCCATGAATCTATAAGCGATTTAGTTGCGCATCACACAGACCAAAAATGATTGATGCAATTGAATTTGTTTAACTAATATTTGTTGGAAAACATTATTCGGAGAATGTTAATCTTGGTCCAGAAATTGTGAAGCATATCCCTTTAATACGAATCCCCTAAACCACTTACAACCAGACCAACCACCAGCCAAGTACTTGCCTAACGAATTCGACATGAGAATGGCCGCTAAAAGTATCGATCGGTAAGACGTTGCATTATCATACGTTTGGTTAGTGTTGGATGCACACTGAAGTCCAAGTGTTGAGCTAGCGCTGTAATGCTTTACCTGTCGTTAACAACTGACTAACTCTTAGTGATGCATCAGGTCGTTAGGCCTAGTGGTGGTCTTGACCCCAGCAGATCTTCTAAAAAGAAAATCGCATAATATAAAATAGTAAGAAATTCCAAAAAAAAAAAAAAAAAAACAGTAGAAAATGAGAAATCTGTAACCAGTATTTCTCAGCCATCGAGTTAAATCTGTCAAGACATTGATTATAACATTTAAGATTCCTCTTGTCGCTATCCGAATTTCGATTTACTTCAATTTAAATGTGTAAAAAAGCAAAATGCGCCATAACTTCAAATATTGGGGATGTTAGAAAGCAACCCAATTTGAGGAAATGCTATACTCGGCCTGCTTTACAGCGTACGGTGGGCCATTTCGAAAGTATCGATGTAACACAAGATAACAAGAAGTAATATCTCAGAATATTGGAAATTTTCTAACTAAAACGTTATATTGATATGATTTTGAAAACCGTATAAAAAAAAGCCACATACACATGCTGCTGAACTGCTGCTGCCTTGTTTGGCTGTTGCTTAAATACGGCCTTTGTTACAGTAAACAGAAATTTCAGTAAATTTTTAACTTGATTTTAATCTGAAGACATTTGTTTAATAAATGATCGCTGATAAAAAGTTTCAAATCCCATCTTTATCCATGTCTATTCTTTCCCACATCAATCCTGACCACAATTAAAAAAGCAATCATCATTGTTTTATAGATATTTCCACCAACTGTGGAATTCTTTGCAATTAAGTCTACTTCAAAACTTGCTTACTCTGAAGTAAAAGCTTTCAAGAATGATGAATATCAATAGGTGGGCTGACTTTTGAAATTACAAAATGACCCAGAGCTTTGGTTAGTTTGCCAAGAAACTAATTTAGACATGCGTTTAGAATTGAAATCATTCAATGATTTCATATTTATATGTGCTATAGGTTTGATGGTATCGATTTCTGATGATATGATATGCAGATATGCCCTAGATGTGGCTACATTTACAATACATCCAATTCTTTTCTCATATCTTTTGACATCAAATTCTAAATCTAATAAAAAAACACAGTTATCTAGGTGCTTATTTGTAGTGCTACAACCGACCGCGAGTGTGTTTACTAAAAATAAACTTGCAAGTGCCACTCACGTTTTTTTTTTATATTGCATGATAATTGCAGCGACACAAACAAACATATGTTAATGACGCCTGATCGTTGTCGTTGTCGTCGTCGCCCACCCCTTTTTATATCGATGACGTGAAAGCGTTTAATGATAATTAATTGCCGACGTGTGAGAAATTCATAATTTCAAAACAGACAAACAACAAACAAACGAAAAACAGTAGCAAACCCCAAAACAATAACACAACACTTTTCCCACACGCACAACGCGCAACAAACAAAAACACTTACAAATTCCCAAGAAGAAATGAGCTATGACCTGGTCGTCTCTGGTTGAGTTGTGACAAAGCGAAGAATTGCGTGTCAGATTTTTGGTAAAAGATTAAGAAAACTTCCCCTTAAATTAGGTGCTAAGCGTGTACTATGCTTGTCACTCCACCCAAGCAGCCAAGCAGTTCCCTTGAAGTGCGTTTTGAGATAAACTTGAACTCAGTTGTTTTCCTAGTAAATGGCAACAACACGGCGCACCGAAGGAGGGGGCGTGGGGCACGCACGCACGCATTTTGATCAAGTCTAAGGCGTTGCATTTTGCATAATAAGACCATAAATTGAATGAAATGGAGCTGTGGGCTGGAAAGTGTGTGACAGAAGAAACGATTTAAGCCGCTAGCTAATCAGTCAGTTAAGCTGAAAGATCTAGGAGGGTTCTGTACTGGGTACCGTTTGTCAACGGCTTTTCCATTCAATTTGTTTAAGATTTAGGTTTAGATGCTTGAATTCAAATGCGGGTGTTTTTATGTTAATTTAATAGAAAGTTAGAAACAAGTTAAGATGATGTAAACAAGATTGGAAGATGTTGAAAAGGTAATTGAAACATAAGAGTGGGGGTGGGTTTTCCCCATTCATCACTCAATTTTCCAGCACTTACCTTTGCAAAAGGGAAGTGTAACAATCTGTTTATTTAACTTCTTGAGTTGCCCCATTTGTACTAGTTTTTGTTTTGATGTCTTGTTTACTTCAAACAAAATTTAACACAGGGCGCCGCCGCTGCCATAAATCATCTGGACAATTACCACGACTGAAATGACCTTCAATTGGCCTCGTTAGAATGGAATTTTCTTTACAAAATTAGAAACATGAACAAGAAACAACAAATTACGCAAATCCACTAAATTTTTGTTTAGCTGAGGGCTATTAAAACCATTTGCACTCCATGAAAGAACTGCTCTGCTGGGTTAATTGTATGAAAACAGAAAATTTATAGAGTGCCAAAAGCAAAAATGTAAAAATGTGTAAGGCTTCAAGGTCAAATGAGGTTAACAGCTAAGTAAAATATAAAAAAAAATTTTCCTCCTCCCACAACATGTTGTGTTTGGTTTTCTCGCCATTTGGATTATCTGTCATCTGTCTGGCTCAACTGTGTTGTGTTGTGAGTTTGTCTGGCACTTTGGCCGCCTGTCCACCCCCACCCGCTTCGTGTGGTTAGACAATTCAAAGCAATTATAAATATTTTGTATGAAAGAGAGGAAGCCCAAGTGAGTAGTGGTTAATGTTACGTGATATGCAACAAGAGCAGGAAAAAGCAGTGACCAAATGTCGATCCAAATTAAAATTTAAATTCATTTTAAACCTCTCCTCTCCTCTCCTCTCTCTTACAACAGAACGGTCTGGATGACGACGATGATGATACCGAAGACGATTCATATGGCTATGAGAATGAGGGCGATGCAGCCACCGAGGATGATCTGAATGAGGTTCAGTCTGATTTAGATTTGGATAACAATTCGTTGGAGTTGTTGCAACATTGTCACGTTGTGGCCACAGAAATTGTGCTGCAGAGTCATCTTCAATCGGAACAGGAGGATCAGCCAGGCGATTGTATTAAAACCCAAAAGGTAAACTAATTTGCATATACATACGTATGTGCGAGTGTGCTGTATGTGTAAGCATGTATGCCAAATTTGTTTGGTCGTTGTCTGTTGTTGTAGAGCCTTCTGTGCATGCCTTCTTACAGTATTGTCAACTTTTGAGCCTTAAACCGTTAATCCTAGCCCCCAAAAATGGTACTAACAAATGATCTTTGGCCGAAAAAAACCCTGTCCCTCCCACCACCACCACCCCCCCTAAACAAACCGAGTTGGCAACACTGCCTAAGCAAGCGCATGTGTGTGTTGTTCATGTACGTCCCCCCAATCCTGCTGCATTTGCCTAACATTTATCTCCATGTGTAGCCCGGCGACGAGGCCGACGAAGAATTGGAGGAGGAGGAAGACGACGACGGCGGCCGCGACGTAGTAGATTTTGTCATTGCCAAACGCTCTTGGCGCCAATCGCTGTCCAAGAACATCGTCACAGCCCCAGCTACCTTAACCGATTTCGAGGCAGATTCCGAGAGCAGTGATCTGGAGCAGATCCAGCAATTGCGAAGAAACAATCATCCCCGTAAATCCGCTCTACTCAACTCAATCATAACCAGTGCCAATGGTCTTGTAGACTTCAACATGTCACAGGCCAATAGTTCCCTACCTGCCACCACCACCACCACCGCCAACACCAGCAACCAACTACATTCCTCCATGCTGCAGATGCGCAACAAAATGCTACCCTCACATCCCATCAACACTTCCTCCAAATCCAAGAGCATTGCCGTGGCGGTCATTACACCCAATTCACATGGCAATACCACAAACTCCAATCACAATCATGAGTTGACCAAATCTCCTTCCGTGCTGAGAAAGTCTACACATCATCGTCATAATGATACGTCCAAATTTAATCGCTCCAATCGAAAATCCAAAAATTGCGCCATTTTCTATTTTAAACATTTGGATACGGATAATGAGACCACAAGTGGTGCGGGCACGGATAATGCCGGAGATGTGGACGTGCAATTGGAGGAAGTTGTCAAGCAGCAGCTGCAGCAGTCCAGCGAAGTAAGTACTGCCCAGCTGGTGACGGTCAATGTGTTCATCTTCATCAACAAAAAGTCAAAGAAGCGGAAATTTAAATCAAATCAAATTTTTTTGGCTGGTCAATGCTCCCTTCTAAGCATGATACTACTTTTGCTTGGTTGTTTGTTGTCTCTCTAACTTGTTGTATTCAATCAATTTTCGCATGTCTAACATATTTGTTAATTAACTATTGTAGTCTCTTCATTACTATCTAACCAAACCATCAAAACGATCATTAATCATAAATATTGAGACTTTCAAAAGATTATGTTTTGGTGTGGGATCTCTGCTTTGGAGGTCATTATCTGTGGATCTATGTGTGTGTGTCAGAGCTAAGCAAATGTAAATTTATATATTTTAATACAAAAGTAGGCTTGAAATGGAAATATTAACAAATGACTCATTGAAGTTTTAGCTTCCATAATTTAAACTAACCATAATTCATCGAAAAATCATATCTAAAAAATAATATCAGAAATATTAACCAATTCTGGAAACCTTAAAAAATCTGCAGGAGGTTTGAACTGATCGTGAAGTCTGGGGTACGGTTTTCAAAACCGGTTCCTTTGCTTGTCGAGCTTAAGGTTTTGGAGAATTTGAACTTATTAACTTTATTGCAGCTTTATTTATGGTTGATATACCAAGCTATTCCATAGGCCATAGACCAATTTTATTAGTGTTATACTTTACAAAGTCTCTTCCATGCCTTCCATACCTTTAAATATGGTAGTTATCCTCCTCTTAAGATTCCAAACATGACTCTTACATTATTTCCCTTTTAAATCTCATAATATATCGACTACAGATAGGAATTTAAACCCTCATCTTGACTAAACAAAGCACAGAAAAATTTATTAGTTCCTGTAAAAGTGACTTAAGTAATCTTCTTAAACCGAGCTCTTTACCCAACATAACGTGTCCGGTTGGGATACTGGTTAGTAAAGTCGTAAGTTCAATATATTTGTTTCATTATACGACTCAAAGTTTCTTAAGAACCGGTTCGGCTTGGGCCTTGATTTCAACAACTCCGAACCGAATCCCTCAAAGTCGGGTCAACAAAAACTTGAAATACTCTAAAACTAGATCCAAATAGTCATTGTTCATAGTTATAACCATTTCTCCTAGAGTAGAAGAAAGCATTTCCAATATCATGAAGTAGCATAAGCAAACTACTTGATATAGCCTTGTTGATCTGTTCTTCGACTAGATGTTAGACTCTAAAAGAGCAATCTAATTTTAAATGTAGAGTTCCTTATGTAAGCTCCTATAGTAAATGGCTGCTTGTAACCAGAAGTACTTCCTGACCAACCCACCCAGCAATGCATTTCAGTGCTTACCAGGGAGAGGAAGGACTGGAGTAGGTTCCAAAAACTGTACAACTGTAGACTCTGTTAGGGACGGTGCTTTATCAAAAGGGTTAAGTAGGCCACGTAAGTAGTGTAGGTGGCTGTCGACATCTCCCTTACTAGAGAGTAGTTTTGTCCACTGTATTACGGACGCTGCTTTACCAAAAAGATACTCCTATTGGTACCCAAACGTAGGTACTTACTGCAGTACTTACTAGTAGGTAGCGATTACAAACAGTAAGTAGTCAATGGAAGTAGTTTAGGAAGCTTATGCCACCTCCCGTACTGCAGGCCTTCTATTGTCTGCTCTTAGATCAAATATGTTTCTAATTTGATCAAATATTAAACTCATATTTATATTCCAAAAAGGTCTCTTGTACCCCATACGATGCTATGGACCCAAAATTTTAGAAGAATAACCTGACTTTAGAAAGAGTTCCAACCTTTCTGTAGAATTTCAGATGCTTTAAGTCGTAATTTTTACCTAGGGCTTGTACCCTTTCAATCGAGGACCTTAAGCTATACTAAATTGCAGTTAAGATCGAATAGGCAGCTAAATGTTCTCTGTGAAATTAGAAGAATTTGGTGTACCAAATGACATAACTCTGGTAAACAATGGGTGGCACTTTAATAACAAAATAGTTTCCAGCATTACACAGCCGTCACCTGCACAGCTACTGACGACTGCTGTCTGGTATGAAGTCATAACAAAGCTTGTTAAACTGAACCATTTGGTTTTACAATTCCTGTTCTATAATTTAAAATGGAAAGGAAGAAAACTATATTTAAATTTCAACGAATTTTTAAATATTTCCGTTGCTATGTCAAAAATTTCGAACTTCGAATGATGAAGTGCAAGCTAGCACCACACATTTTTCTACAGTGCAAGCCCTCTTCTGCGCCCACAAGTTTCCCTTGACATGTACACACCGTCACTTGGTTAACCCATAAGGTCGACAATATAATATAAATAGCAAACAAAGAAAATGCCCAACAACCGAGGCGTCAACTCCTTCAACTAAAGTTGGTCAGGTCTGTCTGTCTCTCAATCAATTCGTCGGCATTTTGCAGACAGAGAGCTTCAGCGATTTACTTTTTTTTTTGCCACTCATGGCTGTTCGGCTGGGTTGTTGTTGGGATGTGGCCAGACTACAAGCTACAATTTGCCATTTTGCGCAAGTAACGCTAATTAAACTTCATTTTCTTCAACTTCATCTTCATCTCCATCTCTGGGGTGTTTCTTCGTCTCTATATATATATATTTTTTTTTTTTGGTTGGTTTCTATGCTGTTTGGTTCACTGATTTTGATGTTCCCACTTCCCCGCACCCTTTTAGATACTCAAATCGGCTGATGCCTCAACAGATGACGACGACGAGGGTTGGCTCTATACGGCAACTGCAACCACAACTACAACAACAACAACTGTGGATGGTCTCCAGTCGACGGCCATTTCATCCACAACATCGGGAGTAAAACCTTCAACCAGCGACGATTCTGATAAGGAGAACAAGGAGACTGTTTTGGTCACCACCAGCACCATAGCAACACTGACCACTAGCAGCAACTACGACAGCAGCAGTGCCTGCTCCTCATCCAATTCAAACGGCATACAGACCGAAACTTCGGCCACATCGAGAGTCACTCAAATGCAGCGAAACGTTGTTGTTGTCGACATGGACATGCAGATGCAGTGCCAAATCAATGGCAATGCCAGCAACAGCTCGAGCAGCGATGGCAGACACATCATTAGCAACAATTGCTACAAACAGCAACAGCAACGGCAACAATTGCCAGGCGACAACAACAATCAGTCGGATTCGAGCAATAACAACAACAATAACAGCAACGGCCAGCAGAAAGTGGGCGTGGATTTGGAGAACATTGATGAGGCAACTGTTGATATGGCAAATGGGAATGCACCACAGCAACAACTGCAACAGGCGGCACATCAGGTGAGTGCAAAAGTAATTTTCGTTGTGTTGGGTTCAAAAGTTTAGGTAAATAATCAAAGGTGAAATAAAAGGGGGAAATGTTACGACAATTTGATGGGTAGGAAATCAATGGGGGGGAAACGACAATTGGGAAACTAAGACATCAACAATTAGACTGTGTCTTAGCTTACCCTTTAGGTGGTAACTCAGATTCGTGTAGCAGTAAAGCAAAACTAAACAATGCAAAACGAATAACAAAGGAACCAAAGGTCTACCAATCTACGGTTTAACACTGACTATCATTAGCTGTTAATCGGAAAGAACTATATTTATTGCATTATTTTAAATGCTTTTTAATTCCAGAATACGAAAAACGTGTTATTCATTCTTATGAGAAGCAAAAAAAAGGGTAGCAATCGAACGATCAACTGTCTAAAGATTCATCCCACATGATACGGAAATCTGAAAGAGATATTGAAAGTGATGAAATTCAAAATTCATCTGAAATTAGGAATTTTTGCAAGAATAGATCATGTTTTCCACATTTAACTCACTCACGAGCGCACCTCTGGTTTATATAATCTAGCGGCGATTCTAATAACCAGAAACTGAGCGATTTGTTGATGTAGCTTTTGTATGTATTTGTCTGTTTGTGACTCACACTGTCATTAGCGAAGTCGCTTAAAAGAAGAAGTGGACGTATGCTTACCTCTTACTCTTGTGCGGGGTGTGCCTGTACAATTTATGGTACAGTAGGTGGAGTAAGTGACCACTGCACAATGGGACAGAATGGAAAACAGAAATCGGGCAATATTTTTCCGATCTGCGGACTTATAGATTGAGCTCATAATCAAATGGGGTATCGATCTATGGGTTTTTGGGTGCTCCGATCTTATTTCTGTCCCTACTTTTCCAATAGTAGGGCAGGGGTTCGACTTATTGAAGGGGGAGATGGTAAAAATCTGTCGTTTGATAGGTTTTTGAGTGCTCCAATCTCATTCCTGGCCATATTTTTCTGATCAGGAAATCGATGAGCGACTCACAGAAGAGAAGTTCGAGTTTTTTCGTATTAGTTCTTACAAAAATTTCATATGGGGTAGTCCTTAAAATAGTCCGACTTAAACAGTTTCAAAGCTGTGCATTTCCGGGGCTTTTTTGCCACTGTTTAAGCCACTTAATGCTGGATTACAAACTCGAGTTCGGCCGGTCAGTTTTCCATTCTGTTCCAGTGTGCACTGTGTCAAAAGGCCTGAGCTTGATCCCGCCTGGCGAAGTTCTAATAAAAAGATTTTTACTTAAACTTGTACACAACCGGTCACCTTTACCAGCTATTATCAGTAACGAAGAGCATATTATTAACCCTGGAAAGACATTCTTCGTCGATTCGACAATCACAAAGCATGTGAACCAGGCAGGGAATGCCTTGATTTCGCTCTCAAAAGCCATACCAAACTATTCGATTTGTCTTAAGTTGAATCTATAGATGGCTTAATAAGGAGAGATCAGTTATGTCTTCTATCCTGAAGCCATTCTGATAGTATTGAACTGTGGCTGACCCTGAGTCTGAAAGAAAGGAAGACAATATCGGGAGGGGGGGAGTAGACCGACAACTACTCGGTTTAGTTCACTTCCTTATTCCCCCAAATTGACCATCAACTAAAGTCTTTACAGAAATAAGCAAAGCTCTTTATCTCAGAGTTGCGAAATTATTCGCATGATAAAAGTGAACATAATAATGAAGCTATAAGCAAACAAATAAAAATCGGGAGAGAGCAAATAAGAATAAAAACCACATAAACCTCCAGCTCTAAAGTTGGTCCTCTCAAGGAAGAAAAAAATAGTTTCATAACCGCAAATTTGAATACGATTATAAAACTAAGCTCACTTCATTAGACTTCACAAACCCAAAAGTGGACTGCAAACCTTCTTCAACCTTACATCCACACACACACACTCGCCACTGATGTAAGAGAATCACGCTAGTAGTTGGCCAGCCTTGCCATTTATAGACCACAATCGTTGAATACAAATCGCAAGTCCCAGTCTAGAGTCAATCCACAAGTATTGCACAAGCTGTTCCCACAGTTGCCTCAAGTTGTTGTCTCTCGGCAGGTCTCGACGACGACCGACAACCATGTTGTCTGTGACTTGTGTCAATAAAGTTTGGTTTTGTTTGCCTGCCGCAGGTTGGCGGGGAAGGAGGAGGGCCAGCCTTTTCAATAAATGGCTACCGCCTTCTCCCGAAAACCAGGCTCAATGATTAAGCAGTTGGGATAATGAAAGCGAATCATGCACCGACTCTGCCATTCAAAATGAGACCAACTACTACCGACTGCCAGTCAGAGCATGTCAAAAACCTAAAAATAAAATGGGAAAGTACGAAATTAACTTAAAAACGTGTGATTTATTTCGGTAGAAGGGGACAGCAGATGGCTAGATTAATAGAGGAAATTTGGCAGCTGTCAATCTTATTTGTTCATTTCCCTGTTTGCAGGCCACAAGCTTCTACACCCGTGCCGATATATGCAACATAAGCGTTTGGCCCAATGAAACCACAACGTCACCCAACGGTGCTCGCCTGCCACCAAGATCACCAGCCAAGTCGACCAAGTCGCAGGCAAGCAGCAGCAATGCCACCATGTCAAACTGCATATCACCAGTCAAGGTAAGTCCAAGGAAGAGAAGCTTTCACCCCCGTTTGCAAAATCCCACGCTATCAGCCAAAATTTGATAAATTACTGCACCTGAAGTGAACTCCCTTTCAACGCTGAGGCACCGTATTTGTTTCTCTGCTGCTGTTTTTTTTTTTGCACTACTTTATCATTTTATGGGACAGCAGTTTTTTTTTTTTTTTGAAGGGGTTGCGTGTTTGTCCACAGTCTGCGGCGGCTTCACTACTCCCCTTTTTGTATGGTTTCAGTTTCAGCTGGAAATTCATACGAACGAACGATGATCGATCGCGAAGCCAACATATCAACAGCAATGTAGGTGGTCCATCTAGTTTGATACGCCTCGAATTTCTCTAATCGGTTTTGTGTTAATTTGCTGGTAAAACATGCAACTGAACACGAACCAGATAAACAAGTTGAACCATTTTTGCAGAGCGTGAGAGAGAGAGAGAGAGAGAGAGAAAGGGGATAATGTGATTGAAGAAAAGAACTTTTCCAAAAGTTGCAAAAGAAAGCCGCACAATCGAAAGGAAGTGTACACAAAGTGAGAGCCATTTATCATGATTAGAAACGAGTTCTCCGCGAGTTTTTTCATATCCTTTGGTTCATGAAGTGAAACTTTTTGATTGTGTGCGTAAGTCAAGTGTGCAAGGCAACTAAAATAATTGCCAAACTCATAGTTTTCATTCTTATACGAATCGGTCTGTGCAATCGACTTGCCTTTCAATCAAAATGGTTCTACCTTAAATCCAACCGAACCTGTTTATGCACAACAAAAATATCATAATAAATGCCCTTCAAAGTATGCTGTGCTTTTGAACATAAATGCATTATGATTCATTCTGAAAACCTTCAACTACCCAGCAAACATTTTGTGATCGCGGAAGATAAGAATGCGATTCGCCTAGTAGGTATCGCTTTACTCTAGCGATATTACATTATTATCGCATTGTCATCTCCCTACGGGAAGAAATATGACACTATGCGATAACTTCAGGGCGATAAGAAAGCGACACTTCTGGGAGATAAGAAAGCAATGCTTCTGGGAGATAGGAAAATAGATCTTATGAGCGATAGGAAAGCGCTTCATCCTGGGGATAGGAAAAAGTCTCTTCTGAGGGATAAGAATGCGTTTATTTCTGGAGATAGGCCATACAAATAAAAGGTGTTTCGAATTCTGTTATCTAACAGTACAAAGTATTTTATTTTTGTAATATTGTAAAAAGTCGTCCAACTCACTTCAAGAAAAATCGCATTCGTGTCGTCTTAGGGAGTGTTAAGCGATGTATCGCCAATTCTCAGATGCCATTATGAACAAGAAAGAAAGTCGGTCAAGCCCGACTATAACATACTCTGTAAAAAGAAAATTTGTCTTTTGATCATAACTCGAAAACCGTTCATCCGATCTTCTTCATTCCTTTGGCGTATCGATAAGTTATCCTAATAACTAAATATGTCCAGAAGGAACAAGCCATCTATCTTCAAAACTGTGGGAGATAAGACGTTTTTTCTAAATTGCGGGGGCGGGAGGGGGCGTGGCCAAAATTGAAAATAAACTTGATCTGCCTGCAGACATAAGAATCATATGTCCCATACATGTCAAACCTCTATCTCTTACTATCTCTGAGATCTGTGCGTTCATACGGACAGACGGACATGGCTATATCGACTCGGCTGTTGATGCTGATCAAGAATATATATACTTTATGGGGTCGGAGATGCTTCCTTCTGGATGTTACATACATTTGCACAAACTTATAATACTCTGTGTACCTACGGTACAGAGTATAAAAAGAGAGACCAATAATAAGTATCTGTGTTCAGTATGTAATTACGTCAAGTACAAGTTTAGTATTCGGAATGTCTTACCAAGTGGGACATTTCCTGCCAATAAGAGGGTAGCATTTGCGTAGACAAGAACCGCAGCGCACCTCTACAATGGGTAGCGATGGCTTAGGGTGGCTTAGGTCACATGGCATGGACCCGTAAATGTATGTATGCAACAGTCCACCTAGCATGTTCTCTTCCTTTACCGCTGACTCTATTCGTCCACGCTACATCACAAAAAAAGTGAGTACATGTTACTCGATAGTCGATGCTCAGTACTTCACACTAAGTACTCGATACTTAGTATTTGATAGTCAGTACTTTATACTAATAACTCGATATTGAGTTCTTCATACTCTAAACTAAGAACTGGTTACACACTACTCGATATTCGATACTAAATACCATACACTTAGTGCTCCAAACAAAGTATACAATACTTAGTAATCAATACTCAGTTCTCGTTCGTCACTATTTGATATGCGGTGCGAAGATACTCGGTACTAAGTACACAATACTATGCAGTTGATACTCATTACTCGATACTCAATCCCACGACCATTAATTGAACACATAACATATATCGATACTCGATACACAGTATTTTCGATACTAAATACTGGACACTGAGTAGTCCAAACAAAGTATTCGATACTAAGTACTGATAACTTAGTTCTCGTTACTCACTATGGATTCCGCGGGCTAAATTCTATATTGTGCCCAATTTTCACACCAATCGGAAGAACGGTTACCAAGATATAACGAAAATTAATAACATTAAAAGTCTTCTAAATACTTTTAAAGGTCTGGAAGAATTAACTGACAACTTGATTTAAACACTTCAAGTAACAACGCTTTCAACGCCCATGAATGAGTTTCTGTTAGTTAGTTCAGTGCTGTAGGCTCCTTGAAAGTTTCTCAATAGGGGTCGAAACAGGAACTGTTCCTTTTTTTTCTGTCTTTAATGTGAGCTGTGCTTGGTGAAAATTTGTGTTGAGGATTATTGGTAGTCAATTAATATTTGGTAGTTCCTTGTTATAAACCTTGGGAAGCTGCCCAGCGACCATTGAAATTGGCTTACTTCTGGTTAGTTCTTATAATCGACTCGCAGACCTTTGCTTCAATTTTAACTGACATTCACATTTCCCCCACCAGCTGGGCATTCACATGAGCAGATCAACAGTATTCAATGTCTGTCTTTGACTAACGTGTTTGGCACTCCAACACTCTCACTTTCGTTGGCCAACGGCGGCCAGTCAACATCGTCGTGTATTGCATTTGCATTTGTCGCCGCAGAAACGCACGCAATTTTCACCGCATTCACCTGAGGGCAGTCTGCAGTACCAGTCCAAAAGCTCCATCATCTCCTTCAGTTCCGTTAGTGCTACGCATGTCCCGTGTGTGCACTGCACAGACACACACACACAGCTTGATTTATTGAGAGTGAAATTTGTGCAGCTTTGATTAATTTTTTGACAAAATGTTCGCCATACGCATATATCAAGTTCACTGATCGAGCGAGATAAAAAAAAAGATCGACGCATGTTGATGACGTTTTCAGTCCGAACTTCTGCTTATCTTATCAAAATTATAAATAAAGTTTTCAAAAAGAAACCAAAGATGATGAGCGCGACTAGTTTAAGTTGCTTTAAAAGATTTCAAATCGATTTTTTGCACTTTTTATCTTATCTAGCTGTCGCGCCCTTCTCTATCTATGGGGTGGCACTCGCTCTCTGTTGAAGCCATTATCAAAAGTCTCGGTATATTTGAATTCGTTTGCAACGCCAGAGCAGTTTACCTTTCAGTTTGATTCGCAACGTTGCCGCCAACGGACACAGATCGCAGCTTGCCACAATAGAAAGCCAAAATCTCAGTGCTTGTCCAACTGTGAGCATTTGTGTGTGCCCTCAATTTCCATTTTTTTTTCTGTTTGCGATTAGATTTGCCATTTTTTGTTGTGTTTAGTCTGTTTGTTTTATACGTGCGTGCCGGCATAAAAACTACAACAGCGATTGTCAAGGCCCAGAGTTGGAGTTGGTTTCCAGTTTGTTTTTTATTTATTTTTTAGCTTAATTGGTCAGAAAAAACCAAACTGCAGCTAAACTCATATAATTGCCTTTAATTATCGCAAACGCCCAATCTCTTTTGGCTGGACAACTGCAAAACGTCGTCGTTTTCACCACAGTTGCCACATTAGAAAATCGTTTCCGTTTTGTGTGCGGGGCACAACACAGAAAAAATAAAGAAAGAAATGTAAACTTAGCCGGCTTAACCATCAAAGTGACTGTCCAACTGTAAATGTGTTTACTGGATTATAGCTGTTGCTCTCACAGGAAACGGTTAATTAAGCTAGACCCAAAGATTAACATTTAGTTTTATTAGAGAATAAACATACAGACCTTCAAAATGTTCAACCAAAGCGAAACGCTTTTGTCGTCTAAAAAAACTTGTGTTTGTGCAATTATCAATGCTTCATTGACTTTGGGAAACAACAGAAACTTCTAATTTGGTAAGCAGACGGAATTGATTAGGTCAAATTATCAATAGAAACCCCACCATGTAAGGAATTGCTGGCCTAACCCATTCAAAACCCAACTTATCTTGCTTTCCCACCCTCCCAGTATAATAATGTCACTCAAAGTCGGTTTCCCAACTGAATGTAGTCATATGTTTGCCAAAAAATAACAATAAAGAAATAACACCAACTTGATGGATGTCTTAGAAAGTAGGTAGGAGCAGCAGCAGCAGCAGGAGGAGGGAGGGCAAATAATAAATGAAAAATAAACACAGATAACAAAGAATAAATATAGTCGAGGCCCGACCGAGTGAGTGTAGTATTTGCGAATTTAAATCCCCACTCTATCATAATGTCGTTGTAGAAATGCAACAAAAATGGTTGACAAACCCCCTTCAATCACTGAAACCACTGATAATGGATAATAGAGAGTCGATTAGTAAAGAGGGTAAACCAGGACACTTGAAAAACAAAACTTTAAAGTGTTTCTAGTCATGTTTCATTCAAAATTTAAGTATTTTTGGTCAATATTCCTATGCCATGTTTCAGAGAAACTTCCAATATACTATTATAATATACAATTGCTCTTCGAAGAACATATAAACATATTCGACATACAAAGTAATAGCTTCAACTAAAGCTTGTTTAAGGTTTTCCTAAAAGCTAGACACACAAATATCCAAACAAAGTAGGCTGCTTTGGCAGCTGCAAGAACCTACCGGCTCTTCCCGGTGCTTTCTTCAGTAGATTCAACCCCATGAGCCCAGGTCTAAAACACTCTTAAATTAGATTGAATAGGATGAGAATACTTATTAGATCTTTTCTTTTGCTGAATTCATTGCCCAGCAATGAATCGAAAGAGGAAGAAATCAAGTATATCAACCATTACTAGGTTTTGTTTGGGAAACAGCGGAATTGTCTAAGTGAATTGTTTAAGTTTGAGTAGATTCAGTTCCTCAAAAAGAGGCGATCTAAGCTAGTAACCACAGACGACTTTCTTCTCACCTTCTTTTAAATTTGTAGTTTTTAATTAAGAAAAAAGTAGAAGAAATTCGGAACAGGGCCAATAATTTCTATTGATTATACAAAATGTAAACAAATAATATTTTCTTATCAATTGGTGAAGTGAAATAAGTGAAGTGCAAGATGACATCATTTATTGTTTTGGTTTTCGAATCAAAATTTTATTGGAAGTAAGCGCTGCAGCAGCACACTGTGCCGTCTACGCCAAAGCAGAACTCAATGAAACGCCCCAACCGAAATTCAGTAAGACAATCAGAATGCATGGGAAGAACTTCTACCGGAGATTAGTTTGGCAATGTCTTAAGCCCTATTAGCACGACCTGATCGCTCAGCCGTCTGAGTAGCCTGACTGCACATTCGGCTTTTGTTTACCCTCATTTGTTCATTGGTCACGTGACTTATTATCTCATTTAAACCTCTTCTTTAGTCTCTCAAGTATAACAGTTAGTCACTAGCAAAATATGCTGAATCAGTTATTTCTGTGCTGTCTGCTCACTTAAATGACAGTTACAAAGTTAAACAGACTCCCTCACTCCCTGACAGAACAATGTTTATTTTGCTTCTCTGGTGTTTTTTTTTGCTTTCATGGTTCTCGATGAGAAAAACACAGGAAGAAGTTTTACGATAACTGCTTAAAGTGGAACATTTCATTCAGCTCTCAGCAAAACGAGAAAAGTTTTTCTGTTGATCTTCTGAAAACCGGTTTTGAACAAAACCGCTTCAAACCCTGAAATCCGAGTTTTTATTTTACTGCGAACCGAAACTCTTTATATATTAAAGCTGAACCTGAACCCGTTCCGAACCAAGTATTTCGGTTCACTTTCAAATGGTGTCCTTGGGGTAAATGTTTTGTTTCTGAATGCTTGCCCTAATCGCTCACTAAGCACTAGGGTTTAGTTTAAACATGATTTTATCCAGCTTTTAGTCCGCCCTTTCAGTTAAGGAAGTACACGAAGTACTGCAGCCTCGGCTAGCCTGTCGCAAAGCCCTAAGAAACCAAATCTTAAAACGATAAGTCTTACAAACAGTAGAACCTCCCAACCGAACCTTTTAAGAGACTAGCAGGCAATTTTGATAATTCTGTTCTAAAGTAAGGACTTTATGATCAGAAACACTTGGGCTAAGAACTCACAATTATATGGCCCTCAACTCGCAAAGATGTAGACGTCATTTCACACACTATTCCCATGAGGACCCGGCGACCCAAACAATGAGAGAAAGAAGATAGCGAAAGACGCTGGTCCCTTATTTGTGACTCAGCTTTGCTGTGTTAGATGCTAGATCTGCGGTCTCGCCTGCCTTCAGCTGCTGACTAAGTTAACGAAAACGTACCAAGTCAAGGGTAGACCCCTCTTTTGAATCAGGAACCTTGACTAACTTTGCATTTGGCTGAACTTTTGCAACTAATTATAAAGACAGGTGCAAAACCCGATTCGAAATATTATTAAATGTGTAATCTATCTTTTTATTTATAATTTTTTACACTCATTTGTTTGCGCTTTGCCGATTTTTTTGTGTACCCTCCTCATTAGTCACTGATAAGGCGATTGCATTTCCTCTTTCACTCAGCGGCGAAAGATTACATTCAAATTTACGACTTCACTGAATCAGCTCAGCCAGCCCCCAACCAACTCGGCCACGCTCATTAAATTTGTGCTCTCTGGAAACTAACAGTTCGCTCTCTTCCACTTCTCTATTCCATTCACAGGGCAAGGTTTCGCATGATTCAATCAAACAGCTTGTGCTCGAGGCGGAGCATTTGGTGCGCGACGCTCAAGAGGCCGCATTGCTGAAGACACCAGCCAAGCAGAAACATTCCATCGTGAAGATTTCCTCAACGGTCAAGAAACGGGAGGTTAATATGTCCGGTCCCATCAAGCAGCGAGTGGAGGTAAGCGCTCAGTATAAGGCAAGAAAATAACAGCAATTCTCTAAATTCTGTGGTGTTTATTCTCTATAGGAATGGCTGGAGCATCAGCCAACCACCACACCTAGCCATCATGCACATGAACTACAGCCCGATGGCAAGCCCGATGATTGTGAGGCCTCTGGTGAGGCTTCCGAAACGGATTCAATACCACAAACTGGCGCCGTGGGTTCGGACACCTCGGAGGGTTTCACCGACTCCATAGCCACTTGTATGCAAACCAGCACCAATTCGTATGGCAATTCTACAGAAAGAATTGGTGGCTCAGCCGAGCCCATAGGCTGTCAGGCTGTCACTCCACTGGGTTATGGCAGCAGCAATCAGAGTTTGAATGTAAAGATTGTCAAGCGTACACCCGCACGTCGCAAGTCGGAACGACCCTGGTCGGTGTCCTGTCTCTCCCAGTTGACCACAGATGCAGCACAGATGACTACCACCAAAGTGGAGAGCTCACCAACTGGCCTGGCCAGTCATTCGATCAGTGAGAGTGCCTTGGATTCCCTTTCACCGGGGCTAAGACCCAGAGCGGCCTCTTCATCGGGTACGGGCAGTAATGCGGCACGTAAGGCAGATAGCAAGGGATCACTCAGACGACGCAAGGCACGAAAGAAGCGTTTGTCGGCTGCCTCGGCAGGCAGAAAGTCGGATTCGGGTTCAGAAGCAGCAGGCGGTGGTGGTGATCTAACACAGACACTGATGAAGTCATGCGAATCCATGTCATCGCAGCAATTGCAGGAATTTACAAATGCACTTTTAAGTATACAGAAGGGAGCAGGAACAGGAGGAGCAGCAGCAGCAGAAAAATTGGATAAAACAGGAGCTGAGCTGTTGAATGATGCAGAGTCTTCGTTGATGTTGCCCAAATTTCGAGTGGGTTCATTTACCACAGCAGCTCTAATGGCCAGTGAATCAAGATTGGGTGCCTTGGCGGCACTTTCCAACTATATGCATGAGGATGAACAGCAAGCAGGTGAGTGGAGTGGAGGAGGAGGCAGTTAATCCGGGTCATTTCAGTCAACAAAGTCAGTGGCTCACCTTGGTTCAGTTGCTCACTCACTTCATTAGCAACTAAGTGAGCAACTGAACAAAAAGAGCAAGTAACAATTAAACTCACTCAATGAACCAACTAACACTACCATCTAACTTGACGTTTCTCTCTCACAAGCACTCAAAACCGTAGCCAAAAGCAAAGGTACAAAGCCAGCACCTACCCCAAACCCCCTACCAAATCACAACATCTCTTACAAACTATCTCACCTAATCTTCCCCCTTTCAGAACTCAGCACCGAGGATCATCATAGCAGCATTTCAGAAACTGCCTGGGATAATTATCAAGAGAAATACAATTCAGAAAACTATTCCGAGGGTTTCGATTCAGATGCAGCCCGGCGTCTGTTGGAATTTGGCGATGACTATCGGTGAGTGACCTTCGTGGCTTGTGCCAAAAACCAACTAGCCAACTATTTATAAAACTGCTCATAAATTCTCTTGCAGCAATTTCATCGACTCGCAATCCGACTGCTGCAGTTCGTTGTCGGCGGCCAATAATCTTGATTCGTTCTCGCCACCGCGCATGGATTCATTGCAAAAGCACGAAATAAAAGCTTTGCACATCAATCAAGAGACCATTACCAGTAGCGTGGATCACGCCAGACGTCAACGTGCCCTGGAATTGCAATACGAGAGACGCCGCAAGACCCTGGAAGTGCGACGCAAGTCCTGTCAAGGTAAGCAACTCAAGCAAACTTTCGATGCCAACTATTTAAGCACCTTCTCCCTTACAGACATGGATGAGACTCTGCAACAACAACAGCAGGAACAAACCGCAACGGAACCAGCTTCACTCTCGGCCTCAGCCAATGCACTGACGACGCCCAAAAATGTCACACAATTGCCACAAAAAAATGAATCCGTGGGACGTAAATTGGAATTTGGTGGCGGTATGAGTCATTCGGCTCAGTCGCTACTTAGACGCACTTCGGAGAGTGACACCTCGACGCGTAGACGTCGCACTGTGACTGCAGATGAGCGTCGTCGTTCGTCTAGAAATTTGGAGAAATGCATTAAACTGATACCAGCCACCTCGTCGTCGAGTGGAGATGACTCAGAAGATGGGGAACAGGAGATGCGTTCTTTGTTGCAACAGAGTCGGGATCGTTTGGAGGATACCAGAGCATTGAAGATACGCTGTCATTTGCTCAGACCGGAGGATTATGTAAGCAAATATTTATGTTGAATTTTAGGGATGAACAGATCTGTTTGAACTGAATATGTTCTTAATATTCTCTTTTTTGGATGATTAGAGCTGTAAAATATCTAAAGGTTGATTATTTATCATATGCTTTGTATGATTTTCAGCTCCGTTGGATGATTTAAAAGATATTTAAGACATATACAATCCAAATGGATACGAGAAATCCTCCAATGGATATTTTTGGATATCCTTTGTTTTCTCTTTGTAGAGTAGGATCTTTTGAAATACTGTTTATAGCTAGCCATGAAGTTACGACCTGTAAAGAGAGTGAGAGTAGCTCGGAAAACAAATATTTATCTGTCATTTACTTATATTTCCCATAAGAAAAATGTATGAAATGGCCTGTTAACTCAGATTTGCGACGAGACGGTAATGGCAAGTGTGGACCAAGGGTCGGGCCCTACTCGGGCTTGATATCTAGCACTTTGTCTATGCGCAATCCAGTAGGTTGCTCCAGTAGGATTTCATTTTCATGTCTAGACGGGACTTGCACGGTGAAGCTAACTTGATGACGTTTTTTAAAAAGCTCTTGATAGTAGAAACAGGTGTAAAGGGGCAAGCAACACCACTGAGCCTCTTTTCTACTCCTTTCTCTCTTTTGCTCTCAGCACTAACTCTGCAAGCTACTTAAAGTCTTAAGAAACTTTTATAGTTTTCGCCCACAAAAACAGCTCCAAAAATCGTAAAACAAAAAGCTCTCTCTGTTAGTGGGTATATGCACAATCGAAAAAACTTCATTAAGTTTTTGAAAAAGCTATAGTGTGTAGGGTGGAGGTTTTGCAATGTAGCTAACCCACATACAGCAGTTTTATGCAAGCAAAAGTTCATGGAAGACTTCATAAAGTCTGTTTTTTCATGCAAATCAGCGGTGGACACACAAATTTAGCAGAATATCGAAAGATTTGTATGCATGTTATTGGGGAACACAAACTCTACAGCCCGTATAAGCGCTTTCTATAAGGTTTAAGGGAAAAGTCGATATCTAGACCTGAAACCACTTCCACACATTTCTAAATGACCGGACTATCTTTATCTCTGCTAAAGGTTGATGTTGCTTGACTTTCTTTTGTGTATCTATCAAGTTTCTTCGTCTAGTCTCAACATAAAGACATAAAAGTATCCTTTGACTTATACCACCAGAGATCGACAGTTAAGGCTTAGGGCAGGACATGAAAGAATGATCTCTGGTATAAGTCAAAGGTTACTTTTACTTATTTTGGTTAGAACTTGCCGAGGAAAAGAGTGATTCAAGGTTAGAATAGAAGGATTTTGTCATTTCCTTGAATAGGGTTTTCTTTGCCATAATCCTTTAACTAACCACTGTCACCTTTCCAATCTTCTTCTTCACAGAACGAAATCATCAACACTTGCCGTGACAATATACGCTGCCTGGAGGCCGTTTTGCGTGGTCCACCCGGCACTGTGCTCTCCGCACACTGCTCGGGCCAGACAAAAGGTGAGTCCCCGCCCATGCCAACAACATCAACAGCATCCACCTTCTGCAGCATTGGCCAGCCGCAAGAGCAGCAGCACCAGCACCAGCTAATTGTGCATCTGGTACGGGAGTGCAAGTGTGCCCCGATCACCCGCTTCGTGGCCCGTCTCATTGACTTTGTTGTGGATGTCAGTAATCTTTTTGAGCACTTTACGCTCTACAGATTCCTGGCCGGCACATTGCGTTCGCTCTATGCTCTGGTCAATCGACCCTTGGGTCGGCTAGAGCGTTTATTTGCCAGTTTTAGGGGGTCTGCTCTGAGAGAGCAGTGACCCCCAAACCACCAACAGCCACCACCGCGCGTTTGCCTTTGTGAAAGCTTAGCTTTGTATTTAATGCTGTATTATTTTTTATTTTATTTTATCTATAATAATTAATTTTGTTTTTGCATTTGACATAACGTCTTGAGCATCGAACTTTTTAATTTTGTTTAAAATTTAATTTTAAATATTTTTTAATCACTTTTTTCGGCGCATTTCTTAATCTCTTTTCTCCGTTTGGCAAATAAAAATTATCATAGAAAAAAACACCAAAGCATTTTTTTGATTTTACGTTTGTATTGCTATTTTCCTTTACTTAAAATATTTTGGTGTTTTGTTTTTGTTGATTTTAATTTTTAGTTAACTTTTTAACTAATGCTAATGCCTGTGTGTTGTTGTCAAATGTTTTAACAAAATTAATGCATTAATTTAATTGCTTTCGTTTATTTTTCCTGTTGTATTTTGTAGCTAGAACTAATTGTTGTTAAAAAGAACGAAAAAAATAACTAAGCAAAGCAAATCGAAAAGCGGTGAAGGGTGAAGAACCTTTGTGCTCAAAGATTTGAGATACAGTGAAGAAAGTTTTAGAATGACTATGTCTTAGGACTGTAAAACTGTTAAGAAACTAAAAAACTAATGTTATAAGCTGCCCTCGTACCTAAATTCTAAGTACAATCCCTCTCCGAATCTGTTACCATTAATGGTACTACTTCTGTACTAATTCTGAGAACGTAAACCAAAACAACCTCTGCAGGTTCGCTCCACGGTGTGAAAACCTAGTTTGGCAGCTTGCCTTATCAAAGACTACTCAAGCTGAGTAATAGCCATTCAAATGGCAATGGTAAATATCAATGTCGATCATCGATTTGGCATGAGTGTGAAGTTTGCCGAACAAACTTTGCACACAGCCAGCACACATACATATTCCCTTTAAATCTTCTTGTATATGGGAAATAAGATTTTACTTACTTTTCACTATAACCTTTCTTTGATTTGAAATTTGCACAGAAACCACATTTACCTCACACAAAATCGGGATATACGATCAAAATGATTTAAAGCCCAGTTTTAGAGTAATTGTGTCTTGGCTAAAGCTGGTTTGAAACTATGCTATATGTGGATCTGATGGCTCTCAAACTTTAGGCAAAGTAAATTGCTTGCCATACGTTTATGGCAACGTGCGTACATACACACACACACACATGCATAATTATTTTTGATGTGAATATGCATAAAAGCCAGCTGCCACTTTTGACCCCTCCAAGAGCAAATGAAATTATTTTTACTTGGCTGACGTCACGTGGTGTTTTTTTATTTTTTTGGCAAAGAAAACAATAAACAATGTACATACATATGTATTTATGTATATACACGATGACTTATGGAATGACTGGTGGAAGGTTAGAAGAATGCTAAATATCTCATAAAACTGTCGCAAGAATTTATGGCACATTTCAAACTATTGCCAACTACAAACGCTAGAGAGCGCCACTTGAGACTTTAAAACTGTAGCTTTAAATTGGTGTGTGTGTTGATGTGTATCAGTATGATGTCTGTTTTATTTCAAAAATGACGTCGTCTCTTGTTGTTTATTTTTCGGTCTTTGTTGTCTGAGCTGCCGCTACTAATGAGCAAACCCTAATACCCTCTCACACACACACACACACACATTCACAGTTCGTTTAGCGTTTGCGTGTTAAGAAGCCAAGTTCATGTGTTAGCACTCTGCTCCACTGTGCTGCCTCTTTGCTCACTGTTCTATTGGCACTCTCTCGCGCTCTCTTTTGGCTCGCTGCTGCTACCACCACCTGAATAAAAGCTGCTGCGCCAAAAAATACAAAAAAAAAAAACAAAAAACAAATGTAACTGTGCTACCTCCCGAGCACGTTGTCTCCGGCGTCGCCATCTCAGTTCATTTTCTGTGCGCGTTCCAAGCGGTTCTGTGTTTCCGTTCCGCTGCTCATGAATTTTAAAATGTGCTTCCGTGAATTTTTAAATGGTTTTTCCAACAAATCTTTCTACTTTTAACTGTGATATTCAGCTTGAGCCCTGCTTTAAGCCTCACATTCATTCAACCTAAGAAATCGGCTTAGTTCCTTGCGTATAAGAGTCTGCTGGTATAAGAGTTCTATTAAAGTTTTCCCTCCCCACTCTTCATCATCTTTTGTGGAGGTCACGACGTGTAATTAAATCTCTGGAAAAACAAACTTCAGAAACTGATTTAAGTGTGTAAACAAATTGAAAGGAATGTTTTTAAACGCCAATTGATTACGAAAATTGATTTCAAGTGCGCGCGCGCTCTGCCGGAACAACAAACCAAAAAGTGGGTCATTCATTTCTAACTTCCTTGGGGGGTGGTGGCCTGCGAGAGAGAGAGAGAGAGCATCAACAACATCAACATGCTGAAAGTTAGTGTGGCCGTACAAACGGATATTTTGGAAATGCTCTCGGCCAGCTCATCGGCCAGCAGCTCACGCTCGTCTTCGGAACAAGGTAAACACCAGAGATACCGTTAGATGCCATTTAATTGGAAAACAGGTGTAAACAAGATAGAGCAGACAACAAAGATTGTAGATAAGATGAAAACGAGGTGAAGCTAATTGAGGTAGTAGGTAGACAGACAATGCTAATGGTGACTTCACCATCTACCTCACACGTGCCCCCCTGGGAAACATTTTGTTAGTTGGCAAAAGAGAAAAGAACTAATGGCCTGTAATGGAGATGCAACTGGCAATTAAGGACTTTAAATGATGCAAAAGCTTTGTTATAATTATATAGCCAACTATTTTTTTTAAAACTTAGAAGAAAGTTAGAGGATGCTGTACAAATTCGAGTTTAATTTCACTTATAGCACTTATAGGGATCCTATTCTAGTACCTAGTTGCAACTCTGTTGCGGTAAAATGGAATACCATTGAAATTTTATTAAGGGAAAGGTTCTTTATTAAAGAGCTATAATATACAATTTTAAGAGATTTCAATCAAATTCAGTTTGGATTATTTAACAAATTTCCAATCTGCTTTATCGGTATGCTCTTACCTTTTAAACTTGCTTCATAGCTTTCTCATTCTTTACTTATGCCACTCAATATTATGGCATTTCTGACCTGAGTTTAATATCTAGTCTAGGGCTGGTCCTGCCACATAAAGAGCACACAACAATGAATGTGCTTGTGTTGGTGAGCACTAAATACAGCAGTCGATTTACTTGCTTTTCTCTGCTGCTCTCTCAAAATGTTGCAAGTTCGTTTAGCATCTGTGTGCTTTCCGAAAATAATTAGACCGTTCCAAAACTCTGCTTAGAGAAGGTTGTGCAGTTCTTACAACATTTTTGAAAGTCATTTTGAGTCATTTGAATTCTTAATTTTCCAAGGCATTTTGCAAAAAGCTTTTCAAATTGATTGATGGGCGTAAAACTTGCAAGTTAACTTATAGAAAGCTCGTTACAAACTGTTTTAGAAGCAATTGGCAACGTTTTAAACTGATTTATTATAAGTTGAGTGAATTGAGAGCGGTGTGGCATAATAAAACCACAAAATAAATATGAAATCACAGTGGTTAGAGCGGGATGTACATACTAAAACAAAAACTTAACCAGCGAAAATGAAAGCAAACAGCTGACTTATTTCTGAGTAAAAAGCAAGCTAATTTTCAGTCCGCCATTACTTGGTAGTTTGTGTTTAGGCTGCGTTTGCACTGTTCGAACAAAGTTACCTACAAATTTGTTGAAATCAAAGAAATTGTTAACTTATTATGATTTTACTTTTATATCAAGCATCGCTGGGTCTGTTTCAAACTGTCTGGGAACTTTTAAAACAGGCGTATCTTACAATTCCATATTTCCAGTACTTTACTCAAATACTTTCTAAAGATATGTCTGTTGAACTGGCTCAAATTGATTTGAAATATAATTTAATCTTTAAAAATTCTTTCTGCTTAAAATTATATGTTTATATATATTGTCACTCTTGAGCTGGTTCACTCTAGCTTTTAGCCGGATCTTATATGGAAATATATCTAACAAGTTGATTACTTAAATATTTTTAAAAAAATATGTCTTTGAGCTACTTTTGAACCCTTATTTTGTATTAAAACTGTCAGAACTACCATTTCTAACTTTTAAGATTTGACTCTGAATCACTTTTGAACCGCTTTCGAGTCAGTTCATATGCCTGACCTCCAATAACTGAGCAAAGCAAATGCCGCAAAGCATAAATTTTGTCTCCATAAAAACGTACATTAAGTAAAAACCATTTTTAAACCCAACAATTATGCCAAGTTAGAGTTAAAGTCAGGCAGATCTTTATATACCAAACTTGGGTTTTGTTTATGATCAAGTGACACTACAATGCATAGATAAAACATTTGAAAAAGCTATTCTTAAAGCAGGTTAATGGGCTGCCAAATGATTCACTTTTTGTACAAGATGTGGCATCTATGTATTGCATGTTCTTTGCCAGTACCAAATAGCTTCTTCAGTTACAGCTCCTCAAGAACTTCTTGCTTCATGTTTCATTCTTTGTGTCTTCTTTGTTTGATTTGCCAGACACACATTTGACCCACTTATTTGAAGCACTTGGTTCCTCCCCATCATGCAACGCCAAAGTAGCATTGCAACTGTATGGCCAACTAATTAAGGTTAGAGGCAGAGGCAGAGGCCAGTGTCGCATATAATGTCATTTCATGCCCAGCTTGGCACTACCCATTAACGGTACCTCCGACTAAACTCTTTTTATGGTCAATTGTGTGTGTGTGTGCACTTCGCTTTGAAGTCATACGAGCTGATTGTGACTGACTTTGGAGTTTGTTTATGTAATCGTTGGAAAGACCGGAACCGGTTCTATTTGCTGTCATCAGCTCTGGCCAAGAAAACTGTGCCGTCATCGAAATTTCATTAATTATGAATGCAAATTGTTTTGGGTCTTGACCTTGAATTCATTAGAAATGTTATATTTATTTGCAACCGAAATGAAATCGAATTGGGTTTAGATTTCAAGTGGTTTACAGAGTTTCAGTTGACTTTTGTGGTTAAGTGGTTAGGCGACTCGTTCAATGAACTGTCTATGTT
The DNA here is from genome assembly GCA_035044985.1 of Lordiphosa fenestrarum. NCBI lineage: Eukaryota > Metazoa > Arthropoda > Insecta > Diptera > Drosophilidae > Lordiphosa > Lordiphosa fenestrarum. Next base: position 445,673 of record JAWNNO010000849.1, on the reverse strand, counting down.
GGGGTCGGGGTAGGCTTTTTTGTTGTTTTTTTTTATGAATTTTGTTGAATATTATGGCAATTTCTGTATCCAGAGCGTGTTTCCGTTGTCTCCATTTCCCTTTTTGAAATGCCATTCAAGCAGAAATATGCACAATTTGTTCATTTTTAACAGTTTGTTAAGCTTGTATTGTTTAGAATGCTTCGCCAATTGTATATAATTGTTAATGTTCAAACACACAGTCACACATAATTATTCAAGATTATTTTGGCAAATATTTTAAGTCCCATAGACACACAGACCTGAGGTCAGCCACACTGACCACACGAACGAACGAACTGAACTCTCTTTTCGATTACCTCACCTGCCTTATTTTGTTTGCTTATCTAAATAAATATTTGGGCAAAAGAAAAAGAGATTCGTGCCTGGAGCTGCCAAGGTATTACTACATTACACCACACCCTTGATGGCACTGAACAGAACATATATATTTATGACTCTTTGTCACGCCACGGGGGCGAGGAGTCTTGGGTGTAACCTACAAAAAAAAGGAGCAAAAGGAGCAGACGCCCAAGAGAAGTAGAGTTGGAATAGGTTTTGTAAAGGAAGTCAGTGCAAGGATGTGTTTACCTTAGTCAAGTTACAGCTACGAACATACAAATAGCACCAAAGAATAAACTCATTTCTTAGTAGCATTTTTCGACCCACAGAGTTTCAGCTCTTGATCTTTTTTTTGATAGAAAAGAGTCATTTATTAACTAGCCTTCTGCTACCATTTTTGGCCGCTTATACTAGTGGGAAGTGTTCGATATTAGCAGTACTTGGCAGTGTCCATTTGGGCTTACCGATAATGTATACGTGTTTTCTTGATCTTATCTTATGCCATTTTGTATTTTAAAAATCTATTGCAATTGAACTTCTTACTGAGCCATTGTAGTAGTAGCATCGGTGCGCCAGAGTTACTCATCTTTGGACTTCAAGATAGATATTCTTAAATTGCTTTCGCACAGTCCATTTGGACTGGACAGGTCTTTTATAGCCATTTATTCATCCAAAGAAGCTAAAAATTATCCAAAAGATTATAATTTTTCATATCCTTTGTATGATTTCCAGCTCTGTTGCATGATTAAAGGGATATTTAAGTCATATTCAGTCCAAATGGATACGTCAAATCATCCAATATTTTTGCACATACTTTATTTTCTCTGTGCAGCTTTCGGTTGTACTTTTTACCTTAACTAGAGGGGGTCGCCGCTTACGTTAGCCAGCAGCTTTTAGTAATTTGAGCTTAATCTTGCTTAAAGAACCTACTTTGTTCCTTTTTAGGTGCGTTTTTAGGGAATTTATTCTATTGTTTGGATTCTCATTGAAACTAGCGGAAAGTACCCCTCCTTAGCTTTGAAATGAACGAGCCCATACAATTCTGCGATTTATATCAATGGAGATGAACTTCATTTAGCACTTGTATAGGAATTCACAAATAAACTTTACAAAAAATCACAGAATTGATGAACCATTTCTGATAAGGGAGTCGTGATAATGTACATGATTATGTAAATGTTCCTTTGGAAAAGAGTATATAAATATTTACCTACATTGAAAGGACTCTGTGATTTAGCATACTTTTCGGCTTTTCCTTAAGAAGCACATCCGCCCTCTGCGATTTCTTCAGCAATCAGCGTTAGTTGCAACCCCAAATCCCCATCCCCCATCGACTGTCTATACAAAAGGAACATGCAAAACGACTTGGTCTGTGACCCCAAAATGTCGAATGCTGATAGTAACAGGCGGTCCTTGAATCAGTACTGTACAGACAGACAATTGAAGTTGATATTAGCACAGAGATAATCAATGCGAAATTTAGAATCTCACGGACCTAACTGTGGTGTTAATAAGTGTCCCATTTGTATGTCGGTGTCTGTAAATTACTTACATAAATGAAACGAAACTAAAATGTTTGTTTTTGGTCTGCTGAAGTCAATGGCCTTGGGCACTTGGCACTGGCTGATTTCATTTTGTTTGTAATTGCATTTTTGCATAAATTTTTTTAATGCTATTTTTAATTTCGTGACGAAATGTGAAATGAAAACAACAATTTTGATGTGTCCATTTGCATGTCAGCAGAAATGAAGAAATTATGTAGGTATTTTTGGGTGAGGGGAGTGGGTAGATACAGTGGTTAGGACGCGCAGGCTTGCTTCGCTGACTGCCCCTCCCACCGTTTCATTATTACTATTAATTATAGTTTCTCCTTTTCCTACTGCTGGAAGTGCTCAATTTATGTACAATTAATTATCCAAGTGAAAGTCTCTCAATCTATTTTAATGGCTAATCAAATTTATGTGCACTTTTAGCAGCAATAACCACTTTGGCCTGGCCGTTTCAATATTAATCTGGCCAAAGATTATTTAACATCTAGAGTCTCCAAGCAGCAAAGAGCAGGTGCCGCCCGATACATTTGAGCGTGAAAATCAAACTCGTCTTTCAGGCCTTTCGGTCCTCTTCTCAGACCAGATTGTGTAACTCTCATATCCAGGCAGGTTTGGAATTATCCAAAGTGCGTAGACGCGGCTCGAATAGCAGCATCATAATAAACAAATCCATTAGGGGCAGCTCGTGACAAAATAACCGACCCCCTTCCCTCCTCCTCACCAGTTACCTACTGCTACTTAGTGGCTCTCGATCATTTTGTTGCGCTCGAGTTGCTGTTGTGGGTTGTGGGTTGGACTCGCTGTGTGCCCACAAGCTGCCGCTGCCTGCTGTGGCGCTTTTGTGCAGCAGGCAGACAAGTTCACTCAACCAGTTTCTGTTTGGCTGCCAACAAGTTCGGTCCGAGTTGAAGGCAGCAGAAAAGTGCGTTTGGGTTTATCGAAAATCTGTGAAAACTGCAATGAAACACTGTTTTTGGCATCGCAGCGGGTGAAAGTAATTTGTGCAAATCAAACGCATTGCATTTCAATTAACAAACAAAACATACAAATACCACCCAGCCAACACCTGTTGCGTGCCTCCAACTTGGCTTTGGCATTTTTAGTTGAATTTGGTCAGTTGAAGGCGACAGACAGCTGGTTGGCTGTAGGACATTTATTGCATAAGCGGAGAGTTGACCATTTTTTTTGGTAAGTTTGCGAAGAAATCAAGACTACAGACTATACAACTAACTAGATGGCGGTGTCATGTTAGAAATTCTCCTATAAAATCCGTCCTAAGGCGATTTACCCTAAAATTAAGAAAACTTTTTCTCATTTATGGAACATTTTCCATATGTTTTATGAGTGTGTAGAAAGCAGTGGGCCCATTCAGCAGTTTATTTTGCTAGGAGAATGAAAATTTCAAATTGGAAGCTGGCTAAGCCTACGGTAAAGGCTTGTGGCAAATAAAACGTTTACCTGATTACTTTTTTACGAGCATGAGTGGCAATTTTAACCATCGGCGATAATCACCTCTAACAGAATAAAACATCAATCACAACACCAATAAAAATCTAACTGAAATTAGCTGCTGTAGCGGGTTAAATGGTTTGTATGTTGCCAATTTATTATGTATGGGTTTCCAAATCTTTTGTAGAATCTTTGCACTTATGGATCCCTTATTGAGGCTAGGGCTTGTATAGCAAAATCTAGTAGAAAAAGCTATCTGCTTTCTGTAATGCATAACAGAAAGTTTCGCCCACTATTTAAAGCAGTGGTGGGCAGAAAAATGTGAGCTTGGAACCAAATCTAACACAATAACACAATAAAAGCAACCCATATTAGTAAGGTTCGATTAGGGAAGCCAGACACACACTGCAAATATGTATAATTGATTTTTTAGTCCTCTAGATAACGCAATAGGTGTGCCCCAATTTGTTTTTTAACTCGTTTCGAAACGAGGCAATTGCACTTGTCGGTCTTTAATGAGTCTGTGCCGTAATGTACCTCTCAGAGCAATGGGAACAAGGGCTTGTCCATCGCTGCTTTAAGGTATTGCAGTAAATCTTGGCTCTAAATTCGCAAATCACTCCCCCAGTATCACAGAGGACTCCTAAGGCTCAAGGCCTTGTAACGAATCGAGTACTTTATATCTGTTGATCACTGTTTTTTGTACCAGAAAGGTGCCACAAGCTACTAACTTCCTTTCACAGTGAGACCAGAAACATACGATCACAATTAGTTCAAATAAGCGCAAATTTTCATTATGTCTTAAGGTTAATTGATGAGCAAGTGAACAACTCTCCAATTTGGGGGAGCTGACAGTGTACAGTGAAATGAATAACCCTTTACCAACACTTCTTCACTTTCTATAAGCAATTTATTAGAGAAAAAAGTACTATGGTCACATTAAAATCGGCTGTACTGTTCATTTGTGCCGTTTCTATATCAAAACAAGTAAGACAAGTTGGTCAAGCCCGACAAAAGTGTATGCTCAGTATGAATTTTAATGCTGCGGAGTTGTAGCAAACATTCTTTTGCTCATATCTTGACTACTGTTCATCCGATCGTTACCCATCAGCCAAAAGGACAGACTCACATAAAGACGGACGGAATGTTCTATATATACTTTGTGGGTTCGGCGGAGATGCTTTCTTCTAGCTGTTATATGCTTCTGCAAAAACTATCAAAACTTTTCATTTCATTCTTTGTCAACATACCTGGCACAATTGGATCAAAATCGTATTAGTTTATCATAAACGGATCTTCCATAGAAGAAACCCTTTCTTGTAATACCTTTAGAACATGCTTCAACTATTGCTTGTCTCAGGAGTAGCGCTTTTTCGAATGCTCTAGGCAGAGATTAACTTGAATGAATGTTTTGCTTTGAATAAGTATCAATCTAGTCCATACCAAGTAGAAGACCCTAAACTAAATCCCACACTCCAGTCTGGGTGGCAAAGAACCGCAGCGATCACTGCCGGACACACAGCCCTTAAGTACTTCAGAAAACCAAAACTAGGAGTGACAGACAATGGGACTTCTAACTGGCTCTCCTCTCCCTCTCTCTATGTCAGATGCATGCCCAAGTCAACTTGTCCAACTGCTAAACAGGGATAGGCCTAGTACAGAAAAGCCCTATTCCAGTTATGCGCCATCTAGTTATTCCATATCTTTGCTCTCTGACTCACCAGCAAATGTTTATAGGAAACAACAACAAAACAGTTCTCTTAACCAGTCCGCCCAAGTGTCAAGTTTATCCATGCACACACAACCCACCTCACACAGTCAGTTGTTAGTCAGTCATGGAATATCAATGCCAATTCGAAGTGCGAGCGGAGCGAAAATGTAACAGACAAGAAAAACCAACTCCCAAAACCATTTCCCACCCCCCTATTCAATTAAAGCGTCGGCTCCCACATAAACCTTCTCCTAAACTCCCCACCATAAATAGGTTTTATCTGGACAAAAGTTTCACTTTTGGGTTGCAGTTTTCGCTGCCAGAAAAGGTAGAAAAACAAAAAAAGACAAAAGCGAAAGGTATTCATTACGTGGCAAAGGGCCTCCACAGACAAACCAAATGGCAAATGGAAATGCTGAATGGAAATTAAATTGCCTTTCCCCCTCCCATCCCCACCCCACCCCTCCCGGCGACGTGCACTATTAACTCTTAAATTTACCGTTTTGCGTTTCTGTTTTGTAGATCTGTTGGCCGCTTGGGAGGATTTGCTTGGCTGGAGCGAGAATGCATCAGCGGCACGCAAACTGCAGCAAGAGATGAGTGCATTGAAGCATACGCTACTAAGGCTGGGTGATAAGCCCACACCGGAGCTGCTGGACACAGAACCAGCCATACAAATAGCCGTGGAGGCTCTGAAGGTGAGAAATCAAGAGCAGAAGAAGGAGCCGTTTTGTAACCCATTTTGTTTATCCAATACAGACGGAGCAAAGTCAATTGGCCAGCTATCGCACGAATATGTTGCGTTTGAATGCCTCCGTGCACAGTTGGCTGGCACGCCAGGAGAGACGTCTGCAGAGCGCCCTGGAGGAACAGTATCAGCAACAGCAGCAGCAGCAACCACAACAACCACAAAGGTCCGAACAACCCCAACAACAAGCGGAGAAACAGGAAGCTGCTCTGGTGGCCATTACAGTCACCGATAGCAATGGCAATCAGGTGGACACCGCTTCCACCACCTCCACTGGCACCGGCACCGGCACAGGCTCTTGGGATCTTAACTCTTTGATGTCCGCTGAGCAGGAGTTCCACAAACATTTAAAGGACGAGGTCAGCGATATGTATAGCGCGTGGGATGAGGCTGATGCCAGAATCAATTCCCAGCTGGAGATGTTGACCAATTCATTGATTGCCTGGCGTCAACTTGAATCTGGGCTAAGTGAATTCCATTTGGCTTTGGGCCAAGATCGTGGCACACTCAAGGGACTGGAAGGCGCCTTGGATAAGGGACAGGCCACACCTGTGGAATTGGCTCAGAATGTTAAACTGGTGGCGAAGCTGCTGTCCGAGAAGGTTCATGTCAGCCAGGAGCAACTCATGGCCGTGCAACAGCATCTGGATCCCAATCATATCTATCACATAGCCAAATTTACCGCTTCCAATGGTTCGCTATCCGATTCGGGCATTTCCGATGGTGGTGCCACCTCAGATGGTGGTCTTTCCGAGCGTGAACGTCGCCTGGGTGTCCTCCGTCGTCTGGCCAAGCAACTGGAATTGGCCCTGGCGCCGGGTAGTGAAGCAATGCGTTCGATTGCCGCACGCATGGAAAGTGCAGAGGCGGAATTGAAGCATTTGCAAAACACTTGCCGGGATTTGATTGTCAGGACAGCGGCCTCGCATCAGCAGAAACAGCTGGAAGCCAAGGAACATCAGCAATTGATAGTGGCCGATGGTGAGCTAAAGCTGAAGAAGCAGCTAGCTAACCGAGTGGACAAGCCGGCCAAGCCACAGTCCCCGGGTAAACGTAAGAATGGGCAGAGAAAGCGGCAGTTGAAGAAAAGCGGAGAAGAGCCAGAGGATCGACAGCAGTTGGATGAGGTGGATCTGGTGCATTCCGTAGCCGGGGGCGATGGCGGTGGTGATGATCCCTCCGATGATACTGTCCTAATCTATCAACTGGATAACTCGGACGAAGATGAGCAGAGCAACGATGATACCAAATCGCAGCGTCGTGGCTGGGGCTGGCGCATTGCCCGTGCTGCTGTGCCCATGCAGTTGGCTCTGTTCACCTTCTTCTGCGCCGCCTGCCTGATGCAACCCAATTGCTGTGACAATCTCAATAACTTGTCCATGAGTTTTACGCCGCAACTGCGCTACATACGCGGCCCGCCTCCAATTTGAAGCGTTTTGAGGGCGTTTTGCCAGCGACTTTTTAAAGTTAAAGTAAAATTACGTTATGTTAAGAGATTTAACTGATGTAACCCTAAACTGGTAAGGTCCCAGCGGACCACCACACAACTGCCGGCCACGGCCCCACCCCTCAGCGACAGCTGACTACGCGTTTGAGACGCGTTTTGGGCGCGTTTTTGAACGCCTGCGGGCAGTTTTTTTTATACGATGAAGCACGGAGCGCTCTCGAATGGAAAGCACGAGGCACTCGATACATTTTTAGATGTCTAAGCATATATTTTGTTACTTTTTTGTTTTTGTGGTGTTTTTTTTTTTATATAGAAAAACAAAAACACAAGTTTAAGCTCAAGTTAGCAAGTAGAGAGGAAAACAATGAACAGAGAGCCCACTGTACTTAGGCCAACAACATTGATGAGATTCGGAATGAAATCCACATATCCAAGACGGCACAGGAACATGACACAGCCCCAGTTACTAGAGAATACATAAGAGATGGAGATAGTTTGTGGCGTTTGTTTACGCACTTTTTTTTTGGTTTATGAAACATTTGAAAGAAAGTGCCTACAAATGCGAACTGTGAATGGGTTTGGGACCACAGCAGCAGCAGCAGCAGCAGCTGGTACCCTCTCCCAATTGAGAGAGCAACGGCAACGAAGCACACAGAAGCTAAAAGCCACCTACAAAACAAATGCAAACACCTGAAGCGCAGGTCCGCCCCCACCAGAGGGGGCCCAAACTACAACAAGTTGAGAATTAGAGTTTCTATTTTTATATGCAACGCAATTTATACACCCACGAGCAGGGGGATTCCCCCTTTTCGTCTTCTATATAATCATTTTTATGTCTATTATATTAATAGGATACAATTTTGAATACAACAAAACGATTACAAAAAAAAGCAAGGAAATCCTTCTAAAAAAATCATTTAGCAGCCCACGGGACATAAGCCTAGACCTAGTTATGATTTATGAGTTTTTGTCTACAGAAGAAAATAAAGGCAACAAAAGTTAAGCAAAAAAAAGTAAATTGTAAACTATTCTTAAGGTTTGTATTCTTGTGTGCGCGTTCTGTAACACTTTCATGGCAGTAAAAAATAAAATGCGGATCAAATTCATTTATATAAAAATTTAAACAATAAAAAGTATTAAAAAAAAAAGAGCATCAAATGTTTGATTGAAGTTTGACTGGTAATGTTAATAACTTTATGTTATAGTTTTGTTAGTTTATAGTAGTTTATAGGATCGGAAATGATATCTTACTTACTTTTGCACAAACCTATTGATGCCTCAGCTACCGTACTCCCACGACCTGACTTTTTCGGTTCCCAAAACAAAAGAGGCCTATGAAAACACGACTCTGCGAAGATACAGAAGGCAGGCAGGAAATAGATCTTTCATAAATCTTTTAAACAACCCTCGTAAGTATGTACGCTATTTTATCACCCGGAAGAGACTTTCATCATAAAGTCGAAAACTTATTTACTACTACTATCTTCCACTACTACTTAGTCGATGCCCTATGTCCCACACGGGATTGGAACTAGAAGAAGAGAAGACTATCTCCCAGAAGTGTCACAGAGTGCCACCATCTTTCCAAAGGAAGATAAAAATGCGATAGCAATGCGATATCGCTAGAGTAAATCGATTTCTACTGGTGGAACCACATTCTTAGCTTTCGCAATTAATAATGTTTGCTGGGTAGAATTCTATACAAATGAGTGTACTACCGAAACGATTTTGCATTGCATAATTTTGGGCGGTGGACAAGTTTTTGATATTACGAGCACATGTATTCTCAAAAAGGATACTATATCTTTGTTAAAGAAAAATGTGAAATTGTTTGAGCTAGTTTTGAATAGTATTTGATAGTAGTATACTTTACGTTAATATCAAAGTAAGTAAAAAAAAAGAAAGGTTTCTCCAAAAAATCACGTCTAATAAGTGTAAAAATAGAACTTTCAGCCACTTAAGGCATCGCCATGAACAGATTCATCTTCAGCACACGGAAATCATCTAGAAATACTACCCCTCCTTCCAAAAACTGAACCAGGTTGCCTAATGTTATTTATATTAAAAAAGGCAAGCATACCTTGAAGCGTAATTATCTTGATTTTTTGTGTTTCAAATGATTTTTAGGTGAAATTCACAATTTCTTCAAAAACAAGTTGCCTTTGCCTACATATGTGACCTTTCACTGAAATCATTGTACCCTGTGGTGTTTGTTTCAAAATTTAAATGTGTTAATATCAAACTATTCCAACAAAATTTTAAATGTTGCAAGACAAAAAAGATGCGTTCTGAGAAACGCAATGGTTTGAGGACAATCAAAGAGCAGCTGCCTTTCGGCAAATAATTTGTGGCCAAATGGTGAACTCTCGAAAGATGAGCGACAACAAACCAACAGATCTGCTTAAAGCACGATCGATATCCCAGTTGCTGTTACATCAAGATCAATCCTCGACTCTCGTCAATATCTCTCCACTGACAACTCCACGAACCTCTAGGAAATCCAACGTAAGTGGGAGTATTTCCAGACAACGACTGTCGATTGATTCCAACAAGGGGCCAGTGCACATCGAACGTACAAAGGGCAGTATGGATGCTTCCTATATAGAAACCAAGGATGGTGTGAATTTGTACATCCACGAACCCGTACGGTGTAGCGGACAATTCAGATCATCAAACGCTTCCGAGTCCAACAAACCGAAACAATAACTCCAGAACTTGCTTGCCAACACTCAAAATAATCCAATAAATTAGTCACACCCCTCAGAATGGTTGGGTTAAGGGGGGGGATGGATTATCGACACTCATAAATAAACTATGCGCATAAACCCATTTGGAACGGATGCGCATACGTGAGGTCCTTTAAATTCCTTTAAAATTGTTTCAAGTTTTTGTGTCGTCTGTCCACTATCTGGCAATCGGTGCTATTCTTGTGTACGTCTGCTGACGATGATGGATTTGTGCAAAATGAAATGCGTCCAAAGTGTACACTCACCTTCACCTCGTGGCGCCAAGAGCTGGAGCGTCCCCCCTTGTCTGGTTGGGTCTATGTGAGACAAAGACCCAATTGGAAGGCATTTGAAGTATATAACACACATTTCCCCTTTGTTTTCAACTATAGTCTACTCTTTCTAACACTTGGCGAGGGTTGCCTATATAGTCAAGCTACTCTTTAGCATTGTAAAAACTATAAGGCTATCTCTGTCTACAGAGTGCTTAGCGGGGACACAAACCCCAACTGTTAAGTGTCTGTTAGCAAATGTTATTAAACTATGGGACTGAAATTTATTTACTTTTGTATCAAGAAAGTATTTTGGGGTACTCCTACCCTAAGTTATATTAGACCCCGATGGTCAAAGAGTAAGGGCAGTGTGTACGTGTGACCTTGATACAAACATAACTGAATTTTTCCTAGTTATTTTAAATATTTCAGTTGTAATATGAGTAGATCTCTTCAAGATGGTCAAAGTATCTAGAATCATTTATTTGTAAAAACTATTCATTCCAATGGCACATTTTCTGTGGATCCCACTAAACACTGTAGCTGGGTGTGGTATAGCGGGTAGTGTGTGTGCCTGCAGTACAAAGAGGACGTGGGTTCGATCCCGCCTCTGGACATCTAATGAAAGCTAATAAAGCTAAACTTCAGCAGCTATATTGTCGCCAGTTGTTAAGTGACTAGCCATGAGAAAGCTTTCCAAACTTTGCCGTTCGGATTCGGGAGTTAAGTAAGACCTACCTAGTGAAAACCCGTTTAAAATTATAATTGGAACAGAATACTTGGCAATATAAAGAAACGTAAGCGTGTACACATTGAAAATGGGGATCATGAAATTGTTCAAAAGTCTGTAACAGGAAGGAGGATACAATTTTGACACTATAAATCAGTATAAAGTAGATCAGTATCAACCTGTCCGTATGTAAGCGTCTATCGCGGAGACTATAAGACATGGAGTCACAAACTCTGCATTAACGTAGGTGCATACAGGTAGGTGCATATATAACATACCCAAATCCAGCTTGTTTCAAATTTGTAAAATTCCAGCTCCCCGTTTTAGCCGCAAAAAAAAAAACACTCACTGCCACAACTTTTAAGTTAGAGAATCGTAAGTTTATAGTAAGACAGCCCATTATCTATTCTGAAAATTTCAATGAGATTGGACAAAAAGTCCCGAAGATGTGAAAGAATCAATTTTGTAGGAGCGGGGGATACCGCATCGTCAGCTACAGCGTGCGTGAGTGTGTAAGTCCCTTCTATATCGGCCTTTTCTTATTAATATTTACGATTTTGATAGAGATAGCGATCAAAGCCACGTTGTTGGTCCAAAAATAAGAAAAGATAGAGATCAGTAGAGCGGTACTATCAATCCTTCACACTAAAGTAGGCGTGCCCAACAGCTCCTAATTCTCGCGAAGTTACTAACACAAGTAAAACAAGTTATTTTAAAAGCAAACAACAACCACAAGAAACCAAAGTGTAAACCGAATGTGTATTGCCTAATGCTGTGTGTGTGTGTTTGATAGTGGCTGTCCGAAGCACATGGTAAAAACAAAACCAAAGCCGCTGTGTAGACAGCGGGCATAAGCATTGTTGTTGCCTTCAATTTAGCAAGTGGCATAATAAGATGTTTAATTAGTTCAAGATCCATTATTCCATTAGTTGTTTTCTTTTAGATAATTTGTAATCTCAACAACTTTTTCGACTTTCAAGTAAGCAGGTTAGAAACAACCATTAACCGAAGTCCTCACTTCGAAACTCCCGCAACCGAAACTTGTTTCGGTATTTATCTTAATGTACCTGATATTAATTAGCCAGCGGTTCGAACTTTAATCTTGGTTCACCGTTTTTTCGAGCATTGCCGATTTGAAACCTTCATATTGATTGTTGTACAAAGGTCGATGGAAATACCAAAAATCGACATTTCAAACTCTTAGTTACTTTAATTTTGAGGCTATGGCCAATGGGCTTAGTTCATGCTCTGATCAATCAACCACCACAAAATGATCCACCTAAACAATGAAAACAAAATTATGTTGACATGCCAAGTGGGAGAGCCCTGATTCGATTTAAGCAGCAGCCAACTTCAAGAAACAATAATTATGAAAAAATATGGTTACTTGCCACCGGAGCACAGAAGAGGGCGTGGTCGGGTGGGCGCAGACGTTGGTTGTTCGCGTGCCAAAACGGAAGTGTACTGAAAATTAAATTTGCATAATTTTTGAGAGCAGGCCCAAGGTTAAGTGTGACATATTGACAAGGGAAGAAGAAAACGTTAGCTGAAAGGCGAGATTTGGGATTATGTTAATTTCAAGCGAACGGTGAGCAGGTAAGCTAAATCCTACCACAGCCACAGTGGCCAACCCCTAATCCATTCATTAAACTTTGTGATTAAACTGACCAGCCCAAAATAATAAGGGGGAAGAGCACAAACACACACACACACACATGGGAACGTTTAAGGACGACCAGCAGCGGCGACTCATTCGGGTGGACAGACATCAGACTGCTGACAGGCTCATTAAATGCCGCATTCACAGCGTCCAACCCCTTCCAGTAGAGCGTTTTGGCCACAGGCCAAAGTCAACACATCAAATTGAATGCCCTGAACCCCCAACCCTCCCTCAATCGACGCCCACCCAGCAGAAGGTTAATTTCCTCCCGCCTTCTTACCTTTTTAATTCACATGCTAAGAAAAACATTCATAAATAATGCACGAAAAAAATTGGTAGAAAATTGCCGAAACAATTTATGTTGACATTATCTCGAGAGACATTTTTTATTTTTGGCTGCTCCTCCGTCGAGATGATTAATTACAGCAAATGGAACAAGAACATTTGAATATGAAAAACGATGACGATGGCAGGTCGTGATAAGTGGAAGGAAAACGGGGAAAAAAACGGAAAACTTTTGCTTATTGCTCCCCAGTTGGCGATAAACTTGGCAGGGCTTTTAATGAACCAGGGCTTTTCATCATTTCCGGGAAAGATTTTCACTAGCTCCGCTCGCTCGCTCGCTCGCTCGCTCATCAGTATGCCCGGCCAGATGTTAGGAAAATGGCAATCCAAGTTGACATTTGGGATTCCCATTGATTTCACTCAATTCGCCAAATTCACTTTCCTTTCGGCCCATTGTTTGTTTTTGCTGATTTTCGCAAATCTTTGCCAGCAAAGAAAAACACTTTCGTTGCGTTTTGCCAAAAATTTCCCATAAATGAAAATCCTTTTGGAATATTGACACTTGATTTGCATTTATAATGGCTACGTGATTTGGTTTGGATTTTGTGGTTGGTTCTCGGGTTTTGTTTACTATTTATCTCACCGGTCGCATCTCCTCGCCCGGGCTGTGTTAATTTCTGCCTCAGTTTTCCAAGCATATTGCGCATAAAAAATTGAACAACTTGTCCTCGGGTTGTTTTCACCATAAAATAATCTTTTTAAGCCGAAAACAAATTACAAATAAGAGCCCGGCTTTTTTTTCTGGTTCGTTCTTTGCTGTTTAGCATATTTTTTCTCTTCCGAGGGTTGCCCTCTCTCTCTAGGTCTCGGTGTGCTCCTTTCTTTTAACAAATTATAATGTATTGAAAATTGACAGAATTATGTAATGAATAGAAAATTATGTAAATTACAGTGCAGTTACATTTGATGGTAAAAGAAAAACCTTTTCCTGCTGCTGCTTGCGTTGGGGTGTGTGTGCTAAGGGCAAATCGAACGACCCAAAAGAGAGAAATCGAATTTTATTGGAGGGCCATAAGATGCCGGGATGAGGGCAACACAAGGCAAGTCAAGAAGAAGGTTGAAAAAGGTGTGGCAGCAGCACAAGGAAAGCTTATGTCATGAGAAAAGATAACAAAAATTGCATACGAATTAAAATTAAAGCTGATCTAGGAGTAGAGAACATTTTCAGTAGGTGTCAGCTTCCAGTTTGTGTCAACAGAAATATTATGATCATACAAGATGTGGAACAAGTATTTCGTTCTTGAAATTGAGCTGACTTCGTACTCAATTTGGAACTGATTAAAACATATTTATGTATTTATAATTTGACCAGCTGACCCGACAAAACCTTGATCTACCATACAAACTATTCTTAGGTACTGATGAATGAAGATATTCCGGTGTTTTTTGGTTTTTTAAGTCATGTCTGCTTCTACTCGAACTAGTTCCTCACTTTTGAAACTATCTTCTTTTGAATGCACACTGTTTATACGACTGAACCGCCCGGATCAGCTAACTATAACTTGTAGCTGTCATATTAGCGTTATCATCCCCACAAGTTGACCATAAAATTGATGATTTATACTGCACAGTTGAGTTTCTTATAGCCACTACACGCACATTGATTCTCTGATCGTCAAATAACATTCCATGGATTTTGTAGACAGTTTCCGGCGAGCTCAAGGTTCGGCATCCTTTTTCTAGTTTGGCCGCACCAAAAGTAAGTAAACCACATATGAGACATGAGGTATGATAAAGTCTTGACTGGGTTTCGGTGATATAATTCAAAGTTATTGCACACAAAATGTACTTCTCTTGCGCAGTATTCTATTGCAGTCACCAATTTTCAATAGATGGGGTTTTTTGAGCCGACCCATCAATATCCAACTCTGTGCCTGACCTTCGGGTTTGAGAAGGCATTGTTCTAAAAGCTAGAAAGGACTCTCTCTCTCCGAGAATGTTTTTTTCTGATACTCTCTTACTTTATACTTAGAGAAGAAGCTTTGGACCAGATTTGAACCATAGCTTAGTTAAGTTTAGAAGCGGGTCCAAACCTTCAAGCCTTTGATCCAAAAACTTCAGAAGAGTTTTTGGTTTTGGACTTTCTGGTTTGGCTTAGTGGCTGTACAGTTCCAGTGACTAAAAGTTAAAATGTTCTGTAGACTGTTTGTCACGTTTTTCTTCATTCTTATAACCCTGAAATCTGTTTGATCCACCTTCTCCTTATTGCTTTCATCTCTCATTCCTCACTTACTGATCAAATTCTTACTTACTGCTTTAGATATTCCTTCTCAAAGATTTCAAGTACAAAATCCTTGGGTATAATTATTCAAGAATATATCATCGGTTCAATCAAATGGCAGCATCGATTGTTGTATTTCTTTGCTGAGTGTGGTAAAGTGTTTGGTTTTCCCCTTGGGGAAATGCTTATGGTCAGCATAAGCAGCAAAGGACATTCAAACAGACCGAAAGCCGCAATGTTTACGCTGCGGTTCCAGGACTCTTCGAGTCGGGAGGAATGGGAGGGCAAAGTCCAAGACCTGTCACTTTTAATAGAGCCCGGACACTTTGATGGCGTTGACGTTCCTCCGTCTCCATGTGTGTGGCCCATCGATTCGTGGCGCAAATTCTCAATACCCCAGGGAGCAGTTTCTAATGAAGGACAACAAACAGGCGAGGAGGCGAGCAGGTCAGTCGTTGGCTCATTTGCCGAAAATTTTGACGCTTTATGAGGTCCCTTTAGTGCTGAGTGTGCGCAAAAATGTAATTGAATGAATGAATACGAGGCGAATACCAGGCGATGTGGGCAGGGGTGGGTGCTGAGGTGGTGCACGAGCTGGCCGGGCGGGCAATAAAATGTTTGTCTTCCATTAGGCCAAACATATGATGACCAGTTCTTTCCTTTTCGAATTATTTTCATGCCGGAATAATAATTCTGCGGGCCCATGTCAACTAAAGTAGGTTCCGCAATGAACAACAAAGAGACAAACCACATGACAGAAGTTATGAGTTTTGTGGGGAAACCTTTTTTGTTTTTGTTTTGGTGAATTTTGTCTCCAAGTCTTCGCTTAATTCGCGTGACTCGCGTGTCTTGCTGCATTTTTTGTTGTTGTTGTTGTTTCTTTTCTTCGTCATGATTTCAGTCACGAAGGCAAATGAACATGGGCCGGGACACAGCAAAAATATTACAAATCTCATGTTACGAGCATCAAATATATATTTTTTGCTGGTTTTTTTTTTTAATAAATCGAAGTCCAAGTCAACGCCAAATTATCATGACAACTTATTTAAGTTGAGTTAGTGGAAGTTGTGGAGTGGGTGCAAAAAGGTATGCATGCGCATGACTTGGCTTTTGGGGCTTGACCTGGTGTAGGGAGACAAAATTTGACTTTGCCTTGGAGCAAAAGTTTTTAAGTTTGCCTGTTGGCAAATGCTAATTAGGATTTGAGTTGGCAAGAGGTGGGAGGGGATGGGGAAAGGGCTGAAAGTTGCCAGGCACTTGGCACGTATAGTTCGCAAGATGACACTTTGTTAAAAGAAAGGATGAAATTGTTAAAGTAAACTTAAGAGTCACTACTGAGTGTTACTTTTCCTGTGTATTTATAGAAATTCTATACTTTGCGTTAAGTTTTTGAGATGTTGTAAGATCTATAGGGGCTCAACTTTTAAATTTGGACTGAAAGCAGATTAGAATCACCAATTTACTGGAAAAGTCTAATTAGTTGTTTTGTGCTAGAATTATTAAAAGCATAGCATACTTTGAAGGGCATTTACCAGGATATTTTGATTTTTTGTATAAAAAGTTAAAGAGTCAAACTTAAATTCGTCTTCTATATATAATCTAAGAATATCTTAACATATTGTACCATTCCCTTCACTGAAAAGCCCTCCTTCTTTTTGCATTTGCTTAAACACTTCTTTCAAAATTTCATCACGTTTTCACCATTCAAAGGGATTAACTAATTCTGTGCTGTAATTGTGCTAAGAAACTGACAGAGAGTACAATGCATACATCTCTGACTTTAACTCTTTCATCTGCTCAACTACCACCCCACTCTTATTCTATTCCGCCTCCTTCCCAAATGTTTTCACACCCAAATTGCAGCAAAAAAAAAAGAGACCAAGAAAATTTTTACGATTTTTCTATGTAAATTTCTGAAATTTTTCTGTCGAGGGCTCATTTTTTGGGAGTTTTTCTTCACAGTTTTCTTTTTGTATGGGTAACTCACAGGTGGATGATTTTACGATGGCATTTTATGGACAGAGAAATGTTTTTGGAGCTGAAATTGGTGAGTTATAAATTAGAAAGAAAAGTTAATTACAAATTTGTTGCAGACAATAAAAAGTGCGATAGGCAATTGAAAATCAACTTAATGAAATGAACTTTGAAGTGAAGATTTGCCTGTAAACGAAAACTACATCAGGGCTTATTAAACCAGTCCCCAAATGGTAACTATACTTCTGACCCTGACCCTCGCTCCTCCCTCCCCCTAGGAAACTTCTGTTGCCTTTTCTTGAACAAATACAATAACATAAAAGAGCTTACAATTTCCCCAACCTAATGCCTTGCAAATTGACACTTGCTGTTACGTACCGAAGGACACTGCCCTGAGGTTCATCACAGAAGTGATGAATGTGCAACTTCCTGTCGTCCAGTATTTTTGGGGTACTAAATTGGATTGCATATCATTACTTTGGCACTTGTCTGGCGCAAATTTTCACACTTGCTGTGAAAGAAGAGCTAGAAAAAAAAAGGATAATTTATGCGTCTTGTCCACCAGGAAGTTTCCTTTGATGGACATTTCTTTTAACTGCTGAGGGAGCGGCGCGTAAATTTCTTTTCCCTTTTTATTCTCTTTAAGGAAAAATCCAATCAATATAGAGTTTAACATAATATTTGTCCGACTGTAATCAGTAGCTCACAAGATTAATGATTTCGACAATGTAAAAAAAAAACAGTTCAGAATGACACGCCCAAAAGTATGCTAGGCAAATTGTAATCGTTTTCTAATACTCGACATTCACATGCTAATAAATTGCTTGCTGACAGTTGAACATGACTTTTTTGACAGCCTTTGAGGGATTCCCCCTCATTTGCGGAATGTGTGTAAATCATGATTATCCCTTTTTTATGACTGCTGATCTCCGGAATGTCGGCTTAAAAGGACTCCCCGTTCTCTGCACTTACGTCGTATAATTCGAAATGAAATTTATCATCAATGTAATTAGTGGCCATAAATTAAGCATCCTTCTGCGTCATTCTCTCATGTGTACGAGTACCACGAGTGTCGGTGCTGGCCACAAGTGTGAATTATTACCATTTGCCGCATATCCTTTTCTGCATATTCCGTTTGTCCTCTTGCGGGCAAATTAAATTAAATTGTCCTTTTTCATTTCGATACACTTTCGAATTCTCTGGAGAGAGAGAGGGAGAGGGAGAGAGGCAGAAGGACACTGCCGCATCCTCGTCAGCTCCATTAAGCCAATAAAGCATTCGTTTCATTGGATTACGTATGCTGATGTGCAAGAAGGGACATTGGGTACATGTGTGTGTGTGTGTGTGTGTGTGTGTATAGGCATCCGGTTACCCACTACATGGACAGTGGGGTAGACACACATTTCAGTGGTCCCTAATGAGTTGTGCAATTCAACTAATTTGTGCAAATATTTTGCAGCACTAAATCATTGTGCCCAGTTCTAACAGTCGAACTAGTTCTTCATCCAATTCCCTTCCCTGGACAGGGGGCAAATTACAACTATTCCACCCTGTGCTGGTCAAGTGACGAAATTAAATGCCACGCACACACACAGCTGATAATCAGTTAATCTTCCACCAAACTTTCTTCATGTATTATTCATCAAGTTTCTTAATTTCCCTGCTTCGAATCTAGATTTAATAACAAGCGAATGCAGCGAACCTAATGAACATCCTGTTGATGTTTCTATTTCGATTTCGATTTCCTTCTTTGGGCTTAATTCAAGCGGAAAAGATTTCCTTCGCCGCCACTCCTGCTGCTGCTGCTGATTGTGATGGATAAACTATCAGCCTATGGAGGAAAAGAAAAAACTGTCTTTCAATTGAATGAGTTTGAATTGAAATGGTTTTGCTTTGGACATTGATGTTTTCAACTCGATTGCATTTGGAGCCACGCCCCCATCTCAGTGCTAGGCCCATGTGGTTTTGAAGTCTGCAGAAGAATGGCTTAAAGTTGCGTTTTCAACCAGCAGCAATTGACATCTGACAGAAGCAGAAGCATGTAAATTATCAGACTTAAGTTTTTAAGTTACGCGCTCCATTAATTTCACAAATATTTTAGATTTCAATTGGTTTTTCGACTAAAATTAGTCTGGAAGTCTTTAAAAAATTAGGGAAATTGTGCGTTTTTGTATCATCATTATCTCATTTGGCAATACCTTCCAAGCCATGCACTGGTGGTCTATAGAATAGCTGCTCCTGGGGTTCGACTGTAGCTGGATTTACATTATGAAGTAAACTTCATAAAGTTTTTGAAAAAACTTTCGTTTGTTGGAAAGAGGTAAAGTGGTGTGGCTTGCCCCTCATGTATGTATTAGGCGGGACCATTTGGGCGTGGTGTACTATGGAGTTGCTACAACAGGGTGAAAGGCGTACTATAGCGAACTTAATTAATGCGTTTGAGTACAGCATTAAAGCACGAACCGTCAAAATGCGAGCAAAGGCACTACAAGGTGAAACACTGAAATTGAAAGTACTAACCCACACTCTATACATCCCAGACGTTGCCACTTCCGACTAGTATTTGTATTCGTCTTCGCAACAAAAGACGCCTTTTTTGAGACGGAAAGATGGAAAAAATTAAAGGCTAGCAATATACAATGGGTCCATTTACCAAGCTAATCAACCAACCATTCAGAAGTCGAACGAACCTAACTTAATCTTTTGTATAAGTAAATCTACGAGGTATGTTTTGTCATTTTAGAATTTGACCTATGCTATATTTTCTTCTCGAAGTCCTAATATGACAGATTGCAGCCTAGATGAAAACTTCACAATATTTCTTAAAAGGTTCGATCGAAATAATGATCTTAAATGACTGCGGAAAGATCTTTAGCAACAACAAATTAATGGTTTCTTAACAAAGCTTATTACTTTTACGAGCTTTGGCAGCAGATTTCCATGTCACGAAATTTGGAAGAGTCTGTACTATAATATTGCCGATTCTCAAGTGGAAAGATCAAAAGTGGCAAGAATCGGTAATTGCCAAGAAAAAAGAGGTCCGATTCGGAAGTCTGCTATCTCAATGGAGGCTTGAAGGACCCAAAAAGAGGAAAAATAAAAGCTCTTTTGAAAGGTTCTGATTGAAATGAACAACTGCTTTGATTTGAATATTCAAAGAATTTCCAATTTTAAGAGGGCTTAAGCGAAGATCTTCTTGGAAAGCCTAAAGAAAATGTATTCTGGGATACAAGCAGCTCGGGATTTAAGACTGGTTCGGTTTAATGGTTCATGGAGGTTTAAAGACACCGGTTCGGCATATCTCACGGTTTAAAATTGAGCCGGTTTTGGAGCATTCTATTTTAATAAGAAATTTAAGACTTTCAACAACAAAGTCGTAAGTATCTTTAGGATTCCAGCTACCAGGGCAATCAGATAAGCAAACCCAGCGGACCTATAAGAAGAAATTCTGGGCCAATGAATATTATACATATTTGTGCTGAGCTTCCATTTCTTTCTTTCTAAAGCCAGCCAATACAGCAAATATATGTGAATAAAAGTAGCAAAAAGACAGCTCTGTCTTTCTTAGAATTAACATTTTCCTGCCTTTTGCATCAGCAACTTTACCCAAAAGAGCATTTACACCTTTTGACAGAGTTGCTTGAAGTCACAAAAGCCAAACAATTTCTATTGTTAAAATTGTAAAAGCATTCTCAATGCCACCTCTGGAGAACATTCTTAAAATTATCCGACACATGTGGCGCAATCTACCAACTAAGGCAGCAAACAAAAAAAGGGAACAATTTTTTGTCATTGATATTTTTGCACAACAAAAATAAAAGTCCCCAAGCGCATCTCCTTGGTCACGAGCACGTTTTATTTGAATTTGAACGGTAATAATCGATCCCTGAGGCATCTTAAAAAGGAAACTCTAAAGTAAATCCGATTTAAAATGCTGCACAGCTGTCGGCTCGGGGTGAAGGCATTGCCTTAAAGTTGCGCTTGCCGTTGACTCTTCATTTAATGCAAATCCTGTTGCAGGATTAAAAGCAAATCCACTCAAAATTGAATACGATTAAATACGAAATTGACCTCTGGCTGACCACCAACCCGAACTGCCAACTCTTCATCTAATCGAGCTGTGAAAGTCACAGCCCAGAGCAAAATCAAGGACAACAATTGTCCTTTTTAGCCCCTGCCAGGATGTTTTAAAATCGAATTTCGTAAAAAGGGGTGTGCATGGTTGGGCTCATCATACGGCGGTGGTCATGGTCGGAGACGGAAGGCACGCGTTTTTATTGTCATGCAACAATTTTGTGGGCTCTACAAAAAAGGTAGAAGGGAGGAACTTGAGTGTGTGTGTGTGAGCACGTTGGAAAAGGGGCGACTGCGTAAGGGTAGGGTAATTACGTGCATGTAAACAATAATTTAATTTTCGACTAATGCAACAAATTTGTGGGCTGATTGTGGGTTTTGTTAACGAACTTACATATGGCAAATTCTAACATAATTCATTTCAGCGATGATGTCAACGCTGAACACTCCAAATTCGCATTTTATACTCCAGACAATTTGGCGCTTTCATTTAATAAATATTTTTCGAGAGAAAAGAACTTTCTCTGCTTTCTAATGAAGTAATTTATATGAAAATCATGGCTTCAATATCAAAGCAGAAGGGTGCTGCTTGCACCATAAAACAGACGCCACTTGTCTGAAGGACTCTTGAAATGACCCAATTGAGTGACCAGAATATATGAACCAGCCGAAGGGTGGGATTCAATTAAACTTAAGATGCATCTAAGGCAATCCATGACTTCCAGCAGCAGCCACTTTGTAATTAACATGTACCATAACTTCAACTTTCAGCTCCAATGCGCAAACATTGTGGGCGACACTTAAATTTGCATAATCAAAATCAAAAACATCATTTCTATTCCGATTCCCAACTCACCCCCCCGCCCCCTCTCTACTGCCACTTGGAAGCCGCAGTTCGAGGCTTTCAAAATTATGCAAATTCAATTTTGAGACACTTTTTGGTTACACCCCTCGAAGTTGAGTCATAAATTCGAGTAACTGTATTAATATAATTGGGCCGGGGGCTGTTTTACCTCTTAAAATTAGATTAACTTGCCAAGACGAAGAATAACTTGCCCTTTTAAAGCCATCAAGCTTTCTTGCTTACATTTTCCGGCACCATTTAACATTTTAACCCTCATAATTTAAATGCTCTATCTTATCTGGCACAGATATATTTGGCATCCTG
The DNA here is from genome assembly GCA_035044985.1 of Lordiphosa fenestrarum. Classification (NCBI taxonomy): domain Eukaryota; kingdom Metazoa; phylum Arthropoda; class Insecta; order Diptera; family Drosophilidae; genus Lordiphosa; species Lordiphosa fenestrarum. The sequence continues at coordinate 423,238 of JAWNNO010000849.1, read as the reverse complement.
GTGCATGAATCATGTTTAGTTTTGTACTTGCAAATCGTTTTATTATTCAGTCCCCAATTGCTCTGAAGTTTTCTGCTTCTGGACTATAAATAATTAATTTAGATGGTTTTTGTTGTCTTTGTTTTGTACGCTTTTTGGGTTATTTATGGGTGGGGGGGGGTTGGGTTAACTGTTGCTTCTGTGGAGATTTGTGGTTTGTGTTGCTTAAGGGTCATGAGTTAGAGCCATTTAGATATGAGATTAACTTTTTTTTATGGCCTAACCAAAATTTATTGGACTACAGGACAGGAGGCTGAAGGAGTCAAGTTGTGGTCTGCTTGAAATGTGGTAAGGAATTTGCAGAGCACAAATCAACGTATCTTGCTGTAAGGAGGACATAACTAATAATTTATTAAGAACTATAAGAAAACCATACCAAATATAATAAGCGCAAAATAGATTGAGAAGCTCGGATCAAGACTTCATAATATAAATATAGTTTCGGTACGAAAGTTCAAGAGAGTCTAAAATGCTAGATTGTCCAAAAATATCAGGTAATTTTTTATGTTCAATCTCAAAAAGGCCAATTCTTTACGATTGTTAAATAAACGAGAAAGCATAGCTAACTTCGTCTGTGCCGAAGTTTTTATACCTTGCAAGTGCTCGCTTAAATATTTTAACAAAATACCGACCGATCGTTCGTATGGGATCTATATGTGTAGTCATCCGATTTAGCCAAAAACTTGTAGAATTATGTAAAAGCATGAGAAACAAACAAATACAAAATTGCAGGATGCCACCATTAAAAATAAAAAAGTTTTTCTAACTAAGACTGTTTTTCAGACCTATCTTTTGTATGGCAGCTATACCATATAGTTGTTCGATTTTAATAAAAATTGGTAGGATTATAAAAAAACATATAGAACCTACGATTACAAAGTTTGGAGACGTTTCCATTGAAAAGAAAAAAGTTTTTCAGACTAAAACTAGTTTTAAGACCGATTGTTCCTATGGGAGCTATGAGATGTAGTCATCCGATCCGGTCGGTTCCGACATATTAGTAGTGTGCAGCAAAAAAAGACTCTGTGCAAAATTTCAGCTCGATAGCTTCAACACTGAGAGACTAGTTCGCGTAGAAACAGACAGACAGACGGACGGACAAAGCTCAATCGACTCAGCTCGTCACCCTGATCAAGAATATATATAGTTTATGGGGTCGGAAATGAATATTTTTATGCGTTGCAAACTTCTGGGCAAAATTATAATACCCTTTGCAAGGGTATAAAAACGGGAGCGTAAGTTCTGCTTGAAAAAAAATTTAACAGCCTCACCTTATGTTAGTTACCAGAGCATTAACATTAATGTGAACATAACAACATTGGCAAAAAGCGGCTCAGAGAAGTATTTAACGTATGGAATGAGGTACAATTTTGATTTTACCTATACTTGTCGAAACAGGCGAGGAATCTGTTGCAGTCTGATTGATGATAGGCTAGCGAGCTTATGTTTATCTAAGGATTTGATTAACTACTAAAATTCTAAACAGAGGTTCTGGCCATGCAATTCATTGAATGAATTTAATAGCTATGCAAGTAAGGGCTTCTAAAAAAAGTCCTTTAAGATCAAAATTCACTGATAAGCACTGGCTCAATAATCCATTTCCGTTGCCACTACAACAGATAATCGTGACTGTCAGCGACATAACTCTAAGAGAATACGTTTTACCTGTTGTGAGACAAATTTCTTATGAATGAACCCATCAACGGCAGCATCAGCAGTCTTGGATGATCTCAAACGACTTGTCGCCAGCACGCGCTCTTTGAAATAAAAACCAAAAATAAAAAACTTTTCATTCAGTTTTCACATTTACACCCGCACCTTTTTTCATCGTTTGTTTGTCTTAATTTTCTATCTTAAATTCTGTTTCATTTGGCAGATGCTATCAACTTTCCGTAGCCGCATCTTTTCGAACGTGCTTCAAATTTTAAATAAATTAATTTCGTTTTAGGATTTTTTATGAATGAAACACTAAATTGGTTGAGCAGGAGGAAGTGTGACATCGACACATAACTAGGCGAGTACATATGTAGGCGGAAACCACCCTTACTCCTGGGGCGGCAGGCGGCTCAAGGGCAACTCTTGTATCTTGTAGTTGGCCTTATGATTTATTATGCTCAATAAATCGAGTTCCTGGTATATGTTTGCTGGCTTTATTTCACGCTCTAATTTTGTTCGATAAAAGCAGAAGTACATACGTATATTTCGGTAGCAGATGGAAAACTCTTAGGCACATTAATTCTGCATAATTTCGCCATATTTCAATGGTAAGTCATACAAATTGTCAGCACCACTCCTGGCAGGAGAAGGTATTCGCCTGCTTGCCTTGAAAGAAATGAAATCAAATTGATGCAGTTAATTGCACTCTAAATCACAACTATGATCCATTTCATTTGGTGTGCCAAGTTCCTCAATTCCTACAAGAATTACCCATTAAAAATGTTAATTAGTTGCACAAACATTGAGCATCGGTGATTGCGGCTACAGCAACAACAACAACAACAGCCAGCGATGCAGCCTCCCCAGGACCAGATCCAGTCCAGTTCGGCGTGTATGCAAATTGAATTCGTTGGCTGTCGCCTTTTGGTCGTGTCCTCAATTGAATGGCAATTAAGATAAATGTTCGCAGCATGTCCGCACTTAAGCTCAACATGGACAACCGGAGGCCCAGACAGCTTGACGCGCAACTTAAAGGCCAAGGCGAATAATTATTAACTAATTTCTTTGACACTTTGAACTTTAAGCAGAAACGAAGAAGCTTAAGGATTTTTCAGGTTTGGTATTTCCACTTTCTAATTGAAAATGCTTGTCACGTTTGCCATGTCTGGGCGTGCACAGGGAAGAATAATCGATACCGTACCGGACAAAGGCCAAGTGGGTGGCCATGGACGAACAGCTGCTGGCGGATGACCGCTCGCTTCACAAGTGCAATGAACTATGCCTACGCCCACGACTTGATTTGCCATCATTTCTCAAAATTTATCTGGCTTAACCTTTTGACGTGAAATGATATCCATTAATTCTCAATTGGAAGCGTTGCAAAAATATTTCCTTTTTATAATTTGGACTTTTTGATAAATCACAGAACTTTGTTTTTACTCAACAAAAGTCCTTCATATCATTTGTCAACCATCCCCATTTCTACATATGTCACTTTGGGTCAAATATGCGACACTTTCGTCATGGAATAGAATGAAATTTGTTTTTGGGCGGGGGGGAGACACATAACAAATGACCTCTTTGTGAGCTCGAAGATTTAAGATGAGTTATGGGGTTGTGTTTGGTTTATTTTATGCTGTTATATTCCTCAAGAGGCTGATATTATGCCAGGACATGAGCGGAAACCCTTTTCGGCCAAATTTTAATTTCAAGCTTATTTGCTTATGTGATGAGGGATTTTTTTTGTGATTTTGCTTGCTGTCTTAAATTATTATTCAATACAAAATTAAAATTTTAAAAGCAAACAGAAACCAGAAATTCTGGTGCATAAATATCGAAAAACGATCTTTGTTCATTCATTTCCTTCAAGAGTTTTAAGCTCAAATTTCAACTCAAGCTCTCTCTTTTTTGATAAAATTATTGATTCTATCTCTAGTTCCATTTCAATCAGAATTATTACCCCTTTTCGTGCTCAATCTAATGCCTTCACACTACGCCCAAACGCCTTCCAATGCTGAACTGTCCTTCAGACTTCCGTCTACTCATCATTAGTGATTATCCCAAGGCGCAAAAGTCTTTTCATGTATGTCATCGGAAATTGCTTCACGCCTCCTGCCCCCAACTCTGGAGACCAACAGCTAACACGCCTCATGATTGCCGCTGCACGCGCCCGCTAATAAACTCAAACCCTAACTCTGGGTTAACCCCAAGACTAACCCTTTCTTCGCGCTGGCGTCTATATCGTTTTATTCCACTATCTTGCCATGTCATCGCTCAAATAAATGTGAAAATGCTAATTTAACCCTTTTTATTATTCATAGTCTTACACTTGAGCGGAGTTGCCTAGACAACTCTGCCGAATCAACTTCATGAGTGATAAATTCTTTGCCACTTTGCATTTCTTAAGAGACCAAACCAGACCAGACCAAGACCAGTTCGTCGTGCCTCCCTGGGGGTATTAGCGAAATTATTTTAGCTCATCTTGTGACAATGTTAGAATGTAGCTGCCTTATTAAGACATTTGTCAACTTAATGTCATGGCATTTAGTTAAGTTATTAAAATATTTGGGGGAAAATAAAACCGTGGATTTTTTTTATATGCCTAATGGAAACCCACACGCCCTTAGCACGTGCCAGCCTCACGGCAATTTCCTTACGAATAATTTTTAGCTATTGAATACTCCAGATCATGTGAATTAGGAAGCGAATCAAAACGAATGCCACAACGACGCGTGTGTGTGTCAATCAATGACATTTTGGGTGAATAATTTACTTATGACAGTTCTTTTTTTGTGTGGCATTTTTATTGAATTTTGGATGGGATTTGTCAGATTTTACCCTGAGGCAGAGGGCTAAAGTTTAGAGCAACAAATGGCAAATAAATATAGTAAAATGCTCAAGTCTAAGAAGTAAGAAACATATAGACTAAAGATTGATGGTTCCCATACAACCAAAGCCTTGCGCCTGTATTAGTGAGCTTTGTTTGTACAGCTCTGCAAGAGCTTTCAACAAACGTACGCTCAGAGAGTCAGGTACAATATGTGTGAGAGGGCAAGAGAGTAGAATGATATTAAAAGGAAATTAAACTGATATTAAAATCAACCTAACCAATTTTAGAATGGACTGCATGATTTTCAACAATACCAATCCCACATGTACCTTCCACTCAAAAGGACCTAACCTTACCATTTATACCCATTATATTTCTTGTCCTCGTTCCTTGCACGCGTTAAACATGCACAAAAATGTGAAAAATTCGATTTAATTTATCAGGCTACTTTTTTGTTTTCAAATGATTCACTTGCACCTGAGCACCCGTGGATCGATGCCAATTGCCAAAAACAGAGACCCTCCATAACACACGACCAAAGGCTCCAGACATACACACAAAAAAAAACCCGCAAATAACATACTTCTTCTGTTCATTCTCAAAAAGACGCCAGAGAATCAAAGCTTTCTACCACGAGTACAAAAAAATTCCTCGCATACTTTGCAATTTGGGGATGGAGACAAAAATCCAAGGAGTGAGAGACAAAAAAGTAGACCTTGACTTCTTCATACCTGAATGTCTCATTTCGCATTTAGCCATAATCTCGGCCTCATTATCTGTGATAATAACCAAATATCCTTAACCCTAATAAAGTACAAATGGGACCAATTCTATTTCATTTGCGGCACACACATTGCAAAGTTTTGGCCTTTGTATGCAAAATGCAAATTACACATGCGAGCCGCAGATAAAAGCTTTGTGAGCCATAAAATATGTCATATTTTAACAAAATGTTGCACCAAAATTACAATAAACCCATTTGGTATGCCTCCCACCCCTCGGCCAGGATTCTCATATGGGACAGATAACAGTGGCGGCGGCGGCGGTGACGGCGTGTTGCCTGTAATTAGCTCATACCACCCAAAATTTTGAGGATGAACTTAACGAGAAGGAGCGCACACACACACACACGGACTCCATTGTCCCGAGCAGGAAAACAATTTCAAAAGTACCATTATCTATTAAGCCATAAATGAAAAGATAGAAAAGGTCTGTGTAGCTGGAGAAGAGAGAAAATGTTTGGGCTACTCTTACTTAGAGTTGTTAAAGCAGTTAAATCTTGAGTAAGGGAGTTTGGTTCAATTGGTACAATCTTGTAATGCCATCGATTATGGAATATTATACTAAATTTTAGATTATTATTTATATTAAACGAAAATGGAATCATATAAGGGTGAAATTGGATTCTGTCTCCGACTAAGACAACCTTATGATATTGCTTGAGCAAGTGGACTTTTTAGATGATTGCCATTATGGAACCGCAAATGGAACAAGATAAACAAGAAAGAAAGTCGGTCAAGCCCGACTATAACATACTCTGTACCAAGAAAAATTGTCTTTTGATCATAAATCGAAAACCGTTCATCCGATCTTCTTCATTTCTTTGGCGGATCGATAAGTTATCCTAATAACTAAATATGTCCAGAAGGAACAAGCCATCTATCTTCAAAACTGTGGGGGCGGGGGGCGGGGGTTTTTCTAAATTGCGGGGGCGGGAGGGGGCGTGGCCAAAATTGAAAATAAACTTGATCTGCCTGCAGACATAAGAAGCGTATGTCCCATACATGTAAAACCTCTATCTCTTACCATCTCTGAGATCTGTGCGTTCATACGGACAGACAGACAGACGGAAGACGGACGGACGGACAGACGGACAGACGGACATGGCTATATCGACTCGGCTGTTGATGCTGATCAAGAATATATATACTTTATGGGGTCGGAGATGCTTACTTCTGGATGTTACATACTTTTGCACAAACTTATAATACTCTATGTACCTTCGGTACAGAGTATAAAAATGTACTCTTCCCAATAGACTTCAACCTGAAAGGAACAGCCAAACAAATTAACTTTACCAGCAGATTCTGCTTTAAAGACTTCAGCGACTGATTTATCAATCTAAATGTTAATGATTTTTCAGCACACACAAAGAATAACTTTTCTACAACTTATAAGAAACGTAAGTTAACCCTGAAGAAACGAAAAATAGTTTAATTTTACGCCTTTACCTTGTTATCTCGTCCAAGATGCAAGCCGACTCTGAGCCAATACGGTTTGAACCAACGAACCACTTACTTCTGCTTGTAAGCCAAGGAGTGAACCAACCCAGAGTTCTTAAGAAGATGCCAAGCAATAGCGAAAACATTCCCTTTCAATCATTCCAAACCAAACTATTTGTACCAGTACGGCGCTTTTTGCGGCAAGCTGAACCCAAGAAGCTTTAAAAACGAGAAAGCTAAGCTTACTTCATCTGTGCCGAAGTTTTTATACCCTTGCAAGTGCTCGCTTAAATATATTCAAAAAAAAACATTTTTTCCCATTTTCCGACCGATCGTTCGTATGGGAGCTATATGATATAGTCATCCGATTTGGACAAAAGCTTGTAGAATTGTGTAAAAGCCCGAGATACAAAATTACAGGATGCTACCATTAAAAATAATAAAGTTTTTCTAACTAAGACTGTTTTTCAGACCTATCTTTTGTATGGCAGCTATACCATATAGTTGTTCGATTTTAATAAAAATTGTTAGGATTATAAAAAAACATATAGAACCTACGATTACAAAGTTTGGAGACGTTTCCATTGAAAATGAGATATGAGATATAGTAGTGTGCAGCAAAAAGAAGACTCTGTGCAAAATTTCAGCTCGATAGCTTTAAAACTGAGAGACTAGTTCGCGTAGAAACAGACAGACAGATAGACGGACAGACGGACAGAAGGACAGACGGACGGACAAAGCTCAATCGACTAAGCTCGTCACCCTGATCAAGAATATATATAGTTTATGGGGTCGGAAATGAATATTTTTATGCGTTGCAAACTTCTGGGCAAAATTATAATACCCTTTGCAAGGGTATAAAAACATAAACCTAATCATTGATTGCAATGTCCGTAACCCATTGAAGTACCGATTCCACAGAGTATAAATATTGAAATCTAACTTAAGATCTACACACTCAACTTATCTGCACCTTAACTTCATTTAATTTCGTCCCACCCAAATTTGGTTGAAAATTGCGATGTTTGTCTAGAAATTTTCCATAAAATTAAAATCAAATTCCACATTGGATCACTTTGGCATCCTTATAAGAATGGTCTACCAGGCCGCGGCCCATTTACGGGTACTTCTAAATGTGGCTCTAGTGCCTTGTGGACACGTGCCTTACCGCAAGTCTGTAATTTAAATTTTAATTTCCTTTTTTAATTGCATTCAATTAGCGATTGTCTGCATTTGGATCGAAACGGAACGCTGTCAATCACAGAAGGCCACGGTGGATCAACCATGGTAGATGGGCAGTGGCTGGAGTGTAGAAAGTGGTGCAGATTTATTAGTTAGAATTTTGTGCCAAAAGAACTTTTCGTAACTCCTACAGTTTGTTGGCATTAGCAATCTTCAGTCAACTTCAGAGCTTCGTCTTCTTCTTGTGCATCTTCTTGTGGGTTGTATCATTCTATTGACCATTTATGGTTGTGATCAAGTTTTTGCCTTTTGGTCGTGTAATGTGACTAATTGGAACTTGCAGTCAACTGGAAATTGTTGCTCATTGTTCAACATAATTACCTCGAGGCAACAAGTTTGCAACGCAACTCAAATGAGAGAAGAGGCATCTCTTACGCGGAGGACTGTATCGATCAGGTAGATGATGTTGTGTTTATTTATCTTATTTGTTGTTCTTTTTTTGGCAGGTGTCTGTGTGTGTGTCGCCGAGAGACAGTTTATGAAATTTATGACATTATTTGAAATATTTTTTAGTTGTGACCTTTCTGCGGAAATCACTTGCACGGTGGCTAACTGTATTTATGAGGAGGTATGAACCAATTTGATTTTGTTGAGAATCAGCAGGAGGTTGGAAGTAACGAAAAAGGTTTTGTTGTGGTCTCGTGGCTGGCGCTGTTTTTATCATAAATGTCAAAATATGAACAAGGCAACTGTATTATGACTTTAGGCGCCTTTTGATTGGCTGGACAAGGACTTGACTACGATTGGACTTTCCAAATGTATCAGCCAAGGTATGTTTGGGTAATTTTATGGCCCACAATTATTCCATTTAGGTTTTATTGCTAATGAGAGAACACATCATAAAATTGGTTTTGGCAAATCTCTCAATTAGTTTATACAAATTAGTTTAACGCCCAACGGGGAATAGATATTCCCCAAACACAGGACCCTCCCCACACCCTTCACACACACGCACATCTACACATAATTGCTGATGCCAGTTTAATTAGGTTTTTTTTTGTCATCTAATTAAATGAAATCGAAAAGTAATCCAACACAAACGGAAAACAATAAAACACAAAAAAAAGCACACAAAAGAACTTCAATTACCATAAAAAAGAGATTTGTTTACATTTTACACCTCAGCTCAGAAGATTAATGGGATTTCCCCGCGACTTTTGGTACAGGTGTCAAAGTTTAAATGGTTGCTGGAGCATTTAATTGCTCGCACAGAGCACAGCAGCAGCCTATAATTAATATGCTAATAAAATGCCTGAATGACAGTTGAACAAGGACTTTTGACAGCTCGAGGGGGAAATGTGATGCTTCAATAAAGTTTTCGCTGGAATGTTCAGGCCACATATTGAAGTTGGCTGTAAATCATGATTATCTTTTTATTGCTGACACTGTGCGGGGTCTTTTATGAACATCTACATCCCCATTCGGAAGTGACTGCCAGGCGGAATGTGTACTTAGCGGCAGGGGGTTGACTTGAGTTCATATTAAAAGCTGCACAACGAGATTTGAAACGGTTTTGGGCTTTGCTCTAATGGATGGGTCCAAGCGGCGGCTTTCGACTAATGTGCGGTTATCACTTTGGGGTCAGCAAACAACACTTCGCTCAACTGCCGTGGCATACCTTAAGGCGCACTCGGCGCTGCCAAGAGACATTCCAATCGAATGCCATTCGAAGATAAAAATCGTGCCAAACGATAATCCACTAAAACATTTACACACACACACACACAGAGAGAGAGAATGAGAGAGAGAGAGAGTCATGGCCAGCAGGATATCTACGAAAGATTAGCAAAAGACATGGGTTGTCCTGCCGTTTGCCTGGGCTCAAAATGCCATTCCAGGACAATGCAACATTACAATAATGTGCACTTTTATGGACAGCTAACGACTGCAGGTCCCATAAACGCATTATCCTCGAACCAAACGTCAATGGAATGCGGAATATTTGCGTTGGCCAAGAAGGAGGTTTAGAAAATTTGGCAATCTCGAAAATAAACGATTATTTCAAACGAATAGAGATTGGTAATTGCATTCACACTTTGTTTAATTATGTCGAAGAAAGTGTTGTTGATTATTACATTGCAAACTAGTTTAGTGTGGGCCAGCGTGTACCAAGGATAAACAGAGTATTTAAATTTGTACTCAGAGGAATCAAACCTATATATTTGGAACCAAGATGAGCGGAAACGTTACAGAAATCAATCCTTGAACGTGTTAAATCGCTGTTAATAGAAGAATATTGTTTTGAGAAAGCAGGAACTTGCTTTGAATTGATATTTTTCTGTTTTCAAGAACATTTCCAAATCAACTTTGAAAAAATGTTGATTGAGATTGTTGCAGGTTATAAATTGATCTAAAATTCTGCTGTTCTATTCGAGATCTTATATGATCATATCGGATATTATTTACATGCGCGTGAATCAGAGACATCGCTTGAACAACAACTTGATTGTCGACCCATTAACCCCACCTGCCTTGGAATATTTTAGTATTTCAGGAAGACAAAGATAGCATCTAATACCATTTCCACGGGGTTCTTTCCTCTGTTTATGTTAGATACTGAAGGATGCATCTCCGACACTATAAAGAATTTATATGTACATACCATTTCAAACAGATCTCAGAGACAATAAGAGATAGAGGTTCGACTTGTAAGAGACATATATTTCTTATACTTGAACTAACTTCGAGCTGAAGGCAACTTATTTTCTGGACAGGTATTTTCCCTACTTTTACAGAAGCCCTTGACATTATGCTGCATCTGGTGGCCAGAGAAGTAGCGGGTTATACTACAATTAGGCTTAGAGAAACAGCAACTATTTGTGTAATGTACCGTTTCACTCTAAGTTCAAAAGTCAAGAGGTATTCAGTCCAGACCTGGGTATAAATGTGTCCTTTCGCCTTCCCGTCAACTATCTAAAATATCTCGTGGAAAGGATTGCGTTGATATTTTCAGAAAGGTCCTTGAGGATAACACTTATAATGCAAAAACACTAACTGAGTGTAGCAAATCTCTAAATGAGACGGCCTGGTCACCGTAACATGCCTTATATATTTCATAATTTAAAATTGTAATCAATCAGTATAAATCTGAGAAATCTTAATATGCATTCCCCTTATTCTCCCGGGAACAGCCGGTCGTATTCCATTTCTTTTCGATGTCATTTCCATGCGTTACAAACAAAATTTGCCTGCAAACAAATTCCTAGCAAATTAGCCGTTTGAATAATTTCACCAAAGAAAGAAACTCTCTTTAAAATTTATGAGCAGGCCTTTTTACCCCCCTCCCAACCCATTTTCTGGCTTTGGACTCAGCTGTAACTGAGTTACGAGTAAATTGCGTGCAATATGGAAAAGTTCTAGCAATTGCCGGGATACCTTTTTGCCATTCTCTTTATAAACTGAAGCAATTGCGGGAATGAAGTCTGAAGTCCTTTGTCAACATTTTAAATGCATTTTTATTGAGATTCATATCGCGAAGTCGTACAAAAGAATTGAATGCGACTTTGAATTGACTTCGAATTCCTTAAATTATTGCCTTAGCCCCCCACTCCCTTCCCACACACACACACACATGCACACACCCTTAACACACCCACCCAGCGAATGTCGTCTTTGGCTTTCTACTTGAATTTTAAAATCGTTTTATTTTTTGGCAACTCGCACACGTTTTATGCGAATTTGAACGGTAATAATCGATCCCTGCGGCATTTTAAAAAATAAATCCGTTTCTCCAAATGGAAATGGAAAAGCGAATGAACACAAGCGACTGGAGGAGGGGCCTTTGAATTATTGCAGTTGCTAAGCACATGGAACACAGGGAAACAGCAGTTCAAGTTTTATGCGTTTCTTATCGGAATTTGATTTGACAGCAAAGTTGCAGTAAATTAAAAAGTGCAAACAAAACACTTTGGATAAAGGAAATGTATATTGTACGGAAAGTTTATGGCTCACGTCGGGAGATAGACTTATTGACTATCCCAAGGCCCCGGCGGCACTATTATTTGATTGATGCCTTGCAGTCAGCTTGGCCAACTCTCCCGATTATTCCATTAAGTAAATCCCAATGACCTTTTGCCGGACAGCAAGTGTGCAGAATTGCAGAATTATGAAAATGGCCGAACAATGCAAACGACATCATTTGTCAACTATGGCACAGTTGTTGGTGGATGGCCCCGGCCCCGGCCCGGCTCCTGCTCCTACCCCTGGCCAAATCCCCCGAATAGTAAAAACAAGGGGGCGGCAATGTTAATGAAAACATGTGTCAGCAATAAAATGATAATCATGATTTACATCGTCATCGTATCATCTTCTGTTTCTGCCGATATGTGCGGAAAGTGGTAAACGAATATCGAACGTGATCATTCTCAGAAAATATTCATAATTCCGGAATAATTGCAAATGGCTGCAAGACATTAATGCCACTGCAGTGTAATTTACGATCAAGTCGAAGGAAAACTGTCAACGCCTGCCCCCTTTCCAGGGGTTAAACGAAACCACCAATTTGTTGCATTAATGCAAAATTAAATTATTGTTTACACACTTCACAATTATGCAAAGAGAAGCAGCACCCCTTTTCGGAATTCGATTTTAAAATTATGGCCAAGGGGAGAAACAATAATGTTCTTAATTTGTACCAGCACTACAAAAGGGTTGGCACAACCTTTTTTTTGCAAAGGGGTTGTGTGGGCTATGTTCATGGATTTGGTGTCAATATGTGCACAAAGTAAATTTGCATATGCTGCAGGAGGGCGCGAATTTCAGCGACAGCTATGCGAACATTCATTGGCTTTGACTTAATCGAGTTAATTACTGTAGAAAGACAACAGGTTACGATCTAGCAAACATTGTCTACTTCTGGGGTTCAATTGATTTGCTAATTTATGTATAAAATCAGGGAAAAGGCTAATTAAAATGGTATTCTGATGATGTCAAGACAATCGCCTGATATACTTAGTTAAGATAGATTTAAGAGCTTGATATAGATGTGGCTATAAACCGGTCCCAAACCGAACCATTCAGAATAGCGATAGGTAAGCCCTTGCTCCCATTGCTCCGAGAGCTATTTTACGGCAACTGGCGCCGCTGCACACAAGCAGACAGAACGACAAGTGCAATTACATCACTTCGAAGGAAGTTAAAACAAAACAAGTAAGGGCGCTGCAGTCGAGATTCCCGACCACAAAATACCCAGTTCATTTATTTTCATTTATTTGTTTTTGAATTTTTGAAGATGTCATCCTAAATGTAGGCAATACTTTTCTAGTCCTGATCAACAACTGGGGGGGTGCTCTTATCAGCTCAACTGTTTCGCTTATAACTCCGGTGTTTTTGGTCCGATCTGATTGTACTTTTCAGAATAGATAGATATTGGGCCTAGCTTGATGTATACTAAGCCACGAGGCTCTAACTTGAAAATTGTGGATCTGACGGCTTTTTAGGTCTTGGATTTATAGAGGAGGTCTAGGTTTTTTAGGGATAAAAGGGGGACGGGGTGGAATTTTTCAAATCTGACACAAACTTGATCTGCGTACAGCATAAATCTACCTTCGTGTAAAAATTTGTGGCTCTATCTCTTATAGTCTCTGAGATCGACGCGTTCATACAGACAGACAGACGGACAGACGGACATGGCTATATCGACTCGGCTGTTCATGCTGATCAAGAATATATATACTTTATGAGGTCGGAAAATTTTCCTTCTCCCTGTTACATACATTCGCACAACTTCATGATCCCCCTTTTCCTATTTTCAATGGGAACAGGGTATAAAAAATAAAGTTTTCAGTGGAAATGTCCTTCATATTAGTTAGAAAAAACCTGCTGCCTGGGTATAAAAACTTTGGCCGAGCCGAAGTTAACTCTCCTCTATTTTTTCTGTTGCTTTTGTTGGCTTGCCCCTTGTCCCAAACTCACATTTGCTGCCCACCACTGATTTAGAACATGGTTGTGGTTGTGGCTGTGGTTTTTAGAGTCTTTTCAGCCGAAGCTTTCAATAAATAAATTCGTGAAATTGAATATTCAAATGAGCTTCATTCGGATGATGATAAATATTGAAGTATTTCCATTATCAAGTAATCATCAAACACCGCTTCAAATGACCAAATTCGAATATACAAACTGTCCGGCATTTCCCTTTGCCTTAACCAATTTCCCTGCTGGTCAGAAATAATACCAACCAATTCATGGAACAAACATACACACACACCGTGACATGTGAATGAGACTCATTTAATGACACACACACGCACAGATAATCACTGCAAACCCCCCCAAACACGCCCCTTCATCATTTAAAAGGCTTTTGTTGTGAAGACAATTTCATGCATTATTCATTGCACGGCCTCACGCATTTTTCCTCATTTTGTATGGTTTTCCCGAAACATTTTTCTCGTCAGCAAGTAAAAATTTAATAAAGAAACATTTGTGTATTTGTCTGTTCCTGTTGTAGTTGTTAAGCCAAGACTAACGAACTTCCCGCAGTTGGCATTAGTTTCTGGGGATGAAAGGAGGCTTAAGTGTAACTGTTGCTCTAAGGCAATTAAAATATATTGTTGCCATTTCAACATGAAGTTGGCTAATTATTAGTTACATTATTGACCAGTTAGGATGACTGGAAAGGTTAAGGATAAATGCTGGCAGGCAACTGATAACATCTGTCATACACACCTTGCCATTCCAATAGGATTTTCTTTATTGCACTTTTCCCACCAGCCAAATTTCTACTTATCTGCACTTTTCTACAATTTCGATGACTCTCTTATTGGCACTTTGGCAACCATCTCTGCATTTTGATGTGCATTTTTCCACCTCGGTCCTTGGGACTGTGTGTGTGTACGATTTCTATCACACACACAACGCCGTTGACAGTTTCTCTTCTTAAGCAAAGCAAAGGAAAAACAATTTCCCAGCTAATGCCAGGCAACAAAAGAAACGAGAGTAAAGTCGAAAATGGGAACACGTGCAGGACATACAATTTCCTCACCCCTTAACGGCCGAGAGGAGGGGTGCGAAATATTTGTTGGGTGCCAACATTAATTTTATGTTTGTTAATTTCTTTCTATGTGTTTTTTTTTCTAACATTTTCTACCAATTTCTCCACAATTTCATGGACATTTGCATATTTTTACAAATTCCAAGGCGTTTCAAAAAAAAAACAACGGAAAAAGCCAAGGAAATTAAGGGACCAAAATGGCATAAAATTTATCGTCTGTAAAGGCAGCGACGAAAAAAAAAACTGAAATTAGTTCAACTAAAGGTTATATTAAAAAACCAACCCAACCCAACCCTAAACTCTAAGCAACCCTTTCTCTGCCCACCGTAGCAGCACATATGTTCCACTTGAGTTTGGGTAAGGGTTAGCCAACACTTGTTGTGGCTGCAAAATAAATCTTCCATTTCGATTTAAAAATGTAACACACAAGATTTATGGCCACATTGTCGATCTGTTCGATTACAAGCCCATATAAACGAATGCTTCACCCTCTCTCCAAAATGGGAACAACGAATCCGCCACATGATGTGGGCCATAAATCTTGGTCTATGCCCGCCCGTTCAATATTATGACTTGTCAAATTATGTTGTACTTTTGTCTCATCTTTAAGGCTGTTTTGTGTTGTTATTTAACTCTTGAAGAGCTCCCCGGGGCGCAGTTTTTTCTTTTTTTGCTTTTCCGCCACTTTGCTTTGGGAATGACCAATTAATGTTAATTTTTGGAAGGGTTGAAACGCCTTTTTCGTCTTTGGTTGCAAACCATTTAACATTTGATTTTAGCTTCAGTTTCGCCTGCTGTTTAATTAGCGAATCGCATGGCCTTTTTATGGTCATCTTAAGGTGGCAGATGCTGGTAAGATTTTGCTTTTGCAATCAAATGACTTTTTCGGGCTAAGTTGAAATTTTGTTGTTAAAATGGGGAAAGTGTTTGACCGCTGCGGAGTAAACAGGCATTTCTGTTCGTACCTAGCCAGAAGCTATTCATCAGTGATAATCAGATGCAATCCTGTTGTCAGAAACGCTACATGAAGTAAACCAATTTTACTTGTGTAAGCCGACTTCAGAGAGCTAGCACTTTGAAGGTATAAGATGATTCAAAATTTTTAGCCAGAAATTCCGAAAAATTGAATGGGTGGAGGCTTTTTAAATAAACTGATCCTTATTTCTGTCATAACTTTATTTTTCTAAGCACATAAGGAGATCTCTCCACGAATAATTTGAAACAGAGTTCCCAAAATCCCTCAATATTTTAAGGTAGTGTGCTAAAGGGCTATTTCTGAGGAGATCAAAACACACACAGTTCTTATTTATCATATTTTTTCTTGGTTCTTAGAAAAGCCCATCAGTATCTATGTAAGTAGCATGCGCCTTTCTTCCTCCATCACATTGACTCTCTCCGCTCACACTACACCATCGCTTTTTATTTCGCTTTTTGAAAACTCAAACTAATTTCAAATTATTTAAAAAGAATTAGAAGAGCTCACCCTACAAGTTGATGGGACAATTCCCAGTCCACTCCCTCAACCCTCTACTCTTTTCTACTCCAACCATCTTTAATTTGCCTCAATTAGCCACAGAGCAGGTTTCCGCTCATCAACTAAGCTTGTTCTGTTTGCACAAATTGATTGACACTGATGTTGTCCCACCTCCTCTCCCCCCGCTCACACACACAGTCACTGACAGCAAACTGACACCAGTAGAACTTTACGCACATATCGCTCCCCATCCGCATCCTACAACTACTGCTTCTGCTGCTACTCCATCTCAGCCACCCATATGTGACCTACACAATGTTGATGTAACATCAGGAGGGGAGAACGCACGAACCTTCCTTCTTATGCTTTATTAGTTTATACGCCTGGGGGAGGTTGGACCCAGCAGCACACGCTAATATTAATTTATTGTCACTCCCCCCATCTCTTCTCCTGCTCTTCTGATATGCATCAAAATGAAAAAGGACAATTTAATTTCATTTGCCAAGGAGTCAAAGAACAAGCATCAGGATGCCATTATTAACACTTGTGACCACACAAATTCGGTCAACAACAAATTCCCCAACTTCTGTGCCGCTGCATGCATATGTGGAGCCGCCCTCCTCCACCCCCTTGGAAAAAAAAACAGATTGGACTCTAATTATGAAATGATGAATCTGCCTCGTTGGCCTTCCTCCCCGGCGGCTAACGGGCCACGATTCCACTTTAATATTTCATTTTGAATATTTTTGCGCTTATCGCTGAGGGAAAGATTTATGTCCAAACCACGTAACTCGATACCTGGCCTGAGTTCGGGTCTCCAGGCTCAACTCCTTATCCGCTTTTTGTGTAAAATGATTTAATGCTCACTTACAGAGTCGAGGCGTTGGCTCCTGGGCCAGGAGTAGTAGCTCCCAGTGGCGCCATTAAATCTCATTAAAAAGTTGACTCCTCTTTGGAGTTTTGGGAAATTTTTGGGGGCAGGGACAAGATGCAAATTACAAATGTGGCAACATTTCTCCAAGTCCACCAGCCCCGAAGTGCAACAAAGAAATATACGAAACTGATGAAAAGTTTGAAAAATGTTGATGCTTACAATACAAGTTAAAGGGATGTGTGAGTTGAGGGCTTCATTAGCTATGCATGGAAGGGAAATGATGGGAAACGAGCCACATCAGCAGGAGCGATAAACATCATTGATTTCAAGTGACAAATGTTAGGTTCTAAATTCAGTTTGTAGCAGATGGAAATTTAAGTACAGGGAGGACTTTAAAGGGGAAAAAAATTAGCAACAAGCTTTTATTTTAGATGAGTAGGAATCTATCCAGATGGAGCAACACATAATCTCGGGCCTTCTATTATATTTGCCTGTGTATCAACAATTCCACTGTTGATTAAGTAATTCCCTATACCAAAACAAGTAGCTAAGGGAAACATTGGTAGTAAACTTCTGAAATATACTCTTAGCTGATTTGCAAGGGTACATATACTTGGGTACCAAGCCCGACACACCAACCCTAGTTACCTCAGAGAGGGTTCGCCGCTCACGTTAGCCAACAGCTTTACGGGTGCATCGCTCTGTTACCAGGGGTTTCGAACAAGAAGATGTGAGTCATTTTGAACCGATCAAGAGTATCGCTGCCGTTCTAAGGAAGAGTGTGGACTCATTTTCGGAATTATTATACAGGGTTCAATGCGAGTTCCAGTATCCATATTAAAGTTATTCAAAAAACCTCCTAAACAAAAATTTACAGAAATGTGTCACACTCATAAACTGACTCATATCGTTGATATTCTGTTTAAATGATGAATAATCAAAAAATTGATCATGATTATTATTAAAAGCGACAACAAATAAAATCGATTGAATAAAACCACACATGATTTCACTGCATCTCCCCTTTGCTATCTTTCCGTTTAAAGCACATAATGCAAAACTTAACATGGCTTGTAACACAGTAAGAGAGAGAGAGTTTGGGGGGACAAACAGAAGTCAAAGCCTAAAATCCTACATAGAGGCAGCAAACATTTTTGGCATTAAAATTTCAGTCACATTTCACACCGAGAAAGAAAAAACGCAGAATAACACAGAAGAGACAGACCCGCAAAGTAAATAAGTAAACAAGGAGCAGATAGCTAAAGGGAGATAGAAAAAGTGAAAAAAAAAGTTGGAGGAGTTGGGGCTTACATAAGCAAATAGAATACAAAAAATTAGGTACAAGAAAAGGACAGAGCACTCTCTCATAGATACACACACACACAAACACACAGCGCATATACTTGGGATCCTATATGTATATATATATATATAAAGCTCAGTCACGTCCCGCCCATTCACTTGGAAAGTCGATGGTCGATGTGACTGATTACTGCGTCGGTAGCTGGAATTGTTGTTGCCGGGGGCTGTTAATGACAAACAACGTCTGCCATTTTGCCCAAAAGAGTTCGAACATTTGGTATTTTCGTTTTTCAGCTAGCACGGCGATACGTACGTACACGTATGCACGTATATAGGGATTGTAAGAGAGGTCAGTTGTCAGAGGCTTATGGTTTAAAGAGATGGGAAAGGTTTAAGTTAAAGGAAATTGATAGCCGGAAATAGTTGGTTGGACATTGGATACGGGGGCAGCTTGGAACGTCAGTGGCTTTTTGAATAAAAGATATTTTATTTTTTAAGAGTTTTGGTTTCCAACGAAGTCTTGTTTTCATTCACGATTTGCTCTTACTTACAGAATGAATCCTACGTAAATCAAAAAATAAAAACCCGTTCAAATTTAAAAAACGGAGTGCGGACCCTTTTTAGGACCTGTGTACCCAATAGAAATCAATAACGAATTCTAAACCATTGAAATTGATGATGCAGAGTACTCATGATAGTTTTATTTATGAGAAAAATATTATGCAAAGATTTACAAAGATCAATTTAAAATGGAAATATCCGATTTTTGATATTAAAATATCTATCTTCATATCTTTTGGGTGATTATCAACTAGGTTGGATAAAAATTTAAGATCTATTTAACATTAAAAGGATATTTTAATACCCAAAAATGGATATTAAATAGAATCCATTCCAACCGATATCATCCAATGGAAATTTTCTAAAATCCTTTTTATACTCTGTACCGTAGGTACATAGAGTATTATAAGTTTGTGCAAAAGTATGTAACATCCAGAAGGAAGCATCTCCGACCCCATAAAGTATATATATTCTTGATCAGCATCAACAGCCGAGTGATATAGCCATGTCCGTCTGTCCGTCTGTCAGTCTGTCCGTCTGTCTGTCCGTATGAACGCACAGATCTCAGAGATGGTAAGAAATAGAGGTTTGACATGTATGGGACATATGCTTCTTATGTCTGCAGGCAGATCAAGTTTGTTTTCCATTTTGGCCACGCCCCCTCCCGCCCCCGCAATTTAGAAAAAACGTCATATCTCCCACAGTTTTGAAGATAGATGGCTCCTTCTGGACATATTTAGTTATTAGGATAACTTATCGATCCGCCAAAGAAGTGAAGAAGATCGGATGAACGGTTTTCGAGTTATGATCAAAAGACAAATTTTCTTGGTACAGAGTCGGGCTTGACCGATTTCTTTCTTGTTTTTATCTGTGTACACAATCATTACTTGTCTTAGTTTCGTCGAAACTATATTACTGTCATGTTTTTAGAAAGGAGTTATAATTTATAAAACAACAATTCAAAATGTTGTACCTTCTTTCGTGCCGGCTTTAGCTGGGAGCAGGCACGAACTCACACGAAATAGAATTTTATCGTACGTGCACGTGATTCATTCGCTCACCCTTCGAAA
This sequence comes from Lordiphosa fenestrarum, assembly GCA_035044985.1. NCBI lineage: Eukaryota > Metazoa > Arthropoda > Insecta > Diptera > Drosophilidae > Lordiphosa > Lordiphosa fenestrarum. Next base: position 402,977 of record JAWNNO010000849.1, on the reverse strand, counting down.
TCCCATTTCAGGTTTCGACTTTTCACTTTTTCGCTGCAGAACTTCTATTTTATTGTCACCTATTTAAAATGTACACAACGTCGTCTTCTGAAGTCTTAATTTGAATATTTGTTTGGTCGGTCTACGGATCAAACAGTTGCCGAAAGCAGACCAGGGTTTTTGTATGTAAATTCAACTAAAGTTAAATGAAAGAAAGCCAGTTGCAGTGGCTGCCTGTGATTAGACATAACGTATGTCTTGGTTATTTATTCATCAGTCGCTCGACACTAATCAACTAAAGTAACTTCAATCTCTCTCTCTCTATGTGGCACGCATCCTTGGCCAAGAAGGAATTATGCAGTTGAAGTTGGAAGTCAGGGCATAAAACATTCCGTTGCATAATTGAAGAAGTTTCGGGCGTGGGTGGAAGACCATAAAGAAACCACAAGCAGCCACAACAGCGGCGGCGGGTAGTCAGGATACCAACGAATTTATGGCAGGCAAACGCCCATATGTCTTTGGAGACTTATTTGCTTCTTGGCAATAGTGGATGGCGGGGAACAATTGTCATCCGGGAGACAATTCTTTTGCATTAAATATTTTTATGGCCTTTTGCTACTTCAACTTCATTGTTTTATGGTTCGCCTCAAACGTCGGAGAGGCTCATGAATATTTAAAGAAAAATCTAAAAAAAAAATAAACGGCGCACACACAACTTAAGGAATTGCATAGGCAAAAGTTAATCTTTTTAAGTAAAATCTTCACTGGAATTAAAGTTGAGAAGAAGGAGGAGGAGTAGGAGGTGGGTAGGTACTCATATGGTATCCACAATATCCACATTTCAAAGTGGCTGCAGCCGAGAGAAGTCAACATCGTCAACGGACGACGATGGCGGCGGTAGCGGCAGCTCCTTTGGCAGAGACTAACGTTCCACGCACGTGACGCGCATTTCCAATTAGATTTATGATTTTAATACTTCGTATTTTTTCATAAAGTCTACTGAAGTAGTTGCATACTAGGAGAAGCAGCAGCAGAAGCCAGACTTTTGGCTTGAAAATTATGGCATTGGAATGGCATGGCGGCAGAGTCAAAGTTTTTCCTAGTTAAAGTCAAGTGAGAACGCAGGAAGGAGGTGGGTCAACTATGAATTGAATTGGAAGAAGAACTGCCGTGACAATGAATGACCTTTCAAGTGTAGAGTAAACCGGTGTTATTTGAATTTTCAAAATAAGCATTGGTTTTTTTTTTAGATGTAACTAAGGCCTGCTTATTTCACCAAAATCGTATCGTTCTGTTCTTCAGTTCTGAATCCCTTGTTTAATAGATCCCTTGCAAGGAATACAATTACAGCTGAGTTCAACGGCTTCAGAATTTTAAGGAATAGTCAATGTTTTTACTCGATAATACTTCTTAAAACTATCTATGATCGTGAATTTTAACACATATTTCTATATCTGTATTACAAAAATCAGTCTCGCTTTTTTAGAAACAGAGAGCTCAAAATCTCCAAAACGAAATGCAGACGTCTTGGCCCAGTTGAAGTGAGTATGCCATGATCTTAATTCAATTTGCATGCACGGATGGATTTGCGTGTTAAAGCGAATCCGCTATGCATTCTAAGAGTGCTCTCTACTCTTTTTCCTACTTATCTACATATCTCGAATCTATTGTCAACCCAAATTAGCTAACTCAATTCATTGCCCTCACATCGAATGGGCCATCAAATTTGTTAATTTTCCACAGCAAAACAAAATCAGGCCAAATCTAAACGATTCGAGAGCAGTCTTCAAGTCTTGGTCAGTTCGCTGTACTTTAATGCCACAGAGTGGCGAGTGGTGTACCTTCTTCTACCTAATGCCGCACCTTATCTCAAATGGGAAATCATTACCGCGTTTTTATTGTTTCACAAATCAGAGATTTGGTTGCTTTTTTATGGCACAAAACTTTTGTGGTAAAAACCAAATATGTTTAACAGCATTTCACGTAATTTTCAACAACAAAATAATTACACTTTTAAGTACGCTTTCAAAATGTGTTTCCCAACAACGAAACCTGAAATTCCAAATTAGTGTAACGACTTTGGCATATCCTGGATTAAGTAAATGTTAATAATCATTGCCCGAGGGGTGGAGCGGAAGAACAAATTGCAGTTTTATTTAAATGAATTGTCGCTGCAAATTGCAAAACTTGAATAATACACCGTGAAATTGTTGCCCACGGAATGGGGCCATGTAGCGTTTCCTTTCCAAATTCGCAACTTGATAAATCTGCGACAATTTCGCACACTCGCGTATTTTTTGGGTTTTGTTTTTTTGGTGACAGTTGTTGTTTATTGACATGCCCGCAGCCACCGTGAAAACATTTTAAAATTTTCTAAAAACATAAAAATCAAATCACAGTCTGAGAGGGTGGTATGGAAGGAAGGAAGGAAGCTACCAACAAAAATTCGCATAATATTTCACACCATTTATTTATCTTTTTTTTTTGTGTTAGCTGGAGGCCTTTGTTGTGTTGTGTAATCGGCTTGTTAGGAAGCCACAACTTCAGCTGGATTTGGATTTTTGTTTTGTTTTTGGGTGGGTTGAAGAGAAGATGTATAGATAAGGGCATGGATAGATAGTTTGAGGCATATGTCATTGATGGAAAATCAGCCCTTAAGGTTTGTGACAAGTGGCAAAGTGGATTTTCATTTTTGGGGAGTTTTTTTTTTTAAATTTATGACAAATTTGTTACATTTTATTAGAGGCTTATTTGAAAAGCTATTGATATGGCATGGACATATATTAAAGGAATAAAAGCCCCCCCGAAAGTTTTTCTTTAAGTGCTTCAACTGAGATTCATGAATTTCAAAGACCTATGTATGACCTATAGATCGTCTATAGATAAGGAATAGATCTTCCAAAAGTTAGTACAGTTCACTGAAAAAAAGTTTCGAATTCAAAATGGTTTTTTATATATTATCTTAACTATTTTCTTTTGATTAATACTAAAGGGCTAAGGTTCCGTTGGCGGATCAGTTTACATATGAATTAGGCCAAAGAATATGAATGGAAGCTTGGCTTAACTGGATTAATAAATGATTAAAGAAGTATGCGTGTGTGTGCCTCAGTCCACCACAACTCGTAACATAACATAATATATTAACATAATATATTAAAAAAATACTGATACACAGAAAAAAGATCCATTTCTACTGACCATGTTTCTAATATCCTTTCAATCATCCAACGGAGTTGAAAATCATCCAAAGGATGATCATTTTTCATATGCTCTGGATGAAAGGATATAAAAGACATATCCAGTCAAAATGGTTACGGGAATTCATTCAATGGATATTTTCTAGTATACTGTGTACTCCACGTTTTATGTGAGACTTGATTCTGGTACACCTACCAAAACAAAAAGTTAAATCATATTTAAAAACTTAGATTGCCTTGTTTCCTATACGACTTCTAATTTAAAATACATCAAACATTTACAACAAATACCTTAAACTATATAATTTATAATCACAATAATTAACATTAATGACTCATATCAAGTGGAACCCCTTTAAATTGTAATTCCTTTGAAATATGCAATTCAATTATTGATGCAATCATTTATCAGTCTACAACAATTTAATAGACCTGCTACACAGACAGATTTTAATTGAGTTATTAAAAGATTCTTACAATTTTTTGTTAGCTTCATTTGGGCTTTAATTTAATCAAAATAGACAGTGATTCAAACGGGTTTCCAGAAAACGGGGGAGTGGCGAGGCGAAGGATTGGGGGTTTGCATGGCGCCCGTGTGTTAATTAAAATGCAATCAACGTTACGAATACTAATGAAATCATTTCAGCCACAAAGTACTCGTTTCAACTTGCGAATAACTCAATTTGTCATAAGCGTTCACAGTGACTTTGGCAAGAGCAGTCACAGGAGCAGAATCTGCAGTAATAATATTATTATTAAAGTCTGGCTGCCACCCCTGTTTCCAGTTCCACTTCATTAGCTTTTGCTTTTCCCATTGCCCTGAGGCGAGTTGAGAGGAAGTAAATTACCTTCACTTGTTCTGCACACTTCGTTGGCCTTGGGCGTGAATTTCCACACATGAATTTTGCTTTGATAGACAGGTCAAGGGTCAAACTATTGAAATGGAAATCAAATTGAGCAGTAGCCCATAATCTTACTAATCGGAGGATATAAAAAACACCAAAAAAGGCCAAGTCTTAAATCTGGGTTGTCTCCAAGGAATAAGCTCTGAGAAGCGAAGCAATGTGGTTGGTTATTATGCATTCAACAGACGTTGTACATCAAGTGAAAACCAAAGCAACTTCAAACAAGGTCGAGGTTGAAACACTTAAAGATATTTCAGATATTCAAATAATAATGGAAAATGGAACATCTTCATACAGAAATCATAGATTCCCCAACCCTTCTCTTTCCATCACGATTTACATATCATGCGAACAATTTGCAAGAAGTTTTGGGCAATAAACCTAATCTACCATCTAAATGACCAATCTCCATAACATGGTCGAGTGATTTTGGTTTTGTTTTTTGTTTTGGCCACTTGTCCCCCCGAGAGGAAAACCACAAAAACGGTAGCTGTTGCTACCAATCTGAAACCAGTTCATGACTCAACTATAAATAACATTTGAACAAACAGTTTGGCAATTTAAATTCATTTTGTAGAGCAAAATGATTGTGAAATTTAGTTAATTTAGTTTATCAGCTAACATCTAGCATTGTTTTTGGTTTTTGGCTACGACTCATTCCTTTTATCAGCAGTTCTGTGGTCTATGTTCCCCCGGGGGAAATCTCTGTGTCACGCACTCAGTGGCTTGGTTTCTTATTGACGCTTTATGACATCTACTAAGGGCCAGAGCAGCGAGTTAGTCTTGACTTTTTCCAAGTCCCTTTAGTGCTGAGTGAGCACAAATTTCTAATTGAAAGGCCGCATAACATGTGAAGTGGCCCTCATAAAAGTGACGAAAAGGTAAGGGTTTCTTTGAAGGAACCAAAAGTGATGAACATGCTTAAAGAAAGTACATAGTTTACTTTCCATTAGCCAAAAGTTTATGATGATGGAAACTGTTTCAGTTCATTTTGAGGTTTTCGTCAACTGGAAAACGAGATTAAAAGGTGGCAATTCGTAACTTCATGATCCCTGTATCCCTAATTTCGATGTGTACACAAGTCGAAAATTTCCGAAAGCAGTCCGGAACCCCTTTTTAAAAGACTTTCTACTGATCGGAGTACCAACTCCCATCCACACTCAAAAGATTTAGGCCGATTTCTTGTAATCTGAATCCCATACACTGTGATCAATTGTCTAATCAAATGTCTAAATCTAAATTGCTGCTTAATATAATATTTATGTATTTCCACAATTGTTTTTGCATTCAAAAAATGCTTCCATATGTGACTTATGCACTTCCCAATCAACTTGAATTCTCAACTCTTTACCTCAATGTTCGTACAGTGGTTATTAAGGGATGATGTGGCCGCAGGATAAGGGCAACTTACTGCCTACACAAACAGAGGGGTTTGTTTACTGTTATTGAACATTCGCAGTAGATGAAGATGATGACCAACTGGACAAACAGACAAAAAGTAACATGAAATGTTCGAACTGGGAATTTCATCGATCATAAAAATAAAATGGAAATTGCTACTTCAATTTATTGTTCGGCATTGGCAGCAACAACAAAATAAAACGCATAAAAATGCCATGAATTATTAACAGGTAATGCGAATGTTGTGTGTGTGTGTGTGTGTCTGTGGGGGAGGAGTACGTCAAGTAGTGTCCAAGATGGGCTGGTCAATGACCCAAGCGAAGAGATAAGCAGTACAAAAAAAAAGATAATTCAAAACTCATTTCACATAACTGCAGTTAACTTTTCCTACATTCTTTCTCTTTTGGTTCTCATCAGATCCTATTTTGATTTCAAATCGATAAAAGGCAAACGCCCCTATACTAAAAAGTCCTTACACAATGTTCAGGTGTTCTTTTTGACACTTTATGAAATTTATGACATTATTGCTTGCCCTGTTTGTCCTTTGTATTCCATAGAAAGTGAATTTCCACATGTAACTAACTGTAAAAACAGAAATGACCTGCTTCAAGGACACTTCTAGAATCAACGGCCATCGATTGTGTCCGTTGATAAGGCCAGACTTGTGTCCAAATATTTTCCCCTTACCAAATGATATATTTCTCTATTACAAGCCCAAAAAAAGAGAAAAAATGTTGTACCCTAACTTAGCCCCTGTCGGAGTCTCAGAGCCGGCTCAAGTCTTTAAGTCGCCGCCAGATTTTAATCAACATAAAAAGCGCGCCCCGCTTTACGAGCATATGACAATCCTAAATCAAAAGCGCCGTCGGCAAGTTGTATGCAAAAAACAACACCAACAACAACAACAAATCCAAAAAACTAAATTAAAGCGGAAACGGAGCGACGGCATAAATTATCAGGCGGCATGAATCTAAATTAAACAAAAACATTTGACATCCTTTAAACACAAAACACACACACACAAAATCCAAAGAACGCGCCTGAGTCAATTTTCAATTTTTGCCGACGGCAGCTTTACCTTAAGACTTCCTCCCTGAGACGGTGTGGCTTACAAGGATTCGCCATTAAAAATGTTAATTAGTTGAGCAAACATTGCGATTGAGCTTCCAACTGCAACTGTTTTCAGTGGACTAGCGTACCATGGGGAAGGGTGACAAGTTGTGAACAAAAGTTGGAACAAGTTTGAGCTCGCACTCTTTTCAGGTCTGAGAGGTTTCAGAGATAGTGAACCTTAATCGCAAATTTCGATAACATTTTCATACTGCATCTAATGGCTTATGCTGTCGGCATCTTTGAAGTCTCTTGCTTTGATTTTCATTTACAAGAACCCTGGAAACGATTCTCTGAACGAAAAGAACATCCGACTTAAAGCTATTAGGAGAGTCGGCTATAATATACTCTGGGCCCACGAAAGTGTATGCTCGGTTAGAATCAAGGCTGCAAGCCGGATATGTGCCGAACCGGTTCGGACCCGGGATTCCGACATAATATTCACGGTGAACCGACCCTTAAACCGAACCAAGTAAGTAAATATAATTGAACCTGAACCTGTTCCTGTTCCGAACCTAAGATTTCGTCTCGATTCCACCTAAATTACACATTCAAATCTGAGCTATTTTCTGGTGATTATTTTTTTAACTGGTCTAAATAGAGCAAGAGAGTAATAACACCCAGGCTAATAAAATTAGAATATAGAGCTAAAGAGTTACTGCTGATTTCGGTACACATTTGAAGCCCGTGTTTTCTTTTTCTTGTGATCATAACTTGACTATCATCCATTCGATCTATATCAATCCTTTGGCGGCTCGCAATATAGATTACTAAATATATCCATAAGGTACGAACCTTTAGTTTATAAAACTCTCGGAGATTAGGTTGAGGTAATTCCTAACCAAAACTTTGACCTTATGTTCAAATTGAACCATTGAACCGAACTGGTCATTGTGGCAGAGATGGTTGCAGGCTAGAATATATTGTAAGAACTTGATTGAGGGTCTGATGAAGCGAACTTTTCTATTTTTCCCCTTTAAGCAAGTTTTCAATATAATATTTTGTACATTTTTATTTTTTATTTATCTGTGTGTTCATCCCATAGTCCCAGCTCTAGCAGTGGAATGTGAGAACGTGGCTACCGCATTTTAAGCATCGCGTGCATGCAAATCGAAGGCGGCTGCAGAAGATTGAACGCCAATTAGGATGAATGTTTTGGGGGCCTTCTCCAGGTTGGAGTGTCTGAGTGTGTTGGACTTCTTTTTTTGTATTTTGTGTTCTCCTTCTTGTGGCGCACGCTGCTCCACGTCCAAGTGCCAGACTGCATGACGCCGCGTGCCGCAGGAGATAGATAGAGCGAGGGCGAGAGAGTGAGAGAGAGAGACAGATTTAATTGCTAAAAACTGTTCACACGTTCCAGGTGCGACTTTTTGCATACAACGCCAACAGCTGAAGTTGAGTGGCTGCTGCGGCTGACCATTCACTTCTTAGTCACTCCTTGGCATGCCAGTCACGTTTCCATCAGCGAGAACTCTCGGAAAAATCAATATCATCAAAGGCAATCTTGAAGAACCTGCAATTTCCTTTAGTTTCTGACTTCCGCCTCCACCCTAATGCGGCCGCTGCGTTCTTATTTCGTTAGTTCGTTTCGGGGGCGTCGAAATTTTTTGGAGAAATTAAAAATGTACAGCTCGTAACCTCAAAGAGGAGACCTAGTTATGCAAATCCAAGAAATCACAACCCAAAAAATAAAAAAGAAAATACTCATAAATATCGACAAATTCTACGAATTGGTAAAGTCAGAGTCTCAGGGTCTCTTGGCCCGGACAGGTGGACGCTTTAAATGCAAAACATCAACTACCAAATTGTAGGCCCAACTGTGTGTACTCAATGCCCAACCCTCAAGACAACAGCGGCTTTTATGTATGATAGGCACGTCCTCCCCTGAACGGTTCGTTTGGATCGTTAAAGCCGAGACTCGAGTTATTTGTTTGTTTTGCGCTTTTTGTATTTCAATTTTAATTTCCATACGACTTTCAGTCGAATCAATCACCCAGAGAAGGTCTCTCTCTCGTACTGGTCACATTCTAAGATTCACAGATAAAAGTGTCAACGATTTACCAGGTGCATAAATCAATCGCCTGGCCATCAGCATAGTTTTCTCCAGTTGTTTTCTATTATCTTTTTTCTTTTTGCAAACTTACGAGAAATTTCATTAAACTTAGCCCAGAGGAAAAATCAATAGTCATTGCATTTTTGCTTTTCTCGCTCTCCTGGAAAATTGTAATCCTGACGTAAAGTTTTCTTTTTTCCTGCTGATGCTTCTGGTATGCACATCACGTACTACAAAGACGTTGGGCAATGTTGGCAGCAAATATTCTCCATCAAGAAGTTTTGTGTACTTTTTAGCACATATTTTTTGAAAGGAGGTATAAACAGGAGAGGAGAGGGTACACTGAAAGGTACTGATATGTACACTGTAAACTAGTATAAGTATTATGTACTTGTAACAAGTACTCACAGCTTATTTCGAGCAAGAAAATGTTTGATTTTACTATAAAACGTGAATATCAAGTAGGTTTTTCTAAAATATTAAGTACATTTCATTTAGGTGGGAAGAGTCTTTAATTAAAGCAATGTATAGTATAAGTTAAGAAAATTTGGGCTTGAAATTAGTACAAATTATTCTTAAATTAAGTATTATATAAAGGTACTTTCTTGTTTCAAGTTCGCGAAATTCCATTTCAGCACTTTCTTGAACACAAAAAGAAATTCCTTAAACTTAGACTGTTAAGTTCTTAAGATAACGTCGATACGATCTTGAAAATAGGTCACTGTATTGATTCCAAAAAAGGCTGAAAACCAGCAAAAGCCGTTACTTTATTGGCTTGCCATTGTAAGTACTTGAACTAAGAGCGATTTTTTACAATTTTGAAACTAAATCCTAGTACGAATCTTGCTATGCTTAAAAACAGATGTTATCAAGTTCTAACGGTCAATTTTTGATTTAAGAATGATACATTTCCTTCAGAGTACACCCAAGAACAAAACTAACACTCAAAAAAATGATTTAAAAATATTAGTAAGCAAAAATTAATAGCGTGTTAACAGCTTTATAACAGATTCTCAATTTAGTTTTTAAGGGTCACAGATTCGACAAATTCATTCTTTAATCAAGAATTTTCATTGATATCAAAAATACTTGATCAAAGTAAATTCTTGATTTCTTAGCGATGCTTTTTCCTTTATACCAGAACTCAGAAAAAGCGCTATTTTTTCTCAGTGTACTAATAAGGGATTATGACTTATGTATGAGAAAATACAGCTTAATTGTCGAGCTGTTGGCAGTTGGAATATAATAAGGAAATAACTCTTCTCTCGCAGTCGCCTCCAACATACCAGCCCCACACCCTAACCCCCCATATAACCATTACAAACTTAAAGGTCACCCAACTTGGGGGCAAGGCCTCTTAAATAATGTGCTCTGAGGCATAAGCAGCACGCTCCAAGCACATTTGCCTTGTTTAGAATTAAGACTTCAGCCAAAAACCCAAAACAGCACCAAGAACAGAACCATTCCAAATGTACAGGGGCAGGCCAAGTAGCCTCAGGTCGTCGCCGCCGCCGTCGTCGTCGATTTCAAGCCGCAGCCAACTCATGTTACTCACGTTCCAAACGAGCTTTTGTCAACTTGTCTAAATGATTTTTGCACACTGTAAACAAGCCAACAGACACAGGGACAGAGACAGAGACGGACGGACAATTCAGTATTGACGTTGACCCTGCACGATTGCGACTGCGATTCAGAAGTTGTGACTCTGTGTGTGTGTGCATGTGTGTGTGTGAGGATTCCTGCCCCTGGAAGTTTAGGTCGTGTGAGTAGGCAGAGGCTGGGCTCTCTGTACCATTCCCCGTGGGAGTCTTTTGTTATTGTTTTGCGCTTTTGCTGATCTTCGATTTTTCGTTCGATATTGTCGTGTAATCACGAATTTATTTTTATTGAAAATCACTTGACAGGTGGCGCCTTATTTAACTAAGTTGTCAGCCAGATTGGACCAAGGAAGAGATTTGGCTTGCAATATGAATGTGAAGTAACTTTAGAGGTAGAGGAAGCTGGTGGGAATAGTTTTGGAGTGGTTGCATGATTGAATATGCGACAAGAAAAGCGTGGGACAAATGATAGAGTTGAGGGATCGCATTATTATGGGTTTGGATTGGGAATAACACATCGCTTAAGAGTACAGCTTCAAAGGCTAAATCAATGCATTTTGTTGTTGCTGCGCAAATCGTACTTCGTACCTTTTACACATATTTCCGTTACGCTAAAGGAATGTTAAAGATCAAGTAAACTATGGTCAAGTTATGAGCAATAGATAGTTTACCATTGAAAAGTTGCATTATCCTGCGCTTTTCGTTTTATATCCCAAGGCTTGTTGAGTAAATCTCAATAATTCAAGAAACTTGTGTTGCGGTGGACCTACCGTCACGATGGTGCAGCGGTTTAAAACTTCGCCGTCCGTGTTCAGTCCCCCGAAGTCCTGAGTTTGAGTCCAAGTTAAGGTAAGATAAACGTACAAAGCATGAGTTTTATGAACGAATCTTAATTTAAACGAAAATCGGATAAATTGGATCTTAGGCAATCGACTTCAACTCACAAAACTACAAATATCTTTGTCCCAGCGCCTTACGGATTAAATCTCCTCATTAAAGTGATTCGAACCGAACCGGTATTCTTTGTGAGTTTCGTATCGGATTAGCAAGTAAGAAAGTACTGCGGTTCGGTTATCAGCTGGAATAAGCGGTTTGGTTCGGTAAGGTTCAAACCCGATTCCTGCTTGTCTGCAAATTAGGCTCCAGTAACACAACAACAAACCAATAGAAATAAGTGCAATCTACTTAAATCACTAAAAACAACACAAAAATAACGAAAGTAACTCGACCAGAATTATAGTCAAAACAGCAAAGATCTTTTTAAAAAGGATTTACAAAGACACGAACACAGGACAGCCAGTTATGCCAGCTGAGATTCGAAATTCATTTAAAGGTTCCTATTCATAGTCTAATTCGAGAGACTAAAGGGCAAGACAAGTTCGAAATGCTGCCGACTAAAAATAAGTTATTTAGTTAACAAGGCTTAAAATTCTTAATTTTACAATGAATCTTCTACCCCACTTAAATCCATTTCGATCCACCCAAACAGATGATGAAAATTACCTTTTCCTTCATAATTGAGCCTAAGCGAGTACCCGCAAATGGCAACAAATGACTCCCTCCCAGTAGGTTTCCTTATCGCCCTCCAAGAGCCCAAAGAACATACAATTCAATGTTGAGAGTTGCGAATTCTCCTGAGGATGCCAGAGGCTTTGTGGTACCTGCCCGAAAAGAGCCCAGAGCAAGAGCACAGGTGGTGGTGGTGTTGGCGGCGAGAAGCTGCGAATGTGTGGATGGAGGGCCATAAACATGTGGCAAGTGTTGTTGTTTTTGTTGGTGCTTTGGGGCTCGTTTCGCTACGCTCAGTTGGGGAGAGAGAGAGTGCCTGTGTCTGTCTCTGCCGATTTGTGCAATACACAAAAACAATAACTGTGCTGGTGGATGGATATGGATGCTGTGTGTGTGTGTGCGCTGGCTGGCTGGCTGTTGCTCTCGATTGCTCTCCGAGGCCCCACAACAACACAAAAAACCGGCTCTACCACCATTTGCAGTTTGTGTGCAATGCGCTCCACAGATGCAGCGCAACCGAGATGAGATGAGAGGAGTCAGAGTCGGAGTCCGACACCAGCCAACCAAGTCGGACCAACCGACCATGTTTCCTGATGCGAGGCGATAGTTTATCGCCAATTTTCGTGCCGTGCAGAGGTGAACGCGGACCAAAAACGTGCGAAAGCCCCTAAAAAGAACGAGAAAAAGGCAACAAGGAAGCGCACAAGCAGCACCGAACCAAAGTCGACGATAAAATAACGACGAAGCTGAAGCCCCAAGGAGTGTAGTGCCACCAGGAGACTTACTACGGGTGGCCTGCACGTCCGTCCGCCTGTCCTCCCGTCCGGGCGTCGGTATCTCTCGAACGAAGTTAGAGTTTCGCCGTCGGTGCCGTCGCTTTTTTGGTGGCCATGCGCGTTAACGGTAAATAATGGCCGCCATCTTGGCCGTGTGTGTGTTTATGTGTTGTGTGTGACATCAAATCAAAGATAAATAGCCAAAAGCTATCACAGATATATATATATATAGAGCAAATACGAAGTGGTGCCAAGTGTGAACATCAGCATGGAGCATCATGGCAGCGGTTTTGTGGCCTCACCCTGGGCCGCTGTCCTCGGTCATCATTCAATGGCCTCCGATGCCGGCTTTGCTGCGGCTGCTGCTGCAGCGCATGTCCAGAATCATTCCATGCATTCCATGGCCCACCATCATCATCCGCATGCACATTCGCATCATCATTCACATCATTCGCATCCACATCCGCATCATTTGGCGGCTGCTGCCGCCGCTGGCGGTGGAATGCCCATGGATTTGCATGTACCGCAGGGATTTCCCTACTATAGGTAAATAACAGGTGCACTTCTCTCTCTCTCTCTCTCTCTTTTTCTTTGCTGCTCTCTCTTTCGCTACTGGGCGCTCTGGTGTATGCAAATGTGGTCGGGAAGCGTTTAGTGGGCGTTGCCAAATGGCGAAAGTGTCTTCGTTGCCGTCGTTGTCCTGTGCCAATGGAGGCCCCAGACGAGTGAACCAAACACTAACTTCATTTTGGCACATAGGAAATTACTTCGCACTTAAAAGATTCCATATAACTAATGGGGCCAAGAGAGACAAATGAGCGTCCAATTCGAAAGGGACTTACGCATAATTGAAAGTAAATATATTAAGGCAAATGAGAGAAAAATTGTAAATGGCAGATAGCCATGGCGCATTAAGCATTTAGAGCAGAGATGCGCAAAACGGAACTATTGACAACTTGACCATATGAACACCGTGAGAAACATTTATGATTAGATGCAAAAATGGTTTAAGTAAGCGGAAATAAAGTGAAAATTAATAGGAACAACCTCAAAGAGAAATGGTTCGGTTCGGATTCCTCGAACCGGAACATGAACCAATCTTTATATACGTATGAGCCCTGTTTCTTTCATTTTTTTTTTTAAATATTCGGTTTTAGTGTAAGATGGGTAAATGGTTTAGTTAAGAAGATGGCATTTGGAAATCAGGGAATGGAGGTTAAGAAAGAGTTTAAGTCAAGTCTAACAGGGCAATACAAGCGTCGTCCTATTATGTATGTGAAATTAGTAGAAGGTAAAGTATACACTAAGAAAAACATCCATTTAAAATAAAGGTTATAGTCTGGAAACCAAGACCAAGCGGTCTTAAAATTGCACAGTGACAGATCATGACTGCCCTATCTCTAGCTAGCTGTAATTTTCATTTATTCATAGTGTAAGCATAGAAGGTGTTAATTCCCTGTTACATGAGTATAAGTTATTGAAATCTGTTACGAATGTGTACCATATCTATTAAGTCCTGAATTTGTTTTTTTGAGTTATGACAGGAATTAAATGAATTCTGCAGAAAGCTCTTGAATATATTCTACCGTCATCGTCTTTGGATGATCCTAGCTGCTGGTCTACAGGAATATTGATGTATTTAAAATAAATACACTCGAATTTGAAGTCGATTTAAAAATTGCCCTCTTTGGTCTAAAATATTAATCATAACATTCTTATATCCTTGTATATCCAATATATTCGGTCTTGGTTTTCTGGGATATTTAAGTAAGTGATATTTGGCTTTTGATTGCATTGCCTTATTCCTAGAAAACCAACATCCACTTTATTGTACTCAGGAAGTCAATTTCATTTATTTCATTTGTATAAAACCTCATGACCAATACATTTAGCTGAAATATTCGAATTTTTGTAAGTTAACTAGAACTAAATTCTTTAGAATCTTTTCTAGCTTAGCTTAGAATAGACTTGGTGGAAAACTCAACAAGAATCACTAGTTTCTGATCTGCTTTTCAATTCTTTACGCGATGATAATAAAATTTATTTATGAGTGCAAAATTAAGCTCTAAAATTGGCCATAAAAAGTTATTGAGCAGCGATCAAGCTGTTCTGTTGTTGTAAAAGTTGTACAAAGTATTAAATGTGAAGTCTGCCAGATGCTTTTTACAGCAAAGAGCTTGGGAAATATTTGCAATTGATATATTTACCAGCATCGAGTTATGAAACCAGTTTAAATAGCCCATTAAACATAACTTTTCGTTTTTTTTTTGCTCTTTCTCATTCTTCCTTTTCACTACGTTGGCAATTTTTCAATTTTAGCTAACCTAGTATTCGTGACTCTCATTTCCTTCCATCATTTTGACACCTTTTCCTCCATAAAGATCCACAATGGCCACCCACCCGCAATCATTCACTTTTGCCTTGCCTTCAGCCTAACACAAAAGTAATTTTCAAAATCAGCGATAAACTTGCGCAATTCGTTTTAATTTCAAATTACCAAAATAATTTTTGCCAGACTCTTACCAAAGGTGCCAACATCGATGAAACTTATAATTAAACTAATTGAATTTACGTGACAATAACACTTTCGACGGGCGAACAGCCTCACGAAAAGCAGCGATTGTCACGAGATAACTTCTTCTCTTACTTTGTCTCTCTCTTTCTCTATCTCTCTGTCTCTCTCCCACTCCCGCTGGCTTGATGAGTTACAGACAGTTGAGTACGTAAGTTTCATAAACTTCAACCTCAGCATAATGCATGGTTATTTTCAATATCGCAAAAATGAAATCGGCATCAAAGAACATTTTGCCGCATTAGCCATGAAGTGAGTTGAAGTCTTTCGGTTTTCTTTGCTTTTTTCTTTTTATTTAAGCTTAAGACAATTCCCACAACAATATGGCGATGGCGATGTAATTCATGAACTGTGATTGGTGGCCCCAACCATTATTAAACTGAAGCTGCACAGGATTGTGTAGAAGATTCAAAAAGCATCCCAAGTACAGCAGCCGAGTTGGGTAGCGATGAGTTAAGTTGAGTGAGCCAGCCAGAGATGATAGCTTTGGAAAAAAAACAAATCACGCACGAAACTCACGGAGGTTTCGAATTGAATTTTTTTATTGAAGTTACTAGAAGACAAAGTCAACTAAATTATGAATTTAGCGATAAAGCTTGAATCATCTATAAAAATTTGTAAAGAAATGAGACAAACAGGGCTGCAAACTGGTTTTGAACCGAACCGGTTCAAACACACAAATCCGACTATTAAATATTTTAGTTAGAATCAATCATTGAACCAAACCTTGCACCAAACCTTGCACCAAACCTTGAAACAAACCTTGAATCAGCCCTCTTTAGAAATAGTAGCTGAACCTGAACTTGTCCCAAAGCATTAGCTTCGGTTCGGTTCAAGAAATTTGATGTATTTTACAAAAATTTATAGAATGAAATAAAATTATTCTTATTAGCTTTTGTAATCAAAGTCAATAAAATGATTGAAAAAGTAAGTTCCAAAAAATCAGCTTAATACGGTAGCCGTTCGTGCATCCTCGTGAGTCCTTTCCGTTCTTGACTAGTTCACGTTGCTCACACTAACCCCTCCATCATTCGCCTCTAGCTTCGCCTCATCGTTCAACTGCCGACTCTTTCTTTCAGTCTTTTGGGCTCACACAATCAGCGTCTATCAGCATTTTTCAATTATATCGAAATAGCGTTATCCGTGGCTGGATCGCGTCAGAACGCATAATTACTATAATCACCTGAGTTATTACCTTGGCGAATATTGCCGAAGACATACGAAACACACATACAACCGACTGGAAGTAATATTAAAAGAGCAACAAGGCAACCGACCAACCAACCCAATGAGGAAAGAGACGCCAGAAATCTAAACTGTGATTGTTGGTAGTACCTCTCACCCCTCCCTTTTGGCACCGGCGTTGGCAATGCCAGCTCCCCTTGATGATGATGTGCCTCCTGTGCCTCAATTTCATTTTGGTCTTTTTCCCATTATTTTCATTTTATTTTTATACATCAATTTTTAGTTCTTTTTTTTTTGCTTCTCCTCAATTCGTTAAAGTTGTGTTTGGTCCATTACACTGAGAGAAATGGGTTTTTGACCTAACTGGAAAATTGTTGGGACGTTTGTTTTTCATTAAGCGCCGACCCTGCAACCCAACGCCCGCTGCTGAAAGACGCGCCAGAAGCACGATCAGCATTTTCATTCTACCAAAGCGATCTCCACCGCACACACACACACACACACAAATTTTCCATGGTCAAAGCGCAACTCTTGGTTGTGGTCGGAGGGGAGTTGAAGTCTCATCATAGTCTCATCCTCGGGACAACGGGAATACCGCAAAATGTGCAGTGAAAAAACCATCATTTCCACAATTTATATTTCGAACGTGATTGGTCGTCGGAGTTGGTACCGTAAAGCTCATGGTGAAATGGGCACCAGGGGAGGAGGAGGGTCAGTGCAAGGCAACCATTAAGAAATTGCTGTAAAGCATAAAGAGCAAAATGAAACTGAACTAAAGAAAAGAAAAGAGGATGAAAAAATAACAAAACTTCAACGCGAGAAAATGAAATAAAATGCAGCAGATTATGATTGCGATTATGCTGGGAGGGGGGCAATGCGAAAGTAGGATGAGCGAGCGGGCAGGCAGGCGGTGAAGACATTAAACTGATGATGGGAATGTACACATGAGAGTATGAGAATTGGATACAAAAGCATCGAGCGAAATAAACAGTGAAATAAAGCGTATGGGGAAGATCAAAAGATCTTGGAACAGACAATCTCACAAAATGTAGATTAAGGTTAAGCATATATATATGTATGTAGTCGAGTGCGAAAGAAATTTCACATGGTTCATGGAGTTTCATTATTGCACAGCTGATCTCGATAAACTGCCAGCTTTAGAGCTGTCCGAACTGTAGGACCGGCTTAGTAAGGGTATTTTTAGTAACCTCGCCTCTGCATCCGAACTGAAACCAAAAGTTCACCATCCATCGGGTTGATGGAAACGAACCGTTTTTTTTTTGTGAGCAGTAGCAGTATCTGTTTTAGTGAATTCGATAGAGATAGTGCCAAAACTCTCCTGGTTGTGGAGAAATGATTCAGAATATTGGAAATATTGTCCACTTGAGATCGGCAGGGAGTCGGAGAAGACTTACAGGATTTCATGTTGTAAAATTTTTGTGAAGTCATCCTTAAAAGTTATACCGATCCGACATCGCTTAGGATGAGAAGGGTCGATCGAAATGTCGTATAAAAATTAACTTAATAAGTATCATTGGCTAGGGGAAAGCGATTTCCGTCGAGAACTGAACCGAACCGAACCGTTTTTATGTGTGGTTTTCGGTTCGCTTCAGTAATTTTGAAAGGAAGCCGGTTCGGTTTGCGGTTCGGTACACCAGCTGGAATAAGCGGTTCGGTTTGGTTCAATACCGGTTCGGTTCAGAACCGGTTTGCATCTCTGCATATTTGTGCCAGTCTTCTAATGCTAGTTTGACATATAATTCTATTAATTCTGATGATCTGGAAGTGCTGCTCCAGCTTAATAAATCTTTAGCCAGAGGCGCACCTTCAGGGCGTTTCATGTAGATGAAAAAGTCTAAAAATATACTTTTGAAGTATCTCTATTGAGGCCGTGAGAGTTCTAACACGAGCGGTAGCATACATTTACATACATATCCAATTCAACTCCGTTATGATCACCTAGAGGCCGCAGGTCTGGACCGACAAACAACTTCCAATTCTTGATCAGATCCACTATATTTTCTTCTCCCTTACTCCCTCCTGCAGCAAAAGGTGTTACAAATGCCCCACCCCAAATACATTACAAGCTGCACTTGCTCAAGCAAGGAGGTTCCCAGCGCATCTTCGGCCAGCCCACGTCACATTCAATTAAATTATGCAAATGGGGAGCAACACTCGGGCCGCTACAAGAGGAGAAGCAGGACAAAAGTACTGGAAATTGACTTCACCGAACACTGGTGGAGTACTCCACCCACTGCGCCCAGAGGCGAGCGAGAGTCAAGCTCAAGTTGCATGCGGCAATCTGTGGAGTAAATTGCAAAGCTGTTGTTGTTGTTGTTGTTGCTCTTGTGGTTAGTGTCGGCGGCTGCCGACTGGAGGAGCTCTTTTGATGAGCTTGATGTTCACACAGCCGCCAGGCATAAAGCTATTACAGGCGGAGATACTCATACATGTCCTTGCTGCCGGCAAATTCAAAGTGAGCCAACAATTTCATCAACGCCGAAGCGTTGAAGGCAACATCACCATCCGCTGGTTTGGTCTTCTGGTAGCGCGTAAAATTAATTGAAATTCATGCCATGTTACAATAACAATGATTAAACGGCAAGCACACATACACACACTCGCGCAACACTCGCACACAAAAGGGCCTGGCCCCTAAGACTGTGTGAGGAGTGCCTCCTCCTCCCTACCAATTGCACTTTTCCCAACTGCAACTTGGAAGTAAAATTCAAAGTGCAAAAGTACAAATCCCTGAGTGGAATATCAAAAAGTGGGAGTGTGATTCATAAATCGAACGGTATTGGTGATTGAATGGAGTGAGTTGACTTGCCAGTGTATAAGGAATGGAACATCTTGTGTTCGACAACTTTCCTGGCGAGTGATCAAATAATTGAGATAAAATTTAAGAACCCAAACGAACAGCGCAGCATATAAAAACCAAAATAAAAATATTAACATTGATTGGCACAGGCCGAGGATTTTATACCCTTTAAAAGGAAAGCTTAAAAATCCAATCTAAAAGAAGTCCAACAGTTTATGTCAACAGAACTTAATGTTGCTTTTGCCCTTTTGAACTTACAGACTAAACTAAGGGTAAGGGAACAAGAGCATCGATCGATGAAATCTATGAATCGATACCAACTAGCTTACTTTTGTTAACATACCTTGAGATTTGGCTAAGGTTAATAGATAGCTCTAAGATTCTGATCTTAGTCGATCCACCATAACTTAGCTAATATCTTTATATGCTTCCTCTATACCCAGTCCCATTCTACGACCTGTAATACCCTCCAGGGAAAGTGTATGTCTGTGTACCACCACAAAGTTGTAGGCTGAGAGCTTTACGCTTTTTTTTTCATTTTTTTGCAAAACTTTGCCCAACTTATAAATATGTATGAGAAGTTTTCAAAATTGTTGGAATCCCTGCCGACTACAACAACAACCACAACAGCAATAAAAACAACAATACAAGGTCGGTCGGTAAGAAGACAGACGTCGATCGAAGTCGCCGATGATGATCAGTCCAAAAGAGTCTCGAAGTCGATCAGTTCGAAGGCAGCAGTTCGTCAGTCAACGACATGAACTTCAAAAAACTTCCAACAACACAGGACAGGAAGGAGGAGACCAAAGGCATTCGATGCAGGAAGAAGGGAAGGCAAAAAGGCAATCATTGATCAGTGGAATTTAGAGCGAAAATTTGATATTAAGGCCAAGAAAGCAAAAACGATAAGAGAAAAAAAAAACAAGAAAATTGTTGAAAAATAAAATTAAGCAGAAGTAAACGCCCCTCGAAGAGACAGACCACAGCAAGCCAGGGGTAAAGATCGGGTACTGACTGATCCAACTTAGCCATAGATCGCTTAATATAAATAATTGTTCACGGCTACCGCAATAACCAGAGATCTCTTTTGGGCACAATCAATAATGATAGATAGGCCAATGTAGTGGGCAAAGGCGGAGGGCGAAGAAGGGAGGGGGGGGGGGGGGGGACCTGTCATCAGAAGCGCGTGTGCGATCAGTGTCCAACCACAAATCGCTTTGGGGGCTTTGACAGCATCATTCAAAAAATACAAAAATAAATGCAAGCTGAACGACAGGAGCAGCAGCGCAAAATGCAACCACAGTGAAGACAATGGTTTGATGAACAAGATAAAAGTTCAAAAAAGTAAATGTGAATGGAATGCGGAAGGCCTTTTAACTCCCATTTTCATGACATAATCTAGAATCAAGCTTTGATTTAAAAACAATAAAGTCTTATTACAAGATCACGAGGTGGGAGATCCCAATAGAGAAATACTCCAGCCCCAATTTTTTGCAGACTTACATTTAATTTACATTCTCTTAAATGGAAATTCTTTGCGTCTAGAGGACTAAGGCAAAAATTGTATTGCTAAGCCTAGTCGGGGTCATCTATGTAGAATTTCAATGCCTTTTTTCCTAGTCCACCCAGTACCATTTTCAATCGTCCTTGCTGCCCAACAGAGACACGTGTTCTCCCTCAACGATCCACTTGATACTCGCGCAAAACGTATTACACATCTCCTGTGGCTGCTATTTTTAAGTGTTGGCATAAAAGGTGGCCCTGCTCCACCGGACCAAGTCCACTCCAATGAGATGTCAACATTGCTACAACGAAAACGCTTGATAATAACAGATAATTGTGTAGAACATAGCCCAACTATTTTGCCACAAACTACAGCAACCACAAATCAAAGCCTCATCATCAGCCCCAGCCGATATAAAAGTTCAACTGATCGAACATCGGCTTCAACTTCAACATCTCTGCTCTTCGATCGAGCATCGGTGTTTTTTTTTTTTTGTGCGTCTGTCCCATGTCCATGTCCCACAGCAGCCAATACATCGTTGTCGTCGTCACTTTGATTGCGTTTCGTGCCCAATTAGTCTCAGAGCACTTGAGTGCGTAAAAACTTGTACCGCACCATAAATAAATTGGCATGAGGAAGACAGGAGTCGAAGCTCTTCGTCGTCGTCGTCGTCGAGACGCTGTTGTCGCCAAGCCAAGAGACGACGACGACTACGACATCGCCGCCGCCGCACTGTCAATATAAGGAGGTCTAGGGTTTGGGTTTTGTCCTGCCGTCTGGACAGTTAAAATTACATAAGGGCTCTAAAGAGTTCGCTCCCTCCTCGGGCTTCTCCAACGTGGCCATAATTATGGTACATATTTCATAATAATAAGGTGTGTAATCTCCACATTTAACTAGGCTACGAAATGTGTTTTGGCCTGCCAATTAAGTGGAGGAGGTGGTCGAGATTGCCGTTTGTATGCAGTTGTGTCCACATTTGGCCACCGCTGATGATGATGATGGGGACAAAGTGATTACTGTTTGCTTATGCTTACGAAGTCATTCGTTAAGTTTTGAAAGAAGAGGTGTGTGTAAGGTGGTTGGGAGCATGCAAAAGTCTTTAGATTGTTAAGAGGTTTTCGGAACCACTAAAATGAACAACTTGTAAAGCAGCACACTATTTTTAAGTGAGATCAATTCCGAACTGTTTTACTGGATAAAAGCAGGCTCAAAGGATCTAGAGAGGAAGATTAGATATTGATGTGAGTCAGCGGTGGGCACAATAATTTCTTTTACTTAGACCCACTTTCGAACCTTTACTCATAGCTGCCAGTTTGAAAATATAGTTCACTTTTTGGTTTAATTTGGCAACGCCATTCGCTTCAAGCCGGTTCTTATTAAATATTTATATATTATACATTTCCGAGATAAGTGGGATTGGAATATGAGTATTGAATATTAAAAGAATTATCTTATCGTTTATGGGTATAAGAACATATATGCCAATGCTCTTCGGACGAATTCAAAAACCACAAGTTAAAAAGTCCGTCAAGACCGTCCTTAGCATACTCTGTACCAACGAAAGTTTATGCTCAGAGAGTATTTTTCTTTATTTTGCTTATAACTTGACCATAGTCCATCCGATCCTTATTAATCCTCTGGCGGATCGCTGAACACTGCTGATAACTAAATATTTCTAGAAGTTAAAAACCATTGATCTGCAAAACTGTGTACGATTTGCTTAGAAATTCGTCAATTTCTGCCAGTTTCTAAAAGTATAGCCTGTAAAATGTATTTTCTTTTGCTGACCAGAAGTGCCTTAAAAAAGTTACTTATCAAGTAATTTAAGCAACTTGAACAGCTTTCAAAACGGAGATGTACATACCTGCCAGCTTGACCTACGACTGCTGAACTCAATCAAAACGAAATCAAAGTGAAAGAAAAAAGCAGAAAAAGACCCTCTGATGAATATTACAATTTTGATAATTGCCACAGACGCGGCGGCGACGACGACGTTGGCGGCGGCGGCGGCAACTGAAATCATTTTCTACCCCTTCACTCGATCTGCCGCTGAATCTGAACGGTTTCCATCGTTCGATCGGTAGGGTCAGCGCACAAAATTTCGCGAAACCGGGGTCTCTTTTTGCGCAAATGATTTACGGTCTGCAGTGAGCGAGAGTGTATAAAGAAAATTGCCCGGCGCTGCTGTCTCAGAACCAGACGGCCAACAACAAGGACAAGGGATGGCGGCGACGATGATTAGGGGGGGAACTGGTCGAAATCAATAAATTTTATATATCGGGTTGATGCACTTGATTATAAAGTCGCTTGCCGAAAACTGTTTGTGCTATAATTTGTGTAGATTGTTGTTTATTAGATTTGATTTCGACTTCCTGTTGACCTAATGTGTTGTTGTCTCTCCACCTCAATTGCAGATACCGAGAGGATGCACTCTGCTGGGGCGACAGGTGAGCTAAGAGCCGAGACATTTATCGGCTAATTTAATTTATTTAGAAAATGCCAGTTTTTTGTTCCCGCTCGCTAATCGAATTCAACAGGCAACGGCTAAATGTGTTTTTCTGTTTTTTCCTTCTTTCTTTCTTGTGGTGTGTTTTGATGATATTTTGCAGAAAGTCCATGGAGGAGATTGG
Source organism: Lordiphosa fenestrarum (assembly GCA_035044985.1). Lineage (NCBI taxonomy): Eukaryota > Metazoa > Arthropoda > Insecta > Diptera > Drosophilidae > Lordiphosa > Lordiphosa fenestrarum. Next base: position 379,734 of record JAWNNO010000849.1, on the reverse strand, counting down.
AGCAGCTCAGTCGTCGGTGAATGCGCGGTAAGTGTTAATGTTACCGTAAATGATTCCCCCCCTGGCTCCGCGCCCCCGTATTAGCTACCAGTCATTTCGTCAGCGCCACTTGACAGCGACGCATTTGTTAGCATAAAATTATTGAATGCCAGGAGAAGTCATCGCTGGCGACGCGACGCGTTTGAGTCTGAGTCGCCGACAGACGTCAAAGGCGCACATGTCGCACATCTATGAGATACTTGGTATCTGTGGAGCTTAAAGAAACCGTTGTCAAGGAATTCTGTGTCTGGTGAGAAGGTGAATTAGCTATAATGAGGAGTTTGGCTAAGTTTGATATTTCCAAATGTGGCAACAAAGCTATTTTCGGGATTTTAAAATCTGGTAAACTTAAGTGTAGATTGTAGGGTACTTTGAGGCAATGAATAGGGAATTTTCAATGTCAAAGAATCAATTTGGCTGGTCTTAGGGCAAATCTATTGATACCGGAATAAACTTTTTATTGAGGTTTGCGAGGGCTCGACTGCCCATCACTGACCCACTCCTAGTGTACCTACCAGTTCGGCTTTCTCTAGTCTTTCCCGCTGGCGCTGTCAATGCTGCAGCTACTTCCCTAGCTCTGTTGTTGTCTTGTTCTCGTTTTGTTATGACATTTTACATTTTTAATGAGAATTCTCACATAAAAAGTACAAATATCAGACTAATTGGATTTATCTCGAGGCTGTCGCGCGTTGTCACACTCTTTTTGCCCATCTTCGCCAACTTGCCGGAAGATGCCAGTAGAAAATCAAACGAATCCACATTGAACCCATCCCAGAGATACACGTTTCTAGTTCTCAGAGTTTTCTCGCTTGTAGCAATTAGCCAGTTACCCAGCTGTAGTAGTGCGGCCCAGTTGCCTCCCGAAACCCATTTCCAATGAATCGATCAACAAAAGAAACAACAATGAAGTAAGGTTGCATTGCTTAAATTGATTTCTGCAATTAATTGAACAACGCAAATGACAAACTGACAAAAAGCAAAAAATAAACCTGGAGCACATTCCCCCAACATCAGCAACTTTAACCAACCTCAAGCCATGCGAGGAATGCACTTTGCTCCCGAACACGCTTTCAGCTCGCGAGCTAAAGTTGGCCAAACCGTCTCTGTTGGTAGCCATAAGGAGGTACTAAGGGTATATGCAATGCAATGGTTTGATTGTTACGAAAATACAGAAGGCAATCATTCGAAATTTATTCAAATAAACGAGATCCTCTGAAAGCCCTGGACAATATATTGTATTACAAGGGTTCTTTTTTTTCAACAAAATGACAGGTACAAATTAAACTTTTTCTTATAAAACTCGCTAACTCTAATTAAAGAAACACACGATGCTGTGTTACGATAACAGCTTGAAGGGGCAGACAAACTTGCAGTTAACTAAGGTCAATTGCACTTAGTTCCTCCCTGTCCTAATATCAGATGTATTTTGTTGGAAAAACTGTATTTCTAAGGTCTAATGACTTGATTGGTAGTTCTTGTTTTCGCATAAAAAAAGGGGACCTACTGCAACGAGCTGCACCATGCAAAAAATAGCCAATAGCTCTTGCGATTTGAAGCTGGTCATATATATATTTACTAGAATTTGCATTTCTAATAATTTACCATTTTTATTAAGTGGTATTTCTTAGTCGATCACTCAAAACTTCAATAAACCTACTTAAGGTATTTTTTTTTGTTCTCAATCCTTCTCCTGCTGCCTGCTGGCTTGGTCGCTGGTTTTTTGTCCACCTCTACCAAGTTGTCACGGTCATGGCTGCGGGCTGTTGACTTCACTACTTGTACCACCATACATACCACCGCCTGATGTCTCTGCACTAGTTTTATGGCTTGAATCTCGGCACAGTTTTGGAAGGTGCAAGAATATTAATTAATAATTCCGATCACAACTGAACACTTTTGTGTTTGCCGCAGTTTAACGGCTACGGTTTGGCATGCGAATTATTTTCTTGCTAAATACCAGAAAAATGAACGACAACAGAGAGAGAGAGTAAGAGACGAGAGGGAGCTGGGGACAGCGGTGAATGAAGTCGCCACAAAGCGGCTTATTATTGATATTTGTCTAGTGTCGAGTTGTTGTCGCTTTGAGTTTTATTTGTTTTAAAGCTACTTTAATTTATGGCCTATAACGGTGCAAATGTCAACGATTGGATCAAATTGATCAATCAATGCACAAGCTAATAGATACATACAACTTTAGTAAGAGCTTAATGTATGTATCAAGTTGAAAATGTTAATTGAATGATAGAAAAAGTTGCACTAGGATGCTGAAGAGTAGAATACAAATTAATTTAAAAGTTTAGTTATTATAATTTAACAATAAACCATTTAAATTTTGCAGAAGGTTGAGATTCTTGAACAGTGAAAGGCACTCCATCCCCGAAGTGACCGTTCGTTGGGCGCTTTAAGCTTACACCCTAAACTCTTTTAGGAGTTCTTAGTCATGGACGGTGGTTTTAAATAGAGGAGCACAGGGTTCACAAGTAAGAGGCATAGGAGAAAAGTGAAAAGGATAAACCTACAAAATTGTCTGCGCGGCTATAAATAAACGCTAAACATTAACGAATGCGTGCTGTGCGCATAGGATGTGGGCACCGCTGATTTAGATACTAGAAGCTGATCGTTGAGGATCATCGGAACTCTACAAGTAAGATACAAACTAGTTAATTTAGCTGAAACAAATCATCTTGAATAGTATGGTACTGCTCTGAACTCAGCCTTCTGTGTAAGGTCTTTCTCTTTGTAGAAATGTTCTTAAAAATATACATAGAATTGTATGTACAAAACAGTATGAATTCTATCCCGATCGATCTAGAACTCTGAAAGTTACAAATTTGAAATCAGTAAAGTTAAACTTTACATGTATATCAATGCTTATCAATCAAAAAAGGATACCTGTGCAGCTAAATCCCAAGAACGAACAGAAAAGCCACTTCATAATTTCTCACTAAAAGGTAAGTGAAACAAAATGATCTTCCAGCTAAGTAGCTGCAGTCCATCATCTTGGCCAGATAAAATATTATGTCCCCAAATTGAGAGGAGACCTGAAAACAAACCACATTCAGAAATTTTAGTAGCTGTCCACGAACCGAGAAGAACGTTTTCGGCAGAAGCACGCACAATTACAAGGCCGATAAGCATCACCAACGCTCCCGAACTGCACTACTCCAATTTCAACGGTCACCGCTCTCTTTCCCTCCCTGATCTGTCCCTCTACTCTCTCTCTCTTGTTTTATTGCTTAATTGTTTGTGGTTTTTTCGGTTTGTGTTTTCGATGGTGTAACAGTCTCCAAAAACAGTTAGGGCCGAATCTCTGTTCCTCTCTGGTCATAAAAATCTTTCTCTCAGCGATCTTACACGCGCGATAAGCAGCGAACTGCATTTCTTCCAGCATAAAAATCATTTCGTTTTGTTATTTTATCACCTGGTGTCAGTTTTATGGCTTTTCTCCAGCGGATAGATCGTGACAGATCAGCGATCGCGGTTAGTTTATTGCTTCCTCTGTGTCCTTTTTCAGGTTCTGCCTCAACTTTATCAATTCGATCGCTGGTTCAAATCGATCATTTTGGTCAGGCGCCTTCCACTTGGCACTGAATGCATCTTCATGCTTTATTTTGATTTAATTTTTTTCACTTTTTGCAATCACGTTCCTATTTGAAATGGATGCCTCGTGTGTCCGAGAAAACGTGATGGATAAGTTGCTAAAGTTTTGTGTGCTCTTGACCAATTGTTGTGGTTCCTGATGTATAGACGTGATATTCTCTGTACGAGTTGATTAGACAGCGAGGGGCGCCGAAGGAACGTGCCCAGCCCCACATCGACGACTCATTCATGAATCGCATGCAACAATTTTTGCTCCTGACTGGAATACCACAAGTGATATTTTTGAAAAACCAAAAACAGCAACAGAAACTGAAACCGAAAATGAAAATTCATGTCCAATGGGTTCGCTCCATCAACACCCGCAGCACGCACTCCGACCGGCACACGCACCTTTATATGGCCATGGCCATGACTGGAGCCACCAACTACTCCTCCACGCATCGTTGCACGTCCATGGCCATTGTCCTCGAGGCATCTCTCCCTCCCTCTCACTCGCTCTATGTGCAACCCGAACCCGCACGCACATGCTCAATTTCCGACCTACAGCCATTGGGAAGGCTCGCTCTCACCCAATTTCAATGTCTGATGTTGTTGTTGTTGTTGATGGTGATGATGATGATGTCTGCTCAGTGTCTGGACGCGGACGTGGACGCCGACGCCAACTGGAAACCGGAAACGGTTTTTCGCTCTCCGTCGCGTCCACGTTCGATTTTTATGGCGCGGCGTTGGATTTTAGTTCCTCATTCATTGTCTACACCTTCGGCGGCAGCAGCAGCCACCCCCTTGCCTCCTGTCCGGACCGGGTCCGGCACTTGGCACGTTTCCTTTTTAAAATTCACAATTGCCGCCGCGCGTAATTGTGGGAGAATTCGCTACGCCAACTTGTCTGTCGGTGGCGTCGGCATCAGCTCAAGAAATCGATCACGTTTTGGTTTCTACACATGTTCCAGTTACGTTAGCGTTTACGTAATTTCTTGGTGGGTCAGCGGGGGTGGTGGTTTGCCAAAGCTGCAAGTGAATGTTGTGCGAACGAAATTGCAAACTCATTGATGATTGAGTCTAGTCTAGACTAGAGCGGAAATTTGGACAAATTTGGTCAATTTGGGGAAGGGTTGACTGGAATCGGAAAAAGCTCAAAGCATTTTCGATCCCATGGGGTACACGTATTCTTTTTTGATCAGCATAAAGAGCTAGCCCAGTCACTGCACTTTGGCTTACTTTATGCGAAATTTTAGTTTTTATGAGATATCCTCAAACATTGGCGTACCCAGAAGGAAGCGATTGGGTAAGCTTTGGGGGTTAAGCTCCCCCTAACAAATATATTCGTGCTAAATACTAGCCAAAGAAAGAAGCAAGTATGGAAAATATTTCGAAATACTTGAGAAAAATCCTGCCTACGATACTGACCTCAATTTTGACAAGGTTTACTGAGCCAAGTGGAACTTTAAGTGTGTCAAAGGTTATACTAAGAATATATGTCATTCCGTTACATATAAAGTCCTTTCATTGCCTATAGAATGGAGGTGATTCTTCAGAGAAAAAAATACTATGGACCGCAAACGGGGACCGATGGGTCCGGTATGCCTGGACTATGCCTCAGATCTTTATAAAAACAAGTGTACTGCTGCTATATAGTATCACATACATACAATTTTGGGATAACCATGGGTAGTTCCAGAAATCTCGAGGCTGAGCATAAGACAATTTTTTAAAAATAAGTTGACATGAGGTCCCAAAAACACGAAACATTTCAGAAACGTTCAACTTGAACAATCCTACTGAAAAGTTTAAGTAGCTACAAAAAAGTGCTTTGATGCGGTGCCACAAATTTTTCCGCACCATGGAGAGTTCTCTTCATGCCTTTTAATATATGACCTCCCAAGCATAAGCCCAAACAGGACTTTCTCAATATTATGTCCGTAAAAATGAGTAATAGTACAAGTTCAGAATTGAAATAACACTTAAGGATGGGCTTTAGAAATGCAATCCATGGTCTGCGATATCGAGAAGGAATTAAGTCGTGTTAGATAAGGGAACAGCAAGACTCGTACAAAGAGGATACCCTTAAAAATTCAAAGATCAGTCACTTTGAAAGCCTTTGTAGAGGACCTACGAACGTTGACAATAAGAAATGTGCTTCTTTCGACTACTGATTGACGTTCTATACAACTTTGTAAGCTGCAACCAAACTATGACTAAAGCTTGAACAAAAGTAGAGTCGAAAATTTGTAAACTATCTAGCTATCTATGAACCCTGATCCCAAGAGAGGTACCGAAACAATTCCGCAAGGCGAACCTTACACTTTACAACGGGTTCGACCGCCAGACCGAGCTTTCTTTGTATTACAATGAAGGAGAAAAATTCTAAGACTGTTTTTGACAACGTTTGTGTTCATTTTGAGTCCAATGCTCACTGTTTTTTTTTCTCTGGGTAGATACACAACGATGGGTAACGGACTTACAAGTAAATTTGAGGCTGAATTTTACTGTGGATTCACGGTTTCACATATATGTGCTGTCATTGTCTCGACGGACGGACTTTAAGTTGCCAAGTCGACCTAGCAAATGACTCGACACAGAAATATAGAATGATTGATAAAGCTATTATACTTATTCTTGTTTTTAGATTCTGTGGTTCCGCTACATTGGGTTAGGCATTCAACTCAAAAGTCAAATAACTGCCGATTCGAATATTTTTCTGAGTTAGTAATTATAATAAACATAGCATACTTAAAAGGGCATTAGAGATGATAGGCCTCCTTTAAGGTAAAGATTTTCCCTGCAAATTCTTATATAAGGTTAATTGAAATGGTCACAAGAGCTTCTCCTTGATGTGTCGAACATATTGTATGCTAGGTCATTGTTTTTAGTGTATGAGCGGCTAGATTACTGACTGCCAATGATAAGGCATTGCCTGGCTTCAGAGTAGGGTTTTGGCTATATCGAATTAAAGTCCAATATAATGCCCTAACTACTTTTGAATCAATCTCAATACCAAAATGCAATTTCAAATAACTGCTTCAATAATCTGACAAAAACATTCGATTGATTATGCAGACAATTTTATTTGCCTCACATTTGTTTTTCATGCCTTTTGATGGGAAATTAAAACATTTCTCATTTCATTTTGGCTCTAACTTGAAAATGATTATAAACGCATAAAACCGGGGGGGAAATAGGGCGGTGGGATGGAACCACTACAACGCAACCAAATAAAAGAGACAGCTTCTGTCTGTACGGCATACTCGTTTGGAATACTAAAACGCCCCCACCAAACGCACCTTCCAGTTACGTATCCGTCATGTTGTACCTGCCTGCCTGCCACAAAGGCTCGCTCCCGCCCAGCTCTTTTGGACTGTTTCAGCAGGATCCAGGAATTTGAGCTACCACCACCATTTTGGTATTTTGTCATTGGCATTTCGGTCACATACACAAACACACATAAAAAACCACACAGCAGCGGGCGAGAGCGAGAGAGCCAGTCCAAGGGTCTCGGGCTAAACAAATTCCCAAATGTGTGTGTAAAGAAGTAAACTAATTGCTGCGCGTGATGCAGCCCCAAACAAAAGCTCCATTTGCCAGTACATAAACGACAGAGACAGCGAGTGGCCGCCCAGTCGGGGCGAGCGAAAGAGACCGAATGCGAGTGGAGGCAAACCAGTTTACAATGCGGCGTCTGCACACGTACATAGTTCCATCTCCGTCTCGAGCAGGGCGCATGGCTCGGTCTCTCTCTCTCTCTCGCTGGGCCAGGACTCATTTGGTATGCGCACTATGTCGAATTCGAATCCGATTCGACGGAACGTCACGTCCCGCCCATTTGCACGCACACACACATACGGGGAATATATATGAGGCAAACGGAGAGAGCGGCGAATTGGAGCGTGAGGCTGCTTAAAATGCTACTGGTGCAGCCAGTACATGACCAAGCGGCGTGTCAGGTGCGCTCACCCACACACACACACACACACAGGGGCACACTCTGAAGCTGGCGCCGCTCGTTTGTGGCTGTTAGGTTCGGGCGACTTCGTGTCGAGTCAAAGATGTCACCCCCAAAAAATGCGTCGCTTGTGTGCGTGACTCTCTCTCGCTCGCTGTTTTGTGGGGGGCGATTTTCGGGCAGCGACGCTGCCGCTGCCTTTTTTGTGCCTTACTTTGGTTTTGTTCGGTGACGTGAACGTGACTCTGAATTATTCTGCACGTACTCGTTGCCAGCAACGGACGTACTCAACGTAAACACAGTATTCTTTCCTCGTCGACATCGTCATCATCATCAACTGCAGTTTTCACGTACGCCGGGCCCGTCCGTATCCGTGTATCGTACCAACCCCCCACCCGCCCCCTCTCCGGTGCGTGTCCGTAATTGGCAACCCATACGTCCGAAGTTGAAGTCTCGTCTCACAAAAATTAACTGGACGCTTCGCGCTAAAATTTGAATGCCAATCGAAGGACTTGACGTTAGTTTTCCGTGTGGTGCGTGATGCCAAGGATAATTGAAGACAGCCACTGACACGTACAAAACGCGTGTGTGTGTGTGTGTGTTCGAGAGTGAGTGTTAGTGTGCGTGTGTGAGGGTCGTCCCAGACAGACAACAAAAGGATGCGGCTTCGTCGTTGTCATTGACCTCCAAAGTGTGCCAAAACAAAATCAAGCAATAAAAGTAACCAATCCCAACACCCAGTGCAATATTGGAAGTGGAAAATGTGTCAGTGCTAGTCAAGTCTAGACAACTCTACGGACCTCCATTCCCAACCTTAATAGTAGATCCCCAAAACAACTACCACTATGTTACCCTATCAGGCCGCCGTGGCCATGGATTATGCCGGCTATCAGCGTCAACCTACGCCAGGACATCCTGGTAGTCATATGGCTGCCACCATGGGCTCCTTGGGTATGCCAACGGTGCCCTTCACACACAGTTGGATGGTGCCCACACAGGATCTGTGCGGCATGCCGCCATACAATAAAATGCCAAATCAACATCAACCCGGTGGACCCGGAATGCACTCCCAACAGCAACCCATCGAACCGGGGTTAGTTGACACGGGGTAAATGAAACTGAATTTATATACATAAATCGATGGGTTATGGATGAAAATATGGAGAAGCTTTATTAAATATATGTTGAAAGGCAGAAAGCTCCTCTTCAGAAGCATATACCGAAACATTACTATTCTCTGATATTTAAATTTTCATAATTGTTTACTTTGCTCTTCTGGAAACTATGAGTTTTTGCGCAAATCGTCGATCGATCGATCCGAAATACTCAAACAAGAAAATATCATAGCTACGACGAGTAATTGAGCTTTCGAAGGACACAAATTTCATTTTTACGTACAAAATATATAAAAATAGTTGAGAACAACAGCGATGATATCGTCTTGTGGTTCTAAAGTATTGAATCAGAGCGCTTCAGAAAGTACTTAGTCGTATTTGGAACATTTAACAGAAAGCTTATCTCAATTCTTAAAAGCAGATTTGGGTCAGGTTTTTGGCGCAAGCGACCTTAACTTCTTTCTTAAATACCAAATTTTACGATGTTTATTGTTGTTCTTCTTCGTAGATTTTAGGGTTAAGGGTTTTGGTGTTTTTGTCAAAAATTTCAATGGAAAAGTAATTTAGAAAAGATATTTCCAAATTAATATTCAGAATTTCTGTATCATTGTTCCAACAAAACATGTTTTAAGGCCCTGTCAGATGTCCCTTCAGTCATCAACTCAAAAGTTTTAAAATTTTTGATTGAATTGGCTCATGGGCAGTGCAATCGAAGGCTCTAATAATGACAAAAATCAACTTATTATTCGAAATCTCGGAGATAACATTCATCTTCAGAACGTGAAATAAAGGCTCCAAACTAACTTCGCCTGTGCTGAAGTTTTAAAACGCTCGAAGGCGGTCGTTCCTATGGTAGCCACACGAAATTGTTATCCGCGCGGTTCCGACTTATTGGAAGTGTGCAGCCAAAAGAAGACTCTGACTCTGGAGGGGGAGATAGCATAGAAACAGACGGACAGTCATGGCTACATCAACTCTTTTCTAGTCACAACATAAGAGATAAAGCATAAAGCACATTTAACATTCAATCGATATCAAAACTGAGCTCAATTTTCGTTAAAAGGGACTCTTCCTTATCTTTCTTAGATCCTTTGCTGAAAAGTGGGTCTTACACAGAGAGCCAAGGACCTTACTTTAAATAATTTCAAGTGAAATCGATTAAACAAATAAAATCGTGAGATAATTACGTTTTGCTCCGGAGAAATACGAACCATATTCAAAATAATTAAAGCCAATGTAAATAATAGTAATAAATAATCTTAGGTTATGGTTTTGTCTCGAAAGAGAAGGGATATTCTGAACAAAACAAAACTTGGTAGCGAACTTTTCAGAAACTTATGGATATTTTGTATAAAGTACAGTTGTCTGATTCTTAAGGAATATGAATTACCAGCATATCAGAGCTTGGAAAAAATCACCTGTCCTGATTATAACCCGTTGATTATGGTTACGCAATCAATCAAGTTTCAAATCAAGTTCAAAACGAATTAGACTTTTCGTATTTAAAACTAAACGATTGAAATGTGATCATTCTTTTTTAAGGCCAATTTGCAACTTATAAATAGCTGCTGACACTTTAGGGTAGATTTCACATATTCTAGATAGCTGCTATGTGACAGATAAATCCAGAGTTAACTCTATTATATTAACTTTATGAGACAGACAGGACTATATGAAAGATGTGAAATTGGCCCTTACAATTTACTCTGCTATTTGTAAGTTTATCCGACAAATAGATCTGTGAAGATGATGAGAAATCGGTCTAAAATAATCGGAAGCACCCAGTTTTTGACAAATCCTGCCAACACCTTTTGTTGGGTGCTAATTTAACTTTTAATGACAGACTTAAACCTGAAATTCTAATTGGAAATACCTGTACAAATTTCGAATGTTCTTTTCCCAAGAAATGTCATTTCATGCTGTTTTATATCTACTTCTCTATCTATCACAAAAAATAGTACAAAAACACAACTGAACTGATAAAGCAATAACGGTACTTGTGTCAGCACATAAACAATATCCCAGTCTCACACTCCTTATCCTTTTATGTTGACAGTTGTTGTTTTTGCCGTTGTGTGTGTGTGTGAAAAAGGTTCTTTGTATGCCTCAAGAAATGAAAAAAAAACGGCAAACAAAAAAGAAAGTAGCTGCTGTTTTATTTTCTTTTGTACTTTCCTCTTACAGTTTTATGACTTTATATAAGATTGGCAAAAATCACTGAATTGATAAAGAAACATAAAACCGCATGTAATCCGCTTAAGAGTTTTTAATTCCCGCATTAAGTTGTTAATCGAAATTTTTGCACCAAAATATTTGGCCATTCCCAGGCAATCAAGTGGAAAAATGGACCCAGCTTACACATTAGACTGGAAACACGCATAGAACCAGGCCGGGTGGAGCTTAGGTGAAGCATTCAAAGCTCACATATACTGAGATCAAAATTAAATTTCGCTCGCCTCTTTTATACGCTAATTTTTGCTAATGACATGCAATTTGTACGCCTGTTAGTCGCTTTCCAGGCAAAAACTGTTTCTTTTTCTGTTTTGTGCGAAATTAAAAAGAGGGCGCACATCATTTATCAAGGCAACACCTTTTTATACTGCGTCTGTCTTGACAAATCGTTCAGGGGATTCTTTCGTCTTTGTTTAACATGTAATAAACAGGCTAATTTGAATGGCATTTTGATATTGATGAAGCAAAGATTAATGTTTTTTCTTTTGCCCGACATTTAATTTGTGCTACGTGTAGCAAATTGTTGGGCAAATATATTTGCCATTCCCATGGGTTTTTTGAACCATACATTTTTATATGGAAAGCATTTACGACAATTTCAACACAACTAATTAAAAATTGTATGTTGTTTAACAAAAAGCAAGTGAATGAAACAACAACAATAATAATAACAAAAAAAAACTGGCTTGGCCCGTGGCAGACGCATGTGGTACGGGTTTCTTTTTGCGCCGGTTTCATTTTAATTATCAGAAATATTTTTACGACCGTCGGCCTGCTATCAGATTTAAATCTTACAGATGAGAGCCGAGAAGAGACGAAGAGACGAAGAGTTTTGCCTTAAAGCAGAAGCCGCCGCTTCGACTCAAATAAAGTTACACAAAACGAAGCTTCAAGTTCTTACAGATGCTCCCCCCAACACCGGTGACCATTAAAATAAATTTAAAAGACCACAAAAAGGTTAACAAAAAGAAAGAATGAACCAGAGAATGGTTATGGCTAATGTGGGTTAACAGATGCTCTACAATTATAAATGAAAAGAAGGATTATCAAGATTTGTTAAGTAGTGTATAACAGTTTACACAGACACGAAACATGCTTGGTGCTTAATTATGAGCTTCGCTTGCATGCAATGGAGAAGCTTTTAAAGCTCACTAATACCTTGACAATGAAAATGTTTCAGTATTAAAGGTATACTACAGGCAATTCTGCAAACCGTTCCAGAACCGAGCCACTGGTTCGGAAGGTGCGTTATCAACTCGGAACCTTGCAAATTTATGTAAGACTATATAGTAGAAAGAGCAGAGACTTTGCGAAAGAAACGCATTGTTAATTCCATCATTAAATGGTCAAATAATGCAGAGCTACCTTAACCTTTACCCGATTTGCTGGAAGTCAGTAAATAAAGAGGCTAGGAATCAAGGTTAAAACCATGACCTAAGGTTCAATAAGTTAAGGAACCAGCCGACGAGTTGTATCCTACATACCGAACCGGCAGCATTGATTATAAGGGGATGTCTTTAAATCTTTAGGAATTTTTGTGGAGTGACTTTTCGATTACGCGAGAATATATCGAACCCCAGGGCCGAAACACATACAAAAACCAGAGCCACAATGTCAATTGTATACTGCTTTAACAGAGTTTAAGAGAAGTTACTTCCCACACTTTGAATTCAAAGTCCGAATTCCTTCCTTATTCTTTTCTGTTTACATATAATCTAATCCAAGTTTTAAGAACTTTACCAAAAAATCTTTCCTGTAATTGTATATCATGTCATTCTTCCATTTGTCATGTGCTGAGAATACCATTATACTTCTCTACCTATAATCTAATCTAAAGCGGAAAGTTCTAAACTGAACTATATGTTCTAAATCAGGAATGCATATCGATCGTACAATTCGACTTACTTTAACACTTTGCGACCAAGCAAATGTACGGTGTCTACGAATAAATATAAGTGATATATATTCTTGATTAGCATCAACAGTCTAGGCATGTTCGTGTTTCCGTCTGTCCGTATGAACAAACAGATCTCAGAGTTGCTAAGAGATAAAGGTTCAAGTGGGATGGCACATATACTTCTTATAATTGCGGACAGATCAATGTTTGCCACGCCCCCTCCAATCATTAAAAATTGTAAAAAAAAACGTCATACCTTCCACAGTTTTATAGGTAGATGGTTTGTCACTTCTACCCATATTTTGTAAGGTTTTGTAATAAAATATACTTATTTTTAGATGGGTTGATCTTCATATAAGGTCGGCTAATCAAACAGAAATCTAATGTGTTATAGTTTTCGATCTCTTTATAGTTTATAATGCAGGTTTCATTTATAAGTTAAAGAGTTGTAATAACAAGTAAAGATCCAAAATAATACCTAAACAAAGATTTAGAAACTAGTAACTACAAAACGACAAAAAAACGGTGCTGCAATTGAAGATATTCTCCGCTTGAAGAAGCTAGAAAGCCAGATGAAATCAGAAGCTCTACTTACTGATTCTTAACCCAATATTACCACTTTCTTAACCCTAAAATAGGCGCTTCGAAGATGTTTGGTTTGAGTGTATAAAGGGTCACCATTTTCAGGTTGACAAGATCGAATGTATAAATTGCTAAAAATCTTGTTTGTGCACTCTTTCAAATTCTGGAGCTTTTGTTATATTTACACAAAAACATTTCTAAGCCAGTTCACAAGCCGAGCCAGATCTGTCAACGTCTTTTGACCCAGACTTTTGTTTAAGCTACATTTATTAAAAGTGACCCCGACGCATTTTTATTTGTATGTAAACTGTATACAGGGTTACCATTTTAGATATTTTTTGGCTACAATTTCGTTAGTTGCCCGAATTCTAAAGAATGTAGATACAAATTTTTCCGCCTTCGGCATTCGTAAAAATCATGAAATTTTAGGAAAACAAATATCTAAAATGGCAACGCAGACTTCATAACAAATTGTTGGAATTTGTTTTCCAATTTTAAAAGTGTATCCAACCCATTGGCCGTTTGTCCCATGCCCTCTTCAACTCAACACTAAGCGTAGCGCACAAAATTTCACTGCAAATGTCGGCGATGACAACAAACTTAAATTATGAAGACTTAAAGCCGCATTTTCTGACGAACATCAACGTTGTATCCAGATGCTTGCGCTCTGATAGCGCCGACTTTGTAGCTTTACCGTCCACAACATTGCAGCAAGTTTTGTGAATGAAAAGTTTGTGCATTTAAGGGAAAATAACACTGCCGCTGCGCCACTGTCGCTGCTGTAGAAACGTTCACTTGAGATGGGCATCAGGCGGCATTTTCTGAGCCAGTGGCTGACAAAGATGTGGATCTTTTGTTTTTTATTGGACATATCAACTAAGAAATTTGTAATATTTATTTGGAAAAACTCTCACGCAAAAGGGAAATCTACGGCAATTTTTCTCCGCTGTCCCAAAGAACTGAACAATTGCTGTCCGCATCAGTCGCTGAGCTGATGAAAGACCCTGACAAATGTCGGGCAATTAGTTAGACCGTCGCCTGACACCATTTCATCATCACAAAGGCGATGGCAAAGAGAAAAATAAATAAGTGGTTTGGTAGACAGGTGAGAGAAGGTCCACAACTAACCTCTCTATACATCTATATGTCAGTGTCTACTTATGAATATTGATGGCCTTTGTTTGGTAAATACTTACTAAATACTATTTTTTTTTCTTGTATTGTATTTTACAGCATCCTGGAGCTACGAAAGGAGAAGTCAAGGGATGCGGCCCGTTCGCGTCGTGGCAAAGAGAATTATGAATTCTATGAGTTGGCCAAAATGTTGCCGCTACCGGCAGCTATTACCAGCCAATTGGATAAGGCTTCCATTATAAGACTGACCATAAGCTATTTGAAATTGAGAGACTTTTCCGGACACGGTGATCCGCCATGGACACGTGAGGCATCCAGCAGCAGTAAACTGAAAAGTGAGTTCAGATGGAAAATTATGCTAAGAATCGCTTCTTTCCTTTAAATTCAACATTGCTAAATGGTTCGCCATGTTGCACTCCAACTGCCAACATATTTCCCAACATATCAGCATTGTCGCCACTTCCATCATTCAACAACACCAAAGCCACGTCATGCTCCAGCAATGACGACGCCGAAGACGATGTCGACGACAATTGTATTGTCACGTCAAAAAGCATTCCAAGCAAAGACGAGACTTTTGCGGGGGCGGGCTTGGGGCGCTCCATTTGAAAGCCAAAATGGCCAGAGTCTCAAAAAAGGTAGTCAAGGCACTAAAAAAATAATCCAAAATCAATGGGGCGTTATGTATGGACACACAGGGCGAAGCAGTAATGCCTTCCATTCAATTGGATTATTATACAAAAAAGAAAAAAGGCGAAAGCAGCAACAAGCTGCAGGCAATAAAAAGCACTTCAATTTGACCCACAGAAAAAAACGAGAGGCAGCATAAAAATATGAGGGGAGGAGCATTACTTGAAGGTCATTAAAGCCGCCACGCCACCCACCTAGCCACATATGGCTCTCCAGCTTGGACGGAAGCGGAAACTGTTTGCCAACTTAGCGCGTCCAGAACTCGCTGGGGAATCGACCAACAGGGCAAAGGAAACTCAGACGGGGGTTGGAGGAAGACTAAAGCGATTTGCACTTGTGCGAATTATGACTTTGGTCAGTCGGAACCATAATCGTAAAATTCTATAATTGAATTAAATAAATATGGTCAAATGGGCATCAGCTGAGAAAATATTGAAGGCGTTTGCTTATACTATTTACGATGCGTTGCGGTTGTCTTTGTTTGTGGTTGTGGTGGGCAGGAGAATGGGAAGAGCGGGGTGTCTACATTTATGGGTTTGGGTTAGGCAATATTTTTATTTATGTTAGACAAAGCACTGAATATGTATAGAATATCTAATTGAAACATAAAACAAATAAGTTGGACTCGCCCTTTACAAGGAAAACTATTGAAGTTAAGACCAAGTGTCCGTAGTAGCCCTGAATTGAAGGTTTATCTTTTTAGACTAGTAAATATGCGGGTTTCAGTTGATATTAACGTCAATATTGCTGTCTGTTGCTATTCCAAACGATTTAACAAAGCCATTTTGTATGTAAATCAACCACAAAAAGCTTTTACGCGCATAGGCAGTGTGCACCCCTGCTTTAGGAGGTAGAAACTGAGCTTCAGTTAAAGCTTCGGACCCGGAAATCAGCGTTAAAGAAAAAGTCTCACAAAACTAAGAGAGAAATGCCTAGCTTTTTATGCGGTTTCGAATCTGTTTCTTAATGTTCCCGCTCAACGGTGAATTTCATAATTTTTTTATTCACTATAAATGGGCCTACAGTACTCTCAAGCATATTTTTAATTTTGATCCACTAAAACACATTCTGCAGTTTTTTTCCGAGTGTAGGCCACAACTTTGAGTGAAATTTCAGTTCCCTCATTTGCATTTTGTTTACTGTATTTGAGAGTTGACTTGTTGACAGGGCCGCCATATTGGCAGCCATTATCGTACCAAGTCAAAATAAGGGGGGGGAAGACCAGTCTGAGTAGCAATAAAATCCGTCAGCAGGAAACACATTTGCCTACATTTTCACTTACCGACTGTCTGGCTGACTGGCAGGTAGCGGCTGTTCAGTAAGTGAAATCCAAAACATTTTTTCTATGCCAAAAATTATGCGTGCGCACCCAAAAATAAGGCTTAAACAAATTTATTGGTTTTAATGATCGCTTTTTTTTGGGCTTTTGGTTTTGTTGTTGTTGTTTTTTTTTACTTTGCCTCGACTGCTGTGCCGTATTTGCATAAAATGCCACTATTAAGCGTAATTTATTTTTATGTGTCGCGCATGCGCGCAGCCATTTTAGATTTTCGCTCGCGTCACTGAAACAAAAACATTTTTATTGTCATTGTCAATAATGTCGAAGCTGTGTGTCATCGCGGTTATGGTGGAATAGTGGAATTTCAGAAGGCCCCATAAAAAAACCAACTTGGTAGCCGCCTATCATTAAAGTGATTTAAGGGGAGAGTTGGTAAGACTTTCTCTTAGACCAGGCTGCCTCGAACTGCCGAACATTCTTTAATAGTAAGAATTGGCAAGCTTTTTGTACTAGTTAATATTTTGGTAGTGTATTTGATTAATACACAAGGATAGAAAACTCGACATGTTTCAGTATATTGAAGGGTTGGTGGTGTTTCTAGGTGATTTTTGAACACGAATCTGTTTTGGGAAATACTAGTTTGAGCTTAAAGTTGTTTAAAATTCATATTTTTGAACTTTTTTGACACTTTTTTAGGTTCCATACTATTTCTTTCACTCTTTCTGTCATTATTGTAAAATATGACTCCTGAGCTTTAAAATAAACTATTCCAAACAATTCTGCGATTTTTTTAAGCGAAGATATACCATTTTGAATAGATGTACTCAAAATTCTTAAGTTGTTTTTTGCCTACTGCTTAAAGAGATCCAAAATAGATCGAAAAATTACAAGTGTAATATATTTTTAGTCACATTATTAACACATTACCTAAACTGTATAAGAGCCCCGACAAACGTTTTTCTCTCTCAGTGTTTTTTATAATCCACCAACACCTTCATTTTAAATGTTTTCTTCTTCATTTTCAGGTGCAGCCATTCGAAGAAGTCCCGCCGTTGATTTGTTTGAACAACATCAGGGCACCCACATACTGCAGGTAAGCGAAGTGTCTTTTCGTTGAGAAATGGGAGACAGAGGGAGAGTGCCACAGTCCCGCAGCCATGTTTTGCATATAATTTAAACAAAATTTCCACCCTTGTTTCCTTCTTTTAACAGTCACTCGATGGCTTTGCCCTGGCTGTGGCCGCTGACGGACGCTTCCTGTATATATCGGAAACGGTGTCCATCTATTTGGGCTTATCGCAGGTGGAGATGACTGGCAGCAGTATATTCGATTACATACATCAGGCGGATCATACGGAAATTGCCGATCAATTGGGCCTAAGCTTGACTAGTGGCACAGGCGGCGGCGGCGGTGGTGGTGGTAGTAGTGGAAGCGGTGCAGCAGGCATGGCTTCACCCACTTCGGGAGCCTCGGATGATGGCAGTGGCACACACGGTACGAACAATCCTGATGGTGAGTCTAGTCCGAGTTGAATAAGTCCCGGGCGGGTAGCAGTAGAAGATGTAAAATAAAGTTCTCCATTTACTAACATCAATCTTCGGATTTGCTCCACAGTTGCCGCCTCCATGACGCAAGCTTCCACTGCTGGTTATAAGGGTTACGATCGTAGCTTTTGCATACGCATGAAATCTACCTTGACCAAACGAGGCTGTCACTTTAAATCCTCCGGCTATCGGGTAAGTTTTACAGTTTATAAATCTGAACTGTATGAGCGGTGCCATGTTTTTCTAGCGTAGAAGACGTTTGTAGAGCCCCCAGTATTTGTATTTTTTTTTAGTTTCGTAGTCTAAATCTAACTATTGGCCTGTTTTTTGTTTTGTTTTTTGTTTTGTTTAACTTTGGGTTCTGGGGCCGTAGGACTAACCTACTTACTTGTTTTGGTTTTATCAATTAGCATTTAGTCTCCATTATGTATTACGTATTACCATCCCATCCACTGCTTATCTACAGGCCAGCGATGCAACGAGCAATTGCAACGGTAACAATAACAATGCTAAAAATCTTAAGAATCCGGGCTCAAACTATTCGGTACGTATCAATTGTGAAATCAGTATGAAAGGCAAAACTATCAAAATTTTTATTAGTTTATGATTTTTACCAAGAAGCTTTTTGAATTCACTTAAATATTTCGGCCATAAAATCAAAGCAAAAGGCAATGCATAATGCAAAATTTAAAAGAAAGATTATACAAAAAAAAAACACTGATTTTTGATTGATCAGTATCGAATAAAAGTGCGGAAGCAGGGCCTAAAAGCTTCAAAACAACATTCAACATAAATCGCAAGCATTCTTCATCTCCAATCATCCACATGAGCGTCATTAGCAGTGTGATTGTCATTTTACAGCATTTAATAGTTGATTTTTGAAAGCTTTTCAGTCTACGCGAAGCTTTTTCTCCAGCTCTTAGCAGCTGAGGGATTTATACGACATAAAGCAAACTTATATTATTAATAGAAGAGTTGTAGAAGAGCAACTAGCACCTATAAACCTCTCTTTGGCAATCTGAGAGACTCCAAAAAGTGTAACTATCGACTGAGTTTAAGCTTTAACGCTTTGCAGAAGAAACTCACTCATTTATGGGTTGTAAAAAATCAAAAAAAATTTGAATTTCTCACTTTTTTCCTTTTAAAATTGTCATATATTTGCGGTTAACTTGTTTTTTCCAACACAGAGCTTCACAATTAAATACTCACATTGCTGCAAAGTGTGCAAGTATGGGTGAGCTTTTAAAAGCTTGCCCTGCTCTCTAGGGAAAGTAAGTAATAAAGCTTGTTCACCCACAGAATATGTGTGAAAGTTTAAACCAAAATGACAATCAACTGCATTTCCGCCTTACTTAACTTTGCTCTAAGCTAATCTACCTTGGTCCCTTCGTCTAAACGTTTTTCCTTGCCCCTTTTGGACCATTTACAGGTTGTACTCCTACTCTGCAAGCTGCGACCTCAATACACATTCTCACACACGCGAAAATCTCAGCCACCATTACTGGGCATGGTGGCCTTGGCCATTGCTTTGCCACCACCCTCGGTACATGAGATTCGTTTGGAGTGCGATATGTTTGTGACACGAGTCAATTTTGACTTGCGTATAGCACACTGTGAGCCCAGGTGAGTTTGACTTGCATAACATTCTGCCCTATTGCGATTGCTAATCGTAACTGCAATTCCTAGAGTCTCTGATCTGTTGGACTATGCTCCCGAGGATCTGGTCAACAAGAGCCTGTATTCACTGTGCCATGCCGAAGATGCCAATCGATTGCGCAAAAGTCACTCAGATTGTGAGTATTTTTAGTTACCAAAATGTAGTAGACTAATTTGTTTTCTTCCACAGTAATTGAAAAGGGTCAGGTCCTGACGGGCTACTATCGTCTGATGAACAAGAATGGCGGTTACACTTGGCTACAAACCTGCGCCACTGTTGTATGCAGCACCAAGAATGCTGATGAACAGAATATTATATGCGTCAACTATGTGATCAGGTGAGAGATTGCTACAGAGTTATATTTGGTTTTTTAGATGCGAAAGTTTTTCAACTTTCAAATGTTTTCCAAGTTGAACCCAGTTCTGTTTTGAACCAATTTATAGACCTGGTTACGTTAAACCCACCTTGGGTTAGAACTACAATATCAACTATAAAGCAAGTTTCTAAATTTTGGTGCTATATTCACTACTCTCTACTCTGTCTCTTTTTAGCAATCGCGAAAACGAGAACCTCATCCTCGACTGCTGTCAGCTGGAACCCAGTGTGGATAGCATTAAGCATGAAGAAGGCTTGGGTAATGACAAAAGCAGCGGTTCACCTGGCGGTGATGCTTCTGCCGACGGTAATGCTCATCTAAATGCGGGTGACATGAAACTAAGCTCACCCAAAACGGATGCAGAAGGACACTCGCATCGTGGTCGAGGACGAAATGCAGCCGCTTCGCATGCTGGTAGCAGCCTAAGCAATTTGTCCCTCATCAAAGATAGTCCCACACCTCTGGGTGTGGAGGTAGACGGTGTGGTGGGAGTGCTACCCACTACTGTGGCCACTCCCGTGCCCACGCCCACGCCAAGCTCTACGAGTGGCAGCACCGGCAAACGAAAGCGTAAGACCAAGGCCTCACAACAGGCGGAGGAGCAAATTGAGCAGGTCAGTGTGGAGCAACCGCTAACTAAGTTGCCGGCCATGGAACCACGCGATGGTACACCACGCAGTCGTCTGCCATCGATTGTGGAAGAACAAGCCAATTCTTCAGCTGATTCGGCGGTTAAAGATCTGGAGCATGCTATGTCCAAGCATCTACCCTCACCCGGATCGGCGGTAACGAATAATCAACCCACCACAGACTTTAGTGCCGATTCTCTGATCAAGCAACAACAACAGCAACAGCAACATGATCCCAATGAGAAGAGCAGCACCATACAGTGGATAGGTGCACCGTATCAGCAACCTGCACCCATGCCAGCCACAGCTCTGCTGCGACAGCTCTATGCCAATCGAGAGAGTGTGATAAGAGCAACGGCCCGGCAGACACCCACCGGAGTAGGTCCCGGGGTTTTCTATGGTGAGCAACAAACGGGTCCATTGCCAACACCACCGGGAAGTGAGTCGTCCTATGAGAATCAATACCTACAATTGCATTCCGCGGCCGCGGCTGGTCATCCAAGTGGTCAGAAGAGCTCAGCTGATGCTTTCACCAATCTGGTGTCCACCTATGGTGGCTATCACAGCTCCATCGACTATCACAACGCCATGACACCTCCCAGCTCGGTCTCACCCAGGGATAGTAATGCCAAAGTGGCCTCCTCGACGGCGCCAGTCCTCAGCTCAAACGGCGGTGGTGGTGGCTATGACTATGCCGATCCTTTGAGAGGACAATATGTGACACCAGCGGATGGTACAGCCACCACGCTACCCCTCAAACCTCAGGCCTATACAGCCACCATGCACCCCCATGGACATGCCACAACGACCACCGAAGGTGGAGTGACCTACAGTAATCTGGATCAGCCGCAGTATTTTGCACCGCACTCGAGTTTCCATTTATACCATAAGGGAAGCCCGGCTAGTGGTTGGTATTCCACACCATCCTAGGTCTTAGACGAAGGCGCTCATTGCCAGCTACAGACCACATATCCCAGCCAGCAGCCGCAGGAGCAGCTCTATGCAGAGCCGCAGACTCAAACCGATCGCTGGGACTTGGTGGGTGCATTGGGCAAGGTGGCGCGCATGTTCTTTAGTGCACGCAAGGGCAATGCCTAATTCTGTACAGAATAATAAACATTAAATGTTGTTAAATAATGTTTAAGCTTTTGTAAATTACAAACACACCCACACACACACACACCGAACCCATTGAAATTACTTCCTAAATACTCGGCAAATATGCAATTAATTCAAAATATTATAAATTAGTTTAAAGTTCTTTTACTACTCGTAAGACTTGCATAGTGTGCCAGCAAACCACGACCTACGTTTAAAGTTAGCATTTAGCTTAAGAAGGAAAACTCGAAAAAAAACTCAAATCAAAAGGCAAACTCTTAACCAGTAAACATCTACATAATTGTTATTAATTATTTAACTTAAATGTAATTTTTACCTATATCGAATATATATGTAAACAACTTATATATAAATTCTGCATATAAATTTACACACATATCAAATGCTTCCTCTTCTAGATTTACTGATTAAATTAAACAAAAACGGATGATATTTTCCCCCTCCCCCCCTTTTAATCTCTAAGAGTTCCGCTTCACGATTGTTTGGGTTTTTGTATTCTGTGTTCCGGATTGGCCTGAATTTTGAAATAAATTAATGAAATAATTGAATATTGTACCATAAATGACAGTGAAATCTAAGCAGGATGTAGCTTAAACAAAGAGAAAGTGTAACTAAATTTTTGTATAAATCAATTCAAGAAAGTTTTACTCCCTCACCCTTCCCCCCACACTCTCAAATTAAAGGCTTACAAAATATGGAATATGAAATTAAATGATGTTTTTTCTCAAGGGAATAGGTAGATCGGCTTGAAATAATCCTGAAAAATAGTGCATCAATCCGGTAAAGCTAATTTCAAACCCGGATCCGTATTTGAGATTCCGATGATGTCTTGTGATTGAAGTGAGTATGAATTTTCAATGACTGAAGGAACGACAGAAATACAGTGAGGCTAAATGTATACCCATACATATAAGCATTAAATCGATTTTTGCACTAATGTGGCTTTGGAACTTCCAAAAAGTCATGGCAATGCTGGCATGAGGACAATGCTGAAATCAATTAGAGATAGGACTAATGACCTCGAGCCAACAAGAATTTGCTGGTTGGAAAATCGAAAGCTCATTTTGGGGCACCTCCAAATGTGACTATCAATTTTGAGTCAATCTCTCTCAATTTACAAGCAAACCTTTTTCTGCAATAATGTATTATCATATACATATATTATGTATGTCATAGAGACTCCACTCGTTGATGTCCTGGCAGCAGTTCATCAGGATATACGTGACATTCGGGTGATAAAATCCGAAATCGTAATCCATATCCAACTATGGCTCGCCCGTGGTGGCTTATTCATCATAGACTCCTGCCCCTTATTAGCAATCTCTTCACCCCCTTACAAATTGACAACAATAATACCGAATAAAACCGAATAAAATGCCCGCCAAATCTGACAACAAGCCAACAAAGTTGCCTTGGCGAAAAGAAGAGGGAACGTTAACACGCTATGCGGGATCAGTTTTTCTGCTGGGCAGTACTTTGTGGGCCATATAAGAAGCACTTGCATTTGCAAAGTACTTAGAAGACTGCAATAATTCTCCGTCCATCTAAGTCCCAGGTCAACTCGCCAGGCAGAGCACAGCCTAATCCACCCCCGCTCTCCTTCAAGGAGGGCATGACATATCAGTCTAGATCTCAGTATGTAAAATGGCATCACTGACCTTGATAGTCCCCGCCGCAGTCTAACATTTTGGGGTGCTCCTGCAAGAAAACAACAACAGCAACATGTAAATTGGTTTGCTTGCATGTGTGTGTGTGTGCAGGCACGCAACTTACCAGCATGTGTAACAGCTTGCCGGCTTCTACATATTGCCCAAGGCAGAGGTAACACTTAAACAAACCCACAAAATCACTTCACAACAATTGCACAATAAAAAAAAGAACAAATAACAACTTAAATATAAGTTTTCACTGAAAGAATCAACAGCAGGGATGGACAACACGCGGCCCGGCACCGTTATTTCGCTTAACGCCGCAAAGCAATTCGTTTACCGTTCGACAGCGCGCGCTGATAGTCAAAGCAAAGACGATAGGAAAAATGTTGTTGTTGTTGTACATGTTGTAGCGGCGGTGCCCTTGCTTTAAAACTAATCATTTTAAAGTTTAAGTTCTGCTGCCCAACTCTGATCTATTTAGTTTAACAATTCTCCTCTTCTTCTGCTTTAACTCACTCGCAAGCAACTCAACTGCTTGCGCACATTGGCAGCTCTTGATATTGCTGCTCTCTCCTCACACTGTTCTACTTACAGAATGTGCCAGTTTGAAAGAAACGCTGTAGAGGGCGCTGATAAACTATCGATTGATTCGATGAAATTTAAACGTTGGCGCCTAAACTGTTAATTTTGAAACCAAATCAGGCTAATTGACTTTCTATGGCAAGTTTTATAGCGCACCGACTTTGATCTTGCAGTTGGTTTGCAGTTTGATCTTTCTAAATAAAAAAAACAAATAATTTAAGAATGCTAGTTAGACAGATAGATCGTTAAAGACGTTAAAAAACTGAAAACAAAAAAGTTTTTCCCACTAAAAATCACTTTTAGTAAACCATGACAAATGGTTCATCTTATTTGTTTGGTATTATTTTCCCTTGTAATCCAACTCACTCTAAAATAACAACTCCAAGCTGAAACATCCCAAACTGAGTACCAAATTTTACTTTTATATACTTTGAAAATAATATTAACGTTAACTTTTTGCTGCTTAACCAAATGGCGATTGTAAAATTTCTTGGAAAGTTCTTTTATACCACCGTCTTACTGGCCGCTATCAGGATCTCACCTCAGTTGGCCCTAATGAAGCAATTGGGCGAGATGGAGAAGACTCAACTCGATTATGATTTTCCGTTCATTTTCAAGACTCTGATCACATCGGCATTCCTCACGGCATTCGCTCTACTGTCCAGCTTACGATTTATGCACTACTGGCCCAGGCGCTGGAACAGGCAGTATATGAACAAGTATTACCTCTATCTAATCTTGCCCTGGGTGGTCATTTGCTGTAAGGGATTTTTGGAGAATTTTCTGATCCAACTGGAGATTATTCAAAAGTATGTGAAAGACGAAAATAAGCGGGGAAATTGTGTGGCACTGTTGTTGTATTGTGTCGTGTTTGGTTTTGCCATTGAGACGATGTTACACTGGATTGTTTTATATCAACTCAAAGCGGATGGCGTACGGACCCTTATAATACCAAATGAAGGCATTTAACATATAAGAAATTATCAAATGTTGCTCCTGTTGGTGGTGAAATGCAGTTGCTCTGGTGCTTCCTACCTTGTTTTGGAGATTTGTGTTAATTTATTAAATTGCTGGCATAAAAAATATTGCATTTTTTTCTAGGCTACAACGATCGAAACACACTTTGCACATTTTTTCAAGTGTAATTTTATATACATATTACAATATCTTAATTTTGTTTCACTATAACACCCAAGTCGTATACATATGTACAATAACAAAATGACGCAAGTCAAGTTGACTTAATGTCCTTAGAAATGTAATCAATCAAAAAACAAAGAACATTTTTGTATCTTCCAGACCAGCCGAAGTATTAAAAGCCGCTCTAATGGATTTGTCTCTTAAATCTGAATATTTACACATCATAAAAAGGGGCGAGGGAGGGGGGCAAACGAGTATGGAACTTTATAAATCTTAACTAGCATTGGTATAATTTGGTATAAAAAGATTGGTATTAAACTGGGATCATCTTGTGACAATCCCACACACTCGAACGGCACTTTCACTGTTCTCCCGCGAGCTCTGATTTAAGTGACCTGCAGTGCATCTGGTGGTGTGGTGTATGGTCCAAAGCCAGCCTGTTCCTGCTCCTGAGCATTTGTACTGGAATGTGCGAGTAGAAAACTGCTTTCCACTTTGATCGGTGATGATATGGCAACTGCTTGCTGTGTTGGAAGCGCAATCGTCTCTGAACTGGTATTGGTATGGGCCTCATGCTTGGCCTGATGAACCAGCAGCAGGCCTTGATTGATGCTAGAGAAATTACAGCTATCGCATTTGTAGATAATGGATGAAAGTTCCTGCTCGGGATGACGTTTCTGTAGGTGGATCTGAAAGTTGAGGTGAGTTGAATGCTATTTACATTGGTAGAATCAATAAACAAACTTACCCGAAAGGCTGTACTCTGAATGGCTCTAAAGTCGCAGTGTGGACATGAGTATCGCTTGCGCTCCTTGTGCGTGCCCAAGTGCCTTCGGAAGGCATTATGATCGCTAGCCTCATAATCACAGGACTCACACTTGAATCGCTTGCTCGCCTGATGGCTGCGCATGTGCAGCTTAAGGCTGCTCTTGGAGCTAAACAGACGCTGACAGGTTTGGCATTGGGGCTGTTCGTTTCGCTCCTTGCAGAGATGTTCACGCAAAGTTTTGCGCTGCTTGAAGGCGGCACCACAATCCTCACAGCGATGCAAAGCGGCAGCGGCGGCGGCGGCTGCCGCTGTGGCAATGGGAGCGGCCACAACAACCATCGCTGAATCTTGGCTAGGACTGGTAGCAGGCTTTCCCATGCCCAGCCCTTGGGTGCGATGCAGACGACGATGATTTTTCAATTGTTTGGTATTTTTGAATCCCTTGCCACATTGCTCGCACTTGTAGTTGCGCTCCTCGGAGTGGATTTTGGCATGCGTATTGACCAGACGCGAGTAGATGGGTGTCTTGAAGCTGCACAATTGACAACAATAGAGTTCCATGTCAATCTGATGGGTGCGCCAGAGATGGGTGTGCAGGCAATTCCAGTTGCTAAACTCACTGGAACGACACTCGGGACAGATCATGGATTGGGTGGAGCCCAGCGGGCCATTGTGACAACGACCATGATACTCCAGGGTAGAGGGTGACTTGAAACGGAACATGCAACCCTCGATCTGACACTTGCCACCCTCAGCAGTTTGAGCATTGCCTGGAAGGGGACGCCGTTTGGCTGCTTGGGGATTACCCGACAGTTTTGCGCCATAGGGACGTCCGCGCACAGAGGTACCGCCCGGCTGAGGTGGCTCCACGGCAGCGGGCAGTAAATTGTTGGCCACATAGATGCGTGCGGGCTTCTCGACAGCAGCGGCTGCTTCCGAGGCTAGCGGCACCAGAGGAGGCACAGGCAAGCTGTTGAGATGCATTGCACCGGGAGAGGCCAACAGGCCGGAAGAAGTAACCGGTACAAGCGGTGGCACAGCTGCTGCATTACTTGGCAAGCCTTCAACTAATTGAGCAAAATCTTTGACCAACAAGTCTTCTGTCAAGGGATCCACCGACTCATTGCTTTCAGCTGGCAGGGACATGCTACCGGGCACAGCCTCCTCCATCCAGGGCCAACATTCCAGGTCTTCAGCCAAGTCGTAGCCATCATCACTGGGCCAACTGCCACTTAGCGAGGGCTGCAGCTCACCCAGCGAAGGCAATGTAGGCTGTGGCAGCTGGGGCTGTTGATGTGGCTGCTGCTGGGCCTGCGCTTCGTCGGGTAGCTCCATTAGGGGCACCATCAAATGTTCCACCTCATTGCGATTCATTAGATTGAGCTCATCAACGGTGCGTAGATGTAGGGTGCCACGTTGTGGAGCCTTCAAAATGTCCACATTTTTAATGAAAATCTTCTGTTCGGGTTGATTTTGAGTGGCAGCCGCCGGAACAGGTGGTAGAAAGTGTTCCATTTGCACTGATGGCTCTGGTGCGGCTTCCGTTTCGAAATCCACTCCAAAATCCAAGTCCAAGGCACTAAAACGGGCCGTATCCCCAACTCCATTTCCAGCACTTAGCACCGTATCAAAGGAAAACGCCTCCGAGCACATATTGGCCAATGGGGCCAGACTGGGCTCGAAACCAGGCAAAGGTCCAGTGGGTGTCATTAAAGTTTCAGCCTGAAACACCACATCTTCGCCTCCTGTTGGGCCAATAAGGGCCGGGCCATTGAATCCCATGCCTGGCAAAGCGGAGGGCAGTAGCATGGGTTCCTTCAGTATGTCCACGTTTCTGATATATATTTTTGGCTGACGTGGCTTTTCGGGTTCAACGCCCACCACCTGCACATCCAGTAGATTGTTATTATCTGCTCCTTGGGGCAGCTGAAAGTCAAAGGGCAACAAAGCGGGTTCCCTCAACACATCCACACTTTTAATGGAGATTTTCTGGCTAGGCTTGGAGGGAGGCGCCAGCTGCTGCTCCGCTGACTCTGACACGCCGTCCAGCAGTTCCAGTATATTGGACGAGTTATTCCCAACTGCAGGCAAGAATTCTGGCAAGGAATTCGAATTCATCTGCTGCTCCCTCAGGCAGTCCACATTTTTGATAAAGATGCGACTCTTGGTCTGTGCGGCTGGCGGCTTCTTGAGCAAAACCGAAATCTCATGCTCCTCCAGCTGATGGTCCAGACTAAGATGCATGTGTAGCACATCTAGGCTAAGAAAATTGTTCTGACAACCTGGAAGAGACAAAAGTTAGGTCTATCAAGAGATTTCCTGTAAGGCTATGCCCACCTGGACACTGTTGCACTGGCTGTCCACCAAAACAGTTGGTCATGTGCGTCTGCATCTTGAGCTGGCTCAGACTTAAGTACAGGCAACTGGGGCATCTATGCAGAGTGCTGGAACCATCAGAGCTATCGCCATTGGATTTGCCCTCCACACTGGGACAGCTGGAGTTGCGTGTGGGCGGTGTGGGTGTGGCATTTAAACGTTCCTTGGCCGCTGCATCCGCTGCCTGTTCCGATTTAATCAGCTCCGATTCGGATTTGATTTCCGCCGTTTTACGGCGGAAAGCATTGCGATAGCTTTTCTCCGTCTGCAGCTCGTGCCGATGCAGATCTGTGGTGTGGATTTGGACAAATGGTATGCAGGCCTCATCTGCTGCGCCCGCCACCAAAGCCGCGTCGTCTTCAAAGAAACCGGTGAAATTTGTATCCGGCTCCAGGTCATGTATGGGCGTGGGCGTGGGCGTCGACAACTCGGGCGGATGCGGGTGCGGGTGCTGCTGGAAAACATGCATGGGCATTGTGCCTGGAGGATGTTACTCTCGCTCTCTCACTGTCTCACCTGGTTGCCAATGCCGCCGTAGTAGCCCGTGAAAACGTTCGCATCGTTCATATTGCATTGCATTTGGTGGCGATTCAAATTAAATGGCGCATCTTACAATTCCATTACCGAGAAAGAAGCTGATAGTAAAAACAGCTGATAAAGATGTTTGCTCAGCTGTTGCTGTGCGAGTGATGGCCACTCTATTTAATACCGATAGTTAGCGATGGTAGCCCTCGATGTTATCGATAGCTGTGGGCGATACAAGCTAGCGTCGAATGGGAGCGGTGGTATATTAAAATTTTCTCACAAATTCCTTAACCTGCGGAACCATATAATTTGCAAAATGGTGATAAAAGCAAAATCGATGGTTTCAAATTAGTTTTGGTAGCTGGTACTAAAAATATCAACTAAAAACATAAAATATCCCACAGTTTCTGAGTAAATCGCTAAACAATAAACAAACCTTGAAAAAGCTGTCTTTAATAGTAATGTTATTTATTTTAATTGAGTTGAGTATGACCAGGTCAAACAGAACATTCGATTGGACCACGCTATATACACTAATATAAAAGTGTGATATATTCAATACCTACAATGCTCAAACCGACCTCAAACTTCAATCAGAACAATAGTTTATGCTTTCTGATAATTTTGCAATTTAAATTAGCATTATAAGTTTAGTAATAAGTGCCTTATTTCACTGTTCCAACTACACGCCAAATGGCGACGCTAACTTTATTATTTTAGAGAGACCACACACGATTTTACTTGTTATTGGTAGTACCGTTTAAACAGTCTTCAGATTAGTAGTACCGTTCGATTAATCTTTCACAGTGTAGAAACTGCCGGGCGGACCAATTTATAAATTAAAAAGCCTTCAAAATGCCGCGTATCATGATCAAGGGCGGCGTTTGGCGCAACACAGAGGTAAGTGGGGAATCCCTTATCCACCTTCACCTACCCTTCACCCGCTCTCCCTTTCCTCCCGCAGGATGAGATTCTAAAGGCGGCGGTGATGAAATATGGCAAGAATCAATGGAGTCGTATTGCCTCACTGCTGCATCGCAAGTCGGCTAAGCAGTGCAAGGCCAGATGGTATGAGTGGCTGGATCCTAGCATCAAGAAAACGGAATGGTCGCGGGAGGAAGATGAGAAGCTGTTGCATTTGGCCAAGCTGATGCCGACGCAGTGGAGGACTATTGCGCCCATTATAGGACGCACGGCGGCGCAGTGCCTGGAACGTTATGAGTACTTGCTGTAAGTATTTGGCTAGAACATCGCAGAGAACCCATTTTTCATATATTTTTGTATCCTTAGCGACCAAGCGCAACGCAAGGAGGACGGCGAGGATGCCATGGATGATCCACGCAAACTCAAGCCAGGTGAAATCGACCCCAATCCTGAGACCAAACCCGCTCGTCCCGATCCCAAAGACATGGATGAAGATGAACTGGAAATGCTGTCCGAGGCACGTGCTCGTCTGGCCAATACCCAGGGTAAGAAGGCCAAACGCAAGGCTCGCGAGAAGCAATTGGAAGAGGCACGCCGCCTGGCCACTCTTCAGAAGCGGCGGGAGCTGCGTGCCGCTGGCATAGGCAGTGGAAATCGCAAGCGTATCAAAGGCATCGACTACAATGCCGAAATACCATTTGAGAAGCGCCCTGCCTTGGGTTTCTATGACACTGCGGAGGAACATTTGCAAAAGATTGACCCCGACTTCAACAAGATGCGTCAACAGGATCTGGATGGAGAGCTGCGCTCTGAAAAAGAGGAGCGAGAGCGCAAGAAGGACAAGCAGAAGCTCAAACAGCGCAAGGAGAACGAAGTGCCCACGGCCATGTTGCAAAACATGGAACCGGAACGCAAGCGCTCCAAGCTGGTGCTGCCCACGCCACAGATCTCGGATCAGGAGCTCCAGCAGGTGGTCAAGCTGGGCAGGGCCAGTGAAATGGCCAAAGAAATAGCCGGTGAAAGTGGCATAGAGACCACAGACGCTTTGTTGGCCGATTACTCCATTACTCCGCAAGCAGTGGCCGCTACTCCGCGTACGCCGGCACCCTACACCGATCGCATCATGCAGGAGGCACAAAATATGATGGCTTTGACTCACACCGAAACCCCACTCAAGGGCGGATTGAATACCCCACTACATGAATCCGACTTTTCCGGCGTTTTGCCCAAAGCCGCCTCTATAGCCACACCCAATACGGTCATAGCCACACCGTTTCGCACTCAACGCGAGGGCGGAGGAGCCACTCCTGGCGGATTTCTGACACCCTCCTCTGGAGCTTTGGTGCCAGTGGGTGGCAAAACTGGAGCTGCCACTCCCGCCCATATACGCGATAAGCTAAGCATTAATCCCGAGGAGAGCCTGGGCGTAACTGAGACGCCAGCTGTGTATAAAAACTATCAGAAACAATTGAAAAGCACTTTACGTGAGGGACTCTCCACTTTGCCCACACCACGCAATGATTATGAGATTGTGGTGCCCGAACAGGAGGACAGTGAACCCATGGAGACCAGCACAGAGCCGGCTATAGAGGATCAGGCGGATGTGGATGCTCGCCTGCTGGCGGAGCAAGAGGCCAAGCGTAAGCGTGAACTGGAGAAACGTTCTCAGGTCATACAGCGCAGTCTGCCACGTCCCACAGAGGTGAATACCAAGATTCTAAGACCGCAATCGGAGAAACAGAATCTCACCGAACAGCAGCAGGCAGAGGAATTGATCAAACATGAAATGATCACCATGCAGTGTAAGTACCACGAAGTACCACATATTTGTATATGTTTAATCCCTTTCCGTTCCAGTGTACGACTCTGTAAAAGATCCGGTGCCGGGACAATCTCAACACAAGCTGGAACAACTTCAGACCTACTTCAAGGCCAATCCCTATGAAGACTTTGGCCCACTGGAGCTGGCCAAGGCCAAACAAATGCTCTCCGATGAAATGGAGGTGGTGAAAGAACGCATGTCTCATGGTGAATTGGCCATTGATGTCTATGCCCAGGTGTGGCAAGAGTGTTTGGGTCAGGTGCTGTACCTGCCCTCTCAGCATCGCTACACGCGTGCCAATTTGGCCAGTAAAAAAGATCGCCTAGAATCGGCTGAGAAGCGCCTGGAGCAAAATCGTCGCCACATGGCCAAGGAAGCCAAACGTTGTGGCAAAATCGAGAAGAAACTGAAAATTCTCACCGGCGGCTATCAGGCAAGAGCTCAGGTTCTAATCAAACAACTGCAGGATACATATGCACAGATTGAACAGAATTCGGTATCGCTGAGCACATTCCGTTTCCTGGGCGAGCAGGAGGCAATTGCAGTGCCACGACGTCTGGAATCACTGCAGGAGGATGTACGTCGACAAATGGATCGTGAGAAGGAGCTGCAGCAGAAATATGCCAGCCTGGTGGAGGAACGTGAAATGCTCTGCAATCAAATTGAGCTTATAACTGGAGTGAGACCCACAGCTGAACAGCTAGTGGGAGCTGAACCAACGGAGGCGGAAAGTCAAGCTTAAAAAGAAGAAGAACGAAGAGTGCTGGAGGGAGAAATGCAAAGCGCAGCAGAAACAGTAGAATGCCAATTATAGTTAAGCGTTTGAAGGATTCAAAGGCAAAACTTGATAAATAATGGCAATTCCTAAAGAATAATTATTTTCCCAGGGTTAATTTTTTTTTTTAGCTGTTCCTCACCGCATTGCATTCGGTATCCAACGCCCAACCTAAAAGTCAACCACAAAAACTTAGTTGTAAGACAAAAAAACGTTTAAAAATTTCCCAAATACAAATTTTACTTTAACATAAACAAAATCACACCGCTTTCTCTTAATTAACTAAGAAAGGCGAATCACCTAATGTTCCTAGTGTCCATACTTCTGGTACACCCATTCTTTATTATCCAGCGGACACACCAGACGCGTCTTCAGCCAACGTGCAATGCAATGGTAATGAAACGCATGATTACATTCACCCCAGGCCACTGTGCAGTCCTCTTTATTGGCATTCGGATCTGCCTGGCATTCGATGCATAGATTCATAATATGATTCCGACAGATGGCACAATTATCTACGGCCACATCCCATGACCAGAGCGCATGCGCCACCCATTTGGTGACCACAAAGCGTTCTTCTCTTTGCTGCAGACCACTGGTTGAGGCCACATCATCCTTGAACTCTTCCAGATCATGAAAATCTTCGGTTTCCTCTATTTCTACCGAGTCTTCGTTCATGTTCATTATGACAAGCAATTTGGTTAAGGTATGGTTTTGGTTTTTTTTGTTGAGAATATACGAAAATGTTGTGTGTTTTTAGCTTCGACGTTGAATTTAAACAATATAAAAGAGGAAATTTGGAGTTTCGTTCAGTAGCCCTTGAAGGAAAGCTGCCGGGTTGCTGCTTGCTAAATTTCATCGCAATGGAAAACTAAGCATTTTATTAGTGTTGCCATTTTAGCTCTTTAGTCGCTAGATCTAGCTCTTTTTAAAAAGTGTTAAGATGTGTTAAAGGCTGCCCATCGCTGTTCAAGCCAGTACTGCCCATCAATAATTTGTTGTTTCCTATAGCTTGACGCTCGCTCATCCGAACTTCACAATTCCTTTGGCGAATCGATAAATAATACTGATTACTAAATATTTCCAGAAGGTATGAACCTTCTATACAAACTTTTACCGAATTCCCCTCTCAATGGGACCATGTGGCATGTGGCTCCGTCTTGTTGAAACCACATATCAGCCAAGTCCAGCTCTTCCATTTTAGTCAAAAAAAAAGCGGTTGTAATCGTTGCAAGGCAGCTTTCTCCATTCACAGTAACGTTCCTGAATTCGTTATAGTACATAGTCCACACCAAACAGTGCAGTTTTCGGGATGCATTGGCGGTTCTTGTAATGCTTCTGGCTGCTCCAAATACCTCAAATTTTCTTTGTTCACGTATCCATTCAAACAGAAATGAACTTTGCCGCTGAACACAATTTTACGATAAAAAAGTGGCTTCAAAAAATGCAATAATTTGCAAGCTTTGTTCCTTTGTAGGTCGATTCTTGGTTAAATTCTAGACCAAACTGAGCATGTTTGACAGTAAAATGCGTCACAAAAACAGCTGAGCTGGCAAAATCAGTGTTGATAAAAGGAATGTTGGTAAAAAAAGCAACAGACATATCAACGGTTATAGGATCGCATGCACATAAACTTACTCATAACTTTGAAAACTTTTAAGTCCGACTTTTGCACCGAAAAGGATAAAGTGACGATTTCTTATCTTCTGGGATATCTTCTTAAAACAGGTTTCCCCAAGACGGGAGGGATCCCTGTCGCTCTCTGACACTCACTGATGCATTACTTTGGCAAGCATTCGGTGAGAATTTCCAAGTGTGTTCGGGTTTATAGGGAAACACTGATTTAGAAGATGAGACATAGGCCCTTAAAATATGGCTACTAGGCTTTAATTATCAGTTTTGTTTTCTCTGCTCTGCACCCATTTGGTAACAATTCCCGCACATCTGACATATTTAGAAATATTCGGTCGAAAAATAGGTTTCTGAAACAAAAAATAAGATAAATTGATGGTGAAAATCAAGGAAGCCTACATATTTTTCGGATTTATTTTATTTTCAGCATAAATACATTTATGAATTGATTTGGTGCTAAAATACTAACAGTTTTCTCTTCTCATGTTTTTTGTTTGTTTTGTTTTGTTTCGTTTTGTATATTCTCTGTATTGTTCTCTTTTACCACTTTCGTGTTGCAAATATATTGTTTGTTTGTTTGTTTGTGTGTTGTGTGTAAATAAATATTTCATTTATTTTCGCTTTGTATACATCAATTAGGTAGTTGGTTCATTTCCCCATTTGTTGTGGTAAAAATTTAGAATTCTTTTCGTTTTAATCAGGCAGCACTTGCGGCGTGAGTTGTGATAAAGAGTTAATACGGAGTGGATAAGACAATACACGTACATACATATAGATAATACATATACAATATAGATATATATAGATTCAATCATAATTCATATGTCTATGGGTACTAACAATAAGATAAGACGTTGTAAGAAGAAGGAAAGTGTAGAGAGTAGGAGGGGTAGATATAGTAAAGCGGAAGATAAGATTGAGGGATTGTCCATTGGGTTTGATCTACACATATTATTTGTTACGGCATCTAATCGTCATCATCGTTGATGGCTGCACTGCTGCGAGAGATCTTCATGTAGGCAGCGCAGATGCATTCACAGACGAAGCGGTATTGACTCTGCAAGTTGGGAAAATTAAACAAATTGCATACTCAAATTCATCTGTCACTCTTCTCGTCTACCTACCACATTCTGCACCATACAGGCACGCTGATCACGCATAGTACGCACAATATCCAGCGGATAGACCGGTTCACGTGCCTCCATCAAAGCCAAAGCGGTGTCCATTAGAATTAGCACACCCGTGCGTCCAATGCCCGCTGAACAGTGCACAATTACAGGAGGATTAGCGGCACTGATGCATCTACAAACAGAAAACACGCCGTTTAACTCAAGTTTCTACCTCAAACCCGTCCAAACTCCCACTTACTGATGCACACTGGTCGACACAGGCGTCTCATCCTCCGGCGTGGCTCCATTACTGGCCGCACATTTACGTTCACTCATCAGGCCACCATTCTCATCAGCATCGGCGTCCATCAGACGCACCTGCTTCAGACTCTCCTCAATCTCCTGCAACAGAGTACGATTTCTGGCCGCCCGCACTCGTTCGGTAAACTCCAGAAAGAGATTGGGATCAGAGGGTACACAATGATCGGGCCAGGCCAGATATTGCATGTGATGTATGTGTCGCTGCTCGTGTTTATCCTTGAGCACGAACTCACGGAAGACAAAGCTGCCCGTCTCATCGGGTTTCTCGCTGAGGCAACGCACCGAGAAGCCATCGGCCAATTGCAATTCATCGCCGGTGACCGGCCAATACTGATGACACTTCTGACGCCCTGCCTCCATGACGGTGGTAAGCATGACCAGCAAGTGGCTACTCTCCTGTTGCACCATGCGCCAGAAGTCGGTGGTAGTGCTAGCCAGGGGTCCCTGAGTGGCTATGTAACGATTGACTATGCCAGCGGGTATCTCCATGTTCACATAGTTGGCATTGATGTAGTCACCCGTCAGGGAATTGACCAGCGAAACGCGAGTGCAGTCGTCTGAAATGGATTTCAATGTTAATAAAAAGCAGATTACGAGGGAGGAGTTGCTACTCACAAGGTGATATGTCACGATAACGATTCTTGGCCGCATTGGACGCTTTGCGTGCCTCTGTGATGGTCAAATCTGGATTCCGGCGATACATGAGCTCATATTGGGCCAACAAGGCACCTGAGGCCAGGCCATCGCTTAAGAGCAACAAACTTTGGGTAAATAGAGCATCTCCGTCGAGTAGATTCGAGTGTGAGCCAATCTCATCGCTTTCAGGAACATATTGATATAAGGGTTCCTCCTCCATTAGCAAGGGTGCACTACGCTGGGGTCGCACGGTCAGCAAAAGCTCTCCATTCGACTGATGACGGCAATCACGTATCATAGACACCACTTGCTCATGCCTTAAGCCATGCACATCTCTGCCATTGATCATTAGCACCTCATCACCCTCACAGACACGGGGCGTACAACGATCCGCAGGCGTGTGGGGCACCACCTTAGACACTTGCACCGGCAGGCTTAGATCCACGCCACCCTTGACATTGAAACCATAACGGCCCTGGTCATCGGCTTGCAAGCGTATGGTGATCAAATCACTGCCACTGTCTGGCTGCTGTTGACCCACAGCATCGGCTATGGTGGTGGGCAGCAGCAGCAAAGGACTATGCTGGCCCGAGCTATAGGCTGGTGGCATGGGCGAAGGTGAGGCCGACTCGAAGCGTCTGGTACACTGCTCTATGAAGCCCACATCCCTGGAAAAAGAACAAAGATTAGAAAAGTTTTCAACAAGTTTTCCAGACTCACAGTTGTATGTCATATTCATCGCTTTGCTGCTCCCAGGCCTTGCGTGGCATGGACTCCGTCTCCTTGGATTGCACCTTGTTGTCATGTGGACGGCTCGTTTTGGTAATGGTCAAAATGGTAGAGGGTTTGCCATTGTGTGAGTTAACACTCTCCGAGCCACTGCCTCCACCTCCGCCGCTGTTCAACAGTGGAGTGCCTCCCGATGAGCTGCCTCCCGCTCCTCCTCCTCCGCTTCCCAGTAGCCGTTTACTGGGCGAACGCACAAACACCTTGTGTATGCGTCCACGTTGTTTGGACTCTTGCACCGCCTGTAGTTCAGTGCGTCCGGAATAATAGAATTTGCTGCCCAAGCTAATGTTTAGGAAGCGGGACAAGCGATGCGGTCTCTTTAAACGGAAGAAACTGTGATGTTCCACGCAAGATTTCCACAACGATTTGGCATGCTTATGGCTAAGCATGCCAAATCCCAGCAAGGTGTCATAATTCTCGCTGGGCTCACGTCGCAATTGGATGAAGAAATCTTTGCGCTTGAACGAGACCTTCACCATTTTACTCCACGAGAAGGTATTGATGCGTAACGCATGCTGGAAGACCAACAAACCCACCGCCGAGACACCCAACTGCAAGTCTTTGCCATTGGAGTCGGTGGCCTTGTGCAGATCAATGCCATATAGTTCCAAACGTTTGGCATGCTCCAGATAATTGTATTCCGCATCGGCGGGCAGTTGACCACGATGCAGTTTATGCAGCTCACTGACTTTACGCTCTGCATCGGCCGTTTGGTCGGATAACAGTTGCAGATGGCCAAGATAGCCCGGCTGATGTTCCACGGCATTGAAATCGCCCAATTCGGCTGCAATATGGAAGAGGGGCAATCAAATGGAGATCTATTTGTATCCCAAGACCTACTCACACTGCACCGTATAGCTGGCAAGCAGGCACTGGGTATTGCTGGAGCAGGGCAATTTGCCCACCAAAATGTTGCGCTTGATTTGCAGATAGAATTGATAGCGTGTAAATTCCTCCTGCAACCGGCTGGGATCGCTTACATAAAACTGGAAGAAAGAGAAAGTTTAGTGACTACTTTAGTGACTAATGATGTAACCCTAACTCACCTTAACCCTAAACTCTAATAATGGAACGGCATCGTTGTCAAGCGAAACGCTGCTGCATTGCTTCTTGAATTGCTTCTGGGCATCAACCCATCTCTGCGAAAGGATTCAATTAAACGCTGTCAGGCAGGTGGTAGTATTAAAGTGTCTACTTACCACAACATCACCGGGTTTCTGTGGAAATAATAGCCCAAAGTAATCCCTTTCGGACAATTCGAGATATTGAAAGACCTGATCCAAAAGTTCAGAGCCTTTCGCACGTTTCTGAAATGTAATAAGAAGAGTTGGGGGGTTAAATGTATTATTAAGATATCATCATTAGTTGGTTTAGAGTCGATTTAGAATCTTCTGAATAGTTGATATGTGTCAGAAACTTCTTTTCTAGTACTAATCCTTTGTGGTACACAGGTCTTCAAACACTCTTCTCTAAGTCGACTGTACTTGTAGAAGTCAAGTGTAAGCTATTTCTCAGAAGGCCAATCAAATATCAGAATTTACCTTACTGCGTCTTGGATTAGTAGGTTAACAAGTCTCTGATGCTTGATAAATAGTGGTTCTGGACACTTCTTCTCTAAGCAAGCCCTAGCCTGCGAATCATCAACCCAGCCTCAAATGTTTCAGATAAACTTATAAATCACACTGTTATTCGGAAGTTAATGTGACTGATAACTCTATCCAAAATATTAGAAATCGATTTATAATATAGAAGGCAGCTTCGATAACCTGATTGTTTTCGTCGTTACCAAATATGTGTTCCCAATTGTTCTTTGTTTTCAGCTTTGGGGTTCGATTAATATTTCATGTGGTTATTGTATCATGAATCGTAGAATAACAATAGAACGTTTCTGCAAAGGTACGAATCTTCCATTTACAAAGCTGTGGGATATATGACGGCGGGGTAGTTAGGTGGCTTGAAAGTATTAGAAGCATACAGATCACACCTCTATCTCTGAGATCTGTTGGTTCAAACGGACGTGCAGACGGACATGGCTATTTCGAATCGGCTGTTGTGCCGATCAAGAATATATGGGGTCGGGGATATGCTTATTTTTGGTTGCTATATACTTTTGCACAAACTAAATATACTCTGTGTACCTCTCTACAGTTTGCTGAGCCAAGTCAGAAGTCACACAGAGCCAAAACAGGTGAACAAGCAGGTTGTGGAACGAAATTTGTTAAATTTTTTGGACAGATAATTAAAAATAACAATTCGAAGGGTATTCAGAATGTACTACCACCACTATAATTGAAGATTAAATGTATATCCGAGGGGGCTATTTTTGGCTAACATTCGAACACAGTTTCTGGCCTTTTTTTAATACCGTAAGAAAATTTCCCTTATCTTGGACTTGACTACAAAAGTTTCTCCCTTTGTTCAACTTTTCAAATGTAATACTTAACGTTCCATCATTAAGCGATCTTAATCTGTCGATCTTTATCGCACAATTTAACATCTTTCTCTCCATGGTTTTTTCTTCTTCAATTTGTTGTCTGCCCACCCCACCACAATTATAATGACTAAACGCAGATTTCATCTCGATCATTCAACGCAAAAGACAACAATTTGACTAGACAGATTTCACATCTTGGGGCATAATTTTCCTCATCGTCAGCAAAAAAAAACAATGCGAATGAAGTGCGTGTCTATCTGAGGCAGAGTTGATGAAAGTGAGTTTCAAGTGCAACAACAATCTGAATAAACAATGAATGAGATTAAATCTCGACAAGACAGACAAAAAAACTTTCTATTTTCGCACACAGAAATTGAAATGTGCATTACAAATTACAAAAAATGTTATTATTTATGAATATGCAGCATGGCACTGGTTGGGTGGATGGTTGGCTAAAGGTAACTCACCTCGAGCCGAAAGGTGTGCGTGATGTCATCTAGGAACAGGACGGTGACGCATTGCTGCCGTTGTTGGTTTTTCTTGTCGCGCGCCAGTTCAGTGGAGCCTCCACGAAGTCGATAGTTTCTGCTTAGATTGCTCAAACGAAAGCGTTCAAACATGTCCGTACTCCATTTTAGGTCCTTTTGGGTGGCTTTAACAAAAATGTTGGCTCGGCTAATTTGTTAATTCGATAAATTGGCAAGAATTGGATGGAACTCTTCGGTTGGACGACGTCTTTCTCATAGGCTGCAAAGAGACAAAAAACAAAGTAAAAGAAATTAAAATGTGTGTGTAAGGTTTATTGTATTCATATTTTCAACCCGACCGCCCTAGTCCGACCACGACAAGTGCAATGGGTGAGTAATACTATCGTGGTGTTTGCTTTGTTTCCTCTTTTCTTACAGGTAACAATACACGTTATTGTTATGGCTGTTGTAGTCGAAAACCTATTGATAAGGCCCGCATAGTAGACCGAGGCTTAAGCGAAACAAATTGTCTTTACTTAATGATTGATGTGTCGTGTAATTGGCTTAAATGCTTTTGAATGAAATACATACATGCACACACACACACACACACACACACACATGTTTATGCACTCTTCGTTTTAACCTTCTTTCGCTGACCGCTTCAAGCATTTAAAGTGGGTTAAATCAATTCTTCTTTCGCCTTGTGGGGGCTTTTGTCTTTCTTCTTTTGCAAACTAGAATTTTGTGCTTAAATTCCAATCATTTTTTTTTTCGCGGTACTAGCAAATTTTGTTTTTTTTAGGTTCTTCTAGAAATTGCTTAAGTCTTTAAGTCATTAGCTTAAAACTAATTAGGTTGAAGCCTAGTTAATCATCGATTTATTTGAGTATAAGAAAAACATAGAAAGCTGTGGAGAATACAGGAATGTGTGCGAACGCCACAAGCAATCAAAGCCTTGAAAGATCGCAGTCGTCGAAATCCACTGCGCAATTATGTCTCGTAAGATGACTATCAGCAAGGATGTAGAGCAAAAAAATGTAGAGCATCAAAAAACGCGTCAAATTTTACCATAAAAGAAACGATCAAACAACCGAACGATAGAGTGTATCATTAAAACAAGCTTCCGAACTCTTTCCTTGGGCTTAGAGAGGTCACCATACGGCTTATGTGACGGTTCCGACGTTTTGGAAAAAGTTGTGAAGCCTCTCAAGATGATGTTCTAAGCATAAATTAGTTGAAAGTTAACTTCAGCTCTGCCTTGCGGCACGTTTTTCTAACGAAGACTACTTTTGTGACCTTACTTTTCTATGGGAGCTCTACTATATAGATGTACGATTTCTACCAAACTTGTTAAAATCATGGGATAGCAAAGCAAACTAAGAATTACAAAGTTTGGAGGCGTTTTTTTTTTAAAACAAAAAAGGTTTTCTTACTAAAACTCATTTTTCGACCGATCGTTCCTATGACAGCTATATGCTATAGTCATCCGATCCGGCCGGTTCCTACAAATATGCAGCGTATTTGTACTAAAAGACTTTGTGCAAAGTTTGCTGAAGATAACTTTCAAACTGACAGAGGAGAAAGGCGGATTCCATTTACAAAGCTGTATGTTCGATGCTCAACTAGAACAGCCAAGCTCTTTGGGAAACCCAATAGATCAGTGTGGACAAATTCGTGGAAATGGAAAGCACTTCAATACAGGAGGCACTAAGTAAATCTGGAAGATTTTTCACGATCAAAAAAAAATCAGTTCCCTAATTCAGGTTCGCTTGGGGCAGCTACTCCGAACCGGTTTGCAACGCTGGTACGTACCACAGATTTGAACCCCTTTATGAAACTATCAGAAATTAGGCTAGAGATAAGTTTTACCAATTTAACCCACTGTGCCTAGTTTCAAGTAGTCCATTGACGTTGTTCTTGTTTCATTTCTTGTCTTGTCATATATATTTTTTTTGTGTGCTTTGCAATTGCCTTTGTTGCCATAAGTTAACCAATACAAATACATACATTTACCCAGAGAGATAGATATTTTCTATTTATACACAATTTCCTGTCACTTTAAGAAGACACCAACAACCACAAGTTGTGAACATTATCGCTTGACACAGTATAATTTATATTATGACAAATTCAATAAACAAATGTGGTTTCCGATCAATAATAACAAACTGTTTGTTTGTGCGTGTGCGTGTGTTAAACAGAACGCAATTTCATTATCAAGTCGTAGTAATCGT
Source organism: Lordiphosa fenestrarum (assembly GCA_035044985.1). NCBI lineage: Eukaryota > Metazoa > Arthropoda > Insecta > Diptera > Drosophilidae > Lordiphosa > Lordiphosa fenestrarum. The sequence continues at coordinate 337,710 of JAWNNO010000849.1, read as the reverse complement.
GTTGGAGTAAACAAACCGAAAATGCAAATTTGTTAAGCACACATAATACCTTTCCCCTGCCGCGGCTGATAATAATTGCTATATGGAAGAACATTCAACAGGTTGAGGGGAGGCGGTGGGTGGGTTGCGTCATTGCCACCAGACATTGGGGGGCGGAAGTCCAAAAGTGACTTCGGGTTATGGTCAAAGCAAGTTGCTTGATGAAATTGAAAACGAAATGTACCATGTCCATTTTGTTTGCATTGTTTAAACAAATAGAGGAGGGGGACAACTTTCAGTTCGTTGACCGACTTTATGCATATTTTGCATATGTATTTGTACGCTGATTCAATTTCATTTTGTTTATTGTTTTTGTTTTTTGTTTTTTGCACAATTCTCTCAGCTTCCGCTTCGTTTTGTTTGCTTTGTTTGACCTAAAAGGGCTTTCCCTTGGACTGGGCAAAACCAGTTCTGATCTCTAAGCTCACACAGCTATGGATACACAAATAACACACAGCTGAGTCTGTGACCACTAAAACCCAAGCCTGATTTAAAAATTCTGGCTAAACCGAAGTGCTATTTGTATGTCCATGGCTGTTAGTCCAGACGTTTTCATAACAATTGCCAAGACACTTGAGAAAACCCTAGAGAAGGTAATTGAAACCACAAGACGTTGAACTTGTTAGGAAATATGAAACTGGGAAGGGGGAAAAAAAAAAGGCCTTAGAAATGTCAGTCAAAGCTATTTTTGCACCTGGCAACCCCAATCAAAGTCAAGAATTCTGGTGAAAGCTTTTGTCTACAGAAAATGTCAATTTTTGGGGTTGATGAGATGAAATTACTTTTCAATTTAGAGCAAATTCCATTAAGCCCTAATGAAAATAACCAGGTTCCGTCAATTGATTTTTCCTACCCCTCCCCTCACCCAGTTGTCTCGTGCCAGGGACGCATCAGTTAAAACATTACGACTGCTGCATTTGCATTTGTTTGGTTTTATGTGTGCATGTGTTTTTACCGTTATGCGTCAGGGTTGTCATGTGTACACACATCGACTTGGAGCAGAGAGCAGAAGGTTGGGGTGGGGTAATTGAGGCAGCAGGGCTTAGTCCAAGGGGCCGCTTATCGTTGTTTGCCTTTTAATTTTTATTGCTTCTGGTTTCTTTGGGCGAGCGCTAGCGCACCCCGTGAGTTTGTTCAACAATTCTTATGCTATTTTGGTGTTCATATTTCACATGCAACACACACACACACACAGGCATACACAGCCCCCAAGGCAAAACAGACCCCAGCCCCGGGCGGCACGCACTCACACACAGACGTATGAGTTTGTAGTAAAAGCGTACACTGACAAAAATAGCTTGGATAATATTTGTTTGCAGCAAGTCCTCCCTCGAGTCGGGAGTCTCTACAAAGAAGTGGCGTATGCAAGAGATTTGCCATCATTTCTGCTAGCTGCAAATCCAGTTGCACTCAAGTCCTGAAAATAATATTAGTTATTACTTAACAAGGCTGCAAACCTGCCAAATTTCGCAGAATGATTCAGTCTACAAGTTCGAAACCATTACAAGGCATAAAGGATACATTAGGGATCGGATATTAGGATTTACCAGTGGAATTGGAATTTTTAAATACGCCTTTTGAATGAAACCAGTCCGCGGTTTCGAACCGGTTCAGTGGTTCACTCTTAGTACACTCTAAGCATTGCTCATTCCAATTAAAGAAGTTTGAGGTTTAGCTGTTATTCGAACAATTTAAGTCCCTTTTGGTCACCTTTTAAGCGGCGGGGATTGCATCTCTTACACTAATATGGCAAGGCCATTGTTCTCGATGTTTAAGCGTGCATGCATGTATTCTGAATAGTTTTGATCAGAGAGAAGGTCCCCTTCCCTTTAATTCAGCTTCAGAACAAATAAAGATCGAAACACTCGATATAGTTTAGTTTAGTTTATCTACGATGTCTTCTTAGAGCACGAAAAAATACAGCCGATTTATTTGCTTTGTTTTCCTTACCCATTCTTAAGTTAGCATCGCGAGTGTTTGAAAATCAGGCTATGCACTTTTCTCACTGCACATTCTAAAATTATAATCTTAAAACAAAACATGCAAGATGTTTTTTTTTTCTCTCAGTGCACACTTGCAATGGATTTAATGCTTCGCTTGCTTGTCCCCCCCCCCAATTGCGTTGATAGTTTTCAATCTGATTCTCGATTTGTCAATGTTACTTAACTGTTAATTTTGAAAACTTTTTTATTAGTTTTTTACAGTTCCTAGTTGTGGCGGAAGCAGGAGGTCTAGTTATGTATTGCTAATTGAACATTTGTAAACATTTCCATACTGATTAATTAAAATAAAATCGTATCTTTGACTTTTGCCACTTCCTCCATTACATGGTTTCTTATTTCTTGGCTTAAAACGGTATGCTTGTGTGTGTTTACCCTCTCACTCAATCTCTTCTTGTCACACACACACACGCTCGCGTAAACCAGGAAAGGAAGATGCTGCATGCGAGTAGGCGGCCTATGCGGGCTTAGCCGAAGGAAGAGAGAGGGAGGTGTTGTTGTTGTTTCTCTTGACGGCTACGAGATAAGAGCCGCACACATACTCCAGTACAAAAGATTGTTTCCCCCACTTACCTTTTCAATATGTACATATGTATGCGTTTCCTTATTTTCCTGCCGCTGCAGTTGAATCTTTCATATTTATTTTTTTTAATATTCACTCTCCTCACACTCACACAGACGCGCAAGCCGAAAACGGTAAAAAAAAACCAAGTAAACAAATCTCAAAGGAAAGAGAGTGGCGGAGAACACTGAGCTGAGCTGCCGTCTTTTAATATTTATACATGGTTTTTATCTTCTTGGAAACGTAAGAAATCAAAACTCAAAAACCGAAACGAACAAAACCGACTTTAATGAAATTTTCAAGACGACTGAAAAGATTGCTACGCACGTACCTGTTACTTGTAACGAGCCGTGCCATATGGCAGAAAGTAGCAGTTACCGATAGCTATCGATAGCTGATAGTAGCTGCCATCGACTATCGATGACGACTAATTTTAATGGCTTAAATGAAAATGAAGAATATTTTATTTATAGGCTTTTTAAAGCTGATTTATAGGCTATTTACACTAGGAGTGCGTTATGCGTTAATTGCCAACATTCCTTTTTTTTTGTATGGGAAAAAAGCTGATTGTTAGCTATTAACGCATAACGCACTCCTAGTGTAAATCAGCTTTTAAAATATGAAAATAACAAAAAAAAATAGTAGTAATCCCCATATTCTAGATAAGTACTCCTTGTCAAACAGCATTGTTATTCGGCATAAACAGTCTGGGTTGCCATCTCAGGCTCAGTGCTGCCAGTTGAGCCATTTTTCTCGAGCGAAATTTTAGCCATTTTGGCCATTCTCTATAAATAGTAGGGAATTGTGACTGTTTTTAAAATGAAATTGCAATTTTTGAGGTATTTATAACTTGATACTGAAGAAAAATCCTTCAAGAAATTATTTCATCAGTAACTATCAAAAACCCGATATTAAATTTTAACCAAAAATCATCAGCTGTATCGTACTACCTATACTGCAGCAGAGTCGTCATAAAAGGTGGCTCTTTGTGTATGCTTATAGCACAACATTGTACAATTGCCCTGTAGATCATCTGATCAATTACTTCTCTAGGAAGAAATCAATTTAAACCATACATTTTTTCAGCTTGTTTTTATAGCTATTGTAAATTACAGTTTGCAACACTGCTCCCCAGTCAGTCGAAGTTTTCGTTTCACTGCAAGCAGGTCGACATCGCTCTGCCATTAAGCCACCATGCGAAAAAAAACTAAAATAATTACAATTTTATTTACGACAAACCCATATAAAAAATGTATACAAATTTTGCCCCCTTTTTTCACATTCTTATAACCTTGAGTTTAGCCATTCACCAGAACCACCGATCCCGAAAAGCATGTGTCGCTTAAAATAATAATTGAAATGTTTTGGTCGAAAGTAGATTCAAATATGTTGGGCCGCATGCCAAATTGTGACGAATGTATAATTCTAGCTAAAAAAATGGTTTCCGTTTTGAATTTACTTAACCCATTTTAGAATTCGTGGAAAAAAGTGTTTGATTTTAATGACTCGAATGACAAACATCAAAACATAGCCTCGCAATATTTGCAAAACAAATACGAATGGTAAACAAAATGCTTTAGATTTAAGTGAAATGATAATAGCGTTAAAAACAAAAAGGTTTTCTCACATTGATTTATAAACTCTTACTTTGAAATCATCCGATTTTACTTCAACTTGGAGGAATTATAAAGAAACATGTTAAACTATTTAAATACGATGTTTGGAGAAGCTATCATTTCAAATTTTGGCCACGCCCCCGCAATAAAAAATGTTGAATACCTCCTACAATTTGTAAGCTATCGAGCTCAGATTTTGCAGTATAGTGCATGTGGCCAATAAGTACAATCTCACAAATTTTCATAAAGATCGGATAATAAATGGCAGAGTTAAAAAACGTTGCATACTTATCTGAGCCGCATGAGGTTATTAAACACTAATTGCCTCGAGTAACGGGTATTTTGAAGTCGGGCAGGGCCGACTTTAACTTACGCTCTCGTTTAATATATTTTTTGGTGGTCGGTTAGGGAAGGAAGCATCTCCGACATTAATTGATTAATTGATTGGGCTGCATAACAAAATGGTTTGCAAGACATGTTTATTTTCTTAATCATTCTGATCAAGTGAGATAACAATTTCTCAGAAATAGTTAAATTGCTTAGATCATTCTACAGCCGGTGCATATTAGTCATTGTTGAAAACACCAAATAAAAGTTGGTCCGAAAGCTCAAAAATTCCTAATTTACAGTGGGGAGAGTACTCACCAGGGATGCAAGCCGGCTTTGTCGATTCTGCGTCCCTTCGAAACTGCTGAACATTATCGAAAACCACAAAGCAAACTGCGGGACTTTACCTAAGTTTAGTCAGGAGATTATTTTCTTGTACGATATTCTTTTCGATCCGAGGACAACTACTTTTTGAGAATAATACCAAACAATCCAATCAAATAATGCCCTGCTTACAAAATCAAATCAAATTGAATCTCTGGTACTTACCCATAAACGATTGTTATTACACTCCAAATGTTATTCATTTAATGTTTAACAACTGAAAGTGATATAACTTAAAAATCTGACTAACTTCATAGGAAAGTAACGTTTCAGTTGTTAGAGATAAGATAGCAACAATTCGAAGAAGCCTCCTTATTTTGTTGACGCAATTTATCTAGAATTTGATATTAAAAGAAAGCAACTAAGCTAACCGGTAAACACATTTTAACAGCAATTGAATTCTACACTAACAATTTAAACGAGAGGCTATGTTAACCTACAGAGCATTAACATTAATATGAATAGTTCAACATTATGTAAGCAAACAGCGCATCAATATGCAGCGTTTTTTTTTATAACATGTATAACTCTGCCATTTATTATCCGATCTTTATGAAATTTTGAGAGATTGTAGATATTGGACACATATTAGTATATGTGGCCAAAGTTTGAAAGAAACTTGATCTGTGTGCAGACAATACTAGTCTCAATTTAAAATTCTAGCTCTGGGTGTTCTTTCAGACAGACGAACATGGCTATATTTTGTTGCATAACACTTAAGAAAACTTTGAACTTCTCCCCAAATGTTTGACATTTCGACCAGTGTGCAGTCCTTCAAATAAAATGTACATTCTTAAGAGCTGAAGTCATACATATAGGTACAGAAAAGGAGATGTTTGCTTTATTCATCCAAATTCGTCTAAGTGTTCGAAACTGGTTTTGTTAGACGTTGACTGAACTGTTTGAGTATAATAAATAAAAGATTGTTTTGTTTTTGTTTGAATATATATGTATTTATTGTGCAACCAAATTGGCACATTGGCAAATTATCTTTCCCGGAACGCCTTCGCTATTAATTTGTGCAAATTGTTGTTATCTTTTTTAGTTTGAGTTTCTCAGAATGTTATACTTTATTTTGGGTGTCTGAGAAAAAGAAAACATTAACATAAACATAAACAGTCGGGAATACAGTTGTCTTCTCTCCATATATTGAGAGTGGGCGCAGACCTACTACACACATACCAGTGCAATCGCTCTCTGGCATTATTTGGTGCCGAAATTGAGAGCGCGTCGGCTTCATAATCTGATGCATACGCCTGTCCAAACAGTTCCAAATGAAACGTTGCTCAAGCCGGACGGAAAACAAACATTTCGGCTGAGCGAAATTTTATTTCTTTGATAACAATTGAAAATACAGCTGTGGAGTCTAGATTATCAACGCAGACGACAGAAAGGGTATTCTAAAAAGTGAAAGTTTACCATGTTTAAGTATTGTGAACCGCCTTCAGGAATTTCTTTTAAACGTAAACAGTCACTTATTTTATTTATGGAATAAAATTAAGGAATGAATGTACGACTGAACCGTTGAACTCTCGATATTCGCGTATTTCTCACAACATGTTGAACAGAAAAGTGTCGTAGACTCTTTCTCGATTCGGTGAACCGGTTCGCTATCTCCTGCGTCAATTTTAAGGCTATCTTCACCAAACTTTGTCAAGAATTTATTTAGATTTCTTATGCTTAACTTACAATTATAACTAAAATTATTCATTCACTTGCAGAATTAGCCCATTCAAAATGCTACCCAAAGTCAAATTAATCGCATTGCTGATTGGCTTAACATACAGTTTGGCTAATGCCGAAATACCAAATTGTCTTTACTCTGAAACTGTGGATTTGACAGGTAGTCAAAGCTTTCCCAATGGATCGTACTTGTATGCAAAATTTCTGATACCTGTCGAGATGACGGGAGAATACGAGTATGAGGTGAACTCAAATGGGGAAATGAAAAGTGTGCCGAAACATATGCGAGGATGTGCCTGCAAACTAAGGGTGTGTCTACCCTTCTGTTGTCCACCTAATCAGCAGTTACTTGGTGGCAATTGTTATGATCATGGCGATAAGTATGCGTCCTTTGATCCCTATCTAAATGTAACTCTGAATAACGGCACCGAGGCGAGGGTACATCTACACGATATGTTTGCCGCACAACAGCATGTGCCCAGGCAATGCAAAGAAGTGGGCCATTTTCCACTTGATAACTGGAAAGAGAATGGTGCCTGGAATTTGTTTGAGGTGGGTAACATTTACTTCGAGTTTGGTTTGGTTTAATGTTTAATAATTTGGACGGATTTCTTAGAACGGTTCCATGCGTCGTGTTTTCGACAATGCCTATTTCAGCAGGCAGGATTACTGCCTGCAGACCTTTGACATGGGAACAAAAACCGGCCATTATAAAATTGGACCGCACAATTGCCACACTCCAGAGTCTTGGGATAAACCATGGAGCAAAACTATACGTAAGAATGGGGAAATCATTGAAATTTAGCATAATTATTTACGATGTCTCCTGTTTCAGTGATCGTTCTGTCGCTTATCTGTTTGTTGCTTACCATCGCCGTGTATCTGTTGGTGCCCAAGCTACGAAATCTGCATGGGAAATGTTTCATCTGTTATATGATCGCCATATGTACGGGTTTCTTTATCATAGTGCTGGAGTTATGGAATCTCTCCGAACCATTCTGCCTTACAGCGGGTATTACGGATTTTCAACATTTCTTTTACGAAAGTCTTAAACGTTTGCACTAACTTCCAGGCTATTTGGGCTATTATGCAGTTATGGCGGCATTTTTCTGGTTGACTGCCATCAGTTGGGAGTTGTGGACTTGTTTACAGGGCAACCGCTACCACATACAGCGATATACGCCAAAGAATCGTTTTCTTACCTACAATTTGTATGCCTGGGGCATGGCTTTTGTGTTGACCGTGTTGATCTTTATATTGGACTATAAATTACCCAGCTTGACTGAGGAAGGAGAATTGAATCCTTGGATACCCGGCGTGGGTCTCTTGGAGTCTTCATGTTGGATTAAAAGTTTGTATGGCAAGCAGTGGAATGTGGAATGTGTGTTGCAATTTCTGTGTTTCAGCCATTGATTGGTCTGCCATGCTGTATTTCTATGGTCCCATGTTGATAATGATTATATTCAATATAACACTGTTTGTATTGACCACCAGACGTATAGTGGCGACCAAGAAGGAGATGCAGCATGCGCTGGATCGCCGGGAAACTCAAAAGAAACTCGATTTCAATCGACAGAAGTAAGCATACCTGTTTGGTGCCTCAAAACATTATTTTAGTATTCGCTTTTCACTTCTCGCCCCACAGTTATAGTTTCTTTTTGCGTTTATCCGTTATCATGGGAGTTTCCTGGATTTTTGAAATCGGTTCATATTTGGTTCAAGGACATGAGGTGCTGGTAAAAATATTCCTCATTTCGGACTACTTCCACTTGGGTCAGGGTATACTCATCTTTGTACTTTTTGTGCTGAAGCCTGATGTACTCAAACTCTGCTCAGATCGGTAAGATAAACTGATGTCCTTATCCTTAACTTACATTAACTCTCTTTGTTTTCAGTCTGCGGGGTAGAAGTTCTGTAGATGAAGTCAAATCTGAAGAGGAATTCTCGCTTCAAGAGAGAAAAACCGGGCCAAGTATTTTATCTTAGGTAATTATCAAAATTTATAATTTATTTTTAAAGTTTTGTATTTTCTATTTGGACAATTTCATGAGAAGTGCTAAGAGTACAGTTTTTAACATTCTCTTTTTATTCCTCTCTTGAAAAAAATATAAAAAGAACAGAGGAAAGTTAACTTCGGCTCTGCCGATACAAGTTTTTCTCACTAAGACTACTTTTCTGACTCTACTTTTCTATGAGAGCTATACTATATAGATGTCCGATTTCGACCAAACTTAGTGGAATCATGGGAAAGCATAGCAAACTAAGAAATACAAAGTTTGGAGGCGTTTTGGTTTTGGGGTTTTCACCGATAGCCCGCAATTTCACTACCAACTTTTTCCAATGCGCAAATCTGAGCAGATTTGACCGAAACAGTCCTTTGCCCATGTGCCTCAGTAAACTGCAAGTGTGTATGCAATAATAAGTTGGGAAGACGATCAAGCCCGACTATAATATACTCTGTACCAACGAAAGTTTATGTATAGATCGATCGAAGTCGATTTCGAACCCTTTTTTGTTACATTTTGTACTTGCATTTGTCTGCCTTACCTAGACTTACTCTTCTATCTGCTAAATTGTATTATTTAACTAAAATTCGACTATATATTTACATAGATTCTTTGGAAACCATCAGCCTGTTGCTGTGAGCTACAACCAGTTAAAGAAGCAAACAAAAACGTGTACTCAGGAAACGAAGTATTGGCAGCTAACTTATTAGTTCTTACTTGAAAAAGTACTCACAATTTAGGGTTCGTAATGGGAATTCGAAAACAGAAATGCCCACAGCTTGCTTACGGCCGTACAGTCATCAATTCAATGTGCTCTTAGAGCTTCGGCCATGGCCTGTTATAATTAATTACATAGTTTACTTTACTTTTTAAACAAACCTGAATTCTCATTTACAAAGCATTTACATACATAAATTCCGCATATGTTTGACTTTTCAACACTATTTTTATGGAAATCGTAACAAACTATATTGTAATTTCTGTAAGTATTCAACTAGGCAGCTCTAGATGTTAAGTAATTTTGTATTTGATGAAATGGTTTTGAATAGTTTAGTGCATTTAATGCCGATGACACCAAGCAATTAACAATGCCGGGTTTTTTATATATATTTTCTAAGAAAAGATTGTATTATCAATATATTTTTTTATTCATAAACATTAAAATTGTTGACCATTGAAATGGGTGAATAGGTTGTGAGAGTTATTGAGCCAGTTAATGAGTGTTACCCGAGGAAACTCACTTCAATTCGTACACAGATTTAAAATCACATGCCGCCAAATAATTCTTGATATTTGAAGAAGTAAATAGAAGTTGGAAAATTCCTAAATTAGTTTTGATTCAGGTACCTTAAAACTGTTTACTTAAAATATGGATATGATTGGGGCCACGCCACTACTTTATTTTTAAAGCTTGTAAATATGCAATATCATTAATAAACATTCAACAATCAATATAAACCATGCCTTAAACTTAGTTTTCAATTCCGTTTTTGCTTTCTATGTCATGTTAAAAATTCTTTATAAAAAAACAATGGTAAAAACTACATTTGGAATATTTTATCACATGTTTTTTTTTGTGCCCAATTTACAGTGAACAAATTCCGAAATAGCCCTCGCACTGTTCACACTTCTTCAGCAATTCAGCGAATTCATTCGGATTCAAGGACATAAAATAGTCTTTTACAGCTGAAAAAATATCCGAAGTGCGTTCATTCAATCGCTCAAAAGTCAAATCTCGATACTTCTCCAAGACCAGTTTGAGTATCCTATATAGCACCGTTTCCGTCGATATGAAAAACTTCAGCACCGTAGTTAACTCCTCCATCAGATTGTCCATAAAGATGTGCGTTATGTTTAGTATATAGTTGAAAATTTCTGGTTCAAAATGATCGGCCATGCTGGTGATCAGATTCTCAAAGCTCTCAGCGTTGACTATGCGAGAGAAAATGTGTTCTCCATAATCGGAAAGCACGAAGGTCACGCCCTTAACCACTATGGAGCTAAGCTGCAGCACATACGCTCCCATCGCATAGTTTTTAGGCTCTGGCCCATCGAGAGCTTTTGGATTAGGTCCAATCAAGCGACTTGATGAATTGCTACCAAAAGCTGCTCCAGTGCCAGCCTCATGACTGGCGGGTATGGGCTGGGTTACCCTACCCAAAATATCAGGGCCCATATTGCGTTGAACATTAGCACGCAAGTCCGCAGCACTGGTTGGCACCTCGTCGTTCAGCACAATGCCCTGCCCATCTGCTGCAAATGCAGGCCTTACACCCTTCTTATTCAGTTGTTTGTTAATCTTGTAAAGATCGTTGAATTGCTGTTTGGAGGGAATCTCGTTTACGTTGCGGATGATGTCCAGCTTGCCGCGGGTCTGGCCTCGAATGCGTACGGTCTCCCTAGATACCTTATCAAAGGCACGTCTATAAAACGGGGAAACGGAAAATAGGGTGAGTGGGATTTTTACAGACTGATTTGACACCAATTTTTTACCGCTGGCGATTGCTTAAAGTCTCGCGATAGCTGGCTATCTTGCTGTTGGCAGTCTCATTGATAATGGTCGATGCCAAACGGAAATTGTAAACACTGTGGGTAAACAGGACCAATGAAGCGGACAGCTGTAAAACATCCATGGTGGATACATCGTCGCCATCAAGATGTTTCTATATTAGGGAGCAGACAATTCGGTGCTGCTTAGCAAGTACAGTTTTAGTTAGGAGTTGTGTACCCACCAGAATCAAGTCGAGCACTCCATTGGCCACACCAGTGCCCGATATAACGATCGACGAAATGTTCATCCCATTCACTGTCAACTGGGTGATCTGTGGGGAGACAGTTCCAAAGAATATGTAAAATAGCTTTACAATTCCTCAAAGCACATCTTCACTCACCACGCCCACTTCTTTGCCGGCAGCGGTGGCCGCTGTCATGGCTGTTGTAGCTCCAGCAGCGCCTAATCCCACAGCTCCAGCCAATACACCCAACCAATGACCGCGAGCCGCACGATCTGTTACATTAATCGTTTGCTCATGCTGACTGCGGTCCACTAGTTGGGCACCAGATCGAGCCGTGGCATAGCCGGCTGAGGCCAAACCAACTGCTCCAGCCACTGCCATAACTGGACCAGAAACAGGCAGAGTGAGTAGCGCAGCTACTGGAACGCAGGCAGCTGCAAATCCGCCAATTGCCGTGGTGGTGTCCAGCACGCCCAACACCTGTCGCTTGGTTGAGGCCGCCGGCGTCGGATATTTGTCCAGCTTCACGCGACCATCACTTAACTTGTAGACACCATGATGGGGCGCCACCATAATGCCAGCGGGCAACTCATTTTCCGCCACATACGACGACCAATTCTGATACACGCGTCCATTCTCGTCCACAAAGATCATGCAGCAGTTGGTGCTATCGCCGCTGCGGCCAGTACTCCCGGCTAAGTGGAGAGATTTTTAGGATTCAAAATGATTCACAAATGGAGCAACTTACTAACGCAACGACGTGTGCGAACAACGGGATGACACGACCACGAGGGGCAGTCCTCCGCAAGATTGGCATCGGATTCATTGGCGATCACCAAAACATAGATGATCGAGGAAAGCGATTGGCGGTTGGTGTATTTGCCTAGATTAAGCAATAATCGAAAAATGACTCATTGATTTGGATGGTATTCATGCTTACGCTGATCCCACACCGCATTGAAAATCGTCTCTCGCAGCCTTTCGTTGACGCGAATTTGTTTCTCGTTCTTCTCTTTCAATTCTTTCTCCTTATCTGGCAGCGTCGCTTCGGGCACTTCTGGATCGCGGATTAACTCCTTGAGTTTGCTCCTCAAAATATCGCCTTGTGCCTCAGACAAGCTTTCGGGGTGATGACATCAGCGTTATTGATAGAAGGTTATCGGAAAAATTTCAACTCACAGATCCCAAATGGTTTCATCAGCATAGCCCAGCGATTCGGCCAAGTTTTGCTGCACCTGTCGCGCCGTTTGAGTCTGATTGTTGTTAGCCTCTGCCATGACAATTTCTTACTTCCTATTCACAACCTTTACTGTCGGCAAATGCTTGAGGTATTCCATGGGATCCCCTTTTTGTATTGATCGTTAGGCGCAGCTGCGCCACTATCTTTACGGCAGCACTAAAATTGTCATCGATGTAAATGTATCGGCAGGGACGTGTATCGTTAATCGGCCACTTACCGCTTGGAGTAGGGTTGCTCAAGCAGAGAGGAAATCATAGAACATGTGAATCTTTTGGCGGCTTTGTAAAACATTCACTGATAATAGATAAATATCCTGGCTAGCGTTCCATCCTCCCTCCCCCAATGTTCTCATCAAACCAGAAGATAACGACAGCTTCCCCTTCGACTGATCTCACCCTTATTGCCCGACTGAGGGAGCTTCACCCACTCTAGGGGGAAGCTTCCCCTCACTTGTTCCCTAATTTCATGAGAGCTAACTATAAAAATGTATTCACCTGCACATTTTGTTAACATTCTCATTCTACCGCCTATATCAAGATTTGTTAAGACAGCCACACTTAAAAACTAGCTAAACTGCCAACACTGGTTGATATCGAAAAAAGTGTGTGTATTTTCAGTATTTTTCCGTTGGGTGCTTGGGTCACACTGCCTACGTGTCACCTTTATTTCAAGCAACTGGCCACACTGCACTGCGTCGGGTGTATTTACATAGGTTTGGTTTTTAAATTCGCGGCGTACAAAACGAACAATTCTGACAGTGAAAATCTGTGCCGCCATCATTTCCTCCAGCCCAGAACTTGTATCCATCGAGTTACATCAAATACATAAGCCAAGTGGCGACCGGCAAAAAAAAAAGCCAGCGTCCACATCAGCTGGCAGAAGGGAAAAAGGCCAGGCCACACCAGACCAGCAGCAGCAACAACAACAACTCCCACTGAACGAACCAACGCTCTTGACTATCTTTGTAAATATCGATGGCGGGTCAAAAGTTTCAATATGACGAAAACGGCGGCACGTTCTACTACTTTGTGTTATCGTTCTTAGCGTTGATATTAATACCAACAACGATTTACTATTGGCCACGTAAAAAGAAAGAAGGTTAGTCGCTGTTTTGCTGATTATAATCTGCTCGCCGCCACCTGCACTTGCAATGGTATGCGTGCGTGTTTTGTGTGTGTGTGTGTGAGAGAGTGCTTTTCCCCACTTAATCATCGTGCATGTGTTTTCCGTTCCCCGCTGCAAATGGACACGTTCCAATAATTTATTCTAACAACGCAACGTCAACGTAGCGTCTCCGTATTGGTGAAAGCTATGATTACAACAACAAGAATATCAAGCCGAGCTCAGTTTACAATTTGGGACACCTCGCTTACACGGCACATAATAACGTGATTTTAGGCTAGCGATGTTTTTTGTTTGTTTAATAATTGCAATTAAATTAATGGGACGCATTTAACGGTTGAAATTTAAAAAAAAAATGTTACTTCTTAGATGATGTTCTAAAATCTGTCGAATCTAACGGCCTCTTATTTTTGCTCTCAATTTCTTTGCCGCTGAAATTTAAAACCCGTTTTGACCCAGACCTAGTGTACATCTGGTGGATAGGAAACATTTGTCCTTGAAATTTTTGTATAAATGGTTGAATTTGTTTACAAACCTTTGGTATAATCAAACCGGGAATATACTAATCTCAGTGAAAAAGCCCTCGCTATGCGATCCAATAATACTTATCATTGAAAAGCCATCAAACCAACTGGCAAATCAAGTGACGTAAACTCCAAAAATGATCATAAATTCCTTGAAATGTTATTTTAAAAATATCCATGGATTGAAAGTTAGCTAGTTAGCAGACGTGGTGGAAATTTTAAAAAGTGCTGTACCATTTTATACTGTGACTAAAAAACTTAGACACAGCAATTAAGACGAGTATTTTCCAGGGGCGTCATGGAGTCAGTTATTTACATAAAATCAGCCAATTCTGAAACTTCTGTTTGTCTACAGCGACTAACAGTTAATTTTATAAAATTAAGATAAGTAATTTCATTTATTTAAAACAGGGAAACCGATCGGTTTGTTGCATGCTTTTTAAAGTCCACTGAAACGCAGAATATAACGATCTTCACTTAAATCCAGGAGTTGCAGAAATCGGACCCCTTTTTTGTCGTTATTAGAAAAAAAAACTGACCAGCCTACGGTCTCTGCATCTGTTTGTGGGTGAGAGAAGAGAAACACATTCGTTCCGATTTTTTCGCTCTTTGCTTCGCTCTCTAAAAATATTTCTTTAGTACGCATGATTGTATGTATGCGGCAAACTATGTGCGATCTCTCATTCTCTCTCGCACTGGCACTCTCTGCTCACAGCAACCTTTTGAACATAATTCTCAGTCGATCTTGGTTTCACAATTCAAAGAAGTTTCGGGAAACTCGAAACATTAAACTGTTCTATTGATCTATGAAATTTCGAGGAAACCTTAAAGATTCTGTTGGATAATCAACTTTCTGACATTTTGGCACTGAAAGGCTTCTTAAGAATTATCTAATCTATCTGTACTATTATCTAGGTACGAGAAATTTCGGATACCTTTTATCTTACCAAGGTATATTTATGATGATCTGATAATCTAGTTGTCGCTCATGTTGTCATGCTTTCAATGTGTATAGCTGGTCAATTGTTATCATGAACTGGCATATCGCATAAACATGCAGTTACTCTCACGCACTTCACACACACACTTACCTCTGGGAGCTCTTCCCGCACGCACTTGTGTCTCGATCTCTTTCTGCATTTCTCTTTCAATTTCGGAATTAACTAACATTTGTTGTTTGCAGATCTCAGCAAAGCGAAAGAGGAATGCCAATGTTCCGACTGTCAGAGAAAGAAAACCATTTTGGCCAATGCCGAACCATATCGTGCACTCAAATCATGGACCGTCAAGCTGACCATTGTGCTGGGCTGGGCCCTGCTGCTCTTCCTCACCTATCGCGTCTCACAGTTTGACTATGAGATGGCCAGCTTTGATCCCTTTGAGATTTTGAATGTGCCTCCCACAGCATCACAGGCGGAGATTAAGAAGGCCTACTACCGGCTCTCCAAGGTGCTGCATCCGGACAAGGAGACGGGTGATGAGAAGTCGTTCATGATGCTGAGCAAAGCCTACCAGGCTCTAACCGATGACGTGGCCAAGGAGAACTATGAAAAGTATGGCAATCCGGATGGGCCCGGTGCCATGTCATTTGGCATTGCGCTGCCCTCGTGGATTGTGGAGAAGGAGAACAGTGTCTGGGTGCTGGGTCTCTATGGACTGGTCTTCATGGTGGCCATGCCCTCTGCCGTGGGTGTCTGGTGGTATCGCTCCATACGCTTTAGCGGCGACAAAGTACTGCTGGATACCACACAAATGTATTTCTATTTCATACACAAGACTCCGCACATGCTGCTTAAGCGAGCTCTCATGGTGCTGGCTGCCAGCTTGGAGTTTGACAAACGTCACAATTCTCAGGTGGTGGAGCGGCAGTCGGATAACGACGAGGTGCCGGCGGTAAGTGTAGAGAAATGCCATTTACTTTTAGGCCTCGTCTTATTTATACGCTCTCCACACAGCTCATCCGCCAGCTACCCAACCTGAATGAGAAGTGCAAGGAGCATCCGTTGTGCCGCATGTATTCCATTAAGGCGCGTGCCATTCTGCACGCCCATCTAACACGCATTCCACTTAACCAGGAGACCCTGGAGCGCGATCGTCAGTTCATTGTGAAGAAGTGTCCGTATCTAGTGCAAGAGATGGTCTCCTGTGTCCACCAGTTGGTCATGATGGCCTATGCCAGACGTGTGCCCCGCCTGCCTAGCATTGAGACCATTGAGAATTGCATGAAAATGTCACCGATGATCATTCAAGGCCTGTGGGAGTTCAAATCCCCGCTGCTCCAGCTGCCGCATCTCACCGAGGACCACTTGTACTTTATGAACAAGAAGCGCCACGTAAAAAATCTTCAGCAGTTCGCCCAACTGAAGCCCGAGGAGAGTCGCACTCTGCTCAAGAATCTCACGGACTTTGAATATGAGAATATAATGAAGGTGCTCGGTAAGATGCCACTGATTGACTTCTCCATACGCTGCGAAGTGATTGACGATGAGAACACCAATGTGGTCACAGCTGGAGCCATTGTCACCGTCACTGTTACGCTGGAGCGCAAGGATATGAAGAGTCTGTTTGGTGATTCCAAGGCACCTGAAAAGCAGGGCATTAACGATGAAGCCAACGAAGAGGCTGCCGGTGATGAGGACGAGGCAACTGCTGCTGCTGCTGCTGCTGTGCCCGTAAAGAAGGCTTCGGCCTGGGCCAAGCCACGTAAGGGTGGCAAAGGAAAGGGCGGCAAGAAACCCGCCAACAATCAAAAGAAGAAGACACAACCCAAGGCAGCTGCCGCCATCACAGCGGCCACAGCATCCACGACAACGAACACGTCAGAGGAGCAGGCAGCCAATTCGGAGGCAGAATCCGAAACTGGCGATCATAGCGATGTGGACTCGGCCGCGGGTTCAGCCAGCGATGATGACGAAAAGCAGAACAAAAATAATTCATCTCTGGACGATGACGATGATGAGGAGTGGGAACGCCTGCAGGCGAAGCTAAACAAACGCGAACGTCTCGAGGGCAAATCCCGCCTATCGCACACCGTCCACTGTCCCTACTTTCCGGAGGAGAAGCAGGAATACTGGTGGACCTACATTTGCGATCGTAAATCGCGCACACTCCTAACGGCCCCCTACCATGTAACAAATCTCGTCGAAAAGGAGGAGATACAGCTGAAGTTTACGGCGCCACGTTGGCCCGGCATATACACCTTTACGGTCTGCCTGAGATCGGGTGAGTTGCATATAAATCATTCTCAAAAGTCCTGCTGAATCTATTCTCGGCTGTGATAAATGTGTTAAAAGGGTTTTCCCACATAGGAATTCTTCGTACTTTCCCTGTTATGTGAGTCTTTCTAAGAGTTCAAATGCAAGTAGACTCCACAACAGTGGGAAGAGTACTTCTCCCTAAGGCCATCATCTAGTTGTGGTTACTGTGAAGGTTTTTACACTACAGAGGCTTCGCTGCATCGAATCTATCTGCCTATTGTGGGGTTTATTCATCTTTTGATTAGAGCACTCTTGAAATCTCTTTGGGATGTGTTGTCAAATGCTCCCCCAATGTCTTGGAAGGCTTTTAGAGCCACTCTCTATCTTCTAATGTTTTATCGAGCATCTTTCCGAGCTGAGGGATGCCTTCTTTAGCAGCGGAATGTTAATATGTGCACATTTATGTTAAAGCTCTGTTAATTTACATAGAAGGCTTTAATTCAATTTGTTTTGTCTTCCTTTCAGACTCGTATCTGGGCATGGATCAGCAACAAGAGCTTAAATTGGATGTGCAAAAGGCGCCCGCACCACCGACTGACCATCCGCAATGGGATCTTAGCGAATCGGAGCCAGAGCACAACGATCAGCAGGAGAATCTGAGTGACTACACAACGGACACTTCCGACGAGGAGGATAGCGATTAGAGGACAGCAGCATGACTATTCTACTAAAACCCCTTCCCCCATGACCTTCAGTGTGTGGATCCCGGAATCGATTGTGCGCGTGGGGAGTCCCTCCCAGCGGCAGAGCAAACCACAGAGAAACCACAGAGCACTCCCATTTTGTTTTCCTTTTTTAGTAAATGATTTTTGCGTGGCGAAAGACTTTCGCATTTTAACTAGTTTTACAAATGGAAAAGAGCCCCAACTAGAGCGTAAAATAAGTATAAATAAAACTACAATTTCATTTTACCGTGTACTGTACTAAACATAATTATAAATGTACTGTATATTTAATTATTTGGATACAAGAACTAAAAAGTGTGTGTTTATTGATATTTTTGTGGTCAATAACTGGAAGAAAAAAAAAGAGTAAAACAATTTTCGAAATAAAATCACGAAAACGAGTTAACATTCAACGAGATGTGAGTGTTCCTGTTGCCTACTGGCCGGCCGCCAGGCGTTCACTGTCCAGAAGAAGGGCGGAGCGTGAATCGGCGCCATTTGGAGCAGTTGTTGATGGAAGCTGTCGCTGCTGCTGATGCTGCTGTTGGGGGGAGGAGGCGGGAAAATAGTTGTTTAACCATGGTGGGGTGCTCAAATAGTTATGTTACCGCCACCAAAATGATAATTAGTAGGTTTTTTTTGTCAGTTTATTTACAGAACATGTTGTGGGTGAATGGGGCTGTGTGTGATTTAAGTGCAGGTGCTTATGTATGATATGCGATAATTCGTTCGTTCGGCTTCGTCTAGGAACACTTATTCTTCTTCGTCCTCAGAAGAGGAGGAGTCTCGCTCTATCATCTTCAGTTTGCTCTACGACTTGCCCTTCCTCATCTTTCTTTGGTTCAGTATCGATTTCTGATTTGGCCTCCTTATTATCAAGCTCTTCATCAGCTTCCTTTTCTACAGGGGTTTCTTCTTTCGCCACTTCTTCGTTGGATTTTTCTTCTGTTACTATTTCATCGGTCTTCTTTTCTTCGTCCTTGTCTTCCAGCTCTTTTTCGGAATCCTTAACAGCGGTCGTCTCTTCTTTGGTGTCATCAACAGGCTCCTTTTCCGTTTCCTTTTCATCAAGGGCCTCCTTTTCTGTATCGTTTTCATCAGCGGCCTCTTTTTCTGTGTCCTTTTCATCAACATCCTCTTTTTCTGTATCCTTTTCATCAAGGGCCTCCTTTTCTATATCGCTTTCATCAGCGGCCTCTTTTTCTGTGTCCTTTTCTTTAACATCCTCCTTTTCTGTAACCTTTTCCGATACCTTTTCATCAACGGCTTCTTCCTCTGTTTCCTTGGTCTGCTTTTCGGTTTCTTTGGGATCAACGGTCTCTTGGTTAGTATCATTTTCATCAGCAGCCTTCTTTTCTGTATCCTTCTCATCCTTTTCTGTTTCCTTCTCAGCATCTTCTTCTTTCTTCTCCGTTTCTTTTTCTGTCTCCTTTGTTTCAGCCTCGGTTTTTACCTCCTCAGTCTCCTCCTTGGCTTTGTTCTCTGTTTCCTCAGCTCCTTTCTCTTCCTCTTCGTCTCCTAATTCACTTTGCTTCTCCTCATTCGTTTCATCTTCTACAGCGGCTTCTGGTGTTATCGTAAAAGCTATAAATAATGCCATTAACCTTCCCCTTCTTCAATTTACCTGTCGATTCTGTCTTCTCCTCCGTTTTGGACTCAGACCCCTCAGCACCTTCTTCGGTTTCAGTCTGAGTTAATGTGTTGTTGGTGCGTTATGTGCATGTTTATGGGTTGGGTTTGCAAAGGGGGTGGGGGGGAGGAAAGTGGAAATCGTATGTACAAGTTAACATCAGATAAAGGACTTCACTACTCTACTAAAAAAAAACGCTTCTGGTGCTGCATGCCTAGGAGTTAGCTTCTCTATTAGCCGCTACAAGTCTAATGTTAGCAGATCATGCAAAATTTGGCCAGCTTTTACCTTTTCTTCACTATTTTCGTCCTTATTATCTGCATCATCACAATCGCCTTCGGATTTCTCCTTATCTTCTTCACTCTTTGGCTCGCCATCTTCGTCCTTTTTCTTGGGAAAAGTACGATTTCAAATCAAAATTTTGGTATTTAAGCGCTGATGTAAAGTATAACTAATCCGAAGTTGGAAATACGCCAATTCGGAAGGAGATTTTGATATTTAGGTAAGGAGTGTGTAAAGAAAGTTAAAGGAACAACACGACTACAAGTATACAAGCTTATGATGGGATGGATTCGATGGTAAATCCGTTCGCAAAATGTTAAAAACGTCTTTTATATTCTTGGATTAGTTATATCGACCCGATAAGTTTATGAATCTGCGCGAAATGTTATTTTCTGTTCTAGGGTCGTCCTATACTCAACCCTTAAAGCCATTACCTATGTATAACTTCAGAAGTTTTATGTACATCTGTTCGGTAAGTTGTTTATTTTCGCATCTTCGATGGTAAGGCAATCCGAAAAGTTGTCAAAATCTGATTTCTGTTTAAGAATCATCTTCAATTTCGCAGTCTTAAGCTTGAAGAGCCTTCTAAAGATTCGGTTTGACTCAATTCTGTTCGGAAAGGTTTTTCTTTTAAACGTTCGAAGTTATGGCTGTCCGAAAATGTTTGAATCGTCTATAATTTCACACTATCTCAACTTTTCGAGCCCTTACTCGAGTAGATCGTCGGGACTTAAGCATAGGACTCAGACAAGCTAAATCGACACCACTTAAAAAAAAGAACGGTTAGCTATGACTGCCGACAAACTAAATGCTTCCACTCATACCCAGCTAAAAACTCGAGGCACCGCAACCTTGACTAGCTAAACAGCTGATTCAGTTTAGCTGGTTAGAAGCTAGCTAGGTCTAGATTTAGTTTAGAAATAGACGGACGGACGGAAAAAACTCAAGCGGATTCAGCTTTAAGTGGTGTGAGATGATTCCTTCTTCTTCTGGGCATAATAATAACATATCTCGCTTTGCATTTCGAGCTAAGAAGAACTTTCTTCGCACACATTTTTACCTAAGATAAATTGGCCTTAATTATAAAACAATTCATTGTTTAAAACATTCCTAATCTAAGTAACATGCGCTTGGCTGATTAAGTGCTGGTAGTGTTGTGTTAGGTAGTGTGTTAAGAAAACAAGCTTTCACTCAACGGTTATTGTTTTTTTTTTTAGTAAATACAAATATATTTCGCTTTTATGTTGTCGCATTAACATAACTCTGCTGCACAGCTTTCTACACTCAAACTTAAGCTTAAATTTGATGAATTTGTGTTAAACAAAAAATAAAGTCAGTTTGGAATTAATACAATTGATAAAATGATACAAACGTTGGTGTAAATGTAAGTAAATGTTAATAAATATTTTGATTTTTGTAATTAAATTGTCTTTTTCTCAGCTCTCAACTAAATTAGTGTGGGTGTGAGTTGGTGTGTGTGTGTGTGTGTATGCATGGTAAAATGTTTGTATGTAGCTTAGCTTAAGAACCGCAGTCGTTGTTTGCCATCAAACACAATTAGAAGCGCGTGTGCTAGAGTGAGAGATAGATAGCCAAAATGCTGTTAGATTACATCTGTCAGTTATTGGGTGCTGCTGTTAACATTTTAACTGTTGTTCTAATAGTAGTAGAAAGTTGCTGTTAATTTCATTGCTGATTTTGTTGTTGCTGTTGTTGCCGTTGCGCGGCTGTTGTTGTCGCTTCATAACAGTTAACAGAAAAGTACAGATTGCTTAAGCTCAAACCTCTGGCTTGTCACCATCCCCAGTGGCGCCTTCCGTCGATGCCGCCTCACCATTCTCCTCTGTCTTCTTCTCCTCACCCTCCTCTGCCACCACTGTCGCCTTCTCCTTTTCACCATTCTCCTGTTGCTTCAACTCAATCTGAGCACTGCTCACAGCCGTGGTATCAGCCGGCGCCAGTTTTAGGAACACCTCCAGCGTGTCAATCTCATTGGCCATATCGAAGGCATCATAGTCGCCGCAGTATTCCGCATCGTTAAAGATTTGCGGTGGCAGTGGATGTCTGGGTTCGGGGTCGCTGACTGTACCACCATTGCTGGTCGATTTGTTTTGCATCATTTCCTTTTCGCCCTCCTTGCCCGGATCTGTAATGTCCACAGTGTCATATTGAATGTTCTTGCTGTCCAAGATCATCAGAACGCGCTGTTGACGCTTCTTCACCTGTAAGTGGAATGGTTGGTTTTATAAGTTTTTTAGAATTGAATTGAATTTGAAGAGATCACGACGAGCTTATACTATGTGTGAGCCGGCTGCGCTGCTTTTGAGAGTTTACCTATGCCCAGTAGATTGCGAAAAAAACAACAGTATTATTGATATAACTAAAACCTTCGAAGTTCGCACCTCACCTCGCTCATGTCTAAGTTTCCCAATCATTTCCAAATCTAAATAATTTATCAAATTATTAATCAAATTAATGGATTTTCTATTTTAAGAGAGTAAAACTCAAGCCGAATCTCTTTGAATTTTTGATTACAAACATCTGGACAATTTCAATATACCCTCTGCAAGGGTATAAAAATGGAAAGAGAATGAGTAACATCATTTAAATGTTAATTATGGTTTGTGCTAAAAGTTGGCCATAGATGACTAATGATCCAGTCACTAAATCTAAGACCAGTTTTCGAATTTGACTCCATCCCTGGTCAAACTGTGATGAGCTATTGTGAATGCAATGTAGCCGGCAAGCCCAGCAGTACACACACTCACATTCACGCCCACACACATACACATACATACATCAGACATGATAAAGAAAGCTAATTGAACTGGTTGACTTGGAGCTGCCATTGTACTTTGGGTTTGTCTTGCATTCTTGTCATTATCTAGTGATAAGAACGATTTTTTCAATAATTCTTTGACTTCATGGGCTTTATTAGACGCTGACGCGTCTCTTTTTCCTGCCATCTACCAAGAGGAACCAAGTTGTTATTGTTGTGCTTGCAACCACACGCAGTTACATACATACATATGTTATTGTTCTGATTGGCAATTTGCAAATTAAACAAAGGGAGCGGGGAAGAGATAGTAAGAGCGAGAGAGAGACAGACTGGGCACAAGTGAATCACTCAAACACCCACACATACATAACGAGATAGGAAATGAAAAATTGTGATCAATGAATTCTTTCTTTTACGCTTCACAGTTCATAGACATCAGAAAATGCTTATATGGGCAATGAAAATGTTTGCGGTCGTTGTGCTGCTTCTTGCCACCACCACTCACACATAAACACACACACACACGCAGACTACACATCAAAATACCCACTTGCTGTTCTATCTCTGTTTTGTTGGGCACCCAAAGCCAATGCTGGGGAGATGACGTTTTGACTGTACATACCTATGTACATATGTATGATAAACGAAATCATCTTTCGCACAAACACCCACACCATGGTAGAAATATAAAATAGAATTTGCAGTGCATATCGTAGCGCCCCGCACCCCCCCTATTCTTTAAATTTATGCTCTAACGGGCCAAACATTCCAATAACATGACACTGACAGCCGCTTTTTATCTCATCATCCTGCCCCGCCCACGCCCCTTGCTTACTTCATACGTACTCACCTCCTTGTTGCCGGACATGCCGCTGACGTAGACTTTTAATACCATTGTAGAAATTTATCTATTCTTCGATATTTTTTTTTGTTAATTTAAGCTCTATTTGTTGTATACGCTGCGTTTCGCCAATTATAAATACGATAAAAAAATATTTTTAGTAAGGGCCAGTGTGACCGAAATTCGATATGGCAAAAATACCAGCTTAGTATTCGTCGTTTCAAAAAATACTCAAGGAAAATATACATATATACCAAACCAATAAAGTGAACAAATTATTAGGGTGACTCTTTTCTCGAATTAGAAGACGAAAGTTCGATGCTTTGAAATAAATAGATGCAACAAGTTCAATTGTTCTTGAATTGAATTGTTCCCTAAATATTGAACTTAAGGGTTGTTTCCACAGAGGCGATCCAATTGTTAATGTATATGGTATTTTATATTAAATGGATTACAAATGAAATTATACAAAAATATTTGTCTGTTGTGCCGCGCAAAAATAAATATTTTTTTAATAATTCCTTTTTTGTTTTGAAAAGTACTTGTTGGAAGTGCTAGAAATATTTACTGGATGTTTTCAAATAATTTTCCTGAATAATTTACTAAAGTTTTATTAAAAGTGCTCTGTAATTAAAAATACATACATCCCTGTTCATATGATATGCTGCAACTTACTGCCTTTTTGTGGATATATATAAACATTTATACGATTATTCAAAAGGGTCGTGGCTAATTACAATAGCTGGCTGGAGCATGGAAACGAACCAGCACACCATAGAATGGTTATAATAAGAACTGGTGCTAAGGGTTGCAACAACTTTCGGTACAGCAACGAGTAAAATTGAGCTGCACGCTCAATGACAAAGTATAAAATAAGTAGACAACAGAGGGTAAAGTAAAATCATTAGACTATTAACAAACTATGAGCATTCTCCACCGTAATAACAACTCATGAAATTAAGATTGTTCTGACATCTTGGCCAATGTATGACCAACTTCTTTGGCATTTATTCACTCGCACTCTGCGGTCACACTGTTACTGGTCTATCTAAAACTCTCTGTTCACGCACGCACGCATCGTAAGAACTTGACGGAAAATCAGCTTATAAATTAAGTAGAAAAACGACAAGGACTTTGCAAATCAAACACAAATCACAATTCTCGTCAGTGCATTTCAGTGGCCTTTGAAATACTGCTCAAACCAATACTAAAGCAATACTATTATTAGTCTTACGATCATATTCATATTGAACGACGACACCTCGTCGAGTAAAATAAAAAAGTAAATAAAGCGCATGTGAAGTGCGGAAATACAGCGGAAATACTAATCGCAGCGCCGCAAGCCCAACTAAAGTAAGTGCAATGGTGTGAAAAGAGTGCGCGTTGCCTCATTTCTCGCTAGATTTCCATTTCAACCGTGGTTAATTATATGCGTTTTCGACCATTTTTAAAATTTTATGAAATCAACATTCCAACTCACTGTGAGTGTGTGTGAGTGCGTGTGCGCGAGCGAGACGACCACTGAGCACATAAGCTGCTGTCATTCTGTTTTCTTTTGAAACAATCTTTGGCATGGGTGTTTGTCGTCACGTAAAAAGTACTAATCGCTTATTATTAAAAAAAAAGAGTTGCAAATTATGGCAAAAATAAAATTGCTGCGAGTGCACGAACAGTCTCACACATACGTGTGAATGCCCCCCAACCTTCATCGCCAAGCGAGAGTCGCCATGTGTGTGTGTGCGAGTGTTCGTGAGTGTGTGAAAACAGCTGGTACAGCTGCCTTCTTTTATGCCGCCGAGTTGAAGGATACTTCCCCTTGTATTGGTGTACGGTGGTTGCTCCGGCATTGGGTTACACTTTTCTCTCCTTTTCCCTGCATTGCTATGCATTTGTGTTAGTGGCCAGTCGAGCACTCCCTTTATAATTGCGCATCGCAACTTCGTTTTCTTTTCTCTGCTCGGAATCGCCCTTCTTCGGGCAGCACCACCAGCTGCTTAACATCAGTGTTGGGAGCGCGAGGCTAGGCTATACTTCCAACTAGCTGCAAATACTTGGAACAAGGATCGGTAACTTAACTTGTCTTAATCCCAGCTTCTTAAATCATTATTGTGTCTGTTTCTGATCAGTTTCAGCAAATCGGTTAAAAATTACCGAAACAATTGTTGATTATTATAATTATTATCCGCTTAATATTAGCAAATATTCGTGACTCGTTTTAAATATTCGATAAATGTTTGAAAACGTGACTTTTCCGCACAATACTGATTCTTTTATAAAACTAAACGAATTAAATTTGATACATCTTCAACAAGAATTTTGCACTCGGGGTTTGTTTCCATTTTACAGCTCAAATCTTCCATTATTTCTCTTCTTCAAATCTTAAAAGTCCAAGTTAGAATATGACTCCCAAAAGGCATCTTCACATGACATTGCCAGTGCAAACAGCACTATACAATTGTTATTATTGTCCAAAACTTTAAAAACTCAAGCCAAACCGGTTCTATCTGTTCTAAAACAGTTTGCGGATGTGGTTTCAACCCAAAATTCTCAATCAATTCTTCAACCTGACCAAGAAATGGTTTCTTAAATTCAATGGATTCAACTTTAGTTCCGTTGCTCAACATTTCCCTCCTCATGTGTATTCGTGGCATCGTGTTCACTCATATTTATGTAAGTTGTTCACTTGTGCGTGACTTTCGTACCAAAATCAGCAACTGATCAACTAATCTATAATCTTCCAATTCTGCATCAGTAGCCAAAGTAACAGTCTGATATTGATTGTGATGATGAAGGGGAGAGGCCTTTATGAAGTCATCCAAAACTTTTCACTGTTTTAATTCGGCAAACCTTGTTAGAAAATTTTGAATCACATTAGAGTCTTTGCCAAGTCCTTGTTTTCGGTTAGTTTTCGGATCTGAGGAGAACATAATGATTAACAGACCCTAGCAAACTCTATGGGTTTTTTTTTATTACAAAGGCGCTCGTTTTCTGATCACAAATGATACTTTTGTCGGGAGAAAATGATACCCTAGCCGCGGATCTTCTTGATTCGACGTTAACCCGTTATTCTGAACCATTTTGACACATTTTCGAGTCATTTGCGAGTCTATTTCAAGTCAAAACAAATTTTTATCTCCCTTCGCTTTTCGAGTCTTCCTTTAGTCGCACATACTAGTAATCTCTCTATGTAACCATCAAAAAGTCTTGAGAAAGACTCACCATTGGTGATTTCTGTTGAAATGATCATCCAAATGTTGGGTGAGAAGGTCCTTTTGCGAATGCAGCATCGTTTAGGCTAAATTTCTCCCAAAAGTTGGACAATGCAAGAAAGTCTGTTGAATTTTGAAGTATGGGAAATGTTTAATGCAGTCTTAAATGTCAAATTTGTACCTCGATCCATTGGTTTCATGATAACTGTTGTATTCCTTGGCAGAAGTTCTAACTTTTATGTTTCCAGGCATGTCTTGTGCTATAAATTAAAGCCTTTTGGAATAAATTATCCATGAGCAAATATGTCCTTACCTCCGTAAAGGAACATATCTGAAACCCACTGTTGCACACAGCTCGGAGTTGAGGATCGCTTCGATTCAGTGATTTTTCGAGCTAATTGGGCCGCGTTTTAGAATCGTTACGGTGATTCATTGAAATTTCTTAAATATTTTTATAAAGGCAAATCGAATATTATGATTTCTTAGGTGAAATTGTTTGAATAACTCTAAAATCTTTATAAAAATACCTACAAACGCAAGAAGAAAAGGTTATACCCAGGAATGTAGTCTGCAGAAAGGTATATCGAGAGGTTATGTGAACAATTCCAGGAGATTGTCATACAAGTCATACTTAGAAGCTACATCAACTCGATGTACAGAGGTATCCCTTTGAGACTAACTTGTTATAAGGGGGAATCGATGACAATTACATAATTTACAAGTTTGGTCTGAAACTAAGCGTACCCGTTTTGTTTTGCGGGTAATTGGTTGGACGCCCCCATAAGGTTCAAATATATGTATATACCTAAACCTACAATTATTGTCATTATTTGTGCTCAGAAATCAAGCGGGAATCAAGCTAAATGCTCAGCAATGTCTGGCAAGGCCATAAATCGCTGTACCATTTTCTTTCATTTGTTATGCGTTGTGCATGTGTGTGCGTGTGCTTGTGTGTGTGTGTGTGTGCGTCAAGTGAATCCTGTTTTTCCTGGAAACCAGTTTTATGCTTTTCTATAAGGCGGTCACTGCGTATGGTTCATTCATTCTTCTTTCTCTCCCTCCTGCAGTCATTAAAAACAACAACAGCAACATCGCTTCCAGCAACAGTGGCAATAAAACGCAACAAATTCATCATCAACCACTAAAGAACCTTTATACATCATAGCAATGGCCTGTGCAACACTGAAACGTGCCCTGGACTGGGAATCGATGAACCAACGCCCCACCAAACGTCGACGCTGCAATCCCTTTGGCCCCTCGGGCAGCAACAGCAGTGCCTCCGGCTCGCCGGCACGCGATCGTGATGGCCCCAGCACATCATCTGGGTTGCCACACACGCCCAGCAATCGCTTTGCCAAAGACTGCAACGAGCCGAGTCCATTCTCAGAGGCCGCTCTGGCCAAGATGTCGCCAGGTAAGTCTCAGCCAGGACACACATGCGACACGAATATTCACTTACAATTTTTTAGACAAAATGGCTGAGAATTTGTGTAATGAAATCAAAAGACTCCACAAACGCAAACAGCTGCCCATCACATCGGCCGCCTTGGAGCGTATGCAGGACTCTGAGTCGAGCGGTTCCGAAATGGGCCCAGAGAGCCCCCATCGTCCGGATAGCCCACCGAACCTAATGTTACGTCCGCACGGCGAGAAGGCGCTGTTCACATTCAAACAGGTGCAGCTCATATGCGAGAATATGATCAAGGAGCGTGAGAACCAGCTGCGCGAACGTTACGAGTCTGTGCTGACCAGCAAATTGGCGGAGCAGTACGATGCTTTTGTCAAATTTACATACGATCAGATACAGCGTCGCTACGAGGCAGCGCCTAGCTGTGAGTTGCCCCAGCAGACACCCGGCATGGGTTTGTTTATTAAATGTGGTCTCCTTCTCCTTTTGCAGATTTGTCGTAAGGCTGTGTAACCCCACAAATCTATGCACTACGATCTTATGTGACGGTGGATCGAGCAGCTCTACCGCAACAGCAACAACAACAGCAGCCCTCATTTAAACTAAAAGGAAAAACCTACATACATTGTGTTTAATATATATTTTGAAATACATACGAGAGATGGACGCAGAAGCAGCAGTTATTTAGTTTACAACTAGAATTACATACCTACGTACATATATATACATTGTATTGGATAGCAGCAAAATGGAAAGAATTATTCAGCAACAGCTTCGATGCGAAACGAAGGCGAACCCAACCAACAATCTTGTTAAATTTACGTTTTCACACAAATGAAAATTCTAAATAAAAAATGACAAATATCTAAATATAAATGAAAGCAAACTGCAACACACAGATCCGTATAAAGAATTCAAAGAAACCTCAAACAGTAGCTTCGTGCATAACATTACCGGCGAATCGGTAAATATATATATATATATATATGTTAGGTACATTTAGGCATCTAAGGCATCATGTAAAACAACGTATCGAAACTATATTGTTTTTTGAATTAGCAATTGTGAGCTGACCACTATGAAGAAAACAGAAAGAACTACTCATGAAATAACCTTTTCATAGTTTATTTTTGCATATTAGTTTTATTCGAAATGGAAACTGAATCGTTTGTTAATTGTTTCTTCCTTTGATGTGAATTTGGCAAAGTAACGAAAGCAACGCAACAACAAGAAGCAGATGTAAATGTTTCATTTGCATGCAGCACATTCACATAATGTAAAACAAAACGTAAAGAAAAAAGATTTAAAAAAAAAAACGTTATTCTTTAAGTCAACAACAGCAACAACAACTTGAACGCTTTCATATATATATACGCTTGGCAGAAGACGTTTCATGTTCATTATACATATTTTTTCACACACCTTGGATATGCATATATATATATATAGACACACACAGACAAGAATATATATAAATGATAAATATATAGACATATATATATATATATGCGTATATTTTTCAATTACCGCAATCATACATAATTTACATTAGTAATTTAAACGTAATATTAGTAAAAGAAATGCCATTTTTATATTAAATAAAAAACAACAAAAAAATAAAACAATGAATTGTAGAAGCAACGTGCAGTATTCTCTTTGGGACTTGAAATGCCACGATATGAATAGCTGGATTTCCATGATTTTGAAGTACATATCTGGGTATTTTCTTAAGATGCTGTAATCCCGGATTAACAGGAATGTTATTCTTAAGTTAGGACCTTTTTCTTTTACATATTTAAAGATGTCTGGTCTGATGGAATCGCCACAACAGCAGCTTCGGCAGCATAAGAAGCCACTACAGCTGACTTGGGCAGAACGGCAAGAACAGAATTAGCACTGCAGCTTAGTTCATGTGACCAGTAGAATGCGATTTGTGTCGTAGCTGGAAAAGTGAGAAGGAAGTGATAGAAAGCATTCAACATCTACTTTATGACTAAACTTTCTATTCAGCTCACCCAGTAACTGGAAACCCCAGGATTTATGGGCAAATCGTCTCTGGGATGGACCTACTCTGCCAGATGGCTCTCAGTAAGGCCTAGGAGCATTTCATCCTTGCTTCACTTTCACGTTCTAAGTGGTTTAAAATGGATAAACCTCCCTTTACCGTCTAGAAGATATAATTTGGGGGTTATGTGGACCAATTTTTGGTCTAAATGAAGTAGCTTCATCACTCGTAAGGTGTAGAGCTCATAGCAGTTACCAAAATAGTTCTTCTGAGAAGGTAAAAACAATGTTAACAGTAACTCAGAACTTATAGAACTCATCAAGATGCATGTAACTCCAATGAGGACCTTCGTTTTGACATATGTATGCTGTCTGTGTGCAAAAATTGTAAAGCAAAGCTTAAACACAGCACACTCATGTTAAATTGAAGGTCCACATTGAATTTTCCCCTTGTTATTCACTTGTATGGCTAATACTTATCTTTGTGAGTTCATGATCTTTGCCTCACAACTGTCAGATAATTATGTCTACCTTGTGGATCTTAGATCATGAAAATATTTTGCAAGGATTTTCAAGAATGACTCAAAGATCATTAAATTTGCTAGAGCTATCAAAAATATGTCAAGACCAGGAATGGTTAGGCGGATTCGGATGAATTTTAACACACAAATAGTTTAAACTTGGAAAAAAATGCTAGTGAGTTTAGTTCAGGGGTGCCCGCGCTCTATACGCTTCAGTCGCATGCGTTGTTTCGCCAAAAGCGATTGCCCCATAATGAAATTGCAACAACTACTTTCAATGTGTGCTTCTCGTCTTTCTCTCCCAAGCCTCTGGCGAAATTGAAGGCAACAAAAATAAGTAAACGCGCTGTCTGCAGCGTTGATTTTCTTTTTGCCGGGTGTATCAGGCAGCCACAAGCGCACACGAACACAGCACTAGGCCATAATGAAAATGGTGCTCCCTGGTCCTTGCAAATGTGTGGCTTGCGACCTAATACCGCGATTTAAACATTCAGCCTATATGCTCCCGAATCTGTATGCACACCAGTAAGTATCTTGAAATCTGGCGACAAATCCTGCAACATTCCTGCGACCTTACGGAACCAAAAAGCGTTTTGGCTGCCTTATCAATTTGGCATCATTCCTTCGGATACTCTCTTGGGGTCAATGGAATGGTGTCATCAGTGAACGAGTCGAGTAAATCATTACTTTTCTATTTTGATTTATTGAATTTTTTTTGTGCTTTGAACAACAAAAACTTTTCAACTTATCCACTAAATAGCTTAAATCAACTTTGTTTCATTTGCTTACAATTAATATAATATAATTATTATAATAATGCATAAAAAGTCTTCAATAATAATAATAAATACACACGTAGTTAAAAACCTAACTGAACGGAATTAGGAGGAGGGATTGATGTATCCATGATCATCAAAAATTTCGCCAAATGGTGTAAACTAAGGAGACGGTTTGGGCAAAAACAATAGAATAATAAGATGAGTAACGCCATACAAAATTTCTGCACACACTTTTTTTTCGTGCTGGCTTTTCAAACTGGCTTTTCGCTCTCTTTATTTAAAAGCCAGTAGGAGAGCGCTCAAGAGCCAGCGCTCTCTCTCTCTCTCTCTCATACGCATACAGCGACATTGCCGACTGTTTGTGTGCACACGTATTCTCATGCTTCGCAACCGCAAGCATGTGTTCGTTTCAAATGCATCATTTGTGTTTACGCACACAAGCAAGCGCATTCTATTTTTAGATTTTTACGCTCTCGGTTTTTGTGAGAGCGGAGAGAGTGCGATTGTCGTTGCCACTGAAAATTCAACTTCATATGCAAGACGATTGTATGGGCGTTACTCATCTTATTATTCTATTGTTTTTGGTTTGGGGCTGGCTACCCGGAAGGCACTACGAATGGTATGCATTGGGGAGAGGGTAATACAGATTGGAAGTGCTGCAATTTGGGGAAGGAACAGGTTGTTAGATTAATTTTGAAAATAAAAATATCAGTCGGTGTTTTTTCTGCATAATTTCTGCTTTTTTTTCGAAGAACGGATAAAAGAGTGTTGGGAGAGCAATCAAAGCAGCTTCTTTTCCTTCAGAGGAGCTTGGGTGGCGTTGGTGGAACTGATGTAGGGATCGACGCTGGCATCTCTAACGGTTCTCGCGTGTGGCGTGGGCGACGTGGCCTCCTGCTGCGTAGAAGTGGGCGGCGTGCCATTTGAGGAAGTCTGTAAATGGGTGTGACTATTTTGCTGACTAAAACCGCTCATTGTCGATGGACGTGGACTTAAGTAGCTGGATGTGGCTGCACGTGCAGCATGAGCGCATCGTTCCGGTTCGGAGCCAAACATTTGCATGGATGATTTGGCGGATGGTAGGCGATCCAACCAATAGTTTTCTCCTACTAAAAATATTTGATCCTTCAACTTAATGAACTGATCAAGCAGACTGTCAATTAGAGTGCCGGGAGTATCAAATTCGTTGGGTATGATGCCATCCACAGAGCTCTCGAAGTAGCTGAACATGGGAAACCAGATGCGTGTGCGATTTGAGTCGCTCTGCATAAGGGCCTGGGTACAAAAAAGACACGGTTAAAGCAACACATTCAAGAGTAAAAACTGGCCAAGTCTCACTTACCCGATTGTTGGACAATGTATGATAGTACAGGAAGAGACGCGAGGTAATGTAAAAGGCCACAAACACATCGATGGAGTAATGCTCATGGGCAGCCAGTATGAAGAAGATGCCAAACATGTTGAGCAGCCAGGTGAGCGTATGCAGGAAGTACAGATTGCGCGGCGTATCTGCAATAGACAATTAAGTTCACTTCCAACTAACCATCCTGCTACACCTCCACTTACATTCGGTGATGAAAAAGTTGAGCAGGGTGAGAGCCACCGTATGTCCACTGAACATATAATCTCCACACGTTCGCACACCCTGTATGGACATGCCCAAACCACTCCAGATGCGATAGGCTCGCGTCATACGCAGTAGCAGTGCACCAACCATATCCACATTGGAATCATCGATGGCAAAGTCCTTTTGATTGCACTGCAAATGGGTGCCGGGCACACTCAGCGATGTTATCAGCATGGTCACACAGCGCAACAAGAATACGGTGCCGGCTAGAGCAAAAAAGCGACGCAGCAACACCATGCGATACTTGTGGAAGATCAGCACAATTAGCCAAATCGTAAACAACAGTGATCCAGTGATCTCGCACATGTTAAAGGCCCAGGGAATGTGCGGCACATTGTCGAGGAAGATATCCGGAAGCGGCGGATAACGTTTCATATCGGGTACACGTTCGTGTACGATAACCATAACAAACGAGGTTATCCATGTGACTAAAAATGAGTAGCCTGTAATGGAGAATAGAACGGAGGTTTGTTAGTACCGGGACATGAAGTGAGCTGTGAAATATACCCACTAAATGATAATCCACTTCTCTTCTAAAGACCTGAACAGACATTCTGAATGGACAGTAACAAACAAATCTGCATGGAAAGGCCAATTGGAGCCCCGATATAATCATAATTTAGGGATTATGAATTTCCAAATCTCACTAAAGTTCACCTAAAAACACCAGTAGCAAGTATAAAGAACCTACCGATTTCAGCATCAGTAGACTTCGCTATTGACGGTTCAAGCTGACCACAAGACATTGGAAATAACTTATCTCTCTCTCTCTCAAAATCCTTTCATGAAGTGGATCCAAAATTCGTGAAGTGATCTGTCACTTCAGAACACTTAGCATTGCGTTGGTGCTGACAGATCAAACAAAAGGATAGTCATTTTGTGATTTTTCAAAAGTCTAATAAACAGGAACAAATTCGATTTTGCAAGTTGAAGATAACATGAAATTCGTTTTATAGCATTTAGCATTTCAATGCGATAACTTGCAAGTGTTCCATTTTGACGATATCATCGTTAGCTTTCTCATTTGTCACGTTGGAAGTCCGATTGTATTTAAAGCAAACATATGTATGTATTTATTATTTAAGCAATTCCATCATGTCGATGAGAATTAAATCAATTACCCTTTGTTGTGCCCCTCAAGAATGATATACATATATTATAAAGCATTGATCATCGAGAGGTGAGTCGATAAAGCCAAGTTCGTTTGTCTTTTGTTGCGGATCAGCGTCAACCAAGAGGGTTGTCCCAAAAGAAACTGGTGAAAACTGGGTATATATTAAAAGAATTAAGATAATCCCCTCCTAGATCCGCCACTGGAAGAAATATGCAAACCTCTACGCTGAAAATGACGTTCTCAAAACATATAGAAAACCAAACGCAACTGATTAAACTGTTGATATACAATTTCCTGGGCAAATACGAGGTCCCACTCGCAGCTACACGGAAGCTTTTTCTAGCAGTAAGTCGCTAGTAACCACCAAAGATGTTGACCAGCTCTTTTTAAATAGAATCTTTAAGCTTAAAACCCAATAACATGCCCCACTAATGTAAGTAAACTAACTCGGATTGGATAGCTTTATAATCTTGAACCTTCTTGAATTCTGTAGAGAAATGTCGATGAAAGCTGCGTCTAGCTAGACAAGATTTTTTACGGCCAGCGGAAGGTTTAAGGAAGCTATTTTGTTAACAGATCTGGCTAACAATGAGATATCAGTTTTGAAGGGGGCACCAAGTGACACCTAATCACTAAATGGAAATTCATTGGAGACGAGGAGAGGAGGAAACCTTAATGCATTTCATGAAAAGATAAGAGGCACTGAGAAAAATTGATTAGATTTTAAAATGAAGCACAAAAATCAAATGGAAGTTCAAAAAGGGATTAAAAGCTATGTAAGGCCCTCATCGAAAATGTTATTACTGAGAAGAGGAAAGATCTTATTGTAATCCCTACGTAGAATGCGAAAAGAACCATAACTGGCAAATATAAAGAAAGTACCAGGCAGCCTCAAGGGTATATACATATAAACAAATGAAACTGCTTTTGGACAGATTAGATGCATAAACAGATAGTAAGTGATTGGAGATTCTAAATACACGAACCAAAACTCAAGATAGGCCACACTAGAGATGTAAACACCCAGTAGTTCGGTTGCACCGGTGCTGCATTAACGAATCCCCCTAACTCTTCGTGGTGAGCACTTGCCACCAGACCAACCACCAGCCAAGTATTTTTCTAACGAGTTTTGCGTGGGAATGTCCTTTACCATATTGATCATGTATAAGACTAGCGCTGTGATGCATTACCTGTCGTTAATGTCGGACTAACGCTTAGTGATGCATCAGGTCTTGACACCAGCAGAGCTAGAGGTCACGAGCTTAGTCGTGAAGGAATCAGCGTCTAATAAAACCTAACAACCCCATGGCTTTCTTCACAGAGAGGTAATTTATGATCAAGATCATAGAAAGTCTCAACCTGTTTTAGCCAATAAGAATTCAGTAAATAGTTAATCATAAGGGGAGTTCTTCGATAAAACGTCAAGGACTTACTTATCCCTGTTTAAATGCAACAAATTGTTAGGACTTAAAGCAACCTGAAGCAAATCAGAATCGCTGGGCGAGTTATGGCTCAGGAATATCTTGAAATCTATTTGTAAGCTAAGAACAAGGGAATGCTTAACGAGTGAAGAGGTACATGATGGCTGGCTTGGATAACTCGGGAAATTACAAATGCTGAATAAGAGGTCCAGCTATCAAAGACTACTTTCTGAGTTCTATACCAGGGTTTGTCTAAAAGAGCGAGGTGTGTAAGCATAAATCGATGAAAACTAGCTCTGACCTTAGCTCATCGACCGCTAGCCTGCAAATGAAAGCAAAAAGATCGCTGTTTGCTCTCTTGGGCCGAGCCTCGGGTTGAGTCTGTGGGAATTGCGAAGCTTGTTTTGCCCACTGGAGGTCAGGCATGGCCATCGCTGTGCTAGACTGTCTTAAATCAGTAAAAGTAACATCTGTTGGCTTGCCTTTAGTAAAGTCGTGAAGTTCAAGTAAGTTTGTAGTTATAGATCTGTTTTAAACAAAATCCAAGTTGGTTCGGTGAAATAAAAGGGAAACACAAGTGTTGAAGTGGAGAGGTTTAAGTTGTTCAAAGAGTTAAGTGAAAGCAGAGAGTTTGACCCTGTAGTTAGATTTGAGACCGTGATCCCTTTTTAGGTAAGGGAATAATGAAAGATTCTTTTTATGGAGTTGAAAATGATTTGAGTACAAGATGGGAATAGGATGGGCAAGCAAGTTTGCACATTGCTTAAAAATGCAGGAAGGCACATTTTCTGGGCCAGGAAATCACTTAGACTTAAATGAATCAAGGGACAACGTTAGAAATTGTATTAAGAAATAGGATGAGAATATCTATTGAATTTTGGCCAAGAAATGTGCCATATCAATATCAGGAAGAGGCCACACAGAGAAGCTAAAGCGTAGGAACATTGCTTAACATAATCAAATTGATAAAAGATTTTCCACATCATTTGTAACGCTTTTATATTAAACCTGATACTGGTACAAATGTAAGCAGAATATGAGAATGCTGTTGTAAAGACCCACTACTTCTGAAAATCAAGCAAATTGTTGATTCTAAATCGCCTGCTGCCAACTCTTTCTAGAAAAACTGAAACGAAATACCGGACCGCCGCCTGTTGCCTCTTTTAAAATAAACGCACGCAAAGTTACACAAAGACCGTACACAATATTCCGCTTCACACCCACCTAAAAGCCACCAAGCAGAGCCCCAAAGCAGGGGCAATGGGAGGAGGAGTTCGAAAAACAAATGTATATTTCCATATAACCTCCAAGTGTACAAAAATAACCAACAGTAAAGCGTCACTTGGGCAATAAAACTATAACTAAATTTACAATTAAAGTGACGTACACGCGGACACACACACACACATACTTATGTTGATGTGGTTTTTGTGTATGATTGAATTTTGCTTATCACCACCAACACCACCCATGACTAAAAACCCTCGCTGGAATGCTGATAACAAGTGGGAAAGTGT
The DNA here is from genome assembly GCA_035044985.1 of Lordiphosa fenestrarum. NCBI lineage: Eukaryota > Metazoa > Arthropoda > Insecta > Diptera > Drosophilidae > Lordiphosa > Lordiphosa fenestrarum. The sequence goes on along the minus strand of JAWNNO010000849.1, from coordinate 300,418 downwards.
CCGTGTGAGATACCAAAGCTCCTCAAAATTGGCACACTTCTGACCGATAACAGAAAAAACAATCAATGGAGCAAGTGACATTGACAACTGGTCATAAAACTACAAATCTACAACTGCAGGGGAAACTCACCTAAGCTAATTGTCGTCTTAAAATATTCCGGGGCCACGGAACGTCTTCCATTGCGTAAATACGTCTCACAATCGGACACATTGCCGGGACACTCTAGTGGGCAAGGGCAGGCTGGGGGTGGTGGATCCGTGAATCCACCGGATCCAGAGCCCAGTGGCATAAACTGTATATTGGCTGCTGTCGTCGACAGATGCTCCGAGTTTCCCATTAGTACGGGAGGGGCAGTCGAATTCTGAGTCGACGACGTCGACTGCTTCACCTGATGCTGCAGCTTGAACACCGCCAGCCAGAACTTCTTCAGCTCGCCAAAGGTCAGCTTGTAGCCCAGTTTATAGCGCATTTCGCGCACATCGTTCTCCGTCAGAGCGAGCAACACCTCGCCGTCAATAGCCTCCGAGCGCAGGCAATCGAGGAGGGCGCGTGAAAAGTGCTCCACATTGTTGGCCCAGTTGTATACATCGTCCACCTGCCACTGTGCCACCTTGAGGAGATCCAGCTCCAGCAGAGGAATTGTGGTGGCCAACTTGATAACCCTTGGGGTCTTTGATTGCAGTTTCTCAGCTTCCGTCTCGCCTGCTTCCTCTCTTGGCGGGGTGGTCCGGGTCTGTCCCGCCTGCTGAGTCACTGGCTCACAAATTTCACCGTCGCACATTGCTAAAGCTTTCTTTTCTGTGGTTGCTGTTGTTGTTAATTTTGTTGCTGGCGCTGCTTGTATTCCGTTATTTCACTTTTGCTATTGTTGTTGTTTTCCTCAAATTAAATTGATTCTTATGACCAAAACAGAATGCATCATTTTCATCAGTTGCTGCATTACTGTGCGGCGGCACATAATTTCACGTCCCGTTTATTGCGCCTCCAACATTTGTTGTTATGCGAGCACATTTAATTTAGTAACTTTGTAAATTTAATTTAAAGCGACTACTGAGACGCAGCACAGCGCGAGGTAGGTGTGTGAGTGAGAGCGAGAGCGTAAGAACGAACAGCTGTGGGTGTTAGAGATGAGCGAAAGTGGCTGTAGATGGTCACACTGCCGCACAATAGATATCGAGGGTAAAAGGGAAGCGATTGAGTGTTTACACTGCCTTTGGCTTAGTAGAGGCATTATATATATAAGTTTAGTAAAGTTTACCGGGTTTAACAAGTTAAAAATATATAGTTGTGACTTAAAACAATCCGACACGAACCCATCCCACCTTTTATGCACTGAATAGCCCATCAGCCAAATGCTACTTTCCACAAGGGAAGCGACTTTTTCACTTGGCAAACGCGGGACAGTGGAAACGCTGCTTTAGTGTGTGCAAATGAGTCTAGAAGAAGAGACAGCGGCGTCGTTTTGCATTTGACGAAATTATTCTCGTGTGGGGGTTTTAGGATTTAATTCAATCCACACAGAATATGAAGAAGGCCAAGCCACTATTGCACGACCACCTGATAACGATACGAGTGAAAAAGGTAAGAGATTGGTAGGCAAATTAAACTGGGTCGTTTCATTCAGTTGGCAGGCAGCCGGCTTGATTTTGCCGCCAGATGCAGCCGCCGCCGCAAAAGAACGAAACAGAAAAAAAACACAGACGAAACAAGGTTAGGTCCGCATCCGCTGTGTAAAACCCTTGAGTTTTTTTGTTGTTGCAGTATCTGGAGGAGCATATTGGCGAGACATATTTGGATGTGAAGCAGATGACCAAGGAGTTGATGCACAAATATCCAGAATATTCGCGACGCAAGTTCGGCCCCTTCAGACAACTGGTGCATCAAGGTAAAGTAGGCGATGCGCATGACGCCAGCCACAGATACACTCGCATTTCTGTGTGTAACTGTAATTAATTACCTTCCTCCCTGTTTAGCATTTTCCATTATTTCGGATAGTTACAACTTGGACAAGGTGAGCAGCTCCGAGGAGGAGGAATATCTGAGCGAAGAGTTGGAAGCGACCGCCGGCAATAGTAATAGTGTCATGAACAACATGTTGAACAGCCTGTATAACCAGCCCCGCAAACCGTTGGCAGCCAAACCCACCTGCAATGAGCCCATTGACATATCGAGTGGCGACGAAAACGATGATGAGTCGTTCAATAGCACATCGAATGGTGGTGGTGGTGGTGGAGGAGCCGCCTTGGCCCCGGGACCACCAGCCACTGGTGGCGGCAACATATCGCACACACTGAAACGTCAGCTGGAATCGCTGCCGCAGGAAATTACCGTCTTAAACAAGAAATGTAAGAGAACTGCTGCTGCGTTGAATTACTCAAGAATGGAGTGTCAAATTTATGTTTTCGTGCATCTCTTCTGTTCTGTTTAGCAGCCAAACCGAATGTAATTCAGAGCGCATTCCAAGGCGCGCGCCAAGAGAGTCTATCGAGCAGCTCCAACTCTGGATCGGGTATATCCAATGCCAAGAAATGTGAGTTACAAATGTTAGAAAAGATAATTAAAAAGGGAAAAGGTAACACTTAGATCAAAGGACATGCCATGAAAAGCAACCCCGTCTTATATCCTCTGCTCTGCAGTGAGCCTCACCATCCATCTAGTGTTATCAGGGGTATCAGCTTAAGGAAAAGTCACTTTGACATTTTAAAAAGCTGTTTGGTATCAAATAGCCTTCTATGACTAAATTTTCCACATATTAAGGATTAGCTAGACCAAATGGAGTTGTTTTAAACAAAAACTTGTGGTTGGAATACCCCTAAAAACCGAAAAACCAGACCCAACCTTATGGACATCTAGATTTATGAGAAGAGAAGGAGAACATTTCTGAATGTTGGACTTAAGAACGGTCCTAAAGGATTAAGATTTATGGGAATTACAATTTTTGACATCATGAAAAGAAGAGATTCGACCGATTTAAGGGCAATCCTATAATAGAAATGAATCTATCCGAACTTCCTCTGCCGAAAGATTCTCAATGTTTAGTCTTGCTTCGTCATTTTAATCCAAATTAAGCCAGGAGATTATTTTACTATGTGATAGTTAACAGTTTGAAAGGCATATTCCAGGCATTTCCAGTTCCAAAAATTGGGGTTCTCGGTTAATTGTACTCATATAATTACTAATATTTGTTCCGGTTTCGATTTTTTCGGTCTAGAGCTAATCGAATATCGAATCGAATTGCTGGAAGTCTTATAGGCTAATGTAAAATCTTCGTCAAGTATTTTCCTGACTAGCACAGATACCTTGGTATTGTTGTTTCTTTTCAAACTCTTTATTTACTATCAATTTTCTTTACAGTCCTTGGTGGTTCACCATCGGCGGGCAAAATGAACAGCGAAGGGCGCAAAGACCATCATGCTCCACCGCCATCCCACTCGTATCAGCAGCAACAACATCAACAACAGCAGCAGCACCACCACCACCACCATCAGCAGCAGCAACAACAACAGCAGCAGCAGCAACAACAACATCATCATCAGCAGCAGCAACAACAACAGCATCACCGCGAGTTCATGGACCGTGCTGGTCCTGGCTTACGTCAGCGCAAATACAAAAAGGACTTGGAAGTACAACGTCCAACCGAGAGTTTTCGAGATATTGGCGGCATGGATAGCACATTGAAGGAGCTCTGTGAGATGTTGATTCATATTAAATCACCCGAGTTTTATTTCCAATTGGGTCTACTTCCCTCACGTGGCCTGTTGCTGCACGGACCGCCGGGCTGTGGTAAAACCTACCTGGCTCGTGCCATTGGCGGCCAATTGAAGATGCCACTGCTGGAGGTGCCCGCCACGGAGCTAATTGGTGGCATTTCCGGCGAGAGTGAGGAACGCATACGAGATGTCTTCGATCAGGCCATCGATAACTCACCCTGCGTGCTCTTCATAGATGAGATCGATGCCATTGGAGGCAATCGCCAGTGGGCGGCCAAGGATATGGAGCGTCGTATTGTCTCGCAGCTGATTAGCAGTCTGGACAATCTGAAGGCCACTGAATTTGGCCAGTCGGTGGTGGTGATTGGTGCTACCACGCGGCCGGACGTGCTCGATCCTGGACTAAGACGTGTGGGACGCTTCGATCACGAGATTGCCATACACATACCCTCGCGCAAGGAGCGTCGAGAGATTCTGCGCATTCAATGCGAGGGCCTGTCCATCGATCCCAAGCTGAACTTCGACAAGATTGCTGAATTGACTCCCGGCTATGTGGGCGCTGATCTCATGGCTCTGGTCTCCCGTTCCGCAGCCATAGCCGTGAAGCGTAGATCGATGAAAAAGTTCCGGGAATTGCATGCTGCCAGCGAAATGAATATGACCACAGTCACACTGGACGATGATGAACCCGCCGACGAAGCCGCAGCTGGGGACAAAGCCCAAGCAGAGGCGAACAAGGCTCAGGAGAAGACGGAAGTGGAAGAGGAGCCAAAAGAGGCTACAAATGGTGAAGCCACTGAGCCAGCAGATAGCGCCATGGAAGTGGAAGAGAAGGCCACTGAGGACGAGGCACAGAAAGAGAATGATGAGCAAGAGAAAGAAAAGGAAACAGAGCCGGAACCGGAACAAATGGAGTCGGAACCGATGGAGTCGGAACCCAAGAAGCAAAAGCTGGAGGTCACTGCTGACAATGACTACTATGAGCCCACCTTGGCGGAGCTAACTAATTTTCTGGATAATCCACCCGAAGAATTCTCTGATCCAAATTTCTGTCTCACCCTCGATGACTTTACGGCCGCAATTTTGGTGATGCAACCATCGGCCAAGCGTGAGGGCTTCATAACAGTTCCAGACACAACCTGGGACGATATTGGTGCCCTGCAGGATATACGCGATGAGCTTAAACTGGCTGTACTGGCGCCGGTTAAGTATCCAGAGAAACTGGAACGCTTGGGCCTAACAGCGCCTTCGGGTGTATTGCTCTGTGGTCCACCTGGTTGTGGCAAAACCCTGCTGGCCAAGGCCATAGCCAACGAGGCGGGCATCAATTTCATCTCGGTGAAGGGACCTGAGCTGATGAACATGGTGAGTAGGGGAAACCGAAATCTTGTCAAACCCTCGTCAACCGTCTCTCTGCTTTCAGTATGTGGGCGAGAGTGAACGTGCAGTGCGCGCTTGCTTCCAGCGAGCCCGAAACTCGGCCCCCTGTGTTATCTTCTTCGATGAGTTCGACTCGCTGTGCCCCAAGCGTTCCGATGGCGGCGATGGCAACAACTCGGGCACACGCATAGTCAACCAGCTGCTTACCGAAATGGATGGTGTGGAGGAGCGCAAGGGTGTTTATATATTGGCGGCCACAAATCGACCAGACATTATAGATCCAGCAATTTTGCGTCCAGGACGTCTGGACACCATTTTGTATGTAGGATTGCCAGAAAAGAGTGAACGTGCCGAAATACTCAAGGCCACAACCAAGGTGAGTGCATTCTAAGGATTTGTATGCACTTGGTGTTAATCTTTGTTATTTGCAGGATGGCAAACGTCCAGTTTTGGCCGATGATGTGGACCTTGATGCTGTTGCCACACAAACAGAGGGCTATACGGGCGCTGATTTGGCTGGCCTGGTGAAACAAGCCTCCATGTTTGCTCTGCGTCAATCTCTGAACGAGGAGAACGATTGCCTAGATGATTTATGTGTACGAAGTCAGCACTTCAAGGAGGCTTTGCAGCAACTACGACCCTCAGTTAGCGAACAGGTAAGCAAACGAAACATGAGTTGAACAAAATAGCTACAAATTGTTTACGGGGTTTAAATAGTTAACAGGAAAAAGATGAGTAAAAGATTAAAGAATACATTTCTTAGAACTTATCTTAATCCACAAATTCCTGGAAAAGACTTCTTCAGAAATCATTATCAAAATATTCTCGCAATCGTTGAAAACTACGACTGTTTCCTGAAATCAAACATGCTCGAAATCTCCAAGTGATAGCTCAATTCTGTTTAAATTGAGATTAGGCTACACTGCCTACATTTAAGCAATCAAACAATCTTATCATTGGATTTCCCATGCATGAGTCTCTTGGGGACATTAACTTGATTGAAAATCGATTAATTTTTGGCTGAAAAGACATTTATTTGTACGAGAAACTTTGGTCATATAAATAAGAATCTATAAAGGGCATTACACTTTCAAGAAAACAGCTTACCACTTGAAACGTTCATGGTTCAATAAACTTTGTCCGATGGTTCTTAGCTCAATGGTCATTCATTTAGATCGTTAAGATAGTTTAGGCCGAATAACACACGACAGGATGGTGGAATACTGTCCAACAAAGTGAAACCGATGCGAAATTTGGTCACAAAAGCTATAATAGCCTGTGCAGTGAATCAGATCTTTGATGACGACCATAAAATGGACTTAATTGGCGAAACATATCTCTCACAGAGAACAAATTTCGATAATAAATGATGATTTGCAAGTGCCACTCGTTTGTAGGACCATTCATGGTGAAAGGGCAAACCTTACCGAGCATTTTTGGCTTCGCCACATGTAACTAATCAAGCGTGAGGTGTAAGACAGGCCGGTTCCGGTTCAAAATTTGGTGCGAAAAGTGGAAAAGATAGCTCTGTATGCATCACATACCTCGGGAAATAACAATTATAATACGATCTATTAAAATGGAGCCTAGATGTGAGATAGTATATCTAGGTATTGGATTCTTTTCAAGAATATTCGTTTGCAATTTATTTTATGCCTTTCTCTCTCTCTTTACAGGATCGCAAGGTGTACGAGAAGCTGCGCCAGAAGTATGCCGCGCCGAGGGTGCCGCTGTTCGAAGCCAAGTAAATCTCAACAAGAGCCGATCTGTTGTAATTAGTTAATAGGATAAACATACCGGCATACAGAAAGCCACAAATGATTACAATAAGGCCCAAGCAAAATGCATTTTGGGACCAAACCCAGACAAAATGGTGTACACATTTAATTTTACTATTAGATACTGAAATACACATAATTACATAAACACACTCACAAAACACACGGACACACACATAGATACCAAGGGATCAGATGGTTATCAACTAAAGGAACACGCCTAGTGGCATATAGGAGGAGGGTGGCGGCTTGCCGCGCATTGAAAGCGGTGGCCCATCTCCATGGCCATCACGTGCTACTGCACGTATCGGCGGTGCCGAAAGTGTGGCTAATACTCGATTTTGTCCGGCTGTTGACAACTTGCTACGCTGTTGTATTCCAACAATGGCTTCGTGTTGAGCTATGCGTGTGCGTTTCACTCGTTTCTTTCCCTTCTTGGGTGTGGTAATCTTCTTTAGATCAGCACCATCTCCGCCAGCAGCGATTTCAGTGCTAATCTTTGCATCCAGCTTCTTCTCTACAGCGACTCGTTCTGGCTGCACCAATTTGGGTTCCGTCTCGCGTTTAATCTGATGTCGCAAATCATAAGCTCGCTTGCACATCTCGCGAATGCCGTACCAGCTTTCGTGGCCAATCTGACTGATCATTTCCACCGGCGGCTGGAAACCGAGATCACGAGATGGTAGCTCCATGACTAGGGCCATGGGCGCACGCAGCACTCCGTACACATAGTCCACCACGGAACCGGCAATTGTGCGTTTGGTTAGGCAGCTAATACTGCCTGTGCGATATTCGCGTCCGTTGTAGGATTTGATGGCATTTCGCCCTGAAACGGCCAGGGTGTTCAACTCGCGCCAGAATTGCGGCGGCTCCCGCGAATAGCCCCAGGGGTACATGAGGCTTTGGCCATACGAGTGCAGCGAAAGGAAGAACAGCAAGTTGGATTCCAAGCGATCCAAAATATTGCGCAAGGCACGCGTTTCGAGCTCGGAGAAGGGCTGCTCACCCTTGAATGTGTTGCGATTGATCTTATTGGGTCCAGAGTCCCAGAAGATGTCGTAGTTTCGATTACAGTCGGTGCCCACAAACTTTGAGGACTTGTGGGGACGACGGTTCTTCCGCCAGTTGGGATTCTGTGGAAGAAATTAAAGTTTAGAAGTGAATAACTGGCTTGGACGAGGGGGAGATGGGAAGTAAGTATGTGGTTTAAGGATGGGCAGTGATTTATATACCTTGGTGCGGGAATACTCATAGCCATCGGGATTAACGAGTGGCACTATGATGAAGCGCAGCTTGCGCAGCACTTCAATATTGCGCGTATAGCGCTCTGTCAGCTGATACATACAATTGAGAGCGGTGGTGATGCCGATCCACTCGCGGGCATGAGTTCCCGCCTCAATGAAGACCGTGTTGCGGCAATGTTCACCCTTGTGTACCACCGGCCCGGGCACCCGGCCGCCGTTCACGAACTCCGTTTGCGGTGGAGAGTTCTGACGCAATTGAGGCGGTAATTCAACATTCTCCGAGTTCATCCAGTTAATCTCCAACGCACGCACCTCCCGACGTTCGTGTGTAAGTCCCAGGGTGTATTGCTTGACAAAGTGCGGATAACGATGGGAGAGGTACTCCATGTACTGATTGATCTGCTTGTATTCCAGATAGTTGTGCAGCACATCTGGACGTGGTATAATCAGCTTGCGTTGCGGTGTAGTCATTCCGGGTACAGCGGCAGTCAGCGCTCTCTTGGCATCGTGAACCTTTCCCTTGGTCGGTTTGGTGATGTGCTTGGATTTGGTGATTGGCATATTGCGCGCAAAAGGAGGATTCCCGGAAATAAAACAAACAAAAAATTGTTACTAAAAATTTGCAGTTTACGCAGTAGAAACTCAATTGGAAAACGAATTGTGTAGGAATAACGGGGCTGACAGTCTGTGAATCGGAACCAAAAGTGCGCCGCCTGCTTCAGGATTGAGCCGATCTCTTACCTGGCTTTCGATTTTAAGGATTTGCTCGACCACGACCAGAGCCAGCCGTGTGCGCTGCTTGGCTTTGGCTTCCATTGTGCGGGCCAATGGCACTGGCAACCAGAGTTTTGTACCAAAAACTGGCACAGTCCCCAGCACAAGCGTGGGAGTTGCTTCTCCACCTCCAGGTTTATTAGGCTGCCGGGAAAAGAGTTCGCATTCGGTAAATGGGACAGCGACAATGTTTAATAAGTTGGGCACGGTAGCATGTAATATGGAATTGGATTTGGATTCCGACGCTGATTCCCTTTTCCTGGGCCCACTGGCTGCAACTGCCGCTCTGTTGCTGCCGGCACAAAACGCAAATATGCTAAATGTCAGACAGGGCAAAGGGAATGGTAGCGGGACGGAGATGGGGAATGGGTAGGCCAAAAGCGCAGGCACGTACTATGCAAATAAATGGGAATGCGACAAGCCAACTCCCACGCTGGCGTGCGGCTTCAAAACGAAGCTAGAGCAGCCTTTAAGTCTTTTACGAAGGAATTCATTTGGAGATTTTTAGTCCTGCCTCTAATAACACTAGGCTACAATACATGGCTTTGGACTATGAGATTATTTCCATAGCGCTACATCGTGTTTCCGCATTCATCTTTTCCAGTCTCTTTGTATTTAGAAAGTGTCAGTGTAGCCCATTGAAGTTGCGGCTGGTGCTAACCCAGCAAAAATGTTTGATTTCCTTATAACTATGGACTTTTGGTCAATCGATCTTACCAATCCTACGGCGGATCGATAAGAAGGCTGATTTGACGTTTTTCGCATTACCTGTTTTCGCAGGAAATTCTGATCTTCCCTCATTTGAGCGGAATGGAGATTTTCTGATCTTTCGAAGGTAAGACAACCCGAATAGTGCTCGAAAAGTTATTTTTCGGTCTGTAGAAGTTATGAAAATTGGAAAAAAATTAGAAAAACTCAATACTGCTGGGCCTTAATTCCATCGAATCTCTACCCACTTACTTAGACTTATACTTAGAATAACATACCGATTTTTGCTTAAATCTATATGGAAAGTTATTTTTTTGTTTATTTTGATCGACCTTATTTTCACTCTATCTCAACTCTTAAAGACTTTCAATGAGTATATAGTTGTGACTTACCATTAAATCTGTTCGGAAAGTAATATTTTCAAACTTTTAATGATCTCAAAAGCCTCAATCTGTTCAAGGATCGACCTAAATTCCCCGGAACCTTAGCCCTTTTAGCCCGTTCTTAAGTCAAACATTCAGAAATGTTCCTAAATCTGTTTGCATAATTAATTTGATTGACTTTGCAAGTTGCGGAGATTTGAAGAAACATAAGTCTAGGTGTACCATACGCTTTGATGTAATATAAAGTTGGGTCCTGTGGTTTCGAACACATTATAAAGTAATAGTTATATTTTGTAAAGGTATTTTTTGATCATAGAAAGCTTCTTCATATGAAAATGATGTCAAAACTCACCTAAAATAGCTGAATACACTTCACACGGCTGTCAGCGGCAGGACTAGCAGAATACCTTGAAGCTCGCTTGTCAAATAAAATCCTTTACTAAACTTCATAGCTAAATGGTTTACTTTCTGTTGCATAGTGTAAGCATTTTATTGCCTGGCAAATGTCATGTCAACGCAAAAGTCAAAAGTGCGGGGTCGGCAAGGACATATGTATACCCAAACACATAACATGGGTGCATACTATCGTATTCGTGTATATGCAAAGCGTCAGCAACGCAACCAGTTGATTTATACAGAACAATGTTCGTGTTGATTTTCATTTAACGGTCTTTTAGTCAACTTCCTGACACAGTGACTTCCATATATTTACGTCTGGCAACGTCTACATAATGCACAGTTACGGCTTTTTAAAACCTTGCACTGTGAAATGCGACCAGGTATGTTAGTTGGTTCAATGCGTTTGTCACTAAAGGTAACAATATGGAAATATGGAAATAGTTGAGAAATTTGACGCTTAAGCCAGTGTGGGATATTTAAGAAATATCTGATTATCGATATTGATATATTTTTTTAAAAATAATATCGAAATTTTCAAAAAATAAAAATATAAGGTAATTAATATGTTATTTTTGTTCTTTGAACCTAAACTTCTTCCAAGCAGAGGGAGTATGTGATGGGTCATTAGATTCATTAGGTTAACAATATGTTCGGTTTAGTCCATAGTCTTAAAAATATAAAAAAATTTCTTTTTTACTTTAAAAATCCTTAAATAATGCCTAATTTTCTATATAGATTATAAATGGGCACTTAGTGGCCCGTTGTCTCCACACAGTTCAATTCGTATTTGTATTTTTGAGTATTTTTGAGTATTTTCTTCAGTTTGATTTGATATTGAATGTTGTGCTTCCGTTACATTTTCCTCCAAATTGTCGAATATCGAACACTATCGCGTATTTTAGTAGAACATCTGCTAGTCGAACAGTCTTCCTACTAGTGTTCCAATTTATTACCCATTGCAGACACGCAAAGCCTTGTAAAAGGTAGCCTTTCCCAGGCAGACATTCAGTCGTTTTGGTTTTTGGGGGGCATTTTTGAAGTATGCCCATTATGTCATTAGCATGTTCGCAAATACAAAAAGCCAAACTTTTTGTTTGGCCCATGGGGAATGTTCCCCAAATGTCAGTTGTCTCTTTTTCTGCATACGAATTGTAATGTAGCATAAAACTGGCTACAAATTAACAAAATTCCAACACAATTATGCCCAAACAAATAAACAGAAGGGGGAGCAACAATTTGATTGTAGAAAGTTCTTCTGGACCTGCCTCAACAACAACAACAAATTGGTAGCATGGCAATTTAAGTTGGTTGTGCAATTTGACATAGTTATGGAAATTTCACCTGATGACATACACTGCCTTGGATGCCTGAATGGATATACATAGCTAATAAACACTCCATTAAGATGTGGTCCAATCTTTTATATATATATATATATATATATCAAAATAGAGATTAGTTCCAGTGCGTACACATTTCATGGTTAAGGTCGTAGGCTTTGGCTTTCATATGCTAATTGCAACGTTTAAATAATAAAATCCATGAGATAAAAACACAAACATATCAACGAAATCATGCCTTGGGCTGAATATGTAGATTCATAAGTATGTAAGTTAGTGTATAATTTGTCTGGGATTTTTTTGTGATTTTGAAAGTTGAATGCCCTGTGCCTGGAGTTAATTTAAATGATTTAGAACACAAATCAAAAGATAGCATTAAGCCAGACAAAGTCATTAAGTTAAGGCAGATGAGTAAATTTAAATAGTAAATTTTGATAGAAAAACAAGTTTTTCGGTCTACCGGAAATACAGCACTGATTTTTAATCGCTCAGACCACGAGTCTTCAATGAGGCACATTTGTTCTACAAGGCACAGTGGCTCCGTTTCAAAATATACCAAAACAAACTGAAAACAACAATACAAAATATGTTATATTAGTTACTGATCAACAACAGCTTATGGTTGATGGTTGGATCTAAAATCATCAAATATAATCAAAACTTTCAGTCGGATTACTCTACTGGTAGCAATAATAGAGGAAAGATCGGTTCAAAGTCCAAAGTGAGGCCAGAAACAACAGCAAAAACTCCGGGATTTCGGAAAGTCTGAAGCGGAACAGAAAAACAAATTTCCTTCCGAATCTAAGCCTAAAGCGAAGCCAAAGTTAAGTCAAAATAGGTTCGGTTTTAAGGAAGAAGAACGAAAAATTTAGGTACTGAAAGCTCTTGGAAAAAAAATCTCTTCGTTTGACAAATTTTTTTTTTAATTTAAGAACTAAAACTCTCGATTTTTGACAATGCCCTATACTCTTGATTGAAATATGAGCTATGTTTTATTTGAGTACGTTGATTTGAAACCTCTCCTACTTGATTTGAGAACGGTTAGTGTAATTGGCTTAAGTATTGAAGCTCTTGGATCAAGAGTACCAAGAAAATTTGTCTTTTGATCATAAGCCGTTCATCCGATCTTCTTCATTTCTTTGGCGGATCGATAAGTTATCCTAGTAACTAAATATGTCCAGAAGGAATAAGCCATCTATCTTCAAAACTGTGGGAGATATGACGTTTTTTCTAAATTGCGGGGGCGGGAGGGGGCGTGGCAAAAATTGGAAATAAACTTGATCTGCCTGCAGACATAAGAAGCATATGTCCCATACATGTCAAACCTCTATCTCTTACCATCTCTGAGATCTGTGCGTTCATACGGACAGACAGACGGACAGACGGACATGGCTATATCGACTCGGCTGTTGATGCTGATCAAGAATATATATACTTTATGGGGTCGGAGATGCTTCCTTCTGGCTGTCACATACTTTTGCACAAACTTAATATACTCTATGTACCTACGGTAGAGACTATAAAAATGCATACTTGGATCAAAAATTATTCTCTTGACCCCGGTTCGAACCTTCAGCGACTTTCTGATTCCCCGTGTGAACCCCTCCTGATGTACTATACTTTTCGGCTTTTCTTAATTGATATAAGTGAAGGCTATTAAATTCTTCTTTTCTAGTAGATTTCTGGATAGTTTAGAAAATGTAAAATAAGTCTAAAGATATTCTTGTTTATTTACAATCCTCTTGCATATCGCAATGGATAATCTCCGTAGCTGGGAACTGGGCTTTCATTCTAAGTACTAATCTGTGAGTTTAAGCCCACTGTATGATGTCTCAGTTGGCTGATGCGTTCTTAAAGTTATATTAACATTTGAAAACTGTCGGATCGGTCAAGCGGAAGTGCCCCCAGCGACAGCCCAAGTGTCATAATTACACACACACACACAAATCCGAACCGAAAGCAAAGTCAAACATAAATATATCATCAAAAGCGAACGAAGCGATCAGTGATAAGTGATGTTTATTTCAAACCTTTAAACGCTCTTCGGGCTTCTGTTAAGTGAATGCAGATCATCTCATGAACAATCTCTTGATGTTTTAATGAACTCAAGCCACGCACATGCCGTTGCTGATGGAAACGGCTCCTCTCTGGGCTAACTGTAATGGACATGGACCGCGAGTGGTTTGAAGAGGAGCATTGAAGAGGCTACATTTGCTTCCGTCTAGTTGGATGGGCCGACCTTGTCTTTGTGCCAAATCGAAAGTTCAGTGTCCAAATGGAGCAGCAGTTCACAGAACACCACACGCATACCTATTCCCACTCTTCGGCTCAATCAACGTGACATTAGGAAGCATACAACAAAAAAACACACACAATACAAGTTCCTCTATAAAAACCAGAAAATAAACAAGTAACGGCTTCAGAATCGATTTAAAACCCGCGATATGCGGATGCAAAACGCGAAAAAAGAGAAAAAGTGAGACATTTTGTGTTGAAAATTGGGCGAAAACTAGTTTTGACCAAATAATAAAAAAACAATTCATAAAAATAATCCCCAATAAAATTAAATAAAAAAAAAAAATTGGAAGCTTCTTAGAAATTAGCATCATGCATAAATTATGCCAAATTAATTAGACAAAATCGAGTTCTAGTCTTAAATATATTTGTAGAATATAGAAGACGCGTGCCGCCGTGTTCATCTTGGCCCGCTGTAGCCAACCGCCTGTAGTCTCGTGACGCGTTAACAAACGTTCGTTAGTTGGTTCGGAAACTGGTCGTTGGGCCCTGACCTTGACACTCACTTTTCTAAACAATAAGCGGTCCGAAACCATTTTCGGTTTTCTGTTTTCTGTTTTTTTTTTTGGCCAACGTCTTCTTTCTCAGCCGCATCTCAGGCTGTTCGACAGTCTTCGGCTGAAACGGGGAGGAAACGCACGCGTTATAACTCACCGATTAATCCGATTTTGTGTGCACTCGTGATCGTCGTTCGTATTGCATAACGTCGAGTTGCAAGTGCGGCGTGCAACTGAATAAAAACTAAACAAAATACAAAAAACAAATCAAAGTGAACAACACAATATCTTTTGCATGTCCATGCAGCTGCATATTTTAATACATAATTGGCCAGACAAACATTCAATATAACAAAACAATAGTACAAGTCCCAGTGAGGCCAAGTTGAGTGCAAAAAATGGGCTGTAAAATCGTGTGCAGTTGGCTGATGCTATGTCTCGTCGCTCTGGCGTGCTCCAGCTGCCTTGCCAACAACCTGGCCGGCTATGAAGGGTAATAAACAGATATTCGCTTTAATTATAATTATGATTAAAAACTCCAGCGGTCAGAAATTAACTCTTTTTGTCGGTAGCAAACTGGTTTAGCCAGTTTGGCCTCTGTACTTACCCATTGGGAACGTCTTCTTTTAGTTAAACAAATCGCGCTCAATTATATTGGTAGCACCCAAAAAGACAGCCACATACATAATGCAGCTGTCCAGCAAGCTCCAGCTGTCCTGCTTGCCCTTAAGTGTCAGATACGGTATGGCCACTAGGGATAAGACCCACATATACCGATACCATCTATAAGCCATTGTGCAGTACTCCTGAATTCTCACAGGCATTTTTGTATGTTGAGTGATGTTTGTACTTGTGTGCTACCGAACTATAGAATAATAAATCAAAGACTATTGAGTTGTGAAAAAAGCTAAGGATAGACATTAAAGGGAAATAATGAAATTGGCCTGGAGTAGGTACAGTTTACAGAAGGGGCGTTAGTGTTTCAAAAGGATTTATGTAGTTAAAGACTCATTTTCAGATAAAACATAAATCCATTTCGAAATAATACTTTCTATCGACAATTCTGTCATCTTTAGAACTATCGATAAGCTATTGAATGTATAAAAAACGGTCACATGAACTTTCTGGCAACACAGTTGTAAATTACGTAAAGTGGAAATAAACGGAATTAAAGGGCCCCTTACTTTGGATTGAAAGCGCATGTAATACAATATAATTATAAACATTTTTGTATAAATATTTAGTGTAGTATTTTATCGTCTCAAAACAGAACTTTTCTTAAGTACAAGCAAGGACCAAGTCGGGTTAGTCCTATTCATATCTTAAGTAAGCAGTTTGAAAGAACAAAAGGCGAAAGTAATTAAGCTACTTTTCTACTGCTTCCAGCATCAATGGCTTCTAGGTACAATAGCTTTTATCATATCCATCACTTGTCTTGTTTTTCATACATATTTCTCGATTTCTGGTCCAATATATATACACTTTCCGAATACCAGCTCTTGGTACAAGTGAAAATGATGGTCCTGATTTTAATTTCCCTGCTGTTTTTGTAGGCTCGATTAAGGTTGGTGTTTTTGGTATTTAATGATTCGTCAGTCGCGCTTAACTGGTTATCTAGATTTGCAAACACAGACAACCGACTTTTATTTAGTGTGACCGTTTTTATTTGGAGCACAAAAAGTGTCGTTCTGTTAACTTATTTAGATTTGCTTTCACGAAATCTAAATCATATCTAAATCACTTTCAGGAATGTCACTATTATAACACATGGTTTTTAGACTACTTCTGGGCTTCTGGGTAAAATTATACCTTTATTTCTGAGCCGAAATCGACAATTTAGTAAATTTTGAAGCGCTTTATGAGAAATCTATTGATTTAACATTAATGCTCCTAAAATTAGACTTTGTTGAAGTTAAGTGGTAAATTAAATTATAGTTTTTCATACGCTGTTGTTACCCTGTAGCTCCAAGTCAACTATGAATACATCTTTACCATTCTTCTTATTCTACTTATGTTTTCGAGAGATCTAGATGAAGCTAGAAGTGGAAAGCCAAGTTTTTATTCTTTAAGTAAGTTTCTTTTCATTGGTTTTCCATTCCATTGAAAATTGAAACTTTGATGTAGATAACAGGGCGTGTGATTAATTTTTAGTTTAAACTTTGTGTGGCCTGATTTTTCTGTGAATTTTTGTGACCTTGCAGAGTGTATAAAAGAAAGCCACATAAACTATATACTTATATTAACGAGCTGAGTCGATAAAACCATGTCTGTTCGTCTGTCTGTTTGTTTTTGTTTTGTTTTTTTTTCGGTTTGCTTAGTTCAATGGCCGAATTATGTCATATCAAAAAGCTACTCCCTTTGGGTTTTGCAAGCTTCTGTAAACTGAGCGTTTTTATCAAGTTCAAGGTGTCCTCAATGGTACGAAGTAATAATGGTCAACACAAAGTGATTGTGATTAGAGGCTGTCATACCGATTATCACTTTTGTTAAGCGTTTTGCCGTTGGTCAAGGGTGCTAAACAAAACTGAAAACACACACCCATGACAAACAACATCTTGCTGTTTGTACGTAGTATGTATCTATGTATGTATGTCGGTTGTACAAATAGCAATTCCATTAATGATTTGGCGATGTAATTGCCAAACGAGCACCGTGCAAATGTTTGCCAAACTAGCCAACAAATTGCATGCTGCCAGCTTTGACTGCTCGACTGTCACGGGCCCAGGCGGCGTATGAGTGATGGATGAGTGCGTTGTGGTCAGTTCTAATGCTGGAAACAAGCGACAGGCAAGCCAAACTGTTGCTTCCTTCCGCTGGGGCAGGGACTACGGGGGCAGTTGCTAATGTTCCAAAATACATGCATACTTACTTGTACAAGGCCGCATTGGTTCCAACAATGGCTACTCATTTGCTAATATTATCCAGTTAATGATCAAAACAAAAACTTAATCGCATGTAAACAGTTTCTTTATGTTAAAATGAAAAATGAGCTCTTTAAATGCCTTTTAATTTTCGTTTCTTGTCCAGCTGCATTTGGCTGACGAGGCGGTTTAATCAAATTATTATTGTATTGGACTGACTGCCACACGTGATTAGCCACTTGGGTTGCGCCTTGGTCTTTGTCTTCTGTTTTGCTAGCCATCATCGCCGCCGCCGCCCCCAACCAACCAAGAGATGAATATGCATAGATTTTCAAGTATTAGTGGCCAGCTTGTTGCTTCATTATAACCATTCCGTGGCGGAATTTTATGAAATGATAAATTGGTCACAAATTCATGCGAGGTGGCAAACTGCCAACTGGCGACGAAGGGAACGAGTCGCTCTGCATAAATTTATGAATCAACAACTCATTTTGACGCCACGCGAGGGTGTGCCAGAAATTAATTTGTTGTCCAATTAGCCAAGAAAAGGGATTTTCTTTTGGGGGATTTTCTAATCACTTTCTTAATCAGCTATCAATTATCCAATAACTCATATCGAACTTTGTTGATTATGAGAATTTTCGCAGATTGTACACTGATATGTAGCCATTCTCGAATCCTTTGGTTTTAACCAAAAAACTATAACTTTTAGATATAAAGTAAACTATGTGAAGCTTCCAGCCCTTATCAACTGTATTTAACTTCAACACAATTTGCAAAGTTTGAGAGTTTGTAACTTCAGTCAAGGCTAAACCAAAGGCACTTTCAATAGAAACACCCAAATTGTAATCTACTCCCCTAGAAATAATCTACATATGTATATGTGGATCGTAGTTTGTGTGCTTAAGACTTGAAAAAGACTGGACCAAGGTGGATACTTCCTTTGCTGCTTTGTATGTAATTGCTATTCAAATCTTTAGATACAGAGAAAAGCTGAAAAATTCTCAACATGCTGCTTTATAGGCTCACATGTTGTTGTTCAGTTTAGTTCAATTACAGTTCAACACGTGGCGCAGTAGGCGGTCAAGCCTATTGACAGCTCAGCTAATGTTCTTTTTGCTTTGTATTAGTTCTTACAGTTGGGTTCCTAATTAAAAATATCCATTGGATGATTTCCGGTAACCATTTGAACTGGATATGTCTTAAATACTCTCTTAAACATCCAAAGTAGCTCAAAATCATCCAAAAGATATACTTAAAAACCTTTTCACGTAAAGTTCAAGGGAAATAAAAGCTATATATGATAGATACTATCAATACCTTTTCAATTTGGGCCAACAACAATAACTGGACTAATGCAAACTATTTTACAGATTTACCAAATACACCGTGGAACATGGCAATGAAGAGGCCTTTCGCTATATGGTTGATCTGCAGACGAACGATGCCGACCTAGACTTTTGGTTGCTCACCCGCAACAAGTCCGTGCTAACAGTGAGCCCCAAGCGTAAAACCCAATTCGAGTCACGTCTCTTAAATTTGGGCGTCAACTATGAAATGCAACCGCTGATGGAATTGATGGCCTCGCTGGAGGGCAATGGTACATATGCCGAAGACGATGACTTCGAGGAGTGTCAGCATTCAAACTGTGAATCTGAGCGTCCACGACATCGTACGCGTCGCCAGGCACGCGGTTTCTTCTCGCACTATCCACGCTATCATGAGATTCTTAGCTTTATGAGTGGTCTGGCATCGCGGTATCCTCAGTACTGTCGCTATGAGTCACTTGGACGCTCAAACGAAGGACGACATATAGCCGCCTTAGCCATCTCGCTGAATACACGTACTCGTCCTCGTCGCGTGGCCTATATTCAGGCTGCGGCTCATGGTAGGGAATGGATCACCACACAGACTGTATTGTATCTGGCCTATGAGCTGTTGAATAATCTGCGAGCTTTTCAGCGAGTTTTATCGGATGTGGAGGTGTTCCTGGTGCCGCTTGTCAATCCCGATGGTTATGAATACACACATTCAACGGTGAGTGGAAGAAACTAGATTACAGTTTAGGTTTTGTTAGCTTTATTTCAGGGAAATCGAATGAATACTAGTTGTCCGGATATTCTTACATTCTGGGAATGAATTTTTCAACATCTGGAAGGCACATCTTGAATTATTGCCCACAGTTTCAAGTCAATCGAATGAAACTAGATAATGGCATGGCTGAATTTTCCGAAATCGTCCCACATAACTGAACAAATATCTTAAATCTCTTGAAGAAAAGCGTTCTGGGCTGTGGGCTGATTACACAGCATTTCGTTTTGCTGTCATTTGACAGTTATTTCATTGGTAAAACATTCCCTTGATTCCAAAAATCAAGTCTATTAAATTTTTAGCGGTTTTTTTTGATTGTGAAGAAAAATGTCTTTATAGAAATGTGCATATCTACAGTTGTCGCTCATGGATTTTGAAATGGTCATATACACTTGATAGAGAATACTATGCCCTATAAATCATTTAACCCGCTGGTTAATTCGACGCTATTAAAGTTTTTATGGGCAACTTTTCTTAAAATTTATCACTTAAAAAAAAGCTAAATTTTAAGTGCAATTTTCATCATGATAAAAAATCTTTAAAATTAATTTTGATGCTAAACTTTCGAGGTACATTCACTACAATTCTAATGCTATGTATTTCACTTCAATCCGTTAAGGAATAAAAAAGTTATGAACAATTAAGTAAAAAGCTAGAGGTTTAAATTTCAAACCTACACTTTTCAACACTCTACAAATTATATCTTTGTAAAATAGTGTAGTCAGTCACTTGGGCTAAGAGATTAATATATAGAAATACACCCAAATTTCAAGCCAATTCACCATCATTCCTACAGGATCGTTTCTGGCGCAAGAATCGTCATCGTTATGCCGGCCATGCCTGCTCTGGTGTGGATATCAATCGTAATTTTGGCAATCATTGGAACTATCAAGGCGCCAGTCAGAATGTAAGTCCATGCAAATGAACTTGTTGCCCTTATTAATCGTAACATTGACTTTGACCTTCTGCCCACGGACAGCTCTGCTCGGAGGTCTATTCGGGCACAGCACCCCATTCGGAGCCGGAAACATCGGCCGTTGTTCGTTACTTGGAATTCAATCGTAATCGTGTGAAACTCAGCCTGGATGTTCACTCATTCGGGAAATTCATTTTTTATCCCTACGGATATGCGAGGTGAGTAAGGGGACAGGGGTTGATGGCAGTTGGAAGTTGGGAGGCTGGTCTCCCCCCCCCCCAAAAAAAGAAATTCAATTTACTTTTCAATTATTTGCTAAAAGCAATTTAAAGCGAATATTTTTGCCACTGTATCCATTTAAAATCTCACCCCTTTGCTTCGCTCTCGCCCAGAAATACGGTGCCACCCACCGTGGGAACGTTGCGTTCAGTGGCATTGAGGGCTGCCAACCAAATCGGAAAATATCGCGGCACCCGCTACACCATCGGCACCTCCGCATCCATTCTGTACGAGGCTAGTGGCAGTCTGGATGATTTTGCTTATGGTAACCTGGGCATTCCCTTGTCCTATACGCTCGAGCTGCCGGGTGACGAGTTCCATGTGCCCTCGTCGGACATCATTCATGTGTGCAAGGAAACATTTGCCGGCTTCATCGAGTTCATCCGGCATGTTAGTCTTTATTGAAATTGCGTTGACATATTTTTAGAGATAAAGCAATTGAATTTATATTTTGTTAATTAAACTAATTAGTGTTGTCGTTGTTAAGCATTAAACAGGAGAGTGTTGAAGTGGAGAATGTTGCGTTATAGTTTAAGGCTGCGAAACTGACCAGACTCAGAACTGGGTGTTTAGTCTGGGCCACATAATCAGTCAATCAGTCAGTCGAGACGAGAGCTAGAACAGACGGTTCAATGACAGTAGAAGATATGGTTGAGAACGTCTTCTTTGAAGTTCTAGCAAAGAAGCATTCAATCCGCTGACTGCTTTAAGGAATAAAAATATTATAGCATTGTAGAAATTAAGTGTGGTGCAGCGGGTAGTGTGTGTGCCTAATGTGCAAGAGGTTGTGGATTCGCTTGCGCCTAGGGAAACATCTAATGAAAAGGTTTTTTTTATTAAAAAACGCATACCCCGGTCACCTTTAACAGCTGTTGGCGCCAGCTTTGAAGTAACTTGCTGAAGAAAAAGCGGCGTTTAACTGCAGCTACCCTTCTCTAGTGCGAAAATTGGAAGCACACCAGCCAAGAGATTGAGAGAAGCTCGACAGGGCCCTTTGGTCGCTGTAAAGTAAACTATTTTATAGAACAACAAATACCCCGCATTGTGTCTCCACTCCGAATTTATATCCAGCCCTGGGCAAAGAAATTTTAGGAACTTTATACTTGTCATATACACGGAGGCAGATAAACAGTGGCCATGTATCGGCAGTGCCTCCAATAAACTAATAATCAACTGATACTCGCTTTTAACGTAAATATCACTAATTAGGTGGTTCAGTCTTCAAAACATTTTGGAGCTTAAATGACTTCGTCTGTGGGCTGTGCGTTGCTGCTGCTGCTAATGCAGTCCATTGGCCTGCTGGCTTGGAAGGATTACAAGGATTATAAGATACTGGAACTTCAGCCCAGCGACACACGAGAACAGCAACTGTTGCTTGAGCTAGCGAGGACTAAGCCGCCTTGGGATTTGCTAGTTCCACGTCGTAGTCATAATGATACTACATTGCGGGTTATGGTTGCACCTGCTGAAGTGAACAAACTTATTGAACTTTTGGCTACCCAACACATACAACACCAACTACTAATTGATGACTTGTCGCCATTGGTGCAGGCTCAAAGAGCAGAGAATCTGCTTAAGAAATCACATTTGCAGCTGCCTCACATTGATGTTTTGGATGGTTTTTATACGCACGAAGAGATTAATGTGTACCTGGACAGTCTGCCTGAACGTTATCCTAAGCGTGCGCAGGTGAAGAACTTTGGCTGGAGCTATGAGCGACGTGTCTTGAAGGTTTTGACCATCAGCAATGGCGATGGACGCAGAAATAAGCCAGTAATTCTTATCGATGGCACGGTTCATGCCCGTGAATGGATATCACCCTCAATGGCGCTGTACATAATCCAACAGCTGTTGGACAACTCTACTGAAAATGAGGAGCTATTGCAGGACTATGACTGGGTCATTATGCCAGTGGTTAATGCCGATGGCTATGAATACACGCATACAAACGATCGATTCTGGCGCGAGAACCGAAAACCCACCGTCGATGCGGAGTGTGTGGGCACCGATTTGAATAGAAACTTTGGCTATGAGTGGGGTCATGATGAGGGTTCCTCGTCGGATCCCTGCAATGAGACCTATCGCGGTGAACGTCCATTTGATCAGCCAGAGTCGCAGGTGCTGCGTGATGTAATTCTTAGCTACAGCGGACGACTGACTTTTTATCTCACGCTGCACTCATTTGGCAACTATTTGCTGCTACCCTGGGGATATACGAGGTAAGTGAAAGGTTCACTGGTTATATTGGGTTGAGGCAGTTGAATATTTTTGGAAAATTTGCTTGAACTTGGTATATCTCTTGGCTTTTCTTTAGGAACACAACTTTACGCATGCGGCGTCTGCTAACATGATGTGAATATGCTAACATTAATGTTATTGCTCTGCTAATTAGCATGTTCTATTTTAAAATTTGGCCCACAGTTTTATAGATGGGAGGTTAATTTCTTCTTAACTTTTTTAGTAATTCGGATAAAGAGTCCATCCGTCAAAGCATTGGTGAAGAACGTCGTCAAGCTATGAGCCAAAGTCTGAAAAGTGGATCTTATTGTTAATGATTTGCATACCACCATGAATTTTCTTTGCAGCGATGTGCCGGACAACTACAGTGACATGATGGACGTGGCCGATGCTGGCGCCATGGCAATTGTTCACGCCACCAATGGAATCTACACCTATGGTCATAGCCATTACATTCTCTACCCCACCTCTGGCGACACAGTTGACTTTGCCAAGGCTAAAGCTAATGCCACTGTGGCCATGTGCATGGAACTACCTGCAGGCGGATTTCTTGGGTTCGATCCGTGGGTATCACACATTGAGGGCATAGTCACCGAGAGTTGGGTGGGTGTGCGTGCCATGGCTATGGAGGTGATAAGACGTTACCATTTAAAATCGGAGTCGTAAATAAAGACACAATTGTACGCTGAATCGCTACCATGATAGATTATTACTTTTAGATCGGTTCCATGATAAGATAAAACCGGGGTGGTATTAGCGGATGACTATAAACAGTTATGTTAAGGTGCGAGGCTGCTTAGTCAAAATGTTACGTTTGGGTTTGCTAGTTCTTTTGGTCGGTTTAGTAGCCGCCGGCGCCGATGATCAGGGCTATGAGGGGTAAGTGGTGTGAAAAGAAAAAGGATAACTGATTGAGGTTCCCGCATTTAACAACCTACAGTTACCGCCTCTATGATGTCACACCGGTCAACACTGCCCAGGCACAGTTGTTGCATAAGCTCAGCCAGAATGGTTATGATTTCATCAAAGAAAGCCGTCTACTCGGACATGCTTCAAGAGTGGTCGTTAGTCCCGCCCAACTGCAGGACTTTGAGAAGCTGATGAAGAGTCTGCAGATTGCTTACACAATTTTCAATGATAATCTGGGGGCCAGCATTGCCGAGGAGTTTGCGCAGCGAGAAATGCAGCGTCGCCTCACACCCATCACGGGTAAAGGTCGCCTGAGCAACGAACGGTACTATACGCATGAGGAAATCATTAACTATATTGACGATCTGGCCGTGCGTTATCCGCGTCGTGTTTTTGTCAAGACCGTTGGTTGGTCCTACGAGAGGCGTCCACTAAAGACCATCAAAATCACCAATGGAGATGGCAAGGCTAACAAAAAGTTGGTCTTCATGGACGGCGGCTTCCATGCACGTGAATGGATCTCTCCGGCTGCAGTTCTCTATGCCATTGATCAGCTGGTAGAGCATTTCGAGCACAATGCTGATCTACTGAAGGACTACGATTGGATTATCTTGCCGATGGTTAATCCCGATGGCTATGAACACACCCAGACGGGCACTGTATCACGCATGTGGCGCAAGACCCGTCAGCCCTACACTATGGCTGGTCGGATCTGCTATGGAGCCGATCCCAATCGTAATTTCGATTTTCACTGGAACGAGGAGGGCGCCTCTTCTACGCCCTGCGTGGACACATACGCTGGTCCCACACCTTTCTCCGAACCGGAAACGATTGTGGTTCGCGATTTGATGCATTCGTTTGCTGGTCGTGGCATCATGTACCTGACCATCCACTCCTATGGCAACTATTTGCTTTATCCCTGGGGCTGGACCAGGTGGGTGGTATTTAATTTATACTTAGATGCTGAACTTAATTTATGAAATTGCAGTGAACTACCTGAAACTTGGAAGGATTTGGATGAAGTGGCAGCGGCTGGAGCTAACGCCATAAAGGAAGCCACTGGCACCATTTACACCTACGGCTCGTCTACCAATGTCCTGTATATTGCAGCCGGAGCTAGCGATGATTATGGTTTCTATGCGGGCTTTAATATATCCATGACGATGGAATTGTCTGGTGGTGGATCAATTGGGTTTAATCCACCACCCAGCCAAATCGATGACTTTGTAACAGAGACCTGGATTGGTATTCGTGCGATGGCCGAAAAGATCATCGAGAAGTATTAGTTTAATGTATTTTTTCGTACAGTTTGTGAAATTAAATAAGTCGTAGGACTATAAGAAGAATTTGTCAAGTAGCAGTACTACAACTATTTGCGGATTCAATAAAACCCAAGGGGAGTCATACACCCAGAGTCCTTCTTTCCCTGAAGCATCGAGTACGCGGTACTTGGGATAAGGGGTTACTTGTTTCCCTGAAGATCATCCAAGGAGGCTAAAAAATCAATGAAAACAAATGAAAATAAGGGTACAGTGTATTTTCCATACAACCTTTAGAGGATCATTTTAATAAAAATCACCTTGATGAGTCATTTTCGACTACTTTAGATGATTAAAAATAGATGACTATCAGGGGCGATTAACAGAAGAATCACAAATACCTCATGCATCGAAATAGACTAGCAAATGACTGGCAAATGTCTTGAAAATGAGTCAAAACTGTTCAGAAGAATGGGTTAAAGAAGATTCTTCAAGAAGAATCCCGCCTAGGGTATACATTATTCCGTAAATTAGTATCATTTAAGATCCCCAAGCGAGCGCATTTATTAAAAGATTCGATTGCAATCAAAATTTGCTATGTTAACTAAAAATGTGGTAGCTAACTTTCGCAAGCACTTGATAGTCGTGTGCGCTAAGGAGCAGATGTTCGTATGTCCAGTCTAACCATAATAGCATCTAGGTTCGATTCTGATCTGTTTGGGTTAATAAGTCTTTGGTAATTTTCGGGTTACACCACAATTAAAATCAGCATCTAAGTCAGAAAAAAAAGTCTAGACCAAATGGGATTGAATTTTTACCGGTTTGTTCTTAAAATTTCAAGTATAATTTTTTCCTGGGTGTATTTGAAATGAAACTGAAACATTCTCAAACCAAAATGACTGTAAGACTGTAAAAGAGAACAAAAGTTAAAAAAAGTCTTGAATCAAGAATGTTTTGTACTTAAAGTAAGATGAGAAATTCAAGAAAAGCAAGTTCTTAGTTTAAGTACAAAATATGTTAGATTGAGTACAAATAATGCTGATTTATAATGCCTGCTCCGAAAAGTATACAACTAATAGTGCGAATTGAAATTCCCAACCTGTTTTAACACTTTTGTTATGAAAGCTCTTTGCTCTTTGGTTATTTTAAAGCCCTCAGCTATTTCTAGCCTTCTTTATCTCAATACAGAGACCTAGCTCTAGAACAAATTGTGAATAGCTTAAGAAATGGTTCGGCCTGCTTAAAGTACTTTTATTTTCTTACATTAGAATTTATTGGACCTTGTATTCCTTTTGAAAGTGAATCGGGTTTGGCTTAAGAGCATTACAACCCAAAAGTATCATTAAGAAGATTTTAAAATATTTGAATGTGCACGGTTCGAATTATCTGCCGATCTGCTAGTATTACAAAAATTTAAAATTTCCTCTATTCAATAACTTTACAGCTCAACTGGCGGGTCGTGAATACCCCTAATAGCTTTCTTAGCTTTCTGTGTATTTTGATAGTGTATTAATTCACTAATCTTGAACCCCGAAATAGCTTGTGTTAGACAATGCTTGATTAGAATAGAGGTAGGTATTATGAAATAGATTGGAGTAAAAAGTGGTAGGGACATTGGATCACAGGTGTGCTGTTGCACAGCACCTAGCCATATGCTCGGCCTCTTTCTCTCACTTTGAGAGGTGATGGAACCGGCAATCTGGTCTGGACAATCGCATCAATAAAAGAAAGACGATTCTATGAATATCAATGTTTACCAGAAGACTGCCTTTTCTTCACAAAGCTGATATTGTGATTTATAGAGTAATTGATAAGACTGACCCACGCTTTATTAAGCCATTAACATTAATATCAACAATCTCACCCATTATCGATAGCCTTTTTCCGATTTTACAACCACTTAACTGATTAGTTTGCTCATGCCTTACTAATGATAACGTTGTTAGATCTATGAGTTGTGATATAAATGGACGTTAGTTTTATGAAACTTTTCAATTTGGAAACATGTTCAGCTTGTGGTTTGCCGTGTGCTGCCTTTGGCTGGCTCAGGTGCAGGGAAATGTCTATGAAGGGTAAGTCAAACTTTAAGCCAGCAGGAACCTAAATATTAAAATTCAAATTCTTGTTAAAGCTACAAGATCTACGAGCTTACTTCCACGAATGACCGTGCTACTGCTGAATTGGTTTTACAGCAGTTGGCAAGTAATTCCACCTACTATGAGTTATTTTCCGCTGCTCGTGTTATGGTGCATCCAGAAGCGCAGCCAAACTTTGTTGAACTCTTGGACGAGCATTCACTGAGCTACGAGGTTATTAACCGCAATGTGGGTCTTACGCTGAAGCGCGAGTTTGACACAAATCGCATGTTACGTAATTGGTTTCCCTACAACGGTCGTCTGGGCACCGAACGTTATTACACCCACGATGAGATCAATCGGTATATTGAGGATTTGGCTAGTCGGCATCCCAGTCGCGTTTTCCTTAAGACCGTGGGCAAAACCTACGAGGGAAGGTGGCTGAAAACGATTCGCGTAACGAACGGCGACAGACGTTCCAACAAAAATGTGATATTCATGGATGGCGGTTTCCATGCACGTGAGTGGATTTCCCCTGCCGCTGTGGTGTATGCCATTGGCCAGTTGGTGGAAAACCACAGTCTCTATGAGGATCTTCTTAAGGACTATGACTGGGTTATACTGCCAGTGGTCAATGCCGATGGCTATGAGTATTCTCAGTTATCAGAGGATACTCGCAAATGGCGTAAGACACGACAACCTAGCAGCGACGTCTGCATTGGCACCGATCCCAATCGAAACTTTGACTTTCATTGGAATGAGAAGGGTGCCTCCTCGGATCCATGCAGTGTAACCTATGCCGGCCCAAAGCCGTTTTCAGAACCAGAGACCGTGGTGGTACGTGATCTTATTCACAGTCTATCACAACATGGAAAAATGTATCTCACACTTCACTCCTTTGGACCCTACATACTCTATCCCTGGGGCTGGACTTCGTAAGTTTAGTTTAATAATGTTCTAACAAAGGAATAACAATAAGTTATTTTGCAGTGATCTGCCCGATACCGTCGATGATCTGCATGAGGTAGCCGAGGCGGGCTATGATGCCATTTTGGAAGCTACGGGAGTCACGTACAAGATTGGCTCCTCCACCAATGTGCTCTATGTGGCGGCTGGGGCCAGTGATGACTATGCTTTCAATGCCGGTTTTCCCATATCTTTCACAATGGAGCTGTCACCCGGTGGAACCGGTTTCGATCCACCAGCCTCAGACATAGACAAGCTGGTAAAAGAAGCTTGGGTTGGTATCGTAGCCATGGCCCGTAAAGTAGTGGAAAAATATCCACTTGCATGAAGTTAACTTGATTATTGAAAATAAAACAGAGTTTTGATTGTGAATACGAAGGAAAGGCAATTTATGGAGGCGGGTTGGATATGAGAAGGTTACATCTTCATAAATTCGCTTTGCTTTTCAATAAATTCTTTGGCTTCTTGTCCTCTTCTCATCCAAAATAGATGTAAAACAAAGTAAATAATATTGAAAGAATAGTGGAAAGTTAACTTCGACTCGGCCGAAGTTTACATACTCTTGCAGCACATTTTTCTAATTATTATATAGATGTCCGATTTCGACCAGACTTAGTGGAATCATGCAATAGCCTAACAAACTAATATGTAAGAAATTTGGAGTCGATTTCATATAAAACAAAAAAGTTTTTCTCAATAGAACTTCTTTTTTGACCAATCATTCGTACTGCAGCTATATGCTATAGTCATCCGATTTTGACAAAACTTTGTAGAATTGTGTAAAAGCATATCAAATAAATAACTGTTTATTTTAAGAACATTTCCATTGAAAATAAAAAAGTTTTTCCCACTAAGACTACTATTCAGACTGCACTTTTCTATGACAGCTATAGTATATAGTTGTCCGATTTCGACCAAACTTAAAAAAATCATGTGATAGCATGGCAAACTAACAAATACAAAGTTTGGAGGCGTTTCCATTCAAAACTAAATAGTTTTTGTCAGTAAAACTAGTTTTTCCTATGGCAGCTATATGCTATAGTCAACCGATTCCGACAAATGTGCACCGTATTTGTACTACAAAACTTTGTGCAAAGTTAGCGCAGCTAAACTCGGCTATTAAGAACTTTATATGATTTTAAAGTTCAAAATCGGATGACTATATCTCACGGCTGGCATAGGACCAATACGCCCCTTAAACTTTGCTCTACTCTAGAACCTCAAAGCCCCCCTAATTAACTTGCCATATCAGGAAGGTGCGTCACAAAACTGCGTTCCAAACGAGGCAACGATGTCATGGCTAGAGTTCTAAATCGAGTGATATACTCTCTCCATGGGGCGCCTCAAGCGCTGACTAAATCGCAACTCACCCACATTTCTCAGTGCATACAAAATATTGTTTCGTTTATTAAAATTCGCTTAATACTTCTGAACGACCTTCTTGGCCATGGCATTGATACCCACCCAGGTCTCAGCGACGAACGATTCAATTTGAGATGGTGCGGGATCGAAGCCCGAACCGCCAGCTGGCAGTTCCATGGTAATGGAAACAGGGAATCCGGCCACACCAAAGGCATAGTCATCGCTACCGCCAGCAGCCGCGTACAGCACACGAGTAGAGCTACCCACGGTGTATTTGCTGCCAGTGGCACTCTTGATGGCATCAGCTCCAGCCTGGGCCACCTCATCGTGATCGCGCCAGCTGGCGGGCAAGTTGCTGTAGTTGAAAATTAGTTGGCTAAGTGCTTCAATGAATTACACGAAATCGATTACTCACGAGGTCCAACCCCAGGGGTAGAGCAGGTAATTGCCATAGGAATGCAAAGTCAGGTAGAATTTGCCACGTCCCGTCAGACTGTGCATCAAATCGCGCACAGCTTGAGTCTCGGGCTCGGAGAAGGCAGTCTGTCCCTTGAAGGTATCGGCGCACGAGAGACTTGAGGCACCCACCTCTCCCCAGTGGAAGTCAAAGTTGCGATTGCCGTCGGTGCCGGAGCAAGTGTTGGTCACTGGCTTGCGGGTCTTGCGCCACATGCGGGTGCTAGTATGAGTGTACTCATAGCCATCGGGATTGACCACGGGCAGAATAATCCAGTCGTAGTCCTTCAGCAGAGCCGAGTTGACGGCAAAGTTCTCCGCCAACTGATAGATCACATACAGAGCTCCAGCTGGGGCGATCCATTCACGGGCATGTATACCCGCATCCATAAAGATGACATTCTTACCCTTCCTGCCATCGCCATTGGTAATGGTAATGGTCTTCAGGTCACGCTTTTCGTAGGACTTGCTCAACACCTGAACAGACACACGACTGGGATAGGCCTTGGCCAGCTCATCCAGGTAGGCATTGATCTCAGCATGGCGATGGAAGGCCTTGAAGCTAATGCTGCGCGTGGCCGCACGCTGCACCTTCAGGCGTTGGCTCTGATTCTCCAACTCCTCTTGCTTTAGCGAGACACCCAAATCCTCATTGATCACCAAATATTCCATGCCATATTTCTGCAGGAAGTCCTCTAGACCTGCCTGATCCTTGGGCTGTACCAGCACACGCGTGGCCGCATCCAGGGAGCGGGGCATATCAAAGAAGTCATAGTCCGGATTGTGGGCTAGACGCAGCAGCAGCTGCTTCTCAAAGGCATTGCGGGCCGTAATGTCGTAGATCTTGTACCTGAAGAGGTGGCATTCTCATTACTCAGAATCCCACTTGCTGTTTCCCCTCTTACTCACCCATCGTAGCTCTGGGTGGCCAGGGCAGCCCCGCATAGCAGCAGGCAAGTTAAGAATTTCAACAACATTTTCTAAACGCTCCGTTCCGTTGGCTTCTGGTGCAGGGCGTCCATTAAATTGGACGGCAGTCAAACGCTAGCTTTTATACTTGGCACGAATCACTTGACGTATGGCTCTTATCGCAGCCAGCTCGCTGGCAATTGATAAAATTTGATCAGACAAAAGTTATCAATATAATCAGTGGGCGGACAGGCGTGGCACGCTGTGGTTGCTGTTGTCGTTGTGTCTGTCAAATGCTTGAGAAATTAATTGGAAAATCTCTTAAAATTTACAATTCAATAGGAAACGCTAAGGTTGATATATGAATTGAGAACAAACAAAAAACCATAATGGTCAGGTGGCTTTTGGGGACGTCAGTTAAGGGGACAGAAATAATTTCATTGAGACAGTGGCGGGCACTTTGTGAGTGCACTTGACAGGAGATTTCACTCAACTTCGCCTACTCTCTCATTCTGCCTTTTTTCTCCAATTTGTTAGTCCTTGAAATTGTTCAGCTCAGGATTTAAAATTGTTCTCTTGTGGTGCAGCGGGTAGTGTGTATACCTGCTTTTCAAGAGATCAATCCCACCTATAAAGAAAACCTATGATAAGATAAAGATAAGATAATCACTAGTGTGTTTAGATAAGCCCAATATCTATAGCAGCTTGGACTGTTTGCTAACATAATGTTGATATGCTTACATTACTGTTAATGCTCTGTTAATTTACATAAGTAAAGGCCATTAAACATGAATTCCCTGGAGTATCGGCTATTTCTAAGTGGTTTTACAAGCTATACAGTTTTTCGACCGATTGTGCCCATGACAACCAGATGCTATAGTCATGCGATTTGGATCAAACTTGAAAGAAATGTGCAATACCATAAAATATAAGCCATATTTGAAGACGTTATCCATTCTATTACAGCGAGCGATATGAGGGAAGCCCGGAGAACTTATAAATACAAAGTTTTAAGATGTTTCCATTGAAATCAAGAAGTATTTCACACTTTTTTCCTTGGGCTTAAAAACCCCCCCAGTGCGATACTCTCTTTCAATTACCACTCTTACACCACCCTGATTAGCGTTAGCAACTTTGTTCTTGTGATCGACTTCAGTACTCGTAACACATATCCATTTCGTAAGTAAACACAATCTTCTATTTTTGAAACGTTTTGCAATTCGAGACGCTCATAAATTTGTCTCAGACTTTGCGCAATAAGTGATTGATTTATTTGGTCTTTGGCTTTGGAATATTTCTGTAGTTTTGATTGTTTGCAAAATAACGTTTTATCAGTTCGTTTATCTGTTTGGCCGACTTGACTGGCCGTCGGTGCATTGCACCAAGAAAAAACAAAAGAAATCTATTTTTGGGTGTTCACAAAAACTCACGTCTCCTGCCGCGCACACAAAATATATTTGAAAATTTATTGCATTTCATGCGTTTTTCCATATTTGTCTGCATTTGTAGGCAGAGTTTTGGTCAACAACTTTTGGCTGCTGCCGCACAAAACAACAACAACAGCAACAACAAACCAAACAAACCAGAAAACAACAACAAAGGGGAAGTTGCTTACTTAAAACTGACAATGAGCGCATGGAAATGACAAAAAACACTGCGGAAACTGTTGGCTCGTAATTTTGAATGGCCCATTGGACGCGACAGCTACCAAACTGCAGCCAGCCCGCCACCCGCCTAAGCCACAGTTTGTTAAAGTTTTCACATTTGTTAAGGTAATGCGGGGTATAATGGATTTCTGGTGTAATAACAAATCATTTGGTTCAATATGTAGAGGTACCGGTGCTCGAAGAGAAGCTTACAGTTTATAACATTTTTTAAGGCCCCCATGCATAGCTCCGGACGGATATTGATTTTTAACTCTTCCATAAACTGAAAGATTTAAACATCTGAACCCGTTTAGCAAATTTTCTTTTTTGGAAAAAAATTCGGTTACTACTTAAGTTAAATAAAATTTTATAAATTATTTGAATATTTCCTCAGTTTGGTAGTAAAAAACGGTGATATATGTTAGATGGGAATAAGATGTGTGAGTCCTATAGACAACAAATATGATCAAATCCTGTGATTCCATATTGTAATCAATTTTAGCTAGTTTCATATCAAAAATGGACTATGTAAGCTAGAATCATATGAGAATAGAGACAAGAAACATAGATTCCTTCCTCTCTCAAATAAAAAGTGGTACTTGCACAGATTTTGAGGATGTTCAACTCGAAACGATCTCCAAAGAAAATATACCCAGAATTAGTCTCCAAAGACCTTATAGTCTATGAGTCCAGCAGGGGCCAATCTAAACTACATATGTAACTACCTATTTCCACTTTGCAACTCGGTTTTGCTTCTGCTTCTGCGAATATGGATTGCTTTTAGGAAAGGCTACAAAATATAATGTTTATTATTGAAGAAGTGGTGTTGATTCTAGTTATTTTTTGGAAATTGGTCTATCACTTCTGGTATTTTGATAATAAAGTTGCTAAAAAACAATTATTTTAATTCTTTCAAGGCAAGTTTTATAGAGAAACTTGACTATTGTTTTGACTCACTTTGGTATAATCGTAAAGTTTGATATCTAAGCTTTAAAATGAACTATCCCCCATAATTTTACGATTTTTTCAAGCGTAGATATGTCATTTTCAAAACAGTTGTTTAAAATAATTAAGTCTTTCTACTTCCTAGAAGCATGCAATGCAAAATTACTATACAATGCAGGTCATTTGTATTATATTGCATACTTAAGGGCGCTACAAAATGTTGTTATTTTGAACACCATTATTCAGAATGGTAAATCTTAGCTTAAAAATATCGTAGAAATGTTTGAGATGGTTTATCTAAAACCAGAGACAAACTATTACTATTCTAGTAATTTTTTGGAAAATGGTCTATCTTTTCTGGTATTTTGATAATAAAGTTGCTAAAAATCAATTATTTTAGTTCTTTCAAGGCAAGTTTTATAGAGAAACTTGACTATTGTTTTGACTCACTTTGGTATAATCGTAAAGTTTAATATCTAAGCTTTAAAATGAACTATCCCCCATAATTTTACGATTTTTTCAAGCGTAGATATGTCATTTTCAAAACAGTTGTTTAAAATAATTAAGTCTTTCTACTTCCTAGAAGCATGCAATGCAAAATTACTATACAATGCAGGTCATTTTTATTATATTGCATACTTAAGGGCGCTACAAAATGTTGTTATTTTGAACATGGTTTGAGATGGTTTATCTAAAACCAGAGACAAACTACTTTTAGGGACAACCGAAAAGAATCAAAACAAAACTAAATTTTTCCCACAAATAGTGCATCAAAAGGGTTAAAGTAAGGATTTTTAGCAACTTGAAGCTTAAATAACTCAAGTTATCCAGAACCAGATGAGTTTAAAAATATATATAAGCTAGACCTTGCTGCCTAGTGTAAACTAAACTAACAAAACCCTTTTTAAGAAGATCGCAAATACAAATGATTAAGTTCACAGTATTCTCTAAGGGACGAAATCAATTGGTATGGTAAATTTGATCAATTTTCTTAAAATTTGATACAAAAGAGATATGGAGACCCACCTTCAGGTGACTGTGAATAAGATGTTTAGTGTCCTGATATTCAACTTGCCCTTTATTGATCCATTTAGAGTTCAAAGCGAACCAGGATCGGTAGTAAAATCGATATAGCTTCTCTCCCATGCACTGGGTATCTTCCAGTCGAGCATTTGACCTAAACTGGCTCAGTTTTTTTTTTTATATTTTTTCTCTCATTCTGCACGTGACTGCCCAGCAATGTGGCGTGCCATGTACGAGTGTGAGTGCCGAGCTTTTCTTGTTGTCTTCTTTTTTTGAGTTTTGTTTTTATTTATTTTGGGTATTTTCTTTTTGTTTTTGGAAAACTTTCGTAAAAGTTTCCTAGCTGGCTTTATTTGCATTGACAAAGCTGAACACAGACAAAGCGGCATTGTTTTGCCACATATTCGATTGTAAATTATGCAAAATTATTTGCTAAGCATTTGATGATGGCAACAGACCTAGATATGGCTTAAAGTCATTAGCTTTAATTGAAATTGATGGCCCTGGCTGGGTGGAGAGAATTTGCCAAATTACTTGTAAGTAGTTTCGACAATTCATTAATATGCGCCAGCCAAAAAAGTTGAGCGTCGAATTTCTCTTTAATTTCCAGTTTGCATAAATTAAAATGCCCCGGCCATGACTAAGCCCAGCAAAGGACCCCGCTATCCATGCCATGAACTTGCGGCTTTTATTGCTCTATTATGGCCCCCAAACCCTTTAAGCAAAAGTTGAGTGTCAAAAACTTGGCCGCAACTCGCAAGGTGGGGGTTGGCACAGAGTTGCGGGGGTTGGCGAAGATTTTAATTAAAATTCATCTTCACATTTAATCAAATCATGGCCCAGGCAGCCGCATTGCCTGCCACTGACATCGACACTCGCTTCTAATTAAGTGCGAAAAATCATTAAATGTAAAATCAAATCGTGCAAAAAGTAAGTGAAGTGGGGAGGCTTCAATGAAAGTTGTAAACTGAGTGAAATGCTTTTGTGTGGCTGTTGTAATTGCTGTGGCTTGGCCCGGATTAAGGCCACAACAATGCCAGATCAAATTGCTGCGGAGGTGTCAAATATTTACAATCTATTACGTAGCATTTGTTGTTAGGTGTTAAGGCCAGCAAATGGCTAATTAAAAGACCAACAATCACGCCGTTGCCACTTGGCTGAGCCAATTTTCTTAATTGCCAGACGGCAGCACCCTCCCGGCGCCTGAGTATTACTCGGTTGATTCAACCGAGTTGAGTATAGTTGATGGAGTTCTTTATTTAAATTTAGAAGCGCCATCTACTTATCCAGCTGTGCTTTGTTTTCGGGCCAGCTCAAGGCTGACTGGCCGAAACCTGGAAGTGCATACGGCATCAACTTAGTCGGAGTTGTATAAAAACCCAACTCACACGTCATTTGCCAGTTATTTTGCCCGGCGATGAAACGCACACTCGCAGTGCTTTGTTGGATGTTGATGTTGCCGCTGCTACTTGGCCAGAGGTTCGATACGGCGGATGATAATCAAAATGCTGGGCTGAAAACTCCAACGCCAGTGAAAGGCAGAAGTGTACGATTAATGGAGGAACAGCCGGGACAAGTCGGCGGACGTAATTTAAATAGTTTGCGCGGCTTGGGATAAACGGGCAATGGCAAGCAAGTGACCATTAAATGTGATTATCGTTTTCTACAAATTGTGACTAAGAATTAAATGACTGTTAATGGAGTAAAAGTGTATGTTTTTTGGCTTGGAATGATATATTCAAATGTGCCCTGCTAAGTACATTTTGTAAACTGGTTTTGGATTTGGAATAGGTTTGCTTTCATACATTCCGCACAGAAATCCGCATGTTATCTTACTTGTCTGAGCTCTGATTTATATAATCTTAGGAGGCTATAAGATGGTTGTATAAAAACTCATACCCCATACTCACACCCTTGCAGAGGGTATAGTGAAATTGTCCAGTTGTTTGTAACGCATAGAAGGAAGCATTTCCGACCACATAAAGTATATATATTCTTGATCAGCATGACGAGCTTTAAAGTTATCGCAACCAAACTTTACCCGAAGTCTTCTGGTACAAATACGCTGCACATTTGTCGGAACCGGCCGGATTGGATGACTATAACATATAGCTGCCATAGGAGCGATCGGTCGAAAAACTAGTTCTAATGAGAAAAACTTTTTTGTTTTCAATGCAAACGTTTCCAAACTCTGTTTTTACTCGTTTTCTATGGTTTTTGACGATTCTGCCAAGTTTGGTCGAAATCGGACATCTATATAGTATAGCTGCCATAGAAAAGCAAGGTCAGAAAAATGGACTTAGTAAGAAAAAACTTTTTTTGTTTTCAATGTAAACCTCTTAAAAATTGGCATATCTTTATTTTATAAGTTTTCACAACATTTCTTTGAAGTCTTGTTAAAATCGGATGACTATAGGTTATAGCTGCCATAATGATCGGTCGGGAAACTAGTTTTAGTAAGGAAAACTTTTTGTTTTCAAAGAAAGTGCCTCCAAACTGTGTATTTCTTAGGCTGCTATGCTTTTCAATGATTCCACCAAGTTTGGTCGAAATCGGACATCTATATAGTATAGCTGTCATACAAAAGTAGAGTTAGAAAAGTAGTCTTGGTGAGAAAATCTTGTTGGTTTTCAGTGAAAATGTCCTTCAAATTAGAAAGAAAAACGTGCTGCAAGGGTATACAAAATTCGGCCGTGCCGAAGTTAACTTTCCTCTATTTTTCTAGTGTGGATCTGTCTTAAGAATGTCCTATGGAGGAGAAAAGGGAAAGGAAGAGGAAGCTCAATTTAGTCTGTAACATGCTTAAACTGATCCTGCTTAAGCACTTGTGAGCCAAGTATTTGACTGACAAATTGTCTATGGGACGTTTCATTACAGGTCGTTAGTGTGGTGGTGGGTGCACACTATGGTTCATGTATTTGACTATCGCTATGATGCATTACTTGTCGTTAACGACTGACTAACGCTCAGTGTCTTAACACCAGCAGAACTACAGAGAGCCTTGTGTAATATTAAAAAAATTTAACCGGCTTTGATAGGACAGATTCTATATGATAGGAGTTTCTCATTAGAGAATATGAGAAATATGTAAACTGAGAAACCTGAGTTTTTATGTCTGTCAGTTCATCTGAAAAAAAGTATTTATTCGTGTATTTGTGATCCATTTTTAAATCTAGCTGAAATGGAAAAATTTTTTAAACGTGTTTTAAAGCTAAAAATGCAATGAAATATGATGCTGTGAAATCTAAAGGGCTCCTCAAAAATTCAGCATAATTATAAACTAAAAACCATTGCCATTTGAGTCTCTTTCATTTAAATTTAACTATTCTAAATGTAAAAAAAAAACGCTTAACAGTATTTCGTACATTTCAATTAAAGTTGCCACTTTATTTTGCTATTCAAATCACCAACTACACAAAACAATTGTATCCATTTACCCTAGTTTGTCCATAAACTCGTGAATTTGCATATGACACAGATTTCATCAACGAACGCCACCTCCTTTCATCGCATGCATATTCATATTTCATCCATCGAACATATCTGCCCGGTTCTCCGACAAGCGGAAAGAGATTGTCGTATAAGTAATGCCTTCGCATATTTTGTATCGTGCATTGACAGTGGTAAGAGATTTTAATTGTCTCAGCCGGTTGGCTCCAATTTGAGTTTATTGATCGCCAGTTGAGACTCCCCCACTTCACTTCCACTCTCTCTCCTTTAGCCGCAAAACTCAATTAGCTTGTTTAAGCTTATTTGCAGTGGCAAATTTTATTTACAAAATTAAGCTTTAATTAAGCCGAGCCAAGTCCAAAGCTTGCAGGTAAAACCGAACAAAAGCTGCGGCAGTAATAACATTAAAAAACAAAACAAATACAAAAACAGCGCAGCAAGAGCAAAGCAAACGCTCTCTCTTCACACACACACACACACATGCGCCTGCAACAAAGCCAAGTAAGTCGTATTAAATTTAATTGGATTTGAGTGTTTACCCGCGGCCCAAGCCGTTGGCAAAGCCGCAGGCAGCAGCTGAAGTTGCTGGCAAAAATGCGACCCACTTTTTATTTGTGTGTTGTTTGGGTGCTGCATTGTCGCCCATGTGTGCGTCCATGTGCCTGTCGAGTGGCAGCAAAAATTTCATACATATCACAGGTAGCAAGCGGCTTAAGCCGGATTTCATAGAGTTGTACAGGCAGGAGAGAAATGCAAGAAAAAAAGAAAGAAGTTCACACACAGCAAATATTGCGTATACGCCAAGGCAGCCGCAAGCCACGTGGTCCAGTACGCTGTCTCGTTGTCAACGCAACGCTTCAACGCTTGTTGAGCAAAGGACCAATTAGCGCCATAAATATGGCCACGAATTCTCCTCCATTAAGTGCTCTACTAGTTGGGCACAGTTTTTGTAGGACATTTCAAGGTATTGTGGACTATTCCGTATGAAATTCGAGGTTGCAGGGATTTCGAAACGTTGTGTAGATATGTTTTAGGTAGAAATATCGTTCGAAAGACAACTTCAAATACTTATGGTAGGTATAGTTACCAGCTGGCCAATAACAGGTTAATGCTTAAAAAACTTCAATATATTATCCCTGGATGGATAATATTGAAACGAACATTTAATCAAACTGTCTGCATGGATATTTCCACTGCAATTTTCAAGTGCAATGCACGCTGAAATGTTTGCATGCAAATATGATAAATCACCGTCATTATTGGGCCATCAATCAAAATTAGTCAGCCTCTCTGTGTGTGTGTGCGTGCGTATGCGTGTGTGTGTTTGAGTGCAAAGTGTCTAATTGAATAACGAAGCGTGCAAATTGAGCCGCTCTTGTTCTCTGCACTGCTTTTCAAACTGTCTGGCTGTCGGTCGATGCGTTTCCTTGTCCTTTGGCAAGGTTGAATAACAAAACAAAAAGAGATAGCCCCAGGCAGTTAGCAATACATCCGTAGAGATTTATGGAGACAGACGGGTGTTGCTTTTGCTCTGGCAGGGCGACACTTTCAATGTCTGCGGTTTGTCCCGGAGGCGTTTGAGCTTGCATGTATCTTGTATTAAATTCGCTTAAATATTCCGGATAACATACACAGCTTTTAGTAGCCGGTATGCAAATGCCGCTGGAGGTTTACCTGCTTACTACCCAACTTACAGACTGGCAAACCGCAGAGACTGTGAATTGAGAGGAGAGCAGCAGTAACCGTTACAGTTACAGTTACACGTTGGTTTTTAATCCCGTTGCATTCTGATTGTATGCAGCTGGTACAAAAAAGTAATTTAGTTCGGTAAGCGACCGAGTCGCCCTCTCTCTCTCGCTCTCTCCCCCCATTTCTCTGGGTGTTTCTGTTTAATTTGCAGCATGTCAAAAAACACTGCCAGGAGTCGGTGTGTGTGTGTGTGTGTGAGTGTGTTATTGTATGCATATAATTATTGCATTTCTCGCACGTACTGAAACCAAAACCAAACAAGTAAGAAAATCGTACTAACAAGACGGCTTATATACCCTGGAGAAAAGAAAAATCGAGATTTCCGGACCAAAATCTGCCAATTTCGGATTTTCTTAAGCCAACTTTAAGAGTATTAGGTATTAGAATACGGATATTTTAATCTAGGCTAACTTGATTTCAGTAATATGATCTGTGGCTCAATGTTATACTATTTCATGTCAACAAAAAGCCTATCATAAAGGCTTGAAATTGAGCTGACCGAAAATATCAAACTGATATTTCGAACATGTAAAATTAATATTTTAGGATCAAATTGATATTTGACAAAACAAATATTTATACTAACATTCTAAACTACAAAACACTGAATTTGTATTTTTTATTTAGGATTTTAGAGAATCAGAAAAGAACTAAACTTTGATTTTGGTGTAGGTTATGCCCTTGTCTGGGTATCAAACTCGGGACGTTTTGCACTTAATACGATTTGAATGACGTCTTTTTACGCTCCATCGTCTGATACGCATGTACTCAGACACTGCAGAGCCTTGAAGTTTCGAAATATGATACTATTTATCTCTTGCCTTCTTCACTTTCTCTATACGTCCCTTTCTCTTTATGGTCAAACTGATATGTTATAGGTTCGAAATGATATGAAACATTATATATACAAAATATTAAATTATCCTGTTCATACCAAATTTATATTTCCTTATTGTATTTTCTTTGTTGTATATGGCTTAACTCAACCGCAGTTCTCTGAAAAGTATTGAGAAAAACGTAAAAGAAATCGATTCTGGAACCGAAGTGCTTGAAAAAAAGGCAAATGTATATCTCGCTGGGACTCGAACTCGTAACCTGGCATTTCTAAGGCAAGGGTTGAAGTATTTCTAATACCAAGCTGAGAGCATTCGTCTGTTCGAGACTAGGATCTTGGTTTTAGAAAAAAAGAAACCACAGGTAACTTGATAGTCGAGGCACACACGACTTACTTTTTTAACCCTGCTGTGGACGCTGATCCAGATTGCAGTTGATTCCCACTACCTGTCCTATATATTCGCACAAACTTACTACACCTCCGGTACCTTTAGTACAGGGTATAAAAAACCAAACTAGGACCTTCTACGCCACGACTCTTGAGTGTTTGCCTAGCAGTTGGCAAATGGCACATTTCCCTCGCACTTCATGGCTTTCATTATATTCTGCTTCTTCCTTCGCTTGATTTGTTTCGCTGTAAGTATTTTTTAATGATACATAAACTAAAAAGATACACTGCAAACTGGGAGTGTGTGTGTGTGTGTGTGTGTTGGCAACTCGTCTAAATTATTTACACATCCGTTTTGCATTTTCTCTGTTTGCGTTTGGCTGTGTGAGAGAATTTCCACGCGTGGCCTGCCCCCTGCCACTTGAAGCATTTCCATTTTCCGTTTCGTTTTACGTTTTTTTTTATTCTCGTTGTTGTTTCTGCCGCATTGTTTCCTCATTTGCAGCTCAACACTTTCTGTGTCATTGTGGTGACTGTGTCTGTGGTGTGGCTGGCGGAACGCTTCAGGCACTAGCCTCGTTTTCCGTAACCGCTCTGTGCCACTGCCACAT
The DNA here is from genome assembly GCA_035044985.1 of Lordiphosa fenestrarum. Lineage (NCBI taxonomy): Eukaryota > Metazoa > Arthropoda > Insecta > Diptera > Drosophilidae > Lordiphosa > Lordiphosa fenestrarum. Next base: position 258,942 of record JAWNNO010000849.1, on the reverse strand, counting down.
AATGAATGCAATTTTTAAGTTCCCGTTGTGAGTGTGTGTGTGTGTGTGGGGGGGAAGTGGCTTAGAATTGCTGCCTGTCATAGAAAAATTAAATTTGATTAAGTTCTTTTATACCAGGACCAAAAGTCCAAGTAACAGCCAACTTACAAACAATCAGAGAGGAATAATTCCAATAATTTGCTGAATACTCAGAGCTGAAACTAGCTAGATTTTAGTAAGATATTGAACAAGTGCTTTGGGCTCCAGTTACCTGCTTCGGATTGTTATCTAAACCAAAAAAACCTTAAAAAAGGGACACACATTTTAAAAATTAAAGAAGACCCTTGAAACACGTTTTCTATCTAATGTGAAGGACATTTCCACTGAAAACAAACTAGTTTTTCTCACCAAGACTACTTTTCTGACTACTTTTGTATGACAGCTATACTTTATAGATGTCCGATTTCGGCCAAACTTGGTGAAATCGTGGGAAAGCATAGCAAACTAAGAAATACACAGTTTGGAGGCGTTTTCTATGAAAACAAAAAAGTTTTTCTTACTACAACTAGTTTCTCGACCGATCATTCCTATGGCAGCTATAACCTATAGTCATCCGATTTTGACAAAACTTTGAATAATTGTGTGAAAGCTTATAAAATTAAATTATGTCAATTTTAAAGAGGTTTGCATTGAAAACAAAAACGTTTTTCCTACTAAGACTATTTTCCAGGGATACAAACCGGTTCTAAACCGAACCAGTTTTGAACCGAACCGAATCGCTTATTCCAGCTGGTGAACCGAACCGCAAACCGAACCGGCTTCCTTTAGAAATTGCTGAACGAAGCCGAAAACCACAAATAAAATCGGTTCGGTTCGGTTCAGTTCTCTGACGAGTTTTAAGACTCGTTTGGGAATTTGAATCGCTTCCCTAAGATCATTTTTCTACATTTCGTTCGACTCTACATTTTTACCGATGCCGGATCTTTTAAGGATATCTTGACGAAAATTTAAGAACAATTAATCTTGCAAGTCTTCTGTAATTGCCCTCCGATCTCTTAATATACAATCTACATTCTTTCATCTAGTGGACAATATTTGGAATTTTCTGTAATATTTCTTCACCTTAATTCAATCCTAACCCGGGGAGTTTTTACACTTTTCTATTCTAATCTTTTCTAGCCGACATTCTCTGTTTTCGAAGATCGTTCTTCAAAGAACATATATAGTAGACGAATCCTTTGATCCGGACATACTATATTTGGGACAATCTTCTAAGGATTTTAAAGATATTCAAATGGATTATAGGAATTCAATTTGAAAGTGTGCAAAAGTCACATGACAATAGAAATCATAATGTACCTTTGTGAACCACTGAATTGAACCGGAACCGCGGTTCAGTCAGCTCAAAAAACCATGTAATGAACCGAACCGGCGGTTCAGAAACTGTCTGAACCACTGAACCGAACCAGTCTTTATATTCGAATGGTTTGCATCCCTGCTATTTTCCTAACCTTGCTTTTCTGTGGCAGCTATACTATATAGATGTCCGATTTCGACCAAACCTGGCAAAATCGTGGTGAAGCATAGAAAACTATGCTTTGGAGACGTTTGCATTGAAAACAAAAAAGTTTTTCGAACCACTGTTTCCGCCCGATTTAGTACTGTGTGACTTCAGACCATTTTCTAAACTTAAGAAACCTTTTCGAAACCTTAAAATCTTGAACACAAGTACCTTTTTTAAATCATTTTCTTTTAGTAATCTTATCTTAGATCAAAGAATTTCGGCTATTATCCACAGATGGTGTTAAACTGTTTACATACGCATCGACCATTACTTCTAGACGAATGCGAAACTTAAAACCATGCGTCATGGACTTGACATCCTCATAGCTTAGCAGTAGATAGTTGAAGTCATCGTGAATGAAATCGTAACAGTGTTGACTCTCCGAAGTGTTTCTCACACTGATAGTGCGGCTTCTCGATTCGCTCATAAATTTATCAAATGCAGTCAAAGTGACGTACAAAGGCCGCACCATCTCTGCCGTCAATAACCATAATATCCAAATATCATCTTCCTCAAACCGTTCATTTGCCATTGCCTCATCGAGCTCTTTGTTGCCCAGAGCAGCGGCCCATGAGGTACGGCATGCCATTAGTATAATCGGTGTGTGATAGCGATAAGCATTATATCTGCCAATCATCGTTACATTGGGCAGTGCCACTTTGCGGCTTATTAACGATCGTCTTGGGTGTCCCTCAAGTCCACCGTAGACATAAAGGGTCAGGACATTATTCTCACGAAACTTCATATCAGCTGCTTCAAGCATCTCCACATAACGTTGACCATCATATAACTCCACAAAGCGCACAGGACCAGTTTCGGTGTGATAGGATATGAAATGCTGCATAATGGCCGAGGGACTTATAACGCGCCGACACTGAGGACAGCGTATGGGCAATCGGGAGATTTCTAAGATACAGCGAGGCTCCTGGTGGATGGAAAACTCTATATTACTGCGCGACCTCTTCAGTTGGGAGGTAGTCATTGGTGGAGTGGCTCGCAAGTGCTTTTTGCTAGATTGTTCTAAATATTTAGCAAAGTTGCGCTGCTTTCGACGCTTTGGGTCTTCTTGAAAAGTGGTGGACATTTTTACAACTGGTCAAAAGCTGGGACAGTAAAAATCTTACCTAAATCGGCGTCAGTCATGGCTCAATTGTCTATCAATAAGTCACCTTTATGGCTCGCTATTTGTCAAATGCAAATTAAAGCAAACAATTGGACATTAAAATTTGGATGGGAACTTTTCTTTGTAAGTAGAATGACTCAAAGTGCTGGAATTATACGACTAAAAGAAAACTCAAATGTTTTTTTAAAGAATACTGAAATATTGAGAATAGCTATCTTCGATGCAAAGAAGTAGTGTATATATATTTCTCGACAGTTGTGAGTATTTGGCCTCTTCAGCTTTCAACCTTTCGGATGAATTATTCCGAATTGTAGAACTTAACACCTATTTTGATGGTTCATAGAACTAACAAACCGTTTTTGAATTCAAATTTTCTCAACAAAAAGGTTCGAATCTAAAGTTTTAGAACCTTTGAGGCAATTAACCTCTCTTTGGTCTGCTTAAAGTTAACAAAACTATTTGGATTTTCAATTCTGTATAAGAATTTGGTGATTCTTAAGCCACACGATCCCAGGGCAAGTTTATGGCACAGATTCTTTTTGTCTTAGTCCCCCCCGTCAAGCAGCCCAAATTGAATAACGAAAACCCGCAATGATGACATCTCCTCGCTTACAGTGTTGACAGCCTCGCTGGTGTCGCAAGCCATAAACACGGCCAATGCTGGAAGGCTGCAAGGCTGCCAGGCTGCCAGGCAGCTCCGGCAGGCATGTCCCAAGAGTCGGGTTTTGTGTGTTGCCGCCAGCGTTAAACCGCAAAATTTAATTCCCTTATCAAAAAGTGACAAGCGTGCGTATTTAATGCAATTTCGCAGCGCATTTAACATGACGTCTAAAGGATTGGGACGGCTGTCCGTCTGGCATTTGCCATTATCTGGCGGAAGTTGTTTTCTTTACCTTTTTTTTTTTTGGTTTTTTTTGTATTTCGTTTGAGCCAACTAGAAAAACCTCAATTTGCTCTGCCGCAACTTCCTTTTATGCTAAATTACAATTCCGCTGATTGCATTCCCGCTCTGCCGGAGCAGGAGCCGGAGTCAAACCGTCCTCAGCTCATTCACATTGCTACGCGTTATTCACACTTTACGCCTAGATTTTCGAGCGCCATGAATCCTTTAACTGTTTTGCATATTTGTGTGCCAGCTCCGAGTCCGAGTTGCTGGTGCTGTTTTTGTTTTGTTCCGTAGTTTTGCATTCATTGCGAAAGATAAAAATAATGAACATACCAAAGGCAAAAGTCGAAAGGCGAAAAAAGCAGGAGCAACGTTTTGTCTGTGCGTGCAACGGGGCTGCGATTCAGTGCAAAAAAAAAACAACAACAACTACGTTTTTTGTCGGCGTAGATTTATGTGTGTGTATGTGTGAGTGTGTATGTGCAAGTCCGACTTCGTCTTCCCGTGTGTGTGTGAGTGAGAAATGGGCGTAACAGAGGGATTCCTGCCCCCCTCCTGCCTTGCGGTAATGCATAAGGCAAATTGCTTGTAAGTTCAACTCGTATTTTGCATTGTGCTTCACTTCCGACAGTTAAATTAAAGCCATTGTCTGCCCTGTTTGGTGTTAGTTTTGTGCGCCTAACGTAACAATTGCCGGGTGAGCTCGCGCTTTTTTAGCCGCAGCAAAACCGCAACAACAGCCGAAACAGTTGAATTACGACAGCGAAACTAATTTGTTAGCCTAAAAGTGTGCTACAAATCTTTGTCTTGAATTGCTAGAGGAGGGCAATCGCCTCTAATTGCATAAACAACACTTCATTTGCGGTCTCAGAAGACATGGAAAGACGGGTTTTAATTATTAAAGCACTTGTTGAAATGAATCGTTCTCTGACGCAATCCTAATGGAAATTGGATAGATGAGAAATACATAGTAAAGTCGGTTGTGGCAGAACATTGTGAGAGATTCGAGTGGTTATGGGGAGATTTGTATGTATGATTTTAGTTACTTTAGCACCGTCCGCCCGTCTGTTTTTATGCCATCTCCTCCGTCAGTTTGAAAGCTTTCTTTACCAAATTTTCCATGAAGTCTTTTAGTACAAATACGCTGCACATTTGTTGATAGCTGTCATATGAACGATCGGTCGAAAAACTAGTTTTAGTAAGAAAACTTTTTTGTTTTCAAAGGAAACGCCTCCAATCTTTGTATTTCTAAGTTTGCTATGCTTTTCTATGATCTTATTAAATTTGATCGAAATCGGACATCTATATAGTCTAGCTGTCATAGAAAGGTAGAGTCTGTAAAGTAGTCTTAGTGAGAAAAACTTTTTTGTTTTCAATAGAAATGACCTCAAAACTAGCATTTATTTATTTTATATGCTTTCACAGAATTCTACAAAGTTTTATCAAAATCGGTTGACTATAGCATATAGCTGCAGTACGAATGATCGGTCTTAAAAGAAGTTCCATTGAGAAAAACTTTTTTGTTTTAAATGGAAAGGACTCCAAATTTGCACTAAGTTTGGTTGAAATCGGACATCCATATAGTACAGCTCCCATAGAAAAGTAAGGTTAGAAAAGTAGTCTTAGTTGGAAAACCGTGCTGCAAGGGTATACAAACTTCTACAGAGCTAAGATAACATTCCGCTCCAGAATATTGAAGGATTTGTGGTGATCCAAGATGATTTTCGATTTGATACAAACAGGCAAACTTACAAACATGCAAACAAACAATCATACAAACACACAAACAAGCAAATAGGCAAACATGCAAGCAGACAAACATAAAAAACCACAAACATGCAAACATGCTAAATAACAAACATACAAACAAGCAAACAGGCAAACTTACAATCAAACTACCATATTCTGGAAGATATAACGATTATGTCAAATTTCAGAGGAGGCGTAAAAAACACTGAAAAAAATTCTTCATCTATCTGCAAGTGAAACAAGAAAGAAAGTCGGTCAAGCCCGACTATAACATACTCTGTACCAAGAAAATTTGTCTTTTGATCATAACTCGAAAACCGTTCATCCGATCTTCTTCATTCCTTTGGCGGATCGATAAGTTGTCCTAATAACTAAATATGTCCAGAAGGAACAAGCCATCTATCTTCAAAACTGTGGGAGATATGACGTTTTTTTTAAATTGCGGGGGCGGGAGGGGGCGTGGCCAAAATTGAAAATAAACTTGATCTGCCTGCAGACATAAGAAGCATATGTCCCATACATGTCAAACCTCTATCTCTTACCATCTCTGAGATCTGTGCGTTCATACGGACAGACAGACGGACAGACGGACATGGCTATATCGAATCGGCTGTTGATGCTGATCAAGAATATATATACTTTATGGGGTCGGAGATGCTTACTTCTGGATGTTACATACTTTTGCACAAACTTATAATACTCTATGTACCTACGGTACAGAGTATAAAAAGTATACTTGCTACCCTTTATACCTTTACCTCTGATGGCTATGGCTATGTTAATTCAGATGTTGATGGTAATTATGGGACAGTCCTTGTATAGCATTAAAACATGTTGTGACCTGTCGACACATGCCTTAATTTTGTTGTTGCTTGATATTGGCCACGATCTGCCCATTCCTGTTTACAATTACACCAGTTCAGCAACTTGGCATTTGTATTTCGATTTCCTCTTTATTCACATAGAATCGCAGTTGCACAAACTTGCTGGCGGTGCATAATTACCGCAGGTCAGGTGCTACGACCATAGACAGAGAAACCGCATAGCCCTAAGTGGGTCATCAACTTTGCCAACCGCCACGTAGTAAACTTTTTGCAGAATTAATGTACATGTGGCACGCACAAATGTCAAAGGATAGAGAGGGGGAACAGAAATGGGTCTATCTATTTCTGGGTGGCAGCTAAAAAGGCGTTGCTGCACTGCGTCAAAGTTTAATGGAAATTTGATTAATTTGATTAATTGGCCAGGGCTCATATCTCATTAATTATATGCAGCATATTATTGGTTTCATTGGGGCAGACCGCACACACGCACACACACACGCACGCGCGCATAGGTGGTGTCAACCCAAGCACACAACCAAAGAAATCTCTCTCCAGTACTCCGCTTGACAAATGGCATTTTGTTGCCCGGCATGCCGCTGAGCTTTGGCTAAATATTTTCGTAATTACATTTCCACGTAGAGTAATTAATTTTGTCTCGGTTTGGCTGCCTTTGTCGCTGCTTTGACTCAGACTCCCGCTGCTGCCGTTGACATTTGCCATTGAATGTGTTGCATACTTTGGTGCGCTCGCCCCCACATATTACAAAACGTTTTTCCTCACTTCGCCATTTGGGTTTTGTGGTGGGCACCGCATTATTATTATTATGTTTCATTATTTTATGAGGCTTTCAATCTAAGAACAACGAAAATGTCGTCGCCTTGAATCTGTTTTATTGCCACCGTCTTGGGAGCCACACACACACACGTACACCCCGGGCACATTAAAAACTTTTGCTGGCTACTTAAGACGTTGGCCTGCTGAAACTGTGGCTTAAATTATGCAACCAGGTGGCCATAAAAGTGGCCGAGAGTCCATGGCATGTCAAATGGGTAAAGGGGCGTATGTGTAATTAAGCATATAATGAACGGCCTACGTTAAAGATGACAGAGTACAGCCACAAATTTAAATGGAAAGGGGAGTAAGCTGCTAAGAAAATTACGTATGGCCAATTAAAAGAAGTGTGTTTACCATCTATCCTATTATCCTAGGAGTCTTGAGGAACTTTAAGCTCAAGCTAACATAAAATCGAAACTTGATAAACCATTCATTTAGAATCACAATCGCCCTTTAACTTAGCCTGCTTGAAAGGTGGGAACTGCGGCATTAATAATATCAAGAAGACCGTTTTTGTATCATAAAGAACGTGATGCTATTCCTGGTTCATATCTGTACGATGTCTTGCAGCTTTAAGGCCCCAAAGATCTTCAGATTTAAGACTCTCAGTAAATAGTTCAATTGGTTACGAAATCGACCACTGCTCTGTTCAACTGCCTTAGCAAATAATAGTCATATCTGTATTAGAGATATTATCAGCAAGTCTGAAGTAAAGAGTTCGACTTCCAATAGATGCGCCAGTACATTTGGGTCAGATTTTCAACCTCAATCCCAGGTGCGTTGATTTGGTTGTCGAAACCGACTTATAATACACTTGGTCAACTGACCCAGCAATCACATTAATTCAAATTGAGCTGCTAGCAACATCGTTAGAAAATCTGTACTTAAAAGAAAAATCATCTAAAATTGGAAATACTAAAAGATTTCACCATGGCCCATTTCGTGAGCAACCAAGCGCAGCAAAACTATTATTTCAGGAACAACGTTTGCTACACCGAAGACCACTTGCCGGTGCAGAACTTGTTTTTGTACAAAATACCGGCAGCACTGGCGGAGGAGGAGTTGCTGGGTCATTTCAACAGCTTTGGACGTGTGGTGCGCACTAGGATCTTTGGGCAGCCCTGGAACAAGAATGCCGCCTCTAATCTCAACAATGGAGGTAAGCAGCACAAGACACGGCTACAGACGGGGCACGTTCTCTTTGAGGATGCGCGTGATGCAGCCAAGGCGCTGCTCAACCGGGTTCATTGTGTTCGAGGCTATCGATTTAGTGTCCAAGCCAGTGATAGTTGGCATCAGCCATGTGCTCGTGCCATTGCCGAGCCACTAGACCCGGCAGAGCCCATGGCCGCCATACTCAAGTTGGATGATTATGTTTTGGAGCAAGTGCTGCAAAATCTTTCGCTGTTGGATCAACTGCGTTTTGCTCGCACTTGCGTACGCTTTCAGAGCGTTTATCAGTCTGCATCGAGATGGCTGCATAAGACCGTGGACTTTTGTCAATTGGATCCATTGACCGTGTACGATATACGTTACTTTTTCATCCTGAGTGGGCGAACAATTCAGCATTTTTGTGGCGTCCTGCCGGCCGCACGTTGCGATCGTGTATGTGACTTTTTTGGTATTTACTGCATCAATTTGAAGTCCGTGGAATTGCTGGCCAGCGTGTTGAATACACGGAACATGCATAAGATGTTCCTGCGGACTACCAAGCTGGAGGAAGTGATATTGGGCAATTGCTCGCTCAGCGATCCCAGCCTTTGTGCCTTGAGTAAATTGAAGTGCCTGAAGAAGCTGAATATTGCGGGTAATGATATGTTAACTGGGTTCAACATGGATCGGCTGCCTGTGTCCATTGAGTCGTTGAGCCTGGCGGGTTGTACGTCGCTTGTGCCTCGTTTTATTACCCGCATGTGTAGAGTGCTGAGCCAGCTCAAAGAGCTTAACATCAAGGGTATTAACTCCATGATGTCCAATGTCTTAGAGTTTTGTATCCGTCCGGACGCCTGTCCTGCCCTCGAAGAGCTGCATCTAAGCGGCTGTGAGCAGTCCAATTATGAGGATATAGCCCAGGTGCCAAGCCTCAAGACAATTTGCCTGACCACCCTGCCGTCGCGCACCGTACGTTCCGAGTTCCTGGCTCAGCTGGTTGAGTTCAAGAGCCAGCAATTGGAGCATTTGGAGATACACGGTGCCTGGTCACTGCCCCTTACGTTGCTGCTCAAGATTTCTCGGCTTAGTGCCTTACGCACTCTGGTTCTGCCCCATGTGGAGGCCATTAATGATCAAGTGCTCTTTGAGTTTGCCAAGCTCGAGCAGCTTGAGTCCATCAGTTTGAGGATGTGCGACAACATCACCAACAGTTCCGTACTAAATCTTATCCTGCACTGTTCCAAATTAAGAGAGCTGCACCTGGAGGATTGCCTAGGATTGAACGAAAAACTGGTGGACAATATCATCAACAAAGTGCGTCTGCAGTTAAAGACCAAGACGAACCAGCGGGAGCTGCCCATTGTGTTATTTGTGATGGGCACCCAAATTGCGGACTTTTATCAGCAGCAGCCGGAATTGGTTGACAGGGAGATAGTTGAATTGATTTTCTTGTCATCCCATGCCCCAGATCTGATGCAGGCAGAATTTGCTAGCATTTTGTTGGGTGAATACGATTTCGTGCCGTATGAAGTGGAACTGAATGCCAAAAGAAGACGAAGCAGTCGCAACGATCGCTATATGTTCGATGTGGGATTCTTGAGCGACGAGCTTGAAGAGGAGTCTGATTCCCAGCTGGCAGATGGAGAAGGCTGGGATTAATTACAATTGAAATTAGAAGCTACTGTCTTATACTGTTACATCTGACTGCAATTCCTTCAAGAAAAATATGTTAATTAATACGAAAATGGTAGATGGACTTTGTGCTCTGCCAGAGTTTACAAGGGCTTCTGTTCTGGAAATACCTATATTACCGATAATGAGCCGAGAGCTATGGCGCAAGAGCTAAGAGCTGTGGCGCACGGGCCGACAGCTATGGCGCAAGAGCTAAGAGCTGTGGCGCACGAGCCGAGAGCCAGTTGATTGCTCACGGCTCACGACCTAGGGCCCTCAGCTCAGAGCTGAGAGCAATAGCTGCTTCTCGAAAGCTGCGAGCTAAGAGCAATTCCGAGCGCTGGTTATGTAACAAGCATCTAGGCTTAAAATTTGGGACCAGACAAACTGTGTGAGGTGCTGCCCTCTGCTGCTAAGCCTGGTGCTTTCTATTCTACTACGGTACATCTTAGAGGCGTCGTTAACACTAAGGCACAGGATAAGCAAAATATAGTTCAGAGAAGAATTTCATCAAAAATTCATCATCAGCCCAATCTGTTTAAGCTTTCATTAAGAAAACATTCCATTCTCATTTCATTTTATAATTAGATGATACCTTGGAGACACACACACGTACACACACTCACTTGAGTCTCCCTTCTCTGTCGTCTCATATGCGACAACATAATTTGTTGTTAATGTACTCGCAACCGGGCTCACAACTCCTGTCCAGCGCGACGAGCTGACACCTACTCGCACTCTGCCGCTGCAGCTGACATTTTTAAGGTCCAGGCGACACATAATTAACCCAATTAGAATGTGTGTGTTTCAACGGTAAGCTAAATTTATGTGAATTTTTAATTATGCCGGACAACAACAACAGCGGCAGCCAGGAGTAGGTGTCGTCGCTGTCCGTTGGCAACCACAAACCAAACAACAAACAGCAGCCAGGACAACCAGGACAAACGACCCGAACCTGAACAAAAACCTGGCGTTGGTTAAATGAAAAACGTAGTAAACTGTGCGCAAAACACCTGAGGATTCACCATGACGACCAAGCGGCGACCAACAATGAGTGGCCAAGTGGCGTCTGCTGCTGCTGCTGCTGCTCCTGTGGCTGCTGCTGCCTGCCGCCGCCGCCGCCCTGATGGTTGTTGTAGTCAAGCAGCTTTGCCATTTCCGGGCGTGCCTTTTGTTTGCTCGTTTACCTTTTGCAGTTGTTGGTTTAACTGCATTGTGCCCAGTGCCTGGTGCCTTGTGACTTTTTGTTGTTGTGTGCCTGCAAGCCGCAAATAGCAAAGCAAAGCTACAGCCAGAGCCGGAGCCAGAAGCCAGAAGCAGAGACGGAGGTAAGTTTTAAGCAAATGTTGCCAAGTGTTTAACATTTTGTACGGTGTCAGTAGCTTCCTGTTCCCATATGCGTGCGAGCTACCTGAGGGACCCAAGACCCCATCCAAATGAACTTTCCCGGCAGGCGGACCAAACAGGCTAAACGTGTGGATAAATGTAAATTAAACTATGCTTAAGGGTACGGGCCAGGAATTGGGCAGCAATGCCAGACTATGTCGGTTTTTAGCTGGCGTTGATTTTTGACATTCCCTGGAGAGGTGAAGCAGAGAGCAGGAATCAAACCAATTGCAGATCTAAAGGGATTTGGAGAAGAAGCTACATTTTATTTCTTTTCTAGTAAAGTTCCATAATCCTCACATTCCACACTCAAGCGTAACACAATTGCAAATTATAGTGGGTGTGTCTTAAGGAGGAGGTTTGTTCAAAATTGTATGCCAGAAGCAATGATTTCAGAGTAGAATATGGAAGAAGCCAGAATATCTGTCTTAATTTGTTTAGGATATTTTTAAATGGATTTTATGGCTATTCCAAGCCAACAGCCTGTCTTCAAGCATCTTTTTCTAGCGTTCTTCCAGCAGGCGTCGATTGCTCTTCTGCTCCGCGCGATTTTGCATATCTAAGCCTATCTAGCAACTCATAGCGTTTCCACTCACTCTCTGGGCTGCGATATGTATGGTAAATTTCTGCCGTCGATTGCTCTCCTGCTTCAGCGTTTCGGAAGGTCTCTACCTGGCTTGCCGCTTAACTTGTTTAGCGGGTTCTCGATTGTTCCGGAGTCACACACGTCGCACACGGTATTCAATGTGTTCGGCAAATTGCTGTCGTCGATTGCTCTCCTGTTCTAACGTTTTGGCAGCTCTCTGATCCGCTTAACGGCTTATATATTTCTAACCAACTTCTTACAATTAGAGCGATACCGTTCAATCTACGCCTTTAATGCTCATCTGAAATTTTGTATTAATTGTAAAACTTAGCTTCAAAGGATTCTTTATGCCAAGTTTGACCCTTAATTGAGAAAAATTTGTTACAAAATCCTTTTTTTAAGTATTGTTGATCGCTAGCCACTACTTTTTTCAACTTTCTGGCAATTTTCGGATAGCAAATTGAAAAAACCAAGCGTGTTTTGATGCGATGCACAAATCTATGTCATTTCGGTATCCTCTGAAAGAGCAGAAGTGCTGATCCTTAAGTGCAAGCGTGATCGACGATAACAAATAGTAGTCAGAAGTGCTGTAGGTCTTCCCATTTCAGCATTTTAAGGTATGTTTTGACCGGCCTCGCAACATTTGGCCGAAATTATCATGTTATAAAAACAACCTTGCAGTGCCTTTGCTCGTATTCTGACCGTTTTTGCTTCAATGCTCGGCTGAAACGCAACAATTGAGGCTTTTAAATATATACTAGTAAGATTTAAGAAGATTGGTTCTTGTTTTAATAAAACTATGGGTTGTATTTCGACTTAAGCATGGTCAAAACCATTCCTTTTCAACAAAAATAGAATGTTACGCCAGTTTCAACTAAATGTTTAAGATCTTTGATTCTGTGTGTAATTAGTTCTCCTAAGTGAAATATACTTGCAATTACTAATTATCACTCAACTAAGGAACATATATTTTCAGATGGCAGTTAAACTACGACCATTTGCTGAGCATTACCAACCAAAGAAAGGACGAGAAAATGTAACAAACTTAATGAATTCCCACAGAGACCACCACACCGCGGTCCGCCTGCCTCGATCTAAGCTTCCACAGCTTTAAGAGCAATGCCTCTAATCGAATTAATGAAATTAATTTTTGATGATATTGAAATTAGTTGCAGACACCAGCCAACCACAAATTCCTGCCACCGTTGGGGGTGGCTTCCAAAAAGAAAAATAAGGGGGTGGCTGGTATCGAGATCTGAGTAACTACAAAATACTTTTAGTTGGCCCGCATTCCGTGGTGGCGTGTGGGTGCATAAATTTACTTTGACAGTCGCAAGCGGCGCGTTTGACATTTGGCTTCGGTTTGGCTTGTCGATTTCCATTGTGAAGTTGCGGGGTTTCCCACCCAGAAACCCCCCAGCCCCCCGCACTTGACTCTGTCTGCGTCTACCTACATTATTAATGACTGCTCGACATGTGTGTCAGGTTCGCTAAGTTTTGTTGAAAAGCAATTTTATTTACTTTTTGTCGATGTTCGTTGATTTTCGATTTGTGCTTATAAATTACGGGCTGCTTTCATGTGTCATGTTATTATTTATTGTGTGCTGCAAATTAAATGCCAAAATATATGTTAAATGTTTAATGGGCAGGCTCCTTAAAGTCGGCTCCCCTCACGTGGGCTGGCAGTTGGCTACATTTCCTACATTGTCCTTGTCCTTGGGTGCCCGCAAGGAGCACACAGACAGGATACTGTGCCAAGTGTGGGCGAGAGGGAGGAGGGCGGCCGAGTGGTGTTTGCATGTCAGCGAGTAATAAGCACAAGGGCCATAATAGTTTTGCCAGTTATTCCTCCTTCTGCTTTCTTCTTTATTTTTGCAAGTAAAAAGTATTTCGCCTAAAATGCCGCCACGATTACTTCGCTGGGAAGCCACTTGGAGCCAGACGCCTCGTTCAGCGTCTTGCAAACCAGACATAAATGTTGGACATTAACGGGTAATTTTCTTGCAATTTTGTAGTCGTTAGCGTTTTGTGGCAAGGACGACGACGACGGCGACGACGACGACGACGACAACAACTGAAGGCGAAAATTTAATTTTCGCAACATTTTTGAGGCCGCATAAATTGCACTGCTAATTCCGCGCCCAGCTTCAACAGCTTTAACAACTGGCCGCCCCCCGAAAAGCCAAAGCCATTTCAAATGAAAATCCATTAGCACCGGACAAATTTGTAATTTCCGCTCTTTAATAACAGAAAGCACAGGCACGCACAGCTGGACATAGCCGGGGTCCACTTTTGAGGTGTGTTCGCTTTGGTAATTTCATTTACCTTACTCATTTAGCACGTTTTTTTTTCCACTCTGGGTGTCAAGGGTTGTCCACGCCGGCAGGCCGGCAGGAAGGAGCGCGGGCAGGTGGCGGTCATTTTCCGGCTGTTTGCATGATAAAAATCACATACACTCCTTAAATTTCAACAGCACGCGATGTTAGATGATTATCCTTGAACCAAAAAAAAATAAAAATAAACGAAATAAAATGGGAACAAGGAGAAAAGACTCCTTTGTCTGTTTGACTAACCGAAACACCCATCCTATGCACCCACACAACCTTTTGACTTTCGCTTTATAGAAATTAATGCTCTGCTTTTTCGCCCAAGGATTTGTCTCGTAAAATTTTATATCGTTGTCTGCTTCTAATTTGCGCTACACATGCAATAGTCCGGGCCACTACTTTAAGCTACTGGACGCTGACCAATCCCTAAACTTGAAGGATGTGGAAAATTTTTATTGAAATTCCGTAAGTGAACGGGCAACTAGCAATCAAAATCCTTGACTAAAAGCCTTATATGTCAACGAACCAACTGACCTATGAGGGGGAGCACAAAATAATCTGTAATTCGAAGAAAAATTGTCTTTATCTTAACATTCAAGGCATCTTATTAACTAAACTGCCGGATTTTGAAAAAAAGACAAGTTTTCTGTCAGTTTTTTTTGAGGAAATTGTCACCTAACTAAAAGGTCACTTTTCCTAAATTATTGAAAAAAGAGTTGAGTCAGTGTCAGCTTAAGCTTTCAGTTGGAACTCCTTTCCCGTAGCTCAGATGTTAGAACTTTGCCTTGGAGCTTGTAGGTTGTGAGTTCAAATCCCACTGCAGGCCGTATACCCATGCCTCGTAGAGTAAAAAGTGTATACTAAAGTCGTGCAAATGTATGTAATGGGCAGAAGGAAGCATTTCCGACCCCATAAAGTATAGATATTCTTGATCAGCATCAACAGCCGAGTCGCCTTCCTTCCGTATGAACACCTAGATCTCGGAGACTAGAAGAGCTAGAGCAACCAAATGTTGTATGTAGACTCCTATTGTCCATATGTAGATCATGCTTATTTCAAACTTTTGCCACGCCTCCTACCACCTAGGCAAAGAAAATGTTCAACAATTTTGAAGACTTCAAGCTTTTGCAGTGTAGTGTATGTGTCCAATATCTACAATCTCTGAAATTTTTATAAAAATCGGATAATAAATGGCAGAGTTATAAAGGATATAAAAAACATCTGAGCCACGGTTCTTGTTGATAAGGCTTAAGCTGACTTTACGACATTACGAACGTTAAGGAAAAGTGACCTTCTATTTAGGAAACTATTTTCTCAAAAATAAGCTGACTGCAAATAGTGCCAGTTAAAATGACTGGGTTCATAAGGTTAACATGATCCTTAATCGAGCGGTTCGACACTGGCGGACAACGTTTGGGGCGTCTTTATCGGCAGTGTTCAAGTACCGGAGGACCCGAGCTCGAGCACCAGTAAGGTAGGGTAAAGTTAAGAATTAAAGTTTAAACAGAAGAATTGTCATAACAAAGCTGACTTAATCTCGATCTTTGGATTGAAATATTAAGCTTGATAAAAGCTGGAAAGGTTTTAATCATAATAAAAACCGATAAGTCTAATGTCAATCACGAATCCGCACTTGGAAGTCAAGTAATCCTGACTAGAGATTGAAGCGAATACTGATGCCCAATGAGCAGTAGGAATTGTTGGAAAGTAGTTCCCAAAATAATGCCATTTGCCACACTTCTTTTTACCAAATAATGCAGCATGAAAGAAGGCATTTAACTTGTATGAAAATTGATGGTTAGAAGCAAAGAAGTCTGCACATTCGTACCTTGCAGCATCAAAATTCATACAGAGCATACACTTTTGTTGATACAGAGTAAAATTCATTAGGGTTTGACCTACTTTGTTTCCTGTTTTTGTAAGAAAAATACCACACAAACTGTGTACATTTTTGTATGACTTAAACAATTTTTGTCCAAGTCCACTGCCTGACCGAATTAATTCATTAACAGTACTGCCAATTAGGAAGTGTATCCATCCATCCCGCCCGTTGGCAGTTTGACGAATGTCTAAATTTCCTACTTCCTTGCCTGGTTCATGCAAAGCATTCGTCGTCGTCCTCTCCCGTATGCAAGTATATACACTGAATGCCTCGGAAATATCACTTCCCAGAGTCATTCAAAATAATTGCATAATGAATAGGCTTGTGGGAATCGAAG
Organism: Lordiphosa fenestrarum; assembly: GCA_035044985.1. Classification (NCBI taxonomy): domain Eukaryota; kingdom Metazoa; phylum Arthropoda; class Insecta; order Diptera; family Drosophilidae; genus Lordiphosa; species Lordiphosa fenestrarum. The sequence goes on along the minus strand of JAWNNO010000849.1, from coordinate 242,642 downwards.
TGGGAGGAAGCGAGAGCTGCGTGTGGTTAATCAGCTCGATTAATCTACGCAAGTTTAGTGCAAGTGTTTGGGACCAGGACCCACCCGTTGGTAGTCCTTGTGGATGATAATGTTAATTTGCACATAAGCTGCACGTGAAGCAAAAAGGAAAATGGGAGCAGGTCTCGCCGTGGAGGGTTCCTGCAATTAATTTACTTTGGCAGGACATGCGAGCGCATGCTGAGTAAGTTGAGTGACTTGTGCTGCCCAGGGGGTGCACGGGGCACGGTTGAGGTGCGTGTGTCCATGTCTGCTCATTACCGCTGAGGCATTGTCATATGAAAAGTTCTTGCCTTTGCCGGATGACAATGTGAAAGTCGCATTTAATTGGCAAGGAAAAGAATGGGCATATCCCAGTCACAGTTGGAGACTTTTGATTGGCATGTGGTAAGTGCAAGCGATTGCTGAGCCACCTCAAACACAACAGTTTTCTATATTTATGCGATACATTTCCCAAATTTTTTGTTGAGTCAACACAAACGGAAGTGAAAATCAAGAAAATGTATTTCTGATCCACTTAATGATCATCACTTAATAATATCTCAAAAATAGCACAAATAATTGGTCAGGTGCACAGCCAACAACAAGAACAAAGCCAAATGAATTTGCATTTCATTCAAGAAAAGCATTTCAAGTAAATTTGCGGCCAGCAAATGAAAATGCTTTGGGAGCAAAGATGCTGCTGCTGCTACCTCCATTTAGGGAAAACGATGGCCATAAAAGGCAACTGCCGCATACGTGTAGCTAAACAACCGTAAAATATAGGCAGCACCCCTACCACCCAGCCACCCCCTTGGCACACGCCCTCGCACGCACGCACAGCAAAGACAATTAGTGAAAGGCAAACGCGCATTTGCTGCCTCCCCCGGCCACCACTCCGCCTTCGTGACTTTTGGCGCTTCATCTGGATATGTTTGGCTTCCCTTGCCTGTGCCATTTTTTGTTTTTTACAATTTCAGAGCCCCCAAATGCCTTTTCACACATGAACATTTTTTATTTGCACAATGCGAGCGCTCTTTGTTTGCTCCCCGACTGAAATGAGGTGCGGCAGTGGCCATAAAATGAAATTAAATAAACAAAAAATTACATATAAATGTATTTGCATAGCTACACACGCATTGCATACTTTGCGGCGTCTTGTGGCTGAGGACGAGGATAAGGATGAGCAGGGCCAAGTCTTTGACTTGGGATTTAATTTTCAAAAATGGCAACGGCAAATGACGCTCAAACGTTGTGCGTAATTCCCCCACAGCGTTTTGATGTCGACTGAAGTTGACTCCGCGAGACCTAATTAAATGCCGAGCTGTGGTAAATGACAACGTTTGCCAGCTGCTTTAAAATGGCGATTAGTTGGAATTGTGGGATTTAATCAGCATAAAATGGCTGGCTTACTCCGGAGTTTTGAATTGGAGTAAAAGTTTGAATTGAGAAGCCTAGAATCTTCACAAAAAAGACAGTTTTCGGTTGTACCGTTCGTAGTTGCAGCCGATACTTCCCTCAACTTCAACCGCCAGGTCAGTCCCGATGGAAATGATCGATATTTCTATATATAAAGACAAGCAGACAGCTCCAACACTTGTTTTGTCTTTTTGAATAATTGCTGCAAGATATCATAAGATAAGTTACACCAAGATACGCACGATATGCGTCGAGTCCTTTATCATGATACGTCAAGCTGCCGATGTATCGATGAATAACCTATCGATATACCATTACAGCTGTATGTAGCAGTTTCATTAGAAAGTAGCGTACTATTTTAATGATACAAGCTCCTCCATCATACGTTTAAAGTTGGTTATCATTATACCGTATCACTAGGGTTCAGCAGAAAGATCATAGAATCTTTATAGTTGATCATGATTCCGTACCACTAGAGTTCAGCAAAAAGATCATCGAATCTTTATAGTTGATCAGGTCCTTTATCAGGATAGGTCAAGATGCCTATCATGATGCCGTATCACTAGAGTTCAGCAGAAAGATCATAGAATCTTTGTAGTAGATCAGGCAGCAACTTTTTCTGCTGAACGTGGCCAATGTTTATAAATAAACTATTTTTTCAACTCCACAAACTTAAAAATGGAATTCGAAGAGATAGAGCAAAATATAACTAATGCGATAGAGTACAGGGAGAGGTGTAATTACTCCACTGATCTGAATGAGGCCGGCTCAAGCAATTTTATTTGATTTTATTCCAGTTTTCGCAATAAAATTGCCAGCCACGTTCAGCACAACATTGACTTTGTCTGGTCACACTGCCTTAGCGAGTGGAACGACTGATACTGTTGTGGAGAAAACCAAATAACTTAACCGCTGGTCATCTCGAGCAACAAATTTGAATGACAGTCGGCTAATTTGAGCTTTAGAGATAATGAGCCTTAGTAAATTAAAAAAATAGTATGACCAGAGGGTCAAAAAATGCCTGAAAAATACTCGTGTTAAGTCAAAAGTCTATCATAAAGGCCTCGACGGGCTTGCTACTTAAGTAGATTAGCTTAGGCCGCCCCATATTTTGTACAAGTGAAAAGTAGGCGGAGTGTGACCAGACTTTACAACAAATTACGCCGAAATTGTTATTTTTGGAATTTTTAAATAAGCTAATAAGAGAAAAACCCCGAAGAACAAATATTTTGTTAGAGCACAAGTTCATTTCATACATGCCGATTGATTTTCGAAGAATTTGAGTTTTGCCGAAATTTTGAATATCTTATCCGAAACCGGGAATTCCCAAATTTTTACCAACAACTTTTCAATCAAAAGGCATTAATCTTTCATTGCGCCAATTTTCTTGATTATCAAACAAACAACAATTTACCCAAAACATTAGTGAAAAATCGAAGCATTAAAAATCATTTTATCATTCCGAAATTATGGTAATTACGACCCAAATACATACATAATTCCGTAATATATCAGCTGAGGTGTCTGCAATTATAATTTATAATTGTACCAATTAAGCCTTCAAAATTGCTTCGCATAATTTTCTCAACAACATGAAATACCGGCTAGAGGAATCGGGCTAGCAATTCTTTCGACATAAATCTAGAAGAAGCACAGAAAAAAGAGGCAACAAACAAATTCGGAAAACGAATGGGCCGTTGGCGTGACGCCATGGCGCTTTGGGGCAGGCCAAGAGCAAGAGGTGAGTCCCAAAAAAAAAAAGTCCCTTGGGTTAGTCAGGTGGGCCCAAGCGAAAGTCTCAAGTGAACAACTAATTGTTCTGAGAGGTATTAATTGTTGGAAATAAAGGACAGATTTTGTAGCTCGGACATGGATCGAACGTGGGCAGCCACAAAAGTTGAAATAGTGAAAAGTGAATGCAAAGTAACATTTTTGTAATTGAATCTTTATTTATTGAGTTGGTCATAAAGTAAATCCTCTGCAGCCTTAGATGTTTCACAACAAAACCTTTTTAGATCTCAAGATTCTTCCACCTGTAGAGCAAATGTAAGCAATTCTTCTTCCATCCCTCGTAAGTGCTAATAATTTATGCTCTTGTGTGATATTTATGGCATATATTATGCTTGTTGTACTGGACTCTATACATTCTGTTTTCTTAGGGCCCAGTGTGGCCTGTTGGCCAGGTGTAAGTACTTTTCGCATAATGTAATTAATGGCAGCGGCCCAGAAAAACAATAAACAGCAACAAAGAGGCCAAAAAGGCAACTAAATGAATTCTTGGGAATGTGCATAAAAAATGATTTGCTCGCACGCATGAACGCAGCCCAATGAAGACTTACATACTATATGTATTGCGTAGGTATGTATGTATGTATGTATGTATATTTTTGCATAGTCGGGGATGCTCGTAGTTGCTGCTGTTCGACCATTTTGGCAATGAACCAAAAATTACTATAGCCAGCCAACAATAACAACAACAACAACTGACTTGTACAGGTGCGAAAACTCTGTGATCAATTCTCTGGCCATCCTAATCTGCCTTTAAAACTCTCTCCCTTGGGGGCGCCGCCTGTGTCTGACCTCCAAGATCCGCCGAAAATTTTATTTATATTTTGAAACGCTTCGTTCTCGGAAGGCGCACGCAAACTAGGCGGCCAGTGGGCCAACTTTCCAATACCAATTTATATTCGGACTGTTTTTTTTTCTACTTTTCTGCTAGTTCTTATTGTGGTGCTTGTTTATTTGCTAAGCGTCTTTTGATTTCTATTTTTTCCATTTGTTAATTTTTTTTTGTGGATATTTTTAGTGGAAAAGGCGACGTCTGTTTATGACGAGCAGAATCTGTTGTTCTATTTGTTGTTGTTCGATTTTTGGCTTATTTGGTAATTAACTGCTAAATGCAAATATTTGTCTTTGACTATCTGATTTGACGAGGGTAATAAAATTTCAGACACATAAAGTGTGCCGACGACATGTGTGGCAGATCGCCGGAAGCGGAAGCTCTGAAGGGACTCTGGAAAGAGTCGCAAGGCCCGTAATTAGGAACTTAAGATCAATGATTAAAGCGCTATTAATTAATGCTGATATATTTACATGTTCCATAATTCTCCATATTTCGATATATCTCTTTTTGCCCTTCAACTAGTCCTTGGATATGCCAAGTATACGAGCAAATCTAGATTATAGAACTCTTGATTGTTTGGTTGTTGGTATTCTTAAGCTGAAATTTGGATTATTAAGTGCCGATTACTAATCTTCTGAACATAAAGCTTCATATAACAGAGCAAAATAAAGGTTGATCTGACATTTAGCAACTATTTAGAAGATGTGAAATCGGAACAAAGTCAGTTCCCAAAGTCGAATTGGATTTTGTGACATTTTTTTTTGATTTGTTGTTCACAAATTCACAACAACGCATACCAGAGAGCTGCTGAGACTGAGTCCCTACAATCTCTATTGCGGAACCATGAGCTATTGTAAGAGCTGGCCAGGCTGATTTGTCAGTAATGCCAGAGCAGGCGAGCAATCGACGCCAGCAATTTTCTAAACACAGACCACTTGAGACAGCGGCGGAAGCAGAAGATCAGACCCGGAATATTGCTGTAAGGACAGCCCAATAAATAGGAGGACCGAAATATTGCTTAAACTATATGTCAGTTTTGATTATCCGTTAAATCTCAAACTTATAAAATTCTCATTTAATTTTCGATTATAACAAAGATCTAATGGATGACTTTAGACAGGCGAATAGGCGACAGAGGCGGATCTAAGAGGAGGGCTAAAAGAGTTGAAGGCAGTCCAGTGCCCAAATATGTTAATTCAAACCAGTATATGCAAAAAGAATTATTATTTTAGTTATCAAAACTTGCAGAAAAAACTGAAAAATATTTAGAAATGGACCCTGGCGAGGGCTTCAGCCCCTTTAGCCCACCTTCTAGATCTGCTACTGACAGGAGGTGCAGATTGAATGGGTAAAGTATATCAAAACATTTGCTCTATTTTACTAAGAGCTCAGTTAATGATCGAACTTTATAAAAAGTTTAAATTATCCTGATGATCTGTCAAAGATGGCAATTTTATAACAAGCTTCGCCTCTTAGCTTTGAGTTTTAAATGGATTAATTTAAAATCGGTTTGATAAGAAATAACTGATTTAGCTCGTTCATAAGCTACAATAATAGTTACTTACTACTTACTAAATCCTTCACAAGTGCTTGCCAGGTGGAGAGTGACAAACAAATCAGTTTCTCTGTAATGTTAAGAAGAGCATCGCCTTCAATTTACAGTTTGCTATGGCCTCCCCAAGGTACAGTTCTGTGAAGAATTTTCTGAACCAAATTTGATTTCGATAACCAACTTATTGTACACCCCAAAAACTAGTTCCAGCTTAAGACTTGATTCCAGATGACAAACAAAATTTATTATGGCACAGTACTTCTTTCAAGCAAGACTCAGAGTTCAAAACAGCCTAAAAGAGTTACTATTTAAGAAATTAGTTTCCTGTTTTCAGAATATTAACCTTTAATTAAGAAAATGATGAAAATCTTTGACTGCTGTCGAGTTTTCTTTACAATTATGTACGGCTCATTAGAGTTCGTAAAGTAGAACCCATTAGAATGACCAATTTCAATAATAGATCTCAATTGTCATAGATTATTGAAAAATCATTTTGTTTTACTCTTAAAGTACCAAAAAATCAAGTTTATAGAGAGATTGTTGAATGCACGCACTGTTGGCCACGCCCACAGTGTGTCAAACACGCTAATTTACTGTTACATTATTTACAGACATACTCACGTACACACCACACACATACATACAGACAAGCGTATATAAAGCGCAAGCTACGATAAAACTGAAAGGTTGTCACTTTGGTCGTTCGTGTTGGTTGGGATAGGCAATGGAACGGCGGTGAGAAAAGAAGAGTAGGGGAGATTTTCGCAAGAAAAACCAACAAGAACACTGTGAGTGGGCCAACAGGGCGCATGAGCAATATCCACTAGCAACATGTGCCCAGCAACTTGCTGCTAAGGTGGAACGCAAGCAAAGAAATTAAATGAAAAATTAATTTATAAAATGCCACATTAACTGAAAAACAAATTAAGTATATACAAATCAAGGTATTTATCCCAAATGTAAACAAATTCAATTTGACAAACAGTCAAAAAACTTAGTTAACTATGCGCAGCCAATTTGAAATCCTTGAATTTGTTTTTTTTTATTGCTAATATTGAAAATGTATTATTATTCAGGGACTTAAGGCCACACATTTCAGCGGCTCAACATCGAATGGCATCCACAAAGTTTCCCGCCAATTGCAGGCCAAGCCGAAGTGTATACAAACAAACGCACACACCGACATTGTCTAACAACCCCGAAAAGCCACAAGGCAAACACAAGTGGGCGGGGGGTGGAGACAGGCGTTCGTCTGACGCTTAGTCGTTGCCATTTCGTACGGTAAAAGCGTAAAATCAGCAAAGCTCAACACTGAAACCAAAAGCCGGCTACCCCTCCGCCCCCCCTGACCGCTCGTCGTTTCGCCTGCTCCTTCAAATGTTATTTACATTTTGTTTTGCCGGCTTTTCCGCACGACGAGTCCACAAGCCGAACACACCCGCCAAGCCGAGTGCCCGAGTGCCCGAATGTCGCCTGCCGAACGGAGCTTCGTGTGTGCCGTTACATTCCATTCGCTTGTCGCCTTCGCTTAAGTTAGTTGGCAACGGCCTACACGCTAATACGGACGTGTTCTCTGCTCGCTCTCCGCCCCCCAAAAAGAAAAATCCCAAACAGATTTTTACACATTTTCAATGATATTTTTGAGTGCTGTGTTATTTTGAGTTATCGCGATTCGGCGTCTCCAAGTGCAATTAGTGAGACAAATTCTGTGCCATGAATTGAGAATTATTGTCATCAAAGTGTGCAAAACTCTAAGAAAGTGCTAAACGCTTCCATCTTGCCGGTTCCAGCTCCTTTGGGGTAAGTTCCATTGTTGGACACATCCATCTAACGTCAGAGCCTAAAAATATGCGACTGTCAGACGGAAACCACAAACCAAATGTGTCGCGCATGTTAATTAAGACAAGCCATCAGCCAAAAAAAGCATAAAATGGGAGTGGGGAGCAGGAGGCCATTGCCAATCCATCCATCACTCAATTGCCCGTTTGGATTCAGATTCAACAAAAAATCTGTCTTCCCTTCGCAACAAAAAAGAAACAAATGTGCATTAATTTTAAATTGAGAATTGAGAGCGTATCGACATTATGCACATGTGTTTCGTTACCATTTAATCTTCGTCTGCTTTGCCTCAACTGGGGGCGATAAATAATCAGCTGGCGCGATAAATATTTATGCAACTGAGCTCACTTGTTGTTGTTGCTGTTGTTGTTGTAGGTCTGGTTCCCTTTATCATATCTCCATAAATGGATTTGTTTATGGTTCCTCCAGTGCAATTGACTCGGCCACGCCTCCCCAATTAAAAAAGTTATGCCTTTCGGTATCATCATCATCCTCCATTGTTTTGATGTTATCAGCTGGTTGCATGTTGGCTAACAAAATAATTGACAAAACAAATCATTTACGTGGCAAAAAGTTTTGCAGGCCTCCCTGTCATTGCCTCCATCGTCCGTCGTCCGCCTTCCCCCCCCCCCTGGTTAAATTGCACACGGCGGCAAAACACGCAACATGTTTGATGACATACAAAAAAAAAACGAGAGAAAATAAAAAGGAAAGAATATTGTGAAAATGCAGAGGGCAGATTTGTGTATAAATAACAGCATAATAATGAGACAGGCCAAGAGTGAGTGCATCGCCGGGGAAGAGAAGTGGCTACAACAATGTAAATGCCATGTGCAATGCAGTAGAAACTGTGATTAGTTTGTGTCTTAGACAAATGACCAACAATGTACACTTCAGCTATATTTGTTCTGCAAAAAGTTAAACAGAATCGTTTATAGAGAATGTCTGGCAATGCAAACTGTTCTAAAACCAAGCCTCTAGGCGGCTTTTGGTTTTTGGTTTATGGGAACTTGTGCTCCGAATGCATTAGATGTGTGCACCTCGAACTTAATCCCACTATTCGGTGTACTAATACGGTTTTCAGTGCTAGCTGTGGCCTATACTTATTTTTAAAGTCGGCATTGGAAAACGTCTTAATTTCTAAGAATTTCGATTAGATTTTAGTTATTTTTGTAGTAAAGACTATTTAAAAAAAGTCTTACCTTCGGTTCTGTTTAGTGAAAACGTTGGCTATTCTAATTCAAAGTTAAATATAAAGTAAGATCATCCCTTTTCGGTACAATTCCGTTATATCTCAAACCTCCTTTCGAAAGGTCCCACCGCTTAATGTTTTCTTGGCTAGTAACGTCTAAGCTGGCGGCAATATGTAGAAAAAGTGACCGGATGTGACAGTTTCTTAAAGAAAAAACTATTAAACTAGTTCTAGTTCCCTCTTGCACAGCAGGTACACACACTACCCGCTGTACCACTTAACTTCAAGGTGAATGACATGAATTGTTGTTTAAAAATTAAGTAAGAAAGTCAGTCAAGCCCGGCTATATTATACTTTGTACCTTCGAATGTTTGTATACATCTGTCGAAAACGGGAAAAGGTCCGTTTTCTTTGTACCTATTTAAGAAGCATATTGATCGGATGTTAAGGCTTTCATATCTGTGGTAAAATCAGGCATGCAAACCGGTTCTGAACCGAACCGGTTTTGAACCGAACCGAACCGCTTATGTCAGCTGGTGAACCGAACCGCAAACCGAACCGGCTTCCTTTCAGAATTGCTAAACCGAACCGAAAACCACAAATAAAAACGGTTCGGTTCGGTTCAGTTCCCTGACGAGCTCTAAGACGGGAATTGCTTTCCTCGAGCCAATAATTCTTATTAATTTAGGAAAATTCGAAACGTTTCCTTGAGACAAATTTTATACATTTCGTTTGACTCTCTACATCCTTACCGATACCGGATCGATATAACTTTTAAGGATGACTTGACGAAAATTTAAGAACATGTAATCCTGCAAGTCTTCTGCATTCGCCCTTTGATATCTTAATACACCTGCCATCAAACTACATTCTTTCCCCAAGTGGGATTACCTTAATTCAATCTTAGCCAGGAGAGATTTTGATTCTTTTCTAGCCGACATTCTCTGTTTTCCAAATTCATTCGTCTAGGAACCAATGTACGAATCCTTTAAGACCGAAATAATACATTTTGGACATTCTTTCAAGGATTTTAAAGATATTCAAATGGATTATGGGAATTTGCAGTGTGCGAAAAGTCACATTACAATAGAAATCATAATATTTCATAATGTGTCTTTGTGAACCACTGAACCGAACCGAAACCGCGGTTCAGTCAGCTCTAAAAACCATTTAATGAACCGAACCGGCGGTTCAGAAACTGTGTGAACCACTTAACCGAACCAGTACTTACATTCGAGTGGTTTGCATCCCTGGGTAAAATGCATTTTGAATGTTCAATTCGATGTCAATTACACCACTACTTCCCCTCTATGTGGCAAATGCTCTTTTTCGAATATCGGGAGTGGAACATAGTGTTTACTTTGGAAAGATCCTATAATATTATTGTGGATATAAATCTAACCAAACCGAAATCTATTGCGATTATCGGATCGGCTTTGAATTGTAAAGGGCATCGGTTTGAAATTGTTCTGCTATGGCTTCAGTTTCGAACCGGTAATAATCTCTAGTTTTAGTGATGTGTAACAATCATGCCCTACGATTCGTGTGTAGCCCTTCTAGTAGTTTTTCTGAATTTATATAGCTGAATGTTGGCTGTGCAAAAAACTCATGGGAGAGCTTAGATGGACATTTTAGAGAATTTAGAAGAGGGATAAAAGTCTCAAATAGATTTACATCTGTCTTTCACTTGACGGCTAACAGCTGGGCGTTAAACTCCACACACAAAGGCCTTTTCCCTATAACTAGAGAACTTTGCTTGTCATTTTTATATAAGTAGATAAATCATTTGCCTATGAATGAACCAAATGTTTGAACGAACATATTTTTTAAAATCTTTTGCTTAGAATTTGTCATTCTTCATTTGAGACGGTTGAATTAAGAAAATGAAATCCACCTATGTTGTATTGTTTTTTAAGGCCAATTCTCAGGACAACTTAATGTTCGTTTTGGCTTAGTACTTCATACGAATAGAAAGCACCTTTTAAATCAGACTTATTTATTTTACTTATATTTACTTATATTTTTGTCATCTAAGAACAGGCACTTAATCATAAATTCTTAAACAGGACAATTTCTAGTCAAAAAATGAAAAGGGAACAATTTTAGTCAGGCTTCATTAAAGTTCTTATTGGAGCTAAAAAAACATGTAATTAACAAGAGAGAACACTAAACAAAACTAATAGCTGGTGAAGGTGACTGGAAAAAATCTTGTTTATAAGATGCACCGAGGCGGAAAGAATCCCACGACCTCATAGTTTACAGCAGACTGTTAACTCTTATTCTAAGTCTCAATTTAAAGGAAATATAGATAAAGTTCAAGGGAAAAGTATATCCAAATAACTTTCGAAATTCTTTACCAAACGAAATAGGCACTCACTTCATTCTCCCAAGTTAGCTTCAACGTTCGAACCCCTACAAACTAGTTAATCAGCACCTAGAAAACCCTGGGAAATTACACACAAAATGATCAAATATTTTATAGCATTTTCAATTACTTTTATTATCAGGATAATGCATGATTTTATTATAGATTTTGAAATCGTTTGCGGCACTCCTGGTAATCAAAACGAATGCAAAAGGGCATTTAAGCCGCAGGTTAAATCATATTTAGGGCCAAACCGCAAAACGGCCGCCTGTGGGATTCAGGTTGGAGTGTGTCAAGGGTGATTATTTGGTTTGTGGCTCACAGTCGATTGCCTGATTTACAGACACACCCACGAACTGGAACCATACCAAACGCCAAACGGCTCATTGCAACAGTCAACATGTTAACATGTTGTTAAACACGGAGGGAGAAGCAATTTTTACGGCCTGTTTTGGGTAAAAATCCCAACATTTATTGCTATTAGTTTTGGGTTATGGCCGCGTCGCGTTGTTGTTGGTGCCGATGAATGGCGCAATAGCGTGAGAGAAGAGTCCCTCCCCCTAACCTATGCTCTCACATTGCATGTGTGGCAATTCTGAGGGGTTGGGGGGGCAGTAAATGGTGGTAAGGATGAATATCAAGTCAAGTGCCGCTTAGTGAGGATTTGTGTATTAAAATCGTATTTCATCAACAGCCTCTACCTGTGATCCATTTGTTTGGAACTGGAAGGTTTTAGGTCTCTGGCCTTGGGGTAGATTTTTTTTTAATTGCCATTCTTAAATCAAGAAGTAGTCAATGAATTCTTTAAAAGGCCTTCTTCATTTGAGATTTTTGCAACCGAATCGAGATAAACAAAGAAAAGTTGATGTTTTAATTTGATATTTTCAACCTAAGAACATGTTGTTCTTGTTTTAAGTGTAGAGTTCTTTCTTAAAGTGTTTCCAAACTGGAAATTTAGTACAAAAAATATAAAAATTGCTTGAAACACACTAGAATTATACATAAAATGAGAATTTTGTACTAATCTCAAGCATTTTCGTACTAACTAAGGAAGCATTATAAATTTCTGAATTATTAGAAAGGAGATCCAAAGATTCCCAGTTCGCAGACACCGGGCCAATCCGAACTCGCATGAAATTGAATTTCGACAGACGCACCCGTGCGTTCTTGGGGCCATCTCCACCTTGGAGGGCATGTGTCTGGCGACGATTGCATAAATAAATAGCCAGCCATCTAGTTTATACCTTCTATTTATGTATATTTGTATGGTTTATGCTCTTCCGATTGGCGCGTGAAAAACTTTATTGCGTTTTAATTGTTTCAACTCGATTGTACGAGTATCTGGAAAACTCGACGAGGGCCACATCTGCCTTTTGGTTCATCTGTTTATTTATGTGCGTCTAATTTATACGAGTATTTCTTGTTCTGTAATAATATTATAAAAATTTCAACGGCTTTGTCGTCGCCACCCTGCTAAAATCTGCTTTGAATGCAGAATCTAGACACACTGAGTCACACACACACCTGAAACGGATCACCTGCCTCGCCGCCGCCGCCGCCTCTTTCTCGTTCTCCTCCCTTTGGCCATGATTGGGCTTCCGCGGCATCAAAGGCAGCCGCTGCTGTCGTATTAACTTTTCATCTAAACAGTATTTTTTTCCGCAAAGAAACTGCAGCTATTAAGATGTTTTGCAGTCAAAATCAAAAATCTGTGTTTATGGGGGGCTGCTCGACGTGCGGGCCGGGAGGGCGGTGGTTGGAAAATTCCAAGCATATCAAAATCATTTGTGGCCGCCAATTGCCAAATGCAATTCGCAGGTGCGGGTGCTGAAATACCTCCTAATTTATGAGCTGTGCATTGTGGGTAAATGTAACTGCAAATTATCATTTGCGGTTTGAGTTAAACCAGATGGCCCCCCTCGGGCCATAGCCAACGCAAGGTCGGTCACTTAAAGGGTGACGAAGGCGGGGTTGCGAGTAGGCGTTGTGGGCATTTTCATGCTCCAGTTGGCCGTAATGAGAAAAAGAGTTTAATTGGAGCTTAATGAACAAAATACCGTTGATTTCCAACAAACGGCAGGTCGATAGTGTTTCATTTCTCTGGCTTCCAGTTGATTAGCATGTCTTTGTGGGACACTTTTTTGCAACAGCTGTTGGGTGGGGGTGAAGTGTGTGCTGTGTTTTTTTTTGTCGCTGAAAACGAAACTGAAAGTAGTCTTTTTATATATACAGGGTGCGCCATATAAAGTGTCGGTATGGCAACACTGAATAACTTTGACATTTACCAACCGATTTGGTAAAATTTGGAAACATCAATCTAGTACAATTTTGACCATGGAACGCTTCACACCAAAACAACGTGCCGAAATAGTGACGCTGTTCATCGAAAATAATCGTTCAATTGTGCTAACTCAACTCAACAAATTTTGATGACCGATGAGGCCCATTTTACGCTTTCTGGTGGTGTTAATAAGCAAAATTGTCGCATATGGGGCACGGAAAATCCACACTGCATCCATGAAATACCTTTACACGACCAAAAAGTGACCTGGACGCCTGGTATCAAAAAGAGGCGATATTGACTGGCCACCCAGATCTCCAGATTTGACCGCCCCAGACTTCTTTTTGTGGGGCTATTTTAAAAGCAAGGCTTACGCCAGCGATCCACAGACCATTGAAGAGCTTAAGGCCAACATTCGTGCCGAAATCGCCACTTTATCGACTGAGACGCTCGAAAAAGTGATGGAAAATGCCGCAAAAAGGGCACATTTTGTTGTGGCCAATGAAGACGGCCACTTGATTGATGTTGTGTTCAAAAAGTACTCGAAATAAATTGTACAGGACCAAATTAAAGGAACAAGATCAACATATAGCAATCGGTTGTTTGTTTTTATATTTATTCAGTGTTGCCATACCGACACTTTATATGGCGCACCCTGTATATATTTTACACTGGGTCACGAAATTGAGAAGAGATGTGAAAAAAACTAAGCATTCACCGGTGATTTAAAAACCCTTCTAATATTTGTTAAACAACAGCAAAATATTGTTGCCTTGTCTTAGCACAATTTGCACACTTGATTACAGTTTTATTAGAACTAAAGGATATGTTTCTTATGGGAGCGTTTTTCATTCAAGTTATAAGCTTTAGATATATACATTTAAACTCGTCCAAACTGGTTCGGAAACAGATTTGAATTGGGAGAGTTTCAGACTGAAAATTTTCCACCGAAACCTCAATTTTTCAGTTAGGTTTCATACTCACATAATACATAACAAAACTGTCATGATAAATGCCCTTATAAGTATGCTATGCTTATGAATATTAATAAATCAGGATTAAATTTTTCCTATACTTTACCGTAGATTCGTTTTGCTTACCTTCAACTAATTTGAATGAATAACCAGTGTGTATTATGTATGGCGCTGGCATCACCGACTCTTCCCTACTCATTTAAGCCGATAATTAGTTAAGAAACTGAAGTTGGCATTATTTTTTATGGGTATACATCATGATCTTGTGTACTTAAACCACTTTTGAAGCGATTTGAAAAAGGGTCCTGAACCAGTAAAATCTCCAAATTTATATTTAAAGTTCAAAGCTTAATTAGCTTCTGTGAAATGCCTTTGTAAGTGTCATAGTTTGAATAATTTCTAAGATATATACTTAAACTATATAGACAGTTAAATATCTAACTCCATATTACAGCTGTTGCAACGGTTCTCAGTCTTGAGACGTAGCCTGTGCTGGAAAAAACAAAGTCGTGTTAGGAAACTCTTACATTGAATACTATGAGTTTTTCTCACTAAGTCCCATTTATCGACTGATCATTTCTATGCCAGCCTAACAATATAATTATTATAGTATAAGTCATGTCTTAAGCCAGTAAACTCTTTCCAAAGTGTTAAGTAGGTTAAGCCTTGTACTCTGACAGACAAAAACTCAGCTTTGCATTAATGCTAATCAGCTGTTCGAAGGTGTTTCTATTTGTATGAAGTGCAGTGATAAAACCAATTCGTTAAGTATGACAACTTATGCAATTCGGCCGGCCAATAAAATTTGATTGCAAAATACATTATTTTGTTATAAGTATTATGCATACAACAGCCTCATAAATATATAGGCACTCGTCCATATATTTATTTCCATCTGATTGATGTTTTTCCTGTTGGGAAATCGTTTTGCCAATGGCGTGAAATTTACTCTCACTCGTTTCAATTGTTGTTATATGGCTCAGCACTGCATTGTGGAAGGCTTTTTGTTAGGGTTTACGTGTTTGGTTTCATGCGCCACGGATTTTGCCTGATTTGGTTTTATTGATTCCCCACTTTGAACCACTTAACCACGGCGACTGCAAAAGGAAAGCAAAATAATTAGCAAGCAACTCGTAATGTTGGGCCATAAATTCTCCAAGCTGACATTTCATGTCAAGGCTCAACAACGAATCGATTGATAAATTAATCTAAATTAGGCCTTGAAAGTGCATGATAAATATTTATAGGTTGAGTATTATCCATAACAAATCGAAGTAGAACGCGAGCGTGGCAGGTCTGGGTGGGAATTTTCAATTTCAACTGCAATTTAAACGTCCATCAATAATGTGGCTGGAGGTGAGGGAAACGCTGCCACAGCGCGAAAGCAGAGATTAAATTGTACTCGTATTTGTTGCGAGCCATATTTCATGCCAAGGAATGAACTCTCCCGTCTGACAATGAAGCCACTTAAGCCAACTTGGAGCCGCTGGTGGAGGCATCGTCCTGGCAGCGATGGCGGCTGACAAATGAAGACTGACATTTACAAAACAGTTGAAAAACAAAAACGAAATTATTCGCTTACAACTGTCGCGACAGTTGAGTTTTTAAAAGCAACTTGTTGTCATAAAGCCACGCGCTTTTTTTTGTTGTACGCTGCAGTTTTTTCTGCCCCCCTCCCCCCTGGTTGGGTCTTTTGGTGGAGTCGGTGGCTTGGGATGGATGACTGGGTGTTGGCGTATACGTGAAAGATTTAAAATAAAACCACTTAGCAGCAGCTGAGCGCTTTTACATTTTTTTTCGACAATTGCTAAATCCTCTCGAGCTGTGAGTCTAACACAACTGATGAAGTATCCTTAGAGATGCTGTATACTGGAAATGGTGTCAACTGCAGGATACAAAATGAAGCTCTGCACAAGAGCAGTCTTAATTTTGTGAAATATTTGGACTGAATTTGAACATGAAATGATAAATAAGGGATTGCTTTATATGTTGTTCAGAGCAAAGACCATTTTTATGGTTCTTTTATTACTTGATAAGATTATGCCTAGCCGATCAACTGCTCAACTGCTGCTTTGATGATTTGAATTCCCTGGAAGAGAAGTGGAGGGAATTCCAGTTAGTTACTTTCTATCTTCTCCAAATTACCAAATTACAGCGATGACGGAAGTTGTGATGGGGTGAAGTGCCCCCTTAGGACTCCCATTTTACTACTTATCCTGTCTTTGCTAAAGTCTGGGAGAAGATACACTTATTTCATCCTAATACTTATCTCATCCTAGTACTTATCCTGCCTTTGCTAAGGTCTCGGAGTTGGGAAGTTCTGGTGAATGAGCGTGGCAGAAGATACCAGTCGTCCAACCGCCAAAGCAGATGGTAAGCTCGCTCTCTTTATTGGTTGTTTCTAGCTTCCAGACCCCTCTCTAAGGGGATGTCATTTCCTTTCTGAGCTGCTAGACAGTAGTCATTTCCATTTGTCTTAGCATTTATATCCTACATACATTAGTATATTGCCGTGAACTGCAGTAGATTTGGTTGTTATATCCAAATCCATCGACTATTTAAATCTTTTGGAGACTGTTTAGGTAAAGGACTTACAGGATCAATATGCGTCTAGTGTTTAATGCATTTTTACCTTGCGTCACCCTGCTTTCGCTATTTTTCATGGTATAGCGAGGAGTTCAAACTGATATTTTCGAGCATGTAAAATATTTAAGTATTTTAAGATCAAATTTATATTTTAAAATTTCATTTTAAGTTTTAAAGCTATCGAGCTGAAATTTTGCACGGAGTCTTCTTTTTGCTGCACTCTATTAATATGTTGGAACCGGCTGGATCGGATGACTATATCTCATAGCTCCCATAGGTACAATCGGTCGGAAAACTAGTTTTAGTATGAAAAACTTTTTTCTTTTCAATGGAAACGTCTCCAAACTTTGTAATCGTAGGTTTTCTATGTTTTTTTTTATAATTCTACCAAGTTATATTAAAATCGGACAACTATATGGTATAGCTGCCATACAAAAGATAGGTCTGAAAAAGAGTCTTAGTTAGAAAAACTTTTTTGTGTTTAATGGTAGCATCCCGCAATTTTGTATTTGTTTGTTTCACGTGCTTTCACATAATTTTACAAATTTTTGGCCAAATCGGATAACTATATCATATAGCTCCCATACAAAAGATAAGTCGGAAATTGGGAAAAAGAGTATTTTTTGAAAATATTTAAGCGAGCACTTGCACGGGTATGAAAACTTCAGCACAGACGAAGTTAGCTTAGCTTTCTTGTATTTTTACAAATCGGAACCTTTGTTTAAGACCTTTGCGGACCCCTAAGCCAAAAGAGGAGTACTAAACTCATTTAACTTAGAATTTCAGATTTTTCAATTAGAAAGTTCTAATCAAGTCGAGCGAAACACCTTTACTCCGAAACGTATTGAGATTTTTAGATCTGATTTAGTTAAAGATTGTTGCTCAACCATTCTCCTAATGTTAGACAAACTAACGAAATGTTTCAAAATATTTGCTTCAATGGGGATCTCTCCATCTTTGCCACCGTTGAGTCGTCTTTGCCCAGCTCGTTTGCAAATCATGCCGAACATTTGCAATGTGCCCTGGCAGGAAGTTGCTGCTGAAACTATGTTGAAACAAGTGGCCAACGCAACGGCGTTGGGGCCAACCTTGTCATATCCTGTTGACGTCGCTGACAGACGCGATGCTTTGAGGTTCAGGTGCCTGGCGGAAGCGTGAAATATTTTTAGCTCACTTTGCCTTTGCCTTTGCCTTCTTACTTGGCCATATCCAATGGAATTTCTCGCTGGAGCGTATTTTATTGGCATTTTGTAGAAAATTTGTGGCCAGCTATGAAAATGCCACGAATGGTGCCTCACAGCAATTTTCGTATTAAATTTTTCGCCTGCTGCGAAAATGCTCCCTGGAAATCTCAATTAAGCTGAAAAATGTGAACTCGTGTGCGTCGTGCGTATAATTGATTTAGCCAAATTGTTGAGCGAATGAAAGTCGGCAAATTACGCGTGCGACTAATGTGCAGTTAGTTCCAGTTCCAATTGCAGGACTCTATCGAGGGAGTCTTTTAATTTTACGCACGCGTTTGCATAAATTTTGCCATTTGGCATAATTATGCGACAGTTGTCAATGAATTTGCCTGGCAGAGGCAGTTGCCACATATGGATGACCCGGTTGATGTGCAGATATTTGTTTCGAAAATGCAGAGGCAGCCGAATGCAATTATCAAGTGGCGATTCGAGAGGATTTTGGCTTGGTTTGATAACTTGTTGGATGACTTTAAAACATTGAATAAAGAGTCAGTCGATTTGATCTTTTTCGATTAATTCCTCAAAGTGTTTGTTTCTAACTTAAAATCTAAAAGAATAACTTGACACTCCCACAAATCGTATTATGTGAAAGGCATCAAAATGCTTTGCTTTCCCCTCTTTTGCTTAAGGATAGCATGGGCTCTCTGCAAGCGAAAACTAACAATTTAACAAGAAACCGCTAAAATGTTTATGTCACAACTTAAAATGTAAGCAAGCTGTCCGAAGGTAATGGATATGGACATCATCCTTAGCCACCATATGGAGGCGAAATGAAGCGGCAACAAGTTTGAAGCGTAGCCAATATCCGTTGCAAGGACAACATGTCTTCTTTTGCCTTGTTATTGATAATCTTTGTCAGGCCCAGGACGTGAGTTCCAAGCACAAAAAAAGGGATAACAAGCGACTTGGCAACGTGGCTTGTGTGCGGCAAAATATGAGCTTGGAAAGCCAGTGTGGCCACGGGACATGGCTGGAGGAGTAATGAACTGAAGCAGGCCCAGACGACTGCCCGGCCGTTTCTTGTTTGTCCTGGCGATCGATGCTGCAGCGACGAGAGTGGAGTGTATTAAAAACAAAGTCACAATGCGTTTCCAGTGTGCCAGTGTGCGTGTGTGTGGTGTCCTGCATCCATCCACTCATCGTTTTGTTGTCGCTGCCAAAGTCAATGAACAGGCACCACGACAACGACTCGGCCGGGTGCACACTGAGGGGCAGGCAGGATATGAAGCGTGTGCGAAAGTTTGCCACAATTAGGATGCGGATGCAGCAGCATCTGCCGTTCGTGCTGTGCCCAACTCTCAAAGCAATAAAAAACTTTAAAGTTGCGTTTAAAAATTCATTTCATAAATTTAGAACCCTTCGCCAGTCTCTCGGGGGGGGCCAGCTTTGATTACAGTGACGTCGACAGCAACACGTTTCCGCCATTTTGTTATTGTTGGCAACTTGTTGCTGACTGCATTGAAAAAAGGAAGCAAACTCTGACAACTTCAACGTGTTGAAATTTCCGCTCTCTCGACTGGCAGGCGGCAGACAGCGAAGCTTTCCCAGCCGCCTGACATTCAAATCGCCGCCTAACCCCCCCGCCCACTGCAGGTGTGCATTGTGCCTTTTCGTTTTCAATTAAACACAATTACATTTGCCACTGACAGTTTTTAGTTAATAACGAAAATTGCACTAAAAATACAAAGCCCAGTGGCCCATAACAAGGCAACCACCGCGGCGGGGCCACTTAGAAGCGCCCCAGGTAGTTCGACCACCGCCAGCTAACGTCAACCACATAATTGCACACACAAAGAGGGAAAACAAACCATTTTTCTTCTATTTTCATATGTTTTTTCTGTTGTCTCTGTCTCAGTGCTCTATTTTTATGCCTCCCGCGCTGCTGTTGCACAGTTCACATATTTCGCTTATTCTGGCCTGCTTATTTATGCTCCGCTCTTCGTAAATATTTAAAAACCAAACAACACACATTGTGCAACTGCTTAGACACTTGCTTTTATTTATATTTTGCATAAATATAATAAACTTAACCAAGGAAATGCCAAACGAAATCAAATGAAATGGCCCTAGGTGGTTTGATTATTGGCGCAGGTAGAAAAGTTGCCAGGCAACCAAATTATTTAGCTGACGCGTAGATTGACATTAATTGTTTAAATTGAAATGGATATAAATACAACCAGGAGTGTGTGTGTGTGTGTGTGTGTGAAAATTATGTGTTCGATTCTGCTGAAAGACTTATTAAGGTATTAATCAAGTGTTGAGAGAAGAAACTTGTCGGGAAATCAAATCAAACATGAAAGAGCTGAGCTACTATTGATTAGAATTTGACAGGTCTTTTGATGTTTATAAGCCACAACGGACTAAGCACTAGTTCTCGACTAGGAAGTATATAACTATTAGAGCTGAGCTGTAGGTCTACCAATTGATTTGGACAACCCGTTTCGAACCGAACCGGAACCTTAAACAGAACTAACTGAGAAAATATAATTGAACCTGAACCTGTTTCGACAAACCTTACACCTTATTTAATCTGAACTATTGCCAAGTGTTTTTTGGTTATCTGAGCAACCAAGGGACACTTTGGTAGATTTTTTAAATTTGCCCTCAACTCTTACTAAAGAATTACTAACTGAGACTTCGAATCTTCCAAGTGATCATCGACTGAAGTCTAAGCTAACCGTATCGAAATATAAAGCCATTCCGAGTTATACTTTAAAATCCTTGCAAATTAATTGGTTTTCTATTTAAAGTCTAGTGTTCAGATGTGATAAACCACATTCAGATTTTAAAACAATAGCAGAGTGGTGCAAGTCGGGTACTTGGGTTTCGCTATTTGGCAGTTTTGATCTAAAACGAGCGAATCCTGGCCAGACTCTCTAAATTTTAATAACTGGAGGCTATGCCGAATAAAATCTAAATAAGATCCATGTTGCATCGGCTAAAAGTGCACTTAACAGCGTCTTGAAACAGTAGAAACGGCGACAGGGCACCTTTCTAATGTTTTTGCAGATACGACAAGGTTGTTTTCTTTGTAAACTGAACAAATCTTGTATATGCCTTTCAACACACCTACTATGTTACAATATACCCTACAGCTGCTTTTAAAATACAAAAACAAAGATATGCTGAGGGAAGTTGGTTCACTTAAGTCTTCATTCTGAGAAAAAAAAAACTAAATTTATAAGAACTCTTTTTTTTATCCTTTACTTACTGCATCTACGACCATTCGTGTGACGGTGCGGCAAGTCACAGTTAAGAATGCTTTAATATGTTACGCTATCATCATATAGAAGAGTCGGTGGTGTGGATGTTAATATTGTTGTGTTATAACGACGATGTCTTACACAGAGGTTTTTTTGTTTTTATTCCATGTACCAATGGTAAACAGAGTAAATTAAGTTTTGCCAGAAGGAAGCATCTCCGGCCCCGTAAAGTATATTTACAGTCTTGATCAGCATTATCCGTCCGTTCTTATGAACACACAGATCTCAGAGTTAAGTTGATAAAACTTAGAGATTCGACATATATAAACTTCTAATACTTGCAGTAAGCTAAAGTTCCATCTCCTTCCGTCATATCTCCGACAAATTTAGTTATGAGAATTATTTACCCATCTGCCAATATATTGGTAAAGATCCTATAAAATATAGTAAAGTTGTGAGCAAATTTGGACCCAAAATCGTTATTTTTTGTGGATAAGCCACTTAACCAAAAATGCAGCCGGTAGCAACCCAGCCAACATTCTTCCTGGCAAAAAAAAGATAAAGTGTTCCACTTTTCTGAGAGAAATAACGATGCTCCATATCGCCTATCCTTTTATGCCTTGTGTGATAAATATGCGATACCAACTCGTAAGGGAAGTTACACTTATTGAAGCTGAGGCCAGCGAGAATATCGCCAATAAATATCATCAAAAAATATTTGAAATGTCGCCTAGGAATAGTATTCGATATTGATGATTTCTAACCAGAATCCTTCAATTCCTGGTACATAGTTGATTGAAGTGGCTGGTTGTATCAACATCTTCTGTCACATAAAATAACATAAAAATACAGAAAATTATAGGTGAATTTGACTCAAATCAGCTAAATACTATAGAAGATGTTAAAAGCACCCATAAACGAGCATTGCTTCCAATGTGTGCTCGTTTTGGCACCACTTGATATAAACCGTCCTGCTGTATAACAATTACCTTACCCATGCCCAGAAGCTGCTGTCTACACAAAAGTGCATAAAATTTTTGTCGCAAATTCCACGCCTGTCAACGCCGCCTCATTCAACGCCATCTTCATCACAAGTGGAACTCTGAGTCTGTTGCATGTGAGTGCCAAAGGTGCATGTAATATTTTTCATCTGTTTTATAAAAATGTTTATGCTAATTAAATTGACTAAAATACTATCACACTGTGCGTGTGTGTGTGTGCAACGACAATTGTTGGCTGTCGTTTTTGGTGTTTGGATGCTTTCAAATTTGGGTCAATTATGCGAATTGTCGCGTCACAGGGAAGTGTGGATGGAGGGGCCATCCATCCATCAGCCGCCACGCACACAGTATGACTGGCATTGAATTGCCTGGGCGGGCAGTGGGGGTGGGTAGGCGAGGGGGGGCCACAGCAGGTTGTTTTGCCATAATTATTTGTCAAATTCACACTGAGCAGGCCACTAACGAGCCAGTGGGCCACATTCGAGCCACCTTTCGATGAGGCCATCAATCAGCTGCTGGTGGTGATCTCTTGCTCATTAGGTGGAATATTTTCTATATATTTGGGGAGCTTATTACTTCCGCTGTGTCCGGCCAACGGAAATGATTATCAAAATTATGACAAATAAAGCACCGAAATCGCTGATAAGATTAAAGTGGTTTTTTTGGCCCAGCCCGAGAGTATGCAATGCATTTCCATGGCATTTCCCAGCCGGCTGCTGATTGCAACTTTCAGCACCATAAACATAAATCTTCATTCCGGCCATGTGTCAACTAGATTTTTGTAATTTTTTTTTGGTTGTTTATTATTACATTTTTCAATAATGGTAAATTATGTGTGTTAATCATAAATGGTTCTCGTTTGGTTACATTAAACACAAGCACATTTTGGCAAAATTTATGCATTAATTAATGATAAGTATATAAATTAGCATTTAGTATACATTTAATAAATTAAAAAGTCAAATGCAAAACACATTTTGTTGGGGAAGACTTGCACAAAGTTTGTATAGCGGGGCCTTTCCTAGACCAACTGTTATCTAAGTCCTCTAGATTTATTTACAATTAATATAATTTCGGTCTAAGAATTTGTCATACACTACCGCTGTGGGCCCTGAAATTGATAGTGCACATGTGTGTCTGTGTGTATCTCCTCGTTCTGTATGTGTGTATACACCAGGCCCCCCCAAAGACGCGTCTCCCACATAAATCAGACAATAAAAACAAAAACACTCACTCTCTCACGCATTCACAAACCCACCCACTCTCGCTCACTCACTCACACATACATTTCCAAATGTAACTGCAAACTTTCTGCGCTTTGTTCTCGGATCTCTCTCCCGCAATCTACAGCAGCCTGCATCTGTGTGGCCGCTTGGTACGCATAACGGGACACAGCACCGAGCGGATGGCCTCATCAAAGACCGTCTTCAGCCCCTTCTGGGTCAATGCCGAACACTCCAGATACTTGACCGCTGCTATCTCCTTGGCCATGGCCAAGCCTTGGGGATAGGTAATGGGCGTCAGTTTCTTATCCTTCAGCTTCTCAATGGTCTGCTTATCGTCACGCAAATCCAGCTTGGTGCCCACCAATATAATGGGTACATTGGGGCAGTGGTGACGTACCTCGGGAAACCATTTGGCGCGTACATTCTCAAATGAGGCCGGATTCACCAGCGAGAAGCAAATCAGGAAGACATCTGTCTGTGGATACGACAAGGGCCGCAAGCGATCATAATCCTCCTGGCCCGCTGTATCCCATAGCCCCAAATTGATGGGCTTGGCATCCACCATGACATTGGCAGAGTAGTTATCGAAGACAGTTGGTATGTACTCGCCTGGGAAGGCATTGGTGGTATAGCTGATCAGCAGGCAGGTCTTACCCACAGCTCCATCGCCCACTACAACGCATTTGATAGCCTGCATGACGTAGTTTTTGCTTAGTTTCGGACTTTATGTGGTGCGTGGTGTTTGCGGGTTAGCAGGGTGGAGGCGGTGGTTCGTTCTCGCGGCGTTGGCGTTTTTTCTTCTTTCTTCGTTGCGATTATACAACGAATTTGCTCACGCATACAAAAACACGCACAGGTACACTCAAATACACAGACAGGCAGTTGCAGGTAAAAGGTTTTGGTATGTTTGATGTAATTTTAAAGTAGAATTAATGGAATTTTTGTAAATGATTTAATTAAACCCGCAGCTGAAGGTCTTGCAAATCCGTTGGTGAGAAAAAACACACCCAAACGCTGTGAAATCGACGCCGTCACTGAGTCGCTCAGGCAAGAAAATTTTTCTGTTGCTGGCACCGTCCACTACTCACTAAATGGTGTGCCATCTCGCTTACTCTAACTAAACTAAGTGGGGCGCGCACGCTCCCACATAAAAGCAGAGAGAGAGCAGAAGCAACAGGCTTACAGTCGATGGCCAAGAAATTAGTCATGCTCTCTCTCTCAGTGAGTCATCAGTCAACTGGTGACGTTGATCGTTGGACTCGTACGAGAGAGAGATACAGAGAGAGTATCTGAGAGTCATTGTCTGCTCTCTCTTTACCTGACCTTGCTTTGGTCTTTTTTGTACATACACACATTTATCTACATACACGCTTTTCCATGCGTGAGCCAATTTCCACCAAATTAGTTACCATGTCTCTGTGGCTGCTGCTGCTGCTGCTGTTGACCGTTTTAATGGACCACAAAAATGCGTGTCTCTGCCAAAACATATCATTGAATGCCTACTAACCCATACCCACCCCCACCCCCACTCCGGTAAATCCGCATCCGCCACCAAACTCCAAGCGATAGCCAAATATCCAACCAAAGCCATGTTTTGTGTTGGTTTCCGTCAACAAACAGCACCCACCCACCCAATGTTTTGCCGGCCCATCCAAATGTTTAAAAACTCTCGACTCTGTGAATATTTTCCCATTTAAGTTAATTTCTTGCTGTAATTGGATAATTAAATAGACGCCACAATTATAAATATGCATTTCCATTATGTTTGGCAAAAAGTGGATAATGGAATTTATGGCACAAAATAAAATCCGTCACAATTAAATCACAAATGCGGCTGTTCACGCGAAATAAATGCAGCGGATAAAGCGGGTAAAGAGGGTGTTATAAACAGGGATGCAAACCGGTTCTGAACCGAACCGAACCGAACCACTTATTGCAGCTGGTGAGCCCAACAGCAAGACCGAACCGGCTTCTTTTCAGAATTGCTGAACCGAACCGAAAACCGCAAATAAAAACAGTTCGGTTTGAAAACCACCAATAAAAACGTTTCGGTTCAGTTTTCTGTATTGTTTGAAAGCTTAGAAATAGAACTTTCCGATATTTTAAACGCAGCCAACACTAAGTATCTGGTTTCCTACAAATCTTTAAGCCGGTTGTGGTGCAGCAGGTACTGTGTGGTTTTGTTAAGGATCTTTTGCTTTATTTCCTCGCCTTAAAAAACCGAATTTTGAACAATTTTAGCTCAATTTCCAGCACAAAGTTCAAGTCAAGAACAAAATGTATACCAAGTTTACTTGCTGACTCACCCATCTTGAAGTTGATTGTTCATTTCAGAGGAGTAGTCCAAGATGGTCATTCACAATGTCAAGTGGATAAAGCTGAATGTTATATTTTTGTTTTGACATTATGTACACTCATCAAGTGCAATAATATTCAAGTTGTCGTAGGCTTTAGCTTTGTTCAATAATGCTTTGCGGTTTCATTTGGAATCCAGTGACAATTACTGTGCCAAAATGATGAAACATTCGTTGATGACATTTTGAACACCACAAGAGATTCAATTGCTCACTTAGTTCATCTCTGATAAGACAGAAAATAGTTTTTTGAATAGTAAGAAGTTCGAAAATATGATGTTTTAAAATTAAAAGTAACTGGGATTTGTTGCTGCTGCTGGAACATAAGAATAAAACTGTACAATCGATTACATATTCTCATTTCAATTGGAGATTAAAATCTTATATATCTCGATAGAAAATATTAATTTGAAAACCGTACTCTATATAGAAAATAATATAGGCGTTTTTAGACATCTGGGGAACTTCAAAACCCGCCAGAAAGTATGAACAAAACTTGTCGAAAGACACCAAAGTCAATTATCACATTAACATTAAATGGAAATACGGCAGGATTCTGACCATCAGACACCTCCACTCTCGCCCCACTCTCCCCCCTCCCCCTTTGTTTACATGACTGTTAAAGTGTTAAATTTATTGTTGGTCAGCTTTGTTATTGTAGCCTTTTGCTTTATTCTGGTTTCAGTTGCAGTCATGTGGCATATATTTGTTTTTTGGGGTCGGCATCGGTTCAGACTGCGGTTCTTTAGCGCGCATTCATTCATTATGGCCTGTGTGTGTGTGTGTGTGTCCGGGTGTGTGTCTGTGTGTGTGTGGCCCGTCTGGTGTGGCAATAAAAATGGTTCGCATATTTTTCAGTTTGTTATGCATTTCTCTGCCACTTTTGTTGCAACAACAATTATGAATAACTCTCTGCACATAATGGCCCAGCCTGTGGCGGTATGTGGGCACATCGGGTGATCGGCGGTTGCAGGAGCAGCTCGAGGGTGGGGGGTTTGTTGCGCATATATATTTCACTTCGCCAATTACGAAGGCAACGGCAAACGATGACGTTGCCAGCAACTCCGACAGTAATCAAATAATTGTTGCATTTGCTGTCATATATTTCGCTCTTTTACTTTAATTATTTGCACAATATTCCATTTTGTAATGGATAGAGTAGGAAAATGTATATGTAGCCTTGTGGGAAAGAAGTTACTTTTTATGTACATATGTAGCAAATAAAGGACTTTAAGCCGGGTCTGAGAAAAGTTAAGTTTTAATGAATTGGAAAGAAATCAGTTTTATTAATCTAGTTGTTTTCGGTTTCAAGTTCTTCAAACTGAATCAAAAAATACTTTCTTTCATTATTAAAGGCAAAAAGAAAGAAAAATAACATCATTTCATAAGCAAGGTGTAAGAACAAATAACGGAGGGTTGATCGAAGGACTACAGCATGTAGTCCAGCTCTAATGGCAGAATCATTTTTGTTTTCAATGCACTTTGGTCAGACAGATCGAAAATGTGACAGAGTGTCCAAACATTGAGTTATGGGGCGATCGGACTACGCCCACACTTATAGACCATTTTTGTACACTGTACTCATTCAGAAATGAGTAAATAGATATAATAACTTTAAGCAAAAGTATATAAGAAAGAGAAGGAAATCTTTTCGACACAAATCAGTTAATTTTTTGGGATGCATTTTCAGTTCTTGCTTTGCTTCTGGCTGCTCTTGGATACCTGACTTATTAAACCATAAATAAGCTTCGTAGCTGAACACAATTTTTCAATAAAATAGTGGATAATTTTATAGTTCATTTCAATAATTTGCTAGCCTTGTTTGTTTGTAAGTCGATTCATGGCTATATTATAGACCAAGCTGATCATGTTTGACAGTAACATGTAATACGAAAACTGCAGAGCTGCCACAAACAGTGTTGCCAAGAAAAAGTTGCTAGAAAATCACTCTTTACTACTGAGGCGGGTCCTCGTTTCTGATCTACAGGGTGCGCCATATAAAGTGTCGGTATGGCAACACTGAATAAATATAAAAACAAACAACCGATTGCTATATGTTGATCTTGTTCCTTTAATTTGGTCCTGTACAATTTATTTCGACTACTTTTTGAACACAACATCAATCAAGTGGCCGCCTTTATTGGCCACAACAAAATGGGCCCTTTTAGCGGCATTTTCCATCACTTTTTCGAGCGTCTCAGTCGATAAAGTGGCGATTTCGGCACGAATGTTGGCCTTAAGCTCTTCAATGGTCTGTGGATCGCTGGCGTAAACCTTGCTTTTTAAATAGCCCCACAAAAAGAAGTCTGGGGCGGTCAAATCTGGAGATCTGGGTGGCCAGTCAATATCGCCTCTATTTGATACCAGGCGTCCAGGTCACTTTTTGGTCGTGTAAAGGTATTTCATGGATGCAGTGTGGATTTTCCGTGCCCCATATGCGACAATTTTGCTTATTAACACCACCAGAAAGCGTGAAATGGGCCTCATCGGTCATCAAAATTTGTTGAGTTGAGTTAGCACAATTGAACGATTATTTTCGATGAACAGCGTCACTATTTCGGCACGTTGTTTTGGTGTGAAGCGTTCCATGGTCAAAATTGTACTAGATTGATGTTTCCAAAACATGTCTAACAAAAGCAATCGGTTGGTAAATGTCAAAGTTATTCAGTGTTGCCATACCGACACTTTATATGGCGCACCCTGTATTGTGTAGACAGAATGAATTGAAGAAGAGCTCGGATCTCTAGCTCGAATCTCTCCAAGAGGTTAAGTAGGATCTCTTTTTGCTCAAGGCGGGGCAATGGCTGAGAAGGTGTTGTACCGTTTGCTCCTCTTCTTCGTACTTGCAGCTTCTGCAGAAGTCATGGTAAGTGACACTTAAACGCGCTGTCGATAACACAGTGACCTGTCATGGTCCCTTCCCTGGCCGATATGTCATATGAATAGATTGAATATTGGCCACGTGAGCCTCGCTGCTGCACAGTAGGAGACGTTTTTCCACAGATTCCAAGGGAGACGAAGTGTTAAAGCGTAAGTGTGTAGCTAGATTTCTGTCGTAGGCATTCCTTTCGTGCTAATCTCTGAAAGAAGATCGTTCGTGGTGTCCGCAGACTCTTTCCTTTTAATGTTCTGATGTCCAGGCACCCAAATAAGGTTTATACTGAAGTCTCGTACGATCTCGTTTAAAGATGAGCGGCATTCAGTAAGCTTTTTAGTATTGTGAGTGTGACAGGCTATTGTGATCAAGAAGGCGGAACGATAGCGCTCCATTAACACACTAACCTTTACACTTTTGTGAATAACTTGTCAAAATATCAGCAAATCGGAATATACAACACATATTTGGCATACCTGTACGAATGTTTTTCATATTTCCAATTTGTTCTGTCTTTAATGGATAAGACACAACTTAATTTCAAAATCAATCAACATGTGCCAGCCGATTTTGAATGTGCCATAAAACTATAGAATCCACAGTATAATCCATGTATGCTTTCTCCCAAAAGTAAATGTTATTTTTGTTCAAAAACGCCTCAAAACCCACTTCAAACGCTTCCAACAACCATTTGCCCGCTCACAGCTTTCCCGTTTTCGTTTGTAAATTTAATTTGTTTAATGAGCAACACAATAAAATGCATTTATTGTCAAGTGATAAAATGCCATTTCACTTTGCTTGCCGCCCGCCAGTTGACCAGCTCTCTGTCCGCTCCTTTTCTGGCCACTGCATATTTTTCATTTATATGCCCAGATGTCAGGAGCAATGCCATCTCACCTCAGACCCAGCCAGTTGACATGGAGCAATTATTAACTTTTGTGCGGCTGCTGCCATGGCGCCGCGTGTTTGTTATTAATTTCTTGTTATTTATGCAAATAGTTGGCACTTAATACGCTTGTAAATATATAAATGAATGTGTGTGTGTGTATTTTTTCGCAAATTGCTTTGCGCATTACAATAAATTAACAACAAACAGCAACAGCAGCAGCAACAACAACAATGGCACGTCCCGGGCTTATCGACAACGTCCCAACTGGCTGGAATTTAAAACAGAACTCCTGGTCCTGTCTCCTGCCTCCTGCCGCCTGTCTCTATAAACTCAGCTGAATTATCGCTGGCAGACGTGAAGTCATCTCGGTGGGTTCCAGCCATATGCAATCCTCGGAGCTGGCTCGGCTTGGGCTTCTGTTTGGTTTGCCGGGGTCACGTCTGTTGTCCGCCTGGCGTATGACTGCTTATGAATAAAGTTGTTTGCGGACTTGTCAATACACACAGGCCATCATCATCATACACACACACACATATGCACACACATATGCACACAGCTCCCCCCTGTCCATTCAATTGGGGTTATTTGTCGCTCTATCTGCCACGACTGGCATTCCTCTCCATTCCAATCCCCCCCGCCCACTATTCCGCTTTGTTGACTTTTTGGCTTTCAATGGCCCTCGACGTCTATTCATTTTTCGTACGGCGCTATTAGGGTTGCCCCTCCAAGCAATTTGAAATGAAAAGTTGTCTCTGCCGTAAAAAAAAGAAAATAGATGGAAAAAAATGATATGTTCCGCCCATTTGTATATTTGTAGGCAGTAAATAGCAACAGGCGAGCTGACGAAATGTGTCCTTTGACATTTGATCGCCTGGCTGATAATCCTGGTCGTTCGGTCGCATCGTTGGCTTTTCAACAGCTTCGCCCGCTTAATGGGCTGCTGCATTATTTAACACTTCGTGCGGCCATAAAACGACTTTAACCAACAAACACACTCGCACACACACACACACACACACACACAAATAGTCCACCAAGTCGTTGACTTTAAGCCGTAGACAATGCAGCGCATTAAGCATCCTGATCCCGGACGGATGCAGTAAAAGTAATTAAACACTCGTCCAGAGCATGAGCCAGAGTTGAGTGACTATGTGAAGAAGTTGGCAACGATTAACCTTTTTGACTTGGATTTGAAAGGGGGCTCAAACTAGCTTAGTTTAGCTAAAGCAAGTTGAATAGTGCTGCTCCATCAGATCAATAGACCACACCAACTTGGAGTTGAGCTGCCAAAACTGAACAATTATTTTGCCACTTATTTGGCCCACTCAGTCCTTCTCGAAAATATAGAATGGAATTTCCCAACATTGAAAAGTCAGCCCACCCTATTTATTTCGGACTCATCTGGAGTCGATCCCCAAATATTTTGCACTCTACAACTGCGACTTGTTAGCTCACTGTGCCATTGCACGCACGTCTAACTTGCTACTTTTACTTTTCTGTGCTGTGACTGAGTTGAGTTAAATTGTGATAATTTTCAGTACATTTAAAGCATTTGTTTTCGAAAATTCATTTCATTTTG
Organism: Lordiphosa fenestrarum; assembly: GCA_035044985.1. Lineage (NCBI taxonomy): Eukaryota > Metazoa > Arthropoda > Insecta > Diptera > Drosophilidae > Lordiphosa > Lordiphosa fenestrarum. Next base: position 211,422 of record JAWNNO010000849.1, on the reverse strand, counting down.
TTCTTGCTTCGAGTTGACTTGAATTTTGAAAGGTAGCCCAACCTATGGGACCTTTAATTTCAAACCCTTGAATAACTTGTTGAGGATGTGATGCTTGCTTTTATGCAGGCCTTTGGTCCAAGCCGAGTGTCTCTCAAACTCTTGACTTGTGTGCTATTAATTTTCGCATAATAAAAAGCAGGGATGCAAACCAATCTAATATAATTACTGGTTCGGTTCAGTGGTTCAGACAGTTTCTGAACCGCCGGTTCGGTTAATTACACGGTTTTTGGAACTGACTGAACCGCGGTTCCGGTTCGGTTCAGTGGTTCACAAAGGTACATTGTGACTTTTGCACACTTTCAAATTGAATTCCTATAATCCATTTGAATATCTTTAAAACCCTTAGAAGAATGTCGCAAATTTATTGTGCCAGATTCAAAGGATTCGTCTATAAGATCCTAGAGGAATGATCTTTGAAAACAGAGAATGTCGGCAAGAAAAGATTAGAATAGAAAAGTATAAAAACTCTCCTGGTTAGCATTGAATTAAGGTGAATGTATTACAGAAAATTCCAAATATTGTCCACTAGAGGAAAGAATGTTCATTGTTGGAACGTATATTAAGAGATCGGAGGGGCAATTACAGAAGACTTGCAGAATTACTCGTTCTTAAATTTTCGTTAGGTCATCCTTAAAAGTTCCGGCATAGGTAAGAATGTAGAGAGTCGAACGATATGTAGAAAAATTGTCTTGGGGAAACGATTCAAATCCCCAAAATAATAAGTATCATTGGCTAGAGGAAAGCGACTCCCGTCTTAAAACTCGTCAGAGAGCTGAACCGAACCGAACCGTTTTTATTTGTGGTTTCGGGTTCGGAACATCAATTCTTAAAGGAAGCCGGTTCGGTTTGTGGTTCGGTTCACCGGCTGGAATAAGCGGTTCGGTTCGGTTCAAAACCGGTTCGGTTCAGAACCGGTTTGCATCCCTTATAAAAAGGGACTTTTAGTGTTGCAGAAGCTTTTTTATGCATAGTTACTTTACAGCTGGCGCCAACAGCTGGTGAAGGTGACCACTCAGACTATCCGCTGCACCACAACTTACATAGCGGGGTCGCTTACCGATCCTGTTTATTCTTCCTTTAGGAAAGTCTGTATGAAATCCAAAAACTTGGAAGATATTACTGTAAGCTCTTCAGTATCAGCCAGAGAATGAAAGCCAAGCAATTTATGACTTTCTTTTAGGGCTTTGGTAATATTATTTCTGCAAATATTTTGTAGTGTTTCTTATCTTTCGTCAAAGATTGAGTTTGGTGGTAGTTGAAGGCATCCATTTGGTGATAGTCCTATTTACTCAAACAAACTACATTAGGTATCAAATTTCTATCATACCAGGTATAAATAAGCAAAGAACCTTTGAAGAATTGGCAAATCTTTCACTTAAAGATTGCCTAGAATGATTTTATTATAAATTTCTCTAGCTTTTGCATTATTCAATCTGTGAATAGGCGATACATTGCCTAACCATCATTAAAAGATAGTGAGAGTGCCCAACTTGAGAATTACAAGTTGTCTAGTCTAGGCGATATGTTAGATATGTTAGGATGCTGGAAATTATTAAGTGCTTATTTTGATAAACCATTTTCTTGTATGTGTTTCGTATATAATGCCCGAGAGACCTCACTACTTTGTCTGCTATACAATTGCCCTCGGATGTAGCTGTGCCCTGGGAGCCAAACGAGGAGTATGTCGAAGTGTTCTACCAACTCTTAAAGGGATTTGAGGCAGTCGTTTGCCGCCACCGGTTTGGGCGATACTAAGCCAAGGCCATTTTTGTTGGCCAATCATTGCCCAAGACTTTAGATAGATTCGGTTGCAGTGATTTGGGAAATATAGTTTCTCCAATCTGCCCCAATCTGTGGCACAATTATTGACACTTCAAGGCTATCGAACTTAACTTCATTTTAACCAATTTTTTTTACAAAATTCCCTCATTTCCAAGTGTATTCCATTTTCAGCTTTCAACAAATTTTGCCCTCGTTTCATGTTCCCCCACACTCAATTACAAAGTTCATTGCGGAACTGCAGGCGGGGCACATGTGCCTGGGGTTGGCATCTTCAAGTTTGCCAGCGACGACTTTTAGTTGCTTGCCAAGCGTCTTAATTTACTTTAGCACTCGGGCGTCTGGAAAAAAGTGCAGCCACTGCTGCAGAGAGAGAGTCTTTGTGCTGGGCCTAGAACAACAAACGGGATCAGGACTGCGGCAATTTCCGCAGCAATTTCTAGCGGCTGAACTTGGCTCCCACTCGCACACACACACACACACACACTCGGGTACTTCTGGTAGTTAATTATAATTAAGCCGAGTTAACTAACCACTTGCTGGCACTCGGAGCTCAGCCACCTGCTGCTACTGCTGCTGCTGTCGCTTTGTCGACGGCTTTAATGTGTCAGCGCCTTAATTAAAGTTGCGCTCATTAAAACGCCAGCCCCAAAAAGTAGGCCACACAAAAAGTGTTGCATATTCAATACTGCCTCAGGGGGTGTTTTTTTTTTGTTTTTTTTTGCTTTCAATTGTGAACGTTAGCCATCAAGGAAGCTGCAAACTGTTTTGCTACAGCCGCCGCAGGCTCCGTTCCTTCATTTGCAAGGACAATGCGACAACATCGAGAACGACCACAAAAATAGAAAGCGACGGGCGCATGAATGCCCTGAATGAGTGAATGCAGCAGGCGACAGCGCGGAGAATGGCAGGCAGGAATGCTATTATAATAAATAAAGAGCCTTTTCACTCATAACTGGCGCACAATGCCAAGCCAAAGCCGTGTCTGTCTGTCTGCGTATCCTGTTTGATTTATGCCAAACAATGCAAACACTTTTAATAAAACTGATGGCCCGGCCCGATCGACGGCTTTAATCAGCCGTAACCCAAGGCGGCGGCAAAGTCGAGGCGGGGCACAGGCTTTTACAATTAACGCCAACTGCTGCCTGCCGCCCCCCATAAATATGCAATAATTTTCACCCTTGCATAAAAATCACATTAACAATTTGCTAGTACAAGAGTATTTTATTTTTATTGCCGCATGTTTTATTTTTATTTCATGCGCGTCTCTCCACATTTTAATGCCTCACAACAAAGAGCCATGCAAAGCACTCTCCCTCGCACATTGAGCACACATGTTGCCAGCTGGCAGGATGCGGCTGCAGTGTTGCTATCGAAAGCGCAATAAAAACGCTTAATTTTTCACTTTTACACGAGCGGGGAACAAAGTTCCCTTGCTGGATGGCGGACGAAGTGTGTGGCACCGGGTAAGGTGCGTGCTAATGTGAGTGTGAGATTGGATGTTGCTGTCTGTGCGCCCGTATATGTAAGCCATTTAAAAGTTGTTTAATTTAATAACACGCACAAAACATGCGCCAAGTAAAAGCAAACGAACATAAATATGAGAAGGGCTAACAGTGAAGCAGGACAGGAGTGGTCCTCGCTTAAGTGCAGCCTTAAATTTTTGACTTAAGCAGCAGACTTTCATGTGGCAGAAGCCAAACCAGTTTTCACAGATCTTCTGAAGTTTGAAATGAGCTTAATTATGTTAGTTTATTGGGCATTTGAACAACTGTTTCATTTGGTGTGAGGCTTTAGAATAATCGGATTAATCGGCAACCTTGTTGTATTCTGTTAGTCTTGGATGTGGTTTGGTTCTACGCAATCTTTCTCCATTATGAGCAATCGATAACAAACAACCAGGCCACATTTGCCAGACTGCCCAGGTCTTCAAAGAATGGTTTTCCCAGATGTTTATCAGTCGCAAAAAAGGTGTTAGAGGCATTCTATCTCCTTTTTAATCCCACAATTGCCACACACGCATCCTGATGGCCGGTCATATGATAGAATAATGATAGGAATATTGAATGCTGTATGTTTGGTTCATTAAAGGGTTAATCGCCCTGGCATAGGTATTAGAGTTGAGTGCTACCACTCGAATTAAGTATGATCCGATTCTATAAAAAGGCAGCACCATATATACCGAGTTTGAGAAGCCTTTCATTACTAGTTACTTGAAAACTGGTACCAGCAGCTAGTGAAGGTGACCGGGTATGTAGGTTTTTAAGTAAAAAAATGTCCCATTAGTTGTCCCCACGACCTCTTGCACAGCAGACACACACACTACCTGCTACTGCACAGTCCCCGGGAAGAATATTAACTTTAAAACAATTGTACGATTTTAGGAATTGGCTTGTAACTTTAAGGCGTTGAAACTGATATTTTTATCATTTAGACCAGCAGCTAATGCTAGTGTAGTCACCAACACATATAAAACACATTTTTTTGAAGCAGCAACAACCACAAAAGAACGAAAGAGGGAGCCGGTTATTGCCTTATGCTGTGTATGTGTGTGCGGTTGCTTTAAGCTGTCTGATACACTACCACAACAACAAAATCAACGCTGCAGACATTACCGAGACGTATTGTTGTTGCCTTCAATTTCTCAAGAGGGATAGGATTGAAAGAGAAGAGAGTCTAAAATGCAGTTGTTGCTGCAATTGTTTAATGCATGAGTCTTATACGCTCGGCAATCGCTTTTGCGAGCAACAACAACACACGCGCCTGAAGCGTATATAGCGCGGGCACTCCTAAATAAGGCAAAGCTCTTGAGAAGAAGTGTTAAAAAAGGGTTCATTATTAAATTGTCGTTCGACAAGGAACGGATAATACCAATTTCTATAACTTATTAAACAGTACGACACTAAAAAAAAAACCCGGAATGAGAATCCTTAAATTCTAATAGAAAGGACTTCTGAAAGCATCACTTCTTAACCAGTTTTCCAATTGTACCCTAGGTTCTCGTTCTGTGGGTGCAACTTTAACTTTGTTGTTCAGGGTTCAAGATAAAAATCTACAAAATTCAAGAAATATTTTCAGGGCTGTTAGAAAAGACAATATCACAAAATCGCTTCAATCGTACCATTGGATAGGCTACCTCCAGAGGGGGTCAAACCTTCTTGATGATCTCTAAAAGCGCATTAAAGTAAATTTATGATGGCATTAGGGGGCTATTTCATGGCCCTAAGAGATGGTACTCTTCAGCCAAAACATTATAATGTTTTGGATATTTAAAGAAATTAAGTATATCGACCAGTGGCGTAGGCAGGATTATTCCAAGGGGAATTTTCTTTTAACATTCAGAACTCGCTTAATGCAGCGATTCTAATATCTTAACACCTTTCTAATGTCTTGATATCGAAATGCCCATGTGATGGTGGCTAAGCTGGGGAAATATCAATTTTTCAAGTGGTTGGCGACTGAAGCCGCATTTTCACTTGTCTGAGATCTCATATGATAAGCCCGGTTGGCTGTCAAAAGAAACACATCTTACAGGCGGGCTTGACCTAAACTTATATTGCATATTCCTATCTAGCTGGAAAGTTTCTTAAAATTTTATGTAATTTCATATAAAATTGAAATGTTTAATAATGTTTTTTTTTACCATTTATGAAATAAATTGCAAAACGAATCCTTGCATTCGTCTCGGGTTACATTTACAAAAAAAAAACCATCGCAATGCCTTTCAATTAAAAGGGAATTTTTGCATTTTAATTGCCTTTGCGATGCGATTAAAGTCCCCCAAAAAAATAATATACAATCCGTTTAAATGACATAAACAAATACGCAGGCAGCAAACGATATGGCACAATAAAGCGCCATTGATACGCATTGATATTTAAGCCAACGGAAACCGAAACGCACAGACAGCAAACGCAACCCATTTCAATCCAGCCCCAAAAACCAAACCAAACCAAACACGAGTGATTGTCAATTTTTATTTATTCTGGCTGCATTCGCCGCTTTGTTGCTCTTATTTTACAGATTTAAAAACAACAACAAGAAGCTGACAATCTGCGGTCGCTCACAGATTTGGATTCGTTAAAAAACGTGAAAAATCAGCAAAAGGGTCTCAGTCCAAAATGCAATAAGCTGCCGTGACGCAGACAAAGCCCAGTCTAAACCGCAGCAGCAGCAACCACTACAGCAACAGCAACAATAACAACAGCAACAGCAACATACAGCAAACGGCTTCCAGCAAACAATCAACAAGAACCCGCCAGAATTGCTTTCTTGTACTTTGGACACACGTGCGCCGCGTCTGCGCCGGTGCCCGTGTCCTTGCCAGCCGCTGGTCCAGCACCATCGCCACTGCCAACGGCGGCCACAATGAAGCTGTCAAAACTGTCCAACCAGACGAACTCGCAGGATCCGCAGGCGGTTAACTCGCGCATCTTTGTGGGCAATCTGAATACGTTTCAATGCTCCAAAACGGATGTGGAGCGCATGTTCCAGATCTATGGCCGCCTGGCGGGTAAGCCAACTTGTTTCTTTTCCCAAGCAGTGCATTCTCTCTTACCAGCCACATTTGTTCCGCACATCTTGCAGGCATTTCCATGCACAAGGGCTATGCCTTTGTACAGTTTACCAATCCGTTTGATGCGCGCAACGCCTGCCACGGTGAGGATGGCAAAACGGTGCTCAGCCAGACGCTAGGTGAGTTGCATTCTTTGTTTTAGCAAACCGCTCAACAAAGTGTGTGTGTGAGTTTTTATGGCAAAGACAAAGGCAACGACTGAATGTAGTTTCTTTTTGTATCGATACTTTCTTGCCATTGCAATGGAAAACGCTACCGAGAAGTGTCGAAGACAACACGATGCATAGAACTTTGAACCACACAATACTAAAATATTGAAGACTTACCTTTGGCCCCAACTCATAAACAGTACTTTATGAGCAGCTTAACCCAGCGTTTTATGTGCTCTTTGGTACTGGCATCCTTGAAAGCTTCAAGTGACAATTTCATTGGGGTCCCTTGGTTAAAGGACCCTAAGATAGGTTGAATCCTAATTTATAGATTATATTATTTGGGCACTTACACGGTGTGCGTCGCTTTGACATCCTTAGCATTTAAAACTCAAAATGAAGAAGCTAGCTTTACAATCGGCATCTTTCTGATAATATAAACGCATTGTAAAGTTCGATCTTTAACACCCGTACCATCAGACAGTCTTCATTATATTTTGAACTCATAGAAAACCTCATCTTCATCTTCAATATTCGCGTCTCCAGTTGTCCTCTATAATATCTTCATCATAATCAAAACTTAAGTCAGATTTTATTTCACGACGAAAATATTTGATATTATCTCGATTCTTTGAACAGTTCGGTCTCTGACTCCTATTTTAAGGGGTTAAACTGCCATTAATCAATTCTAAATTATAATCTAAGCTAATCTGAGAAATTGGCTTATTGCAGCTCGTTAAAGAACACCCCAAATTTTGGTACCCAAATCTTCAGCAACAGCCTGTCTCTGATCTTCTGCTTCCACTGCTGTACTAGCAGCATTCTGTTAGCATATTTCAGGCGTCGATTGCTCGCCTGCCTCGTAGTTTCTGCAGATCTCAACCTTGTCTGCTGCTCCACTTGTTCATATTCTCCGAAGCACTCTAGTAAGCAATGATTAGTCTTCGATTGCTCGCCTGCTCTTAAGTATCTGCAGTTTTCCGATCCATTTGAAGGCTTATCTGTTGCATTCGGCTTACATACCAGTCCGATTCGATCTAGAATTATAATCCAACAAGAATGAAAACAGAAAGAAAATTCTATATACATGATTTCTATCTATGATTTTCCGTTTGCATTTAGACTGGATATGTTTTAATAGCTGAAAATCATTCAAAGGATATGAAAAAGGTTCAGCATTTGGTTGATTTTCAGCTCCGTCAGATGATTAAAAGTTCATGAAAGGCATATGCAGTGCAAGTGTATCTTTTTTACCGATATCTTTCAACTGCAGACCACCAACTCTCTCTCATAATTGGCCATAATCTTCTTTAAAGATAATTTGTACCTTAAAACTCCACAAAAACGCCTTGGCATAAAATCATTATTATATTATCCAAGTGCCGAGTGGTTTTTTTTTTTGCATAGACATTCCAGACCTTAACCCTCGTTCAGTCAGGCAAGTTGCATGTCCATTGCGGCCTGTGTTGGCTCGTCCTCGTCAGGTTAATGGCCGCTGGCAAGCGGAAGCGTTGCACTAAAATCGAACAAACGCGCGAAGAAGGCAGCAGGAAATATGTTGTGGTGGTGCCGGTGGAGGGGACGGCACATGGTAAGTAATCGTAATGAAGGCAACCGACCAAAAGAATCCGACCCCGACCCTGGCATGTGTAGCGGCCATATCTTAGCCACCCCAAGCCAAATGTCTGAGTATTTTGTGCAGCGGAAGTCGCTGCAGGCGGCAGCTTAAAGTGCGGCCGACATAAATCTTGGCGCGATACTTTTAATGAAATTTCAATGTTGTGTGCCGGCTGTCTGTCTGTCTGTCCCGCTACCTGGCTGCTGCCTGGCAGTAGTCGATTTCGTATGAACGCTTAATGAAATTTTCAACGCCAGTTGCAGCTGCAAATGTTAACTGAGCGACAGCCGGCGCCATTCTTTGGCAATTTCAACGGGGATGCGTGTCCCGTCGTGTGAGGAACAACTTAATGCACTTAGCGCTCGCGCGCGCTCTCTGTCAACCGATGTTGACGATGGCAACATGGCGGATGCTTACTTCATATTCATACGCCCGTTGGCCCCATCAAGTTTTTATTTTCCTTGGTCTTCCGCTGCTTATGCAAATGCGGAATGCTAATTCCGTTGATTAGGAAAAAAAAATAGAGGAATCAGCTTTTGAGCTGAGTGGCCACTGACTGTAATATTTCATTGCTATGCGCCATTGACTTTTAAGCGCACAGCCATGTGGCCCGGCCGCAGTTAAACCGATTTGCCCAGGACCGGCGGATGCCTTAAAACTTGTGGAAATCCTTCTTATGCTTTTATCCTTAATCTTAATTATAGCCCGCCAGCCGACGAGTCGGACAGCAGTGAATAGGGGGGCGGGAAGGAAAAAAAAAGAATGGCAGACGGCAAAACATACAAAAAAAAAAGAAATGCCAAAGCTTCCACGGCTCTCCATCTCCGTTCAGCAATTTGTAGTTATGGTAACGCTCCGGCCTCAGAGTCTTGGCCTGCTACCGCCACACCCTGAGTGGAGTGTGGCTTGTATTTTTGGGCGCGTTGTTTTTAGCCACCCTGCGGCGCTGCGCCGTGTCCCACTTCAAACTTTGTCATGAATTATGATGAACGAGCGTGGACTGCGAATATCCAAACAAAAAAAGCGGCCTCTGTCGCACCCTTTTCATTGAAAAATGAATCTTTGAATCCTCGGCTGGTGGATTTTTTGTAAACACTCTTCCAACACTCAGACACATGGAAATTTAGACCTCCGCGATATACTGTTTGAATAATTGGACGGACAATCCAAGAGCATTCTTCAGTCGGCTTGGCTCATGCCTAAAGACTTACTTTTCCAATTTTAAAATTGAAAACTCTGGTCTCATCGCTGCTGTTTTATGAAGATTAATGATTGAGTTGCCCGATTGAGTTATTCTCACAAATGCAGCGGCACAACAAGTGGCACATGCACAGGCAGTTTTAATCACTTAGAGTTTTCCACTGTGCATTTGCATAATGGAGAGTCCAAACAAATGAAAATAATGAAAATGATTTAGAAATACAAAATACTAATTCTTTGTCTTTTGTCTGCTTTGTCAAACTCGGGGAGATATTACTTAGCCGGCTCACTTCAAAGGCGAACGTGGGCTTTGTTTTTTTGTTGGCACAAAGCAGATTGCCTTTTGCCTTTGCCTTGGCCATAATTAAGAGACTGAGCCTGAGCCTGAGACCCTTATCTAATGCTCTCCATTCCAGATGTCAACATGGTGGCCGAGCCGAAGGCGCATCAAATCGGCAGGAAACGGCAGAATGTGAGCAAAACGGGCAACGATTGGTAAGTGAGTTGGAAATGCTTTTGGGCAATTTCCAAAACATTTTAATTTAAAATAAGTGAACTTTGTTTTGGGCAATTTAACGCTGCCATGTGGCGCTCATTTCGGCTCCTATTTACATATCATTTAACCGCTCTGTACCGGGGAGGGGGGCGGCTTTGTCTTGCGGCCCAGGCGAGCAAATAAATAAATAAAGCACAATTCATCAGGGCTGGTGTCCTTTGTTTCAACGCCTGCCTGGCATAAAATATTTGGCTGTCAACCCGATGTGAGTTTCGGTTCCCGTTTCCGTCTGGGTCAGTTGTGTGCTGTTCGAGTGTTGCGTCAACACACTCCCAACAGCCCGGCAGTATCTGGCGCACAAAAAATGGCCGCCCTTTGCTGTGCTGTGACTGACAGTTGCAATGTATGCCATAATGTCCCGGCTGTCGTCCTGGCTGGCGCTGACATGTGCACTTGTTTGTCCTGGCGCGGCCTTAATGATGACTGAGCGACATTCACAATTTATATCGGTCTTGAGCCTGCGACTTGCCCGACGACTTTGCACTCGTGTGGAAATATTTAATTTAAGCTTAATGACGCCGAAACGAAATGCGTGAAGGCTTTAAAGGACCAGAGCCAAAGCAGAGACTCATCTCGGCATCGACTCGTTTGTAATTAAAACACACAAACATGTCACGCCAGACATGAACAGAATTACCACCGGGACGGGCCAGGTGTTTGCCATTAAACGGCCGCCCAACCAAAACCGACCGAGAAAGCCGCAATTGTTGCTGCCACCCAACCCCTTTTTTGGGGTATCACAACATGAAAACAGCCTCAATATTTGACCACAAATGTTTGGTGAGCAGGCTGCCGGGGATATGCCCAGGCAGCATTTGTATCAATCACTGGCAACAAAACGGACGGAGAGATGAATTGGGGGTTGCCCGAACATAATTGGCAAATGACAATTCATCCGACGAGCATTGAGTGGAATGGAGGCCTAAACAAATATTGACTGACTGACAAACCGAAAGGCAACAGTTGGCAGTGCTGCGCATTTGTCTGGCGCTTGGGTATTATGATTTTGGGAAGGAATTGATTTCATTGGGCATCTAGGCGGAACTTTTTTACACAGTTGAAGTCATATATTTTGGAAAGACAGTATTCGAATGCAAATATTTACCATACAAACTATGGAACCAGCTCTAATTCCACACTTTAATTCTATTATGACCCACAGGGATTACTTTTATGACAGCTACTGCTCTTCAGCTCTGCTGCGTGGCGGCGGCGTTGGCTCCAATGGCGTGCGACCCAAAAAGCGAAAGCGTCTAATGACCAATGGCAACAGCTTGGCCGCCGCTGTTCAACAGCAGCAGCAACAGCAGCATGGTCAACATCTGGCCGCTGCGGCAGCTGCCGCCGCTCATCATCAGCAGCAGCAGGTCCAGGCACAGGTGCAGCAGCAGCAACAGCAACACCATCATCATCATCAGCAGCAAGTGGCCGCCGTTGCCATGGCGGCCATGGCCAATTTACTGCCACAGCAGCAACTGTTGCTGCATCAGCAGAATCTTCTTTCCAATGCCGCCACTGCAGCAGCGGTGGCCACCACAGCTGCCTCAACAGCGCCTCCTAGTGCCCTCCACTGGTCGCAATACAAACAGGAGCAGCAGCAGCAGCAGCAGCCACAACAGTTTGGCTTCCAGCTGAAGAGCGGCGTTGTTGGGCAGTCAACGACATCGCCACAGAATGCAAAGTCAGCAATAATTGCTAATCAAACAGCGCTCGTTGAGCCGTACACAGGCGGAGTGGGAGTTGGACCCTTTGCCCAACAGCCGTCACATCATCAGCATCAACAGCAGCAGCAGCAGCAACAACAGCAGCAGCAGCAGCAGCAACAACAACAGCAGCTGGGTTGTCTGCTGCAGCCGTTGACTTTGGCATTGTCCCCACAGCAACCGCAGCCGCATCAGGCGGCAACACCAATGCAATTGCACAGCCAATTGATGCAACAACAGCAGCAGCAACAGCAGCAACAACAGCAACAACAACAGCAACAGCAACAACAGCATCAGCAACATCAACAACAGCAGCAACAACAACAACATCAACATGTACAGGAGCAATTAAGTTCGCATCAGCATTGGGGACCATTCAAAGTCTACAGTGAGTATTGACTTGTATACAGTTGATTTGCTTTTGACCAAACAATGAGAAAGATATAAGAAATGTATAATTTGAGGTTCGGCTTAACGGCAGTGGCCACAATTAAATGTCGTTGGTAGAAGTTCTGGTTACAACTAGCTGGAAGAAAATATTCAATAAGTGAGTTTGAAAAGGGTTAAAAGAATTGAATTCTTTTTAATTGACAATTGGAAAGTGTGTTTCGATAGAGGCTTGGAATGGTGTTAACCAAAGGCTAAATCAAAGAACTTATACTTAAATAACAAGGCCTTACGCTGCGATTTCTTGCACTATTTATACGTTTATCTGTATTCAAATTTCAGATCAGTTGTGTGGACCTAAAAAAGTCACTTATATACATATGTTGGTTCATACTTTTTTTTTCATAAAAACAAGACATTTGTTTGAAACTGCTGTTTGCCTATCGATGAATTTATCGATTATTCTAACAAGAGTTTGAATTTTAAACCTTAGATGAGACTCGGCTTAAGTTTGTTGCTTGACAACCTGCCAGCCGCAGTGTCTAATTTGACTGAATCATACGAGAAAGAGACCAAGAGTGAAAGACAAAGACTACTTTACTGTGTGAAAGTCTCAGAAAATCTTCACCTACCACCGTACCACGACTTTCTGCAGCATTTTAGGAGATCTAATAAATCTTTAATATCAAATTTTCCCTTACTTATTTAACTTTTGTCTGATCCCTACATCGCTTTGTTAATGTTGTCAAAAATGAAGCCACCTGACGACGATGACGACTTGCTTGTGTCTCTGAAAATGAGAAATGTGTCAACGTGCAGTACGTGGCACAGCTCTAGTCGCCGTTCTTATAGCACTCGCAATAGCAGTTGTCCACATCCAAGCCCAGCAGTCGCAGCCGCATAATCCGGGCGAAAGTTCCCAACTGCATATGGCGCCCGATTACGTCAATGGAGTGCTCACACTTAAGGGTAGATTACTTACTAATAACGGCCAGTCCAGTTCTGGCAATGCGGTGGAACAAAGTCCCCTCGCCCTGCTCAACACTAAGCAACAGTTTCGAGTGTTGAGTCCTGGTCTGGGCCCAAGCAAGTATACAGCTCAAGAGGAGACGGCACAGCTCATGGCCATACAGGAGAGGGCGGAGGACAAGCAGCGACAGCAGCCACGTGATATGAATCGGCATGTAAATCTAGACTCAAATCATGTGATAGATTGGAAGACAAGTGCTCCACATCTCAGGGCAAGCGCTCGAGCTTATAGACCGTCTGGTCGAGCCTTGATGAACTACGATCGGCAATTGAATCAGGATAGGCAAAAAGAGATGGCCACATCGGTGCGGGAGCAGTCCGGGGATCAAACGTCAAGCCAACTTATGGAAAATGTACTAGCTGGTCAGCAGCAACAAGCTCAGCCAGTTGCAGATCTGGTGCCTTCCATGCAGTATGCTCCTCCGTTAGCCATGCAAACGGACCGCCAGGCAAATCGTTATCTACAAGAGTTTCCAGCACGTTTTCTGTTTCAGCCACCGTTTCTGCCCATGAGCGTGCCAGTGGAGCCCGAACCTCAACCATTGCAACCTGCGAGTGTCAACCAGCCACAGCAGCAGGTGCCTACGCTAGAGCAATTGCAGCTGTTGCAGCAACTGTCTGAATTCTTTGGACAACGTCAACAGCAGCAACAACAGCAGCAGCAACAGCAGCAACAGCAACCACAGCCCCAGCCGCTGCATCAACAACCACAACAACAACAACAGCAGTGCTTAGTGCCAGCCCAACCCGTCAGCTTTGCCAAAGTGTCGCGAACCGAGCCACCTGATGTCCCCGATGATCTGGGACAATGCCCGGTCGACACCGAGCAACCTGAAACCCCTGATCTCACAACAAAATCACCCAAGCCTGCACCCGTAAAAACCACCAAGAAACACAAGCTCAAAACCACCACACCCGAACCCGATGATGAATCAGTTACTGTGGATGTCCAGGATAAGAACAAAGAAAAGCAAAAGCCGAAAGAGAAAACGAAATCCACCACCAAGAAGTTGCCGTGCTGTACCAAACCACCGAAGCGGGACAGTCCGGAAAACTTGATGGACCAGCAGGAACGACCCAGCCGACATGCGATTGAACCCCAACTGCAAATCGATGCCATTGCCACTTTACTCCGGTATCGCAGCCATTTGGGCGAGCTGCCTCAACTTGAATTGAAAGATTCAGAACTGAAACGACCAGATCGTAAACGCCATCGGAAGAGCAAGATCAAAATGAAGATCAATGCGGATGCAAGTGCACGTAGACAGCGTCGGCTTATCGACAGAAAGCGACTGCTTCAGGGTGAACTGAAGATTTGGCCCATAAAGAACGAGCGAATGCATTAGACACTTAACTTGGTTTTTTTTTGTAATTTAATTTAAATATATATTTTTGAATTTAAATTGATAATTTTCCAGTGTTAACTGCCTCGTTGCCAGATTACTTTGGGATTTATAGCTGCGTACCACACAATCCAGAACGTTTCCTTGGCTGTCTGCTGGAAGTTTAACTATTTTTGATAAAGTAGAAGGCTTGCTTTTGACAGCACTTCAAACAACAACTGCAAGTTTAAGGAAGGTACGGAACTTAGTCCCGTTGGTTCGAGTTGCGGAGAGGTTTTTGAAAGCATCGAGCTTGGGGTTTGAGCCTTGGTTAGAATGTTAAAACATTTTCGCTACTCTTTTCTGTTTGAAACTAAGCATTGTACATTGAGAGTCTTAAGCGAGTGAAACTGCGAACATCACAATTATTTCCACCAATTTTTATACACCCGTTACTCGTAGAGTAAAAAGGGTATACTAAAGTCGTGCAAATGTATGTAACAGGCAGAAGGAAGCATCTCCGATATCATAAAGTATATATATTCTTCATCAGCATCAACAGCCGAGTCGATATAGCCATGTCCGTCTGTCCGTCCGTCCGTCCGTCCGTCCGTCCGTCCGTCCGTCCGTCTGTATGAACACCTAGATCTCACAGACTAGAAGAGCTAGAGCAACCAAATTTTATATGTAAGCTAGTATTGTCTGTAGGCAGATCAAGTTTGTTTCAAATTTTGGCCACGCCCCCTCCCGCCCCCGCAATAAAAAATATTGAATAACTCCCACCCATTTTTAAGATATCGAGCTCAGATTTTGCAGTGTAGTCTATGTGGCCAATATCTACAATCTCACAAATTTTCAAAAAGATCGGATAATAAATGGCCGAGTTAAAAAAATGTTGCATACTTATCCGATCTGAGCTGAGTAACGGGTATTTCGAAGTCGGGCAGGGCCGACTTTAACTTACGCTCTCGTTTGTTCAGAGATTTCAGGCGCAACAGCCTTGACGTTCCTCCATTCCATTCCATTCTCCTTGGTCTCTGAGGCTAGTTTGCAAACTCTTTGCTGTTAGATTCGGTTTACAGACTTACGCCAAAAACTTTTAGTTAATAAATTTAAAACAAAATCAAATTAGATAATAACCCAACAACTAGAACTCATTCGCTCTAACCATTGTTAGCACTCCTCTCCCCATTGTCCCTTTCAATTTTCTACACTCTTTTTTTTCTACGCTGCATTTCATTACACGTCTAATCCATATTTTGCCTTGCCCTTTCTTCTATTCTTTCTTTTTGCAGGCAATCCGGACACATTAATCTGCGGCAATTGCCGGGAATGCTTTGGCGAGTTGTCTGAGTTATTGGACCACAAGAAAAGTTATTGCAAGCTGAGGTTCACATGCAAGTGCCAGGATGTTGCCTTTGCGGCAAGTGCAAGTAAGTCAGTCAGTCGGAGGGAGGGAGGTGTGGCGGCTTGTCTGTTGGCAATTAATTTATGATTGTTAAACACTTTTTGCCATCCAGAGTGTTTGTCCAAGGCTCATTGCAAGTCAGCAACATCTGGCCAGGGTCGGTCTGTCTGGGGCATGTCCTGGCGCCTGCGGCTGCTTGCGAATGCATTTAAAATTGAGTTATTTATGCGAACAAGCCTCTCCCCAGAGCCTACGGCAAATTCCAACTTAAATAACTAATTAATTCTCGCATGTTTCCTCAACCCCAACCGACACAGAGACGCCACCAACGAGCGCCAAATTGCTTTGCGCCGTTTGCAAGGATGCGTTCGCCAATCCCTGGGATTTGATGGTCCACGCACAGGCCGCACACATGGTTAACATTTACGAGCTGGGCGATGAGGCCGCCAACAGCAACAACAATGTCAATGCCAACGATGCAACAGCAACTGTGACCAACGGACTTGGCATATCGTCAATGGCGGCCACCTCCTCGACGATTGCTGCTGCTGCTGCCGTTGTTGTTGCTGCTGCTGCTGCTGCTGACGAGGCCACCACAAAGCAGATGCCAGCATCAGCAACACTTAACAAGGAGCCGAATAACAATAACAAAATTAGCAACAACAATAACAGCAGCAGCAGCAACGGTCACATCTCGCCCATGGCCGAGGGCATTGCGGTGGTCGCAGGGGCTGGAGCTGGGGATAGCCATGTCAGCAGTGATAACGAGGCAAACTGCTTGGACATCAAATTTAGTCTCAGTCCCATTTCCAAAGAGGTGCGTTAAATGAACGCATTTCCTCCACACAGAAAGCAAAACATTTTTTTCTTGCAGGATCAGCAACGCGATGATCTATCACTGGATGGACGTCTGTCCAGCAGCTCACAGACGCATCACTCGGATGACATAAACATGAAACTGCTGAATGGTTCGGTATCCTCGCGTGGCAGCTCACCCGGACTGGAGGCGGACGAACCGCCAGCAGCTCGCGCTTGCATTGTGCGCACCCTGAGCATTGTGAGTATGGAGACAGTTTTAGAGAAATTCAACTCGAAGGAGCAGCATTTCACTTTTAACTGAGCTGAGCGGATTCCAATGATGATGAAGCAAGTGACTAGCAGATAGCCGCATCACAAAGTCCATAAGAAATGTTTAATTAATGAATAATAGAATATAATTTGATTACCAATAAGTATTTTCCGATTTTGCTTGCCTACTTTCAGGAGGCAGCCGGGCCAACAAACGCTACCCCGGCGAATGCCTTGAGCTTGATGTCAAATGGCCTCACCCTGGCTCTGGCCCCACAATAGATGCACTTACTGGCGCCTACTGAAAGAATCAAAAGCGTTTCGTGTGGTGGGTGGGGATGCGTCATCAGAACGTAGATGCAGTATTAAGAATATTGCTTTCGGCTTTGTCTTCATGTATTGTTACAGACCTTAAATGTAATCCGATACAAGTGCAATTTATTCAGTATTTTTGTACTAGACTAACATTGGCAGTCCTGGGACGAAATGGTTAAACAAAAAGAATTGAACGTAAATTACCGCAAAACATATCATTTTAACTTAGTCCTAGGTCGTATACTAATAAAACAAACAAAAAACTAGCTATTACAATTACAACTATGTACGATTAGTATGTCTTAGTTCTTTGTGTGTTTCCCCGAACAGAAGGAGGAGCGAGAACAGAACGTTTTTTGGTTTCAAACTGCATATGTGAACAATATAGGTAAAAGTAAAACCAAAGCAAGCTTAAAGTGTCAGCGCGTATATCAAAAGTTCATGGCATTATGTAGGACAAATGAGCTTTGTATATAGTTAATTACCAATTACAATGTATGGAATAATTATGATTACTATTACTATTATTATTGTTAATGCCGAATCATTTAGCTGCAGGCCAAATTAACCAAATTTATATTTTATACGTATTTAGTTTACGAGAAACACTTGACAGAAGCCAACAACAGAATTATTACAAATACGTACAGTGTGTATCAAAGGTAGCATAGTGACAAAAGGTGTTTCAAAAACGAAAATGGCAAACCACTTTAATGGGAAACTTATGATTATAATCAAATAAACGTATTCAGATTTATATAAACATATATATGTATGTCAAGGTATATCGAGAGTAGCAGCTATGTAAATAGTCTATGCCCAGGTATATTAAATATATGTATGTAAACAGTAACAACATTCAATTCAATGTCCTCCAGCTAAAACAAAACAAAACCAACCCAAGAAAAGCCCTGAACCTATAAATGAGCAAAAAGAAATATATTAAATAAATATAAAAGTAACCCGAAAAACGTGTTTTCACTGCGCCGGCGAAGGCGAAAGTTTGCCTGCGGAACAATTTCAGTTTCGGTGCCGCATTAGAAATTCTATTTTGAAGCTCATTAACATAAATGATGATCAACTGCACAACGAACGCGCCCCGATGCAGTGGGCAAATGTTGACGGCGACAGAGCATAAAGGACACAACAAGGACACAGTCAACATTGTCGAAAGCAAGGCACACGATAATGAAAAGTCGCCAACAAAAGGTGAGTGGTGCAGGTCCACAAACATTTAGACACAATGCCCAAAATGCAGCTAACTTTATTAAAAAGAGCGGAGAGCGGCCCAGTGTACAGTGGTTTTGGCTTTAATGCTTTATGCTGGGTATTTGGGAAGCGACAGGAGGTTGGCTACGTTGCGGCTAGACAGAATTGTTACTTTGGTCATACTTCTGTGGAAAGGAATCACCCTAAGTCATCATTAGAACTCTTACAAAATGGTCTATACATACTTTAAATCACAACAGCTCACTTCAAAGACAGAAACAAACCAAGTAGTACCAGAAGGCTGCTGCTGCATGATCGAGTTGTGGGACAATCAATCAAATATACACCGTATTGGAGCAGTGGAAGCATTACAAAACACACAGATATCCACTTATGCTGCTTACACAGCCTATCAATCGGACTTCCAACCCCAACATTGATGTCGGTATGGAAATAAGGTAGTCGGTAGAAAATAGTATCCAAGCCGCATCTTTTCTTGAAAAGTCGGTTTTAACCCGTTCTTCTGAACATTCAGACTCATATTCCAGTCATTTTTGTGACTCTTTGTGCCACACAAGACAAACAAATTGATCCTAGATTAAAGAGTTAGACATTTAATTCACCTAGCGTTAATCGAGGAAAAGGGCGTTTAAGCCATAAACTAAATAGCTGTCATCACGGCGACCATTGGCAGACCACAAAAGTGAAGCAAATGCAAAGTAGACAGGTCAATCACAATGAATGCATTTCCAATATTTTCTACTGCAATGACTGTTTCTTTGTACAGACATGGGTAAACAACATTGAAAGAAAGGACAGAGCAGATCCCTAGAAGACAGAGAACATGGCCATTTTGACTGACCGAGATTCTCTGCCGATAGGTAACAGCATAGCAATGGCAAAGCATTCACAGTCGATGTCTTGATGCTAAGCCAACTCAGATAGCAAATCATCATGGCCTTGGGTAGCGCTAAAAGATCAGATTAATTTATACTGAAATGGAAAGCATTAATTGGATAAGTCTTCCTGAGCTTTCAATGTCATTTAAATTCGAATACGGACTTTACGCCCATGGGCCTTTTGTCCGGACATAACAGAAAATTTCGGAGTTATATTTCAATGCAGTGAAGCCAATTGGACACTCGTATAACATTTGCTTGTGGATTCTGGGTGTATGGAACTTAATATTTTCAATCTTCAGAATGATTCTGGTAAGCAAAAAGGTGTCCATTCTGGCAAATCCATGTGAATTTGCTGAAGTTCTTCTTGCTCCTTTTGAGCATGATCTTCGATTTCTCCGTTCTTAGCTTGGGCTCACCTGATTCTTTGCCGAGTTCAAGTCAAAACTAAACTGAGTTGTCCAGGTTTCAAGAGTATGCTACATTCGTTGTGAGGCGCCGCCCTTCCTTTATTATAGTCCATGTCAGGACACATTTAACTGGCTCAGGCTCACTTGACTCGACATTGTCTGCTGCCGTTTCGCCGGCCATTTCGGTTCGTGGTTAAGCTAAGCGCCTGCGGTTGGGTCCGGTACCGGATTTAAAATGCATAAGCTCGGGCCCAACAACTGCAGCAGTTGCTTTTCAATTTGGCCGCACTCTGCCTGCACCTTGGCACCGCATCCCATGGCCGCTCCTTGCCCACTTTAAAGTACGCGCTAACTAATTAGAATGCCTCACCCAGCCGGCTCAAAGGTGACATTTAGCTATGGCATTGGGTCAGAGCAGTGTTGACAATTATGGCTAGGTTCCTGCCCTCCCCGGGGGACGCTGGTGCGCGCTTGCAAATTACGGCAGCTTAGCAGGTGAAGTAATTGAAACGCCACCGAAAACTGAAGCTAGCCCCCCGTCCAATTTCGCAGTTCCTTGTATTTGTATGCGTGATGCGTGCAGGAATTCTTTGGGGGCAGCTCCATCGCCCACCATTCTTCCGAAGTGCCCGTTGCCCCAGCGGTATCGTACGGTCACCACACCCATTGCGTTACCTATATAAGGCACCGGCTTGGCGTGCGCTTCTCTGACTTGGTTAATGCAACTCAAGCACGCCGGACGACCGCGAAATGTCGACCAACAGCACACAGCCGCACACGCCACGCAATGATGCGGATAAGACGTCCTGCGCCATTCAATGGAAACGGGCTGCATTGATGGCCAAGTCAGCGCCCACATTCAGGGAAACCATTGAGGATGACAGTGAGGAGGAGGTGGACACCAAGCAGCAGATCAAATATGGCAGCACCTTTCAGGCCGCCAAGGCCATCGTTCACGAGTACTGTGACTACACCACCATTCATGGGATACGCTACCTGGGCGAGAAGAAGCGTCCCTGGTTGGAGCGTCTGTTTTGGGTCAGTGTACTGGTCATCTCCATCTTCACGTGCATCAAGCTGACGCTGAATATCTGGGACAAATGGAATAACAATCCGGTTATTGTGAGTTTTGCCGAGAAGTCAACTCCCGTCTGGCAAATTCCCTTCCCCGCCGTCACCGTCTGCCCCGAGACGAAGACGCGACGCGGCTTGTTTAACTTCACCGCTTCGTATCACCAGCTCCGCGACTTCTCCAACAATGTGAGCGGTGTGGTGGATCTTAACGCAAAAGAGTAAGTAAAGTACTACACTGCTGAGAAAGCATTTTAAGGACTCACTTGTAGGAAGGACATCTACGGAGCTTTGAGCCAGGTGTGCGAACCACATTTGCATGACATTGAATTCGGTCAGAAGATTCGAAGGGGCATAGAGATTATTGATAAGTTGGGTGATGTATCGCCACTCTTCGACGACACATACCTGAACTGTAAGTGGAGGAATACACCCATCAAATGTGGTGACATCTTTCACAAGTTTGTCACCGAGGACGGAGTCTGTTATAGTTTCAACTCGCTAAGTCCGGCGGAGATCTATCGCGCTGAGGGGTGAGTGAATAGAAATTCCCTCTCTTGGGTGTAACACTAACCGGGGAAGGCGTTTCCAGCATTATACCCGACTTTATATTCCGCGAGGAGAATCGACTGTCCATGGACTGGAATGTGGAGGATGGCTACAGTCCCACTGCGGACACAACTACGTATCCAAATCGTGTCCTGGGACCCGGCGCCAGAGCTGGTCTATATTTGTTTATGGGCGGTGTAGAGCTGGACTTTGATGATATGTGCCGTGGTCCTGTGCAGGGATTCAAGGTGTGCCCGCAGATGACGTTGATGTATGTGCGCCGATTCACCATTTTGTCTTTCTCCAGATACTCTTACACACGCCCGGTGATGTGGCTCAGGTTACTAAGCAATTTTTCCGCATACCCTACGACCAGGAAGTACTCATCTCCATAAGACCCAAGATTATTACCACCTCGGATGGTCTGAAGCACTACGAACCGCACAGGCGTCAGTGCTACTTCCAGAAGGAGCGAGATTTGCGTTACTTTAACATCTACTCCCAGAGCAACTGCGAACTGGAGTGTTTGGCCAATTTCACCTACACCAAGTGCGGTTGCGTCAAGTTCTCCATGCCGCGTAAGCCATTTGAAAGTTGAAGAAGCTGGTCGTAGATGGGTGGTGGGTGTATTCTTCAGCTGATTTAGTCCTGTCTTTCTATACCTTTCTCAGGTAATGTCAACATGCCCGTCTGTGGCACAGCCAACTTGAAATGCTACAACGAAGCCGAAGATGAGCTTTTGCTCAAGGAATTCACACAGGGTCTGGCCACCGGGGGTGAGAATACCCGTGGTCATACCGACTGCAACTGCCTGCCCTCATGCACTTCCATTGCCTACGAGGCGGAAATTTCTCAGGCTGATTTCGACTACAAGACCGTGGTGAGTCGGGACACAACCGAGGGCAAGGAGGCGAGGGCCAAGAGAGAGGGGTAGGTCCTTGTTGTTATCATCTCTCATTATCTACATACTGATCAATTCTCATTCGGCAGCATGAAGATGTCGCGTGTGTCCATCTTCTTCAAAGAGGCACAGTTTCTTACCTCGCGTCGCTCGGAGCTGTACGGTACCACCGACTTTCTGGCCAACTGTGGTGGTCTCCTGGGCCTTTTTATGGGCGTCTCCACGCTCAGCATTGTGGAGTTGATCTACTTCTGCACAGTGCGTCTCATTTCCAATCTCCGTATGCGACGCAAGACACGCAAGGAACTGCTGCAAGCCAATAAGGAGGCCTAGAGGCAGTGGCACTGTTTGGGGGGGGCTGATTCCCCTGCTACTTAAATGTTAAATCTGCAAACAATGAAAATAAAGTTGTACTCAGCACCAGACAGCAAACGGAGGCTTGTGCCACACAGACCGGTTAGATAGATGATGGATGATGATGATAGGAACCAGGACCCGCATTGTGGCTGCAGGAGCTGCTGTTGTGTGTGTGTGTGCATTTGAAATGGAATCAATTATTTTATTGTGTGATTTGCTGCTGCATTCAATTCGATTTGCAAAGTCAACAGACGACCGCATCGTAAGTCGAAGTCGCATCCTTGACTCGGGGCTCATATGTTATGCAAGGCCAATCCTTTGAAGTCTACAGAGATGCGGGATGCAGTGCAGGGATAGCGATACCTTTGGCTGAGCAAACACACATTGTGGCAGTCAGCCCAGCCCACTCTCAACTCGATCCGTTCAAGTAGTGCGTGCCGCTCTAATGGAAATCCAATTGAATTAAGTTAATTATGTTGGCAAATATTTAAACAATAGCAGCAATTTATGCACTCCACACACACACACACATACAGGCACACACAGCCAGTGGCTATTAGTGAGGTCTGAGCGCACAAAAGTAGGCTTTAAAATTGATGCAGTTGTCATTCGGTTGAATTCGACAACCGACCATTCGCATACAACACACGCGCCCACGCAGCGGAAATTATTAACATAACACGCAACAGTGCGAGGCAAAGGCGAAGCTGTTGTGCAACAGTTGTGTGGCAGGTACGTGACAGCAACTGCTGAAATATGCATGGCCGCCCGCCCGCCCGCCTGCCTGCCTGCCGAGTTCATTATGGCAACAAGTGTCGAAATGTGTCGAAATATTGCAAATAAAGTTGACACATTTGCATACCTAATAAAATTTTCATGCACATGTGGAAAACTTGCCCTGGCCCAGAGTGCAACAATGGCGACCCATAACACCGGAGCGACGGCTGCAGCCGGCATTAAACCCACTGGTTGTAAGTGTGCGACAGAGAGAGGGCGAGAGCGGGAGAGATGGAATGTGCGCACTTTGCCACTTTCCACTTTTCGCGCTGCATTCGTGCATGCCAATTTGATTCATATATAAAAATGAATTTATGACAATTTTATACTGATGGCTGTCAAGGCTGTCTCGTGAGGTTTATTGATTACACACAGCCGCGAGGGCCGAACTGTGAGTTCTAAGAGTATTACTTGACTTGGTGCGTCCTAGGGAGCTGGTGTAATTGTTCCCCTCTCTCTTCTGACTTGATCAAGCAGCTGCCAACAGTTGGTCACACCAAGCTTCGAGATAGGATTATCTGGTCTCCTCCATCAATTCAGCTCCATTTCAGCTTCTTTTGCTCTTCGCTTGTGCACCAAAATCGGGTGTTCTAAAACAAAGCGCTGTTTTATGAGCTTGACAAGATTCGTATCCCCAAAGGACTAATTTTCACTTAATAAAGTAGGCGAAATCGCCATAAAATTAAGAAATTCATCTACAAAATGGGATCAAAAGCTTTGAACTAAATATTTTAGAAAATCATTTTCTAAAACAAAAAAGGTCCAGGAAAGTTAACTCCGAAATTCCGAAGATAACTAATTTGAAGGACATTTTCACTGAAAGAAAACACGATTTTCTCACTAAGACTACTTTTCTGACTCTACTTTTCTATGACAGCCATACTATATAGATGTCCGATTTCGATCAAACTTGGTGGAATCATGAAAAAGCATAACAAACTAAGAGGCTGTTTGTTTGGAAGCGTTTTCTTTGAAAACAAAAAAGTTTTTCTTACTAAAACTAGTTTCTCGACCGATCATTCCTATGGCAGCTATAGCCTATAGGCATCCGATTTTGCCAAAACGTTTAAGAATTGTGTGAATGCTTATAAAATAAATATATGCCAATTTTGAAGAGGTTTATATTGTAAGCAAAAAGTTTTTCTTACTAAGAACATTTTTCTAACCTTACTTTTCCATGACAGGTATACTATATAGATGTTCGATTTCGACCAAACTTGGCAGAATCATGGAGAAGCATAGCAAACTAAGAAATACGGAGTTTGGGGTCGTTTGCATTGAAAACCAAAAAGTTTTTCTCACTAGAACTAGTTTTTCGACCGATCGTTCCTATGGCAGCTATATGTTATAGTCATTCGATTAGGCCGGTTCCGAAAAATATGCAGCATATTTGTACCAGAAGACTTCGTGCAAAGTTTGGTTGCGATACCTTTAAAACTGTCGGAGAAGATAGCACAGAAACTCCGAAAAGGGACTACTTCAACATGAAAGGCTTCTAAATGTAGGGAATTTGTACTTGAGAATTACAAGCGGTGTTTTTTTAATATATTTCTAAGTTTTTGGGCTACTTACTAGATTTATTTTTCTATATTTTAGGGCGAATTTCTAAATTCTTTTTCGATATTTAAGAAACTTGCTTACTTCTTACTTCTGAGAAGTATTCAGCGTTCTAGAAAAACTTTTGCCCCAAAGTCCACTTAACAATTCTGCGGCAGTTCATTGTAATCCGTACTTTAATTTAAGAACCTTTTGACCTACCCTCATATATGATTCATAATTCGCTTA
Source organism: Lordiphosa fenestrarum (assembly GCA_035044985.1). Classification (NCBI taxonomy): domain Eukaryota; kingdom Metazoa; phylum Arthropoda; class Insecta; order Diptera; family Drosophilidae; genus Lordiphosa; species Lordiphosa fenestrarum. The sequence continues at coordinate 186,312 of JAWNNO010000849.1, read as the reverse complement.
AATGACTCTGGCTCTGTAAAAGCTTTCAGTTGTTCTTCCCTAGGCTTCATCTCTTCACAATCGGTAACTCCAACCCTCGTGAATCTGTCCCTGTTTATTCCCATTCCCAACAACATAGGGTGCGTCAGGTCCATCATCAGCTCAGACGTGCGTAATGTGACAGCGGCTATTAAGCACTAAAAGCAACTCGTCAACTCTGCCAATGTCAGTAATCAATTTGAAAGTAATTTCTGTTCTTTTCTGTTCAGTTTTGGGGTCCGTTCTGCTGCTTGCAGACATGAATATCTCGTGGATAACATGACACTTGACATTGGGGAGGAAGCGAGGACAGGTTGCAACTCCATAACAATATCAATAAAAAGTTTCTTTCACTTTTGCAAGCAATTGGAAAATATTGTAATTAAACTTTTGCACAATGCAACTCAAACTGTCCGCAGTGTCTGGCAGGAGGAAAGCACCAACAAAATGCATAGCAACAACGAAACAAGCGGCAAGAGTCGCGGACACTTGCTTGATTTGCTTGCCATGGCCTTAAATTTCCGGTTTCCGGTTTTAGGGCTGGCACAATACGCAAGCACTGTGCAGTGAGGCGGCAGAAAAAGGCAAGTTGCTTTCAGGATTTGGGGGTTTCTTAAACGGAAAACGGGTTTTTAAATAATGTATTTGATTTGTTAGTATTGGACCAACTCTTTACATGATCCTGAAACCAGCACGAACCGACGTTCGAATTGCAAACATTACGAAATTATAAACGTTGTAGAATGACAGATGGCGCTACGCCTAACACAAATCGTGATCAAAAGGAAAGAAGTTACCTTGCAGCGGTCCTGCCCTAGGAGCGCATTCCTATTTGTCCTCTCTCAGTTGAGGAACACAGATGATCCATTCCTTTTGTTCAATTCAACATTCTTTCCCTGCCATCAGAATACTTTTGGTTTAACAAATATCGTCCCGTTCATTTGTTGCTGACCTCCATTAATACCATTCGACGTTGGGTACGATTATTAGTAAACCGTGGCGCAAAACGGCCTCTCAAAACTCAGAGCACTTCCCTAATTTTGTTAGTTATTTAGCCAGCTTATTTCTGTGAAATCCCTTAAACACTTCCACTCACAAGCTGTTTGGACTTCTCAAATTGTGCACACGGTGCAGTCGTCGCCATTGGTGGCCAAGTAGCCGCCATGTTTGTTTGTATTTATGTCGGTTTTCTGAGCAACATTTTGCGGCATTCAAATGCGGAGCGACAACAGCACGAGGCTGTCATGTCAGCCGGCTCACCTGACTGCGGACTGGCTGTGCCTTTAGCTGACTGCTTAAGCGGAAATGACTTGAATGCTTTTGCTATCGCCGCGTCACGTCACATGGGGCGTATGTGGAATTTCGCACTCGATTGCCTGCCTGCCAAGTTGTTGTGAGGCAAAGTTTTGTGTAACACGATTAGCGGTTTGCGTTTTGTTTGCTGTTGTGTCTAAACCTGAAGTCGTTTTGCATACACACTTACCTGTGTGCGGAGTAGCATCAACCCGAGCCCGGGCATCGGTTGCAGTAATTGCACTAGCAGCTCGACTAAAACTTGGCCTGCATAGTTTGAAAAGTCATTAAAAACTTGCGCGCAACTTAGAATTAGAATGAGAATTTTTGATTAAATTGTTTGGCGCGTATTTCCGCATACCGAGATTTTGCAATTCGCTGCTGCGGCGACAGGACAATTAATATATAAAAAATTCAACGCAAAACCCAAATGGCAAATCAATGTATATCGTGACATCAATTGTGGCTGCTGCTGCCTGCATATGAGAAGAGCACCCGGCTGTCACGCAGCGGATAATGCTGGAAGACTAGAATGGAATTTGTATGCAAACCGCGCACTAAATTAGATTCTTTTTTACTGCAGCACATCGCATCGCCTGTTGATGATGAGGCTGTGGACGATGTGGGACGCTGAGTTGATGCCGAGAATGTTGGCGTTATCCTTGCAGTGACGATAAAATTGCGTAAGCTCGTTAAAATTGCAGGCGACGACGCGCCTTTTATAATAATGATGGTCGATGGTTGATGGCTGCCGCTATTGATGTGACGAACGGAGGAGGGGCTGGGGGGGGGGGGGGGGGGGGGTGTTGGGGCTGTATTGATTTGGCTTTTCCGTTTCCTTGAAGCAGCTTGCGTAATGCATAAGGTAATGCTTGATTTTGATTGTGGTTTCTGCGAGGCGGTTAAGGAGCAGAGACGGGCACATAAAATCCCCACTGATGAGTGTGTTAAGTGGCTGCTAAACTGGGACAATAAAGTCCTGAACATGAGCATGAAATCATGTGGAACTTATTTTTAATAGCGCTAATTTCTTTTGTCAAGATGGGTTCAGTTTCGGTAAACTTTAAGACGAAATTTGGTACGTAGAAGTTTGAGTAAGATTCGGGAAACTGCGACAGTTGGATGCTTTAGTCTTCCACTTTGAATTTCGGCAGCGCCATGCGATTGCTTGTTAGTCGTATGGGTTAAGATGCAGGCACTTGTGTTTTAGTTTTCGTAACGAGATGAGTGAGTTAGAGTGCGAAAAGTCACATCAGAATCAGACAGAAATCGTAGTATTTCATAATGTGTCCTTATGGACCACTGTACCGAACCGAAACCTCAGTTCAGTTAGCTCCAGGAACCATGTTATGAACCGAACCGGCGGTTCACAAACTGTGTGAACCACTGAACCATACTGGTTCTGTACCTAATCACAATTTTGAAGGCTCCAGTAATTGTTGGCCCTAAGAAGTCTTCTCACTTAAATGGTATTCACTCCGCGCTCAAAGCGCAAAGAACTTAATATGCATTACCTAATGAAAACTGGGCGGTGACTTGGCAGCAACTGGGCCACCAGCATCAGGACCAGGATGTGGCAGCCGCGTAAGCAAATAATAAATAAATAAATAAACGAAAAGCGCAAATAACATTTGAGAGAGCCAGATTTAATTTCTAACGTTGAGTGCGCATATTAAAACAGGCAAGAGGCAGGCTGGGGGCTGATGGGGCTGGGGTGGGGTGGGCACACAAAAGGCAAAGCCAACTTGGCTGCGAGCTACAAACAAAGATGATGCGGAGGATATCACTGAGCATTGCTCTGCCAGCTCTGGTGTTTTGTGGAAAATGCAGCGGAAATGCGGGTTGCCGGTGGCCTCGGGATGGGGGTGGGTGGGCCAAAATAAACAATCACTGCGGGGGCGTGGCTTGGCGGGAGGCGTAATAGGAGTTAGCGCGAGTAAACAATGAATTACGGAATCATGAAAACAAATTGACTTTAATGCAAAAATCAAATATTTACACAGCGCGAGAAGAGCTGTCGGAGGAGTGAGAGCAGCAGGAGGAAAGGCGATTGCAATTGCAATCTCGTAGAGGAAGGAGTTAGAAGCAAGCAAACAAACAGACAAACGCATACAAATTGAGGTTATGTTAGACGTTTTCGCCCCAACAACTCGGCACTTGCACACACACACACACACACACACTCGATGTCTGAGTTCTGTTCGTTTGGGCAAATATAAAAAAAAGGGTCAGCTTTTGTGCGGCATCGGTCTGTGGCGCATCCGGTTTTTGAGTGTGTGTGTGCGTGTGTGTACGTTATTAGCCCCACTGGCTGCGCTGTGGCAGTCCGAATTTTACGATTTCATTCATTTTTGTGGCTGCCATTTGACGCCGCAAAATATGCAACAAAATTTTATTTCGCAGAAGAAACCCAAGTGGTCCCTGCGGTTGCTCCAATAAAAATAAAAACTATTATCTAATGCTTTGAAAGGGCAGTCTTTCAATTTGCTAAAGAATTTATCAATTAGGAAACGGGCAACTTATAGCGCGCACCACACCACACAAAAGAGGACACCGATTGGACATGAGTGGTGAGCTGGTGAAATGGGAAACATCACACAAATCTGAAAACCATAAAAGTGTCGCTTTCAATTGTTTCCCAAACCAGGCTACAGGCGACAATCGAAGCCAACAAGTGAAATTGAAACGTTCACAAGAAGAGTGAGAGAAGAGCGCAGAAACGCACACACACACACAAATTGAGGATGTAGGATGAGCTGAGTGTGGCAGATGCAGCCCTAAGGGGTATATTTTTTTAGCAGTGTGATTTTGGATAGTGTTAGCGAGGACATGATGAATTTGTCATGTTATTTGCTTAGCACCTTTATCGATGCATCTAAGAGGACTTTAAACTGAACCGGTTCGGTTCGGGTTCGGTAGACCTAACCTTTTAAATCTTAGTCCTCCCGAACCTAAGCCCAAGCCGTACACCCTTTGTTTGGTAAAAGCTTTGGTTTGGTCAATTATATTGCTTTCACAATATTTCAACCGGATATATGTAAAGTTATGCTGCAGTATCAGAGCATTATCAATTCTAAATCACATTAAAAGTTGCCATATTATGACTTCGAGAAGGAAATTGCTTGAGTCAAACAAAAACCTCGTTTATTTATTTGGTAAAAGGTGAGGCGAACTTTATATCTAAAAGTCCAGACATTTGTTTTTAAGATTCAATGCCCAAAGAAAAGGTTTGGAACCTTGGATGGAAGAAACATTTTGCTGCTGTTAAAATGAGCTAATTAAGTGGAAACCATATGGCAGTTTAGGATTACTCAGAAAATACTCAAATTTACTTAAAACTGTTTGATTTTCAGAGAGTGAGCTGAGTAACTTATTGATGAAATTGACCTGCAGTTTATGCCAGGAATGCAAACCGCTTGGAAATAAGAACTGGATCGGTTCAATGGCTTACACAGTTTTTAATTCGATGGTTTTTAGAGCCAATAAAATAGCTTTTTCGGTTCGGTTCAGTGTTTCACTCTTCATAATTTTTAAATCTTATGGAATGCTGTTGGTTTTCGAATTTCCGCGGGTGGGACTACATGTTTTAAAATGGTTGACAGATCGTTCTTAAAGACTACATCAGTCCGCCATCGCTAAATAAACCAAAACAGCAATTATCATTGTCTAAAGGTAGGCGGTTCAGGTCTTCAAACTCATCATTGAAGTGAACCGAACCGTTTTTATTTGTGGTTCCGTTTCGGCTTAGTATTTTCAAAAGTACGTCCGGCTTGCGGTTCGGTTATCAGCAGAAAATAAAGGCTCGTTTTAGGTTTGGTTCGGTTCGGTTCAGACCCGGTTTATGCAGAGTTCAAACTGCAATATCTGAGCAGCTTTTGATTTCTGTTTCTTTACATCTGACTGCCGGAACTGAACCCGAAGTTTTTCAAGTTTTTCAACTTTTACCATCAAAATAGCAGTCAAATAGAGCATTCAAGCGTCTGACAACTAAGAATCCTCAGCTGTTGTCTCTTTGGCGCTGTTTCTTTATTACTTTCTGCTTCCGAACCAATGCCAGCGTGATGATTGACACCTCGGCATGGCAATAAATTTTTAATTTTCAAAGCATCCTGCCTGACTGACTGATTGACTACTACCAGCACTTGCCCGGCTCCCACTCGATGTGCTCGATGCGAGCTTGTTAAATTCAAATTAGAGCCTTGCTTGTACCATCTTTCCATAGGGTTTGCCGCTGACAGCGTTGATAAATGACATTGCGCTGCGATCGCAACAAATTAACCTTGTTAGAGGCTGCAGCAGGAGTCGGAGTCGAGTAGTCGAGACAAAGCGGTAGCTGGGAAGCCCTTTGGAGCAACAGTTACAAGTGTATGTAATTTTTTATCGTCTCGACGGCAGTCGCCTTCCAACCCCCCGCCCGCCAGCTCCCCCACAACTGACTGACTGACTTATGAATGGCGTGTGGCAGTGCTGCGAGTCGATAAATCAGTTTGTGTATCAAATTGAATTCACTAGCGTGCACTTGACACCAGTTCACGCACATTTATCAGCCGCCTGGTGGGCGAGTGCCGGATTGCTGCAATGCAGTGCGGCAAATCTTCAACTGGAACCAGCGACGAGCGCTCTTTAATTCGGCGCTGGGAGCGGAAAACCACAAAATTTTAATCTCAACTAAAAGCGAGTGGAAAAACATTATAAATTATTCATTACAGAACGCAGCCACGCCCCCTAACTGCCGCTGACGGCTGCTCGTTTGCACCTAATTTGATTTTTAGTTGTGTTGAATGGAAGCTCCATCCTCGAACTCCACTCTGGCTGGCTGCGGTTGCCTCGTGGCATTCTTTTTGCTGTTGCCACCTCGCAGCACCAGCACCAGCAGCAGCACATGAGAGCGCGCCTTGGCAGCGTTTCATTTCTCCTTTCGGTCGTCTTGCCCTTTCATTCGCTCCGAGTTCTGGCGGCTGCCTGTCGAAAAAAATGTCTGTTATGTGGCTACAGAATTTTGCAGTAATTAATGGCAACTGTTTGATTAAAAAATTCCATAGACCCCATCCGAGTTAAATCTATGCAAATGCCAAGGGAAATGGCTTAAAGTTGGACTTGCTGTTGTTCATCAAAATTGTCGGGAAGTAAACTTCAAAAATTAACCAAAATGATCCCAGTTAATGAAGCAGGAGCAGAGCCTGTCTCGCCACCAATATGGAAGCTGTTAGTCTTTCGCTGGGTAATCTATCTGATGATTGGCATTTGTTTTGTGAGTGACAAGTGGTCTTTGCAGACACAACTGTACCTAATTTACCCGCATTTTCTTGTTTTAACAAGCACAGGTTTGTAATTTATCGGATGCATATTTCTATGCTAGGTTGATCAATCGCTACCGAAATTGCCGTGCCTGCACTTTTGTGTACTACGAAGCACTGGGCTTAATTGTAGGCATTTTGGTCTTGTTAATGCTGATTATAGCCGTTTTTGTGGTCTACAAGCAGTCCATTCAGGGACTACGACGTGTGAGTTGTCCCTTTTTTATACTCTGTACCGAAGGTACATAGAGTATTATAAGTTTGTGCAAAAGTATGTAACATCCAGAAGGAAGCATCTACGACCCCATTAAGTATATATATTCTTGATCAGCATCAACAGCCGAGTCGATATAGCCATGTCCGTCTGTCCGTCTGTCTGTCCGTATGAACGCACAGATCTCAGAGATGGTAAGAGATAGAGGTTTGACATGTATGGGACATATGCTTCTTATGTCTGCAGGCAGATCAAGTTTATTTTCAATTTTGGCCACGCCCCCTCCCGCCCTCGCAATTTAGAAAAAACGTCATATCTCCCACAGTTTTGAAGATAGATGGCTTATTCCTTCTGGACATATTTAGTTATTAGAATAACTTATCGATCCGCCAAAGGAATGAAGAAGATCGGATGAACGGTTTTCGAGTTATGATCAGAAAACAAATTTTCTTGGTGCAGAGTATGTTATAGTCGGGCTTGACCGACTTTCTTTCTTGTTTTTTAAATGAACTGTAACAGAATTGCTTGATTGCTTGCAGTACAACATGCTGTTCTTCTTGATAACCTGGCTGGAAATGATGATTATTATTATATTTACACAGCGATATCCTATAACAAGTGCTGTGTTTCAGAAATGGGAAAGCAAGGAAAGTCTGGAAAACTACGAGATTAAAGTGAGTTATTGAAAGTCCCAGTTAGGTCCGACAAGTGAATGGCATTGGCTAATTTCAATGCCAAACTTTTGATTTCACTGTAGTCTGCTTGGCACACAGACAGCACACATATGTGAAATCGGAGGTCCACATTGCAAAACTTTCCTCCAAATTTGGGGAAACCAATTTATCACAAGATGGTTGTATTATGAACATTCTTTTCATCTGAAGTGGTTTTACTTTCGGGACCAATAAAACTATTTCCAGCTTAACTAATATATGTGTTTCCAGTACAACTGTTGCGGAGTATTTGGTCCCGATGATTATCTACTGACGACGGGTGAATTGCCAAGAAGCTGCTTCAAAAACCGTTCCATGAAGATCAAGGATATGCAAAGGGATGGCTGTCTGAACAAATCGGAAGGACCCACACCTGTTGCTCGCGTCGAACTCATACCCACTGCCTTTCAGGTAAGTTCGTATTCAGATTCATTCCCAAGGCTCAAATGATGGCCACCTCTTCTTGTAGTTCATTTTGCTACTCTTATTGATCTTATATCAGGTTTATCTGAAGCGTACGAAGCCTCCTCAACGTGAGTTGAGATGCTTACGGGAACCGCACGAAATGGATTAAGCTGAAAATTGCATTTGCATTTGCATTTGCGTTTTCTTTTGGCATTGGTATGCCAAATAAATTGGATGCCAGCAGTCTGCTTACATTTCTCATATTTCACCGGCTGCAATCAATAACGATAAACACTTGAGCCGGAGTCCGCTTTATCCCAGTGTCCAGCATGCATATGGATGAGCCAATAAAGAAATCAACAAAGCATGTCAGGCGATTGGAAAAGTATTGCAAATGCCAAGCCAGCGAGGGACTTCGACATGGACACGGGCTGGGGGCTCTCGAAACAATATGTAAATGCAGCTAAGCGGCAAATATTCAAGGACAGAACCAGCTCATCCCACCCACCCGCAGACGTTTGTTACACTTTTATGTTCATACATAAATTTTATTGCTGTCAACATTAAATTCTGTCCGAGGAAAACAATTTTCAAGCATTTTGAAATGCATAAAATATGCATACAAAATTGTCCTGCTGAACGACCAACTTTATGGCTAAATAGTTTGCTCCAGCCCCGAGTCGTTAATGCTTTTTTTATGCGGGAGCCGGCCCCAACGATTTGGCCAACTTTTTTAGCCACTGCCGAACCCCAGAGCCATAACAATAACAACAACACTTTGGTCAAGCTTCGGAGCGACCCATCGCAAAGTTTATGAAGGCAAAAGCGTTGGCCAACTGCAAACCAAAGGGTCATGTGGCTCATTAAACTTTGGCCAACAATTTTTTGTAGCGCCCCAGCAAAGACAAACAGAAAGTTTGGCACTAAATATTTGCACCATTACAACAAAAAGAAGTACGAAATGAGAACAGAAAAAAAATGGTGAAAGAGGTGAGTGGCCACTGTTTGGAAGGGATTTAAGTAAGTTGAGTCTTATGTACGAGCATGTTGTTGCTCACACATACGCCCCATTAAACGTGAGACAAATGTGAGGAGTAGAGTACGCACCGTGTGGCAATAGAAAGGGAGAAAGTGTGGGAAGGAAGCAGTTATGTTCCAGAAGTTGTGGTATTTTAAATGTAATGATCAAGAAACGATCGATGTATATATATCTCCCATTTCAAACCTTTATTCAACATCTTAAGCCATTCCTTAAAGACCTATTTGTGATTGGATAAACTCATTCATTGGATAATCTTATCACTAAGTTGTCGGAGAAGGGGATTCCATCAAAGTGTAATTCCTTACTTATTATGCAAAACTCTTTTGTAGATAGTTAGTTGACCAATTTGTATTGCTTTCTACAGCTTTCCTTTGTCCAAATTCCATCCCATTTCTCTCAACAAAATGACACTCTGAGCTGATTATGTGCTGCAAAACGGGCACTCACTTCTCGCTAATCCTTTCGTTTTCAGTAATTTCATTTATTTCACCATTGTGAGACGCCCCCTGCCCCTCCCCTGTGGCCGCACGAGCTCGCTGGCACATTTTCATTAGCGTGACATGTGCTGACATTTTCGGGTCCTCTTTGTGGTCCACTGCGTTAGTAATTAGTTAAAAGCGACAGCGTGTTTTATGCAACAACTGGGTGTCTTTATTTCATATGACAAAACAACAGAGTTTCAACAAAAAGCAGAGCAGGTGCCCCACTTGCCACCTTTTAGTAGCCCCAGTGCGAGCCAAAGCCATCGAAACTGGCATGAGCCACCACAGCGGCGGGCGAGTACTTTACATAGGCAGCTGGAGCGGCAGCAACGACTGGAGCAGCATAGGTCTTGGCCAAAACGGGAGCTGGAGCAGCATAGTGGACAGCTGGAGCAGCGTAATGGACAGCCGGAGCGGCATAGGAAACAGTCTTGGCTACCACTGGAGCGGGGGCAGCATAATGGACAGCTGGAGCGGCATAGGAAACAGTCTTGGCCACCACTGGAGCGGGGGCAGCATAATGGACAGACGGGGCAGCATAGTGTACAGCTGGAGCAGCAGCAGCATAGATTGACTTGGTGATGACAGGAGCTGGAGCCGAGTACAGTGTCTTGGGTGTGTACACATTATTCGTGATGCGGGAATCCACCTTGCTCACGCTGGAGTAAGGCGTAACCACATTCTTCGAGTAAGTGGATACAGTGCCGCCAAATGAACGAACCACATTCTGTTGGGTGGTGCCAACGGCATCAAAATGCGGCTGGGCCAACTTGGTCACCACCGGAATGGGAGCAGCTGCCGCATAGGTGTTGGCTGGGGCCAGGAAACCGGCACTGGCCACACCAACCAAAGCGCAGAAGGACAACAGAACGTATTTGAATGCCATGGCTAGAAGAGATTGAGAGATTGGTTAACTGCAACTGGAAGCTGGAGCTGTTACTGATGCTGAACCATTTCATTTTGGCAGTTTTTATAGCCAAACATTTGCAACTCGTTGCCAAAATTTCACGGTCAGCAAACCAGATGTGTGTGACAGATCGACTTAGGCCTCTAAGCCGCTTCAGCAAACCAAAAAAACTGGTCCAATGGGTCGACTCAAATGACGGGGCACGAATTTCAGTCGGAGGCCGCTGAAGTGCTGAAGTGCTTGTTACGCCTACCCCTCCCTCCCCCTTGAACGCCCTAACGAAAGTGAATTATTTTGAATACTATCAGCAGCTCATAAATTTTCCAGGGGAAAAAACATCAGCGAAAAACTTTTATTTGTTCGGCGTATTTTTCCATTAAATTGAGTTCAAGTCAAGCAGCAAATATGCCCCCCTCCCCTGCACCTTGGCCAGAGGGGGATGTTCTTGTGTCAACTTTTTTTTTCTTCAGTTGTATCGAAGGGGAGTAAGTTGAGTGGGAAGGCGGCAGCGACTTGTTTATGATATTTGTGGGTTTTTTTTTAGAAGTTACCAAAGTTTTAGTACCCTTCAAAAGGAGGGCTTTTGTTTTCTTTTTGCTAAGCTTTTGGTGACTATTTTGTTACCAAAAGGGGCTATATACAGGTTCAATAGAGCAATAGTTGCAGGCTATTCTAAATTCGAAATATTTCAAGCCAAGTACGGTGGGTATAGAGCGGGGATCGAATCTACTCATAAAATCATTCAAATTTTCCCGAAACAGCCCCAAACACTTCCTCAGAAACTCACACCGTAACCGCTTGTAGGGCTCTTAGGGCTGATCTTGTAGAACTTATCAAAACAATCGGTAACGTTGAATCTCTTTAAGTTTACAGATATACTCAGAGAAAAAATAGAGAATTTCATACTTGGATCAAGAATTTTCGAGATCAATAGTTCGATAAGAGTGAAAGTTCTCGATCTAAGAGCGAAATTCTTGATCCAAGTATGAATTTTTGATCCCGGTTTTCTTGATCCAAGAGCTTCAATACTTGATCTAAGAACGAAACATTCTCAAATTAAGTAGCAAAATTCTTGAATCAAGTGCCAAATGAACTCAAATCCAAGGTTATTCATTCTTGAATCAAGAGCATACAGCATTGACAAAATCCGAGAATGTTCTTCCGATTATCAAGAGCTCATCAGATTCAAGAGTAAGATCGTTCACTCTTAAATCAAGAGCTTCATAGATTCCAATAGTACAACAATTTAAAAGCAGTTGTTTTTTCCATTTTGTTTAAATTTATTTCATGGAAAACAAATTGTAAAGCCATGTAGCAAGTTTTAGCCGGCTCGAGGAATACATAACACCTCAAAGGAGTATCAGTCTTTGCCTGTCAACTGGTAGTCGCAAAGCCGTCGGTCCATGCCAGCAATGCCATAATTGGTTGGGAATTCCAAAGCAACATGAGTGCACAAATCGGTTGCGCTCTCCGCTCGATAGCTTCCCCACACACCCCTCTTCCATAAAAAATCAAACTGAGAGAGCAAGTTCAACGCTGTGTGCTCTCAAATGTGCACTGTGCACAAATGTGCGTACTGAGAACGAATTTAGCTCGATTTCAAGAGCGAAATTCTTGAAGATTCAAGAACGAATAAATATTCTTTTAAGAGCGTTCTCTCTTAACTTATTAGTTCTTCTTTTTTCTGGGAGTAGCTAGCACTAATAGATAGCTAGCTAATCTGTTCAATTTATGTGCGCAAAGGTCTTACTTTGTTTGCTGCGAGAAGTACAACACCAAGATGGTACAACACCAATATGACACGATCCATTGCAAAAGAATGTGGTGAACAGCATCCTAGCGGAAACCTTTGAAAGAATTCCAACGCATCCGTAACTTCATTCACTGTAGAGAGCTCAAGCCTTTTGCTCGCCCTGAGCTTCACAAGGAAATGGTGATGAAGGACATGTAAAACTCATGAGCTCAATCCCCTCCCGGTGTGCAAAGTCAATGAACTGCTACGTCTGTACTATATTTGATCAAGAATATACAGCCTACCGTCAGGTGTTGAAGAAGCGACTTCAAACCAGCTCAAGTATCTGAAGAAATCAGTGTATGTCGAGCAGTTTTACCAGAATTCCCTTGCTTGGTTTATATACTTTTCGTATAAAAAGGAAGTCCAGGTTTCTTTACTTTTTGCTCTGTTTATCTACCACTTTATTATAATTATAGAAAATAAAAGCAAACTTTAAACACGGTGAAGCAAACTTTATGGAGATCAAAAAGATCTAGCTTGTAGGCCAGCTGTCGCCACTAAACCTCCTCGAGGGGTTTTTTAAAAACTGAATGAAAATTTGTTCTTGGTGTATAGTAAGTTTAATAAATACGGATTAAAAACCAAGAAGGTTGTCTTTCCAAACCTAGCTTTTGTACCAATCATTCCTATGGCAGCAATATGCTACAGTCATCCGATCCGGCCGGTAGCGACAAATGTGCAACGAATTTGTACCATGAAAGCCTTAAAACGGAGAAGATAGCTAAGAATCTGACGCATGTACGGAAGCGGCTTTGGGACTTGGCTTCGATTCGATTTGACTTCGTCAACAGATCTCAATTAGTTCAATTAAACCAGCCTAAGTTATATTTAGAGTTCTGACTAGATTCTCAACTCCAGACACGGCCGAGGGAACACCTAGCGCGCTCTGAAGGCAATAACGGAAGTCGGAAAATATTCGCATAAATGTGTTGGTTGTGGTATCCGTTGGAGAAAAAGATTTGAAAGATTATAGATTACCTAAATTTAGTTAACCAAAACAAAGGCAAACCACAATAAGCGTATATCAAATTCGTAGTGCAGAGCCAACTTTGCTCTCAGTTTCATTTGCTACTCTTCCTTCATTTCACTGTTGTTGTTGGTGTTGTTGTTCAAGTTTGGAAAATGAATTTCCCTGTTGCTTCTCACAGGGCGCATGATGAATATTTATTGAAATTACCAAAGTTGAAGCTGGCGCCAAATTGAATTGTGTTGCCAACTTGGGATGCTTGCACTTTTCTGGCGAAATACTTGTGTTATACATTTTTTCAGGTTATTTTTTTTTTGCTTTTTTTGGCAAATTGTTATTAATTTTACGCATGGGCCCTGAAACTTTTGGCGTCTAAACCTAATTACGGCGTTTAATTTATGTGAGCAAATTGGCTTTCAAATCATTGCGGCAATCACGGATCGGCGGCGGTCGGGAGGGGCAACAGTGACAAGCCGTCGAGTATCGCATTGTGATTGTGGGCAGTTCGATTTGGCACGCGTCCGACGTGTATAAAAGCCGCTACATTTTGGTCAAATCAGCATCAGTCGCAGACAGCCCAGCAGCCACCTGCCATCCAGTACCCAGTTCCAGTTGTCAATTGTTAAATTGCCAGTCACTCGCTGCCAAATCCCAATATGGCCTTCCGCTATCTCATCACGTTGTGCGCCTTGGTGGCCTATGCCAATGCTGGTCTTTTGGCTGTGGCCAATCCTTCGGTAGATGCGGTGGCTTCCACCCAGCAGAATGTGGTGCGCTCCTTTGCCGGCACAGTGTCCAGCTACTCCAAGGCTGTGGATACTCCCTACTCCAGTGTGCGTAAGAGCGATACTCGCATCCAGAACAATGTCTACACACCGGCAGTGGCCAAGACCACGTATGCAGCTCCTTTGTACACGCAGGCTACACCCGTAGTCACCAAGGCGGTGGTGCATGCTCCAGCGCCTGTTCTTGAGAAGACCTTGTACTCTGCTCCAGTGGTGACCAAGACCTATGCTGCTCCATCGGTGCACTATGCCGCACCAGCTCCAGTGCTGACCAAGACTGTGTACTCTGCTCCTGCCCCTGCTGTCCACTATGCTGCTCCCTCAGTGCACTATGCCGCACCAGCTCCTGTGTTGGCCAAGACCGTATACTCTGCTCCTGCCCCTGCTGTCCACTATGCTGCTCCATCGGTGCACTACGCTGCACCAGCTCCTGTGTTGGCCAAGACCGTGTACTCTGCACCTGCCCCTGCTGTCCATTATGCTGCTCCAGCTCCCGTTGTGGCCAAGACTGTGTCCTATGCCGCCCCATTGGCCACCACCAATGTGAACCATGGTCCATCAGCCACCACCTATACCCACAATGCTCCCGCCCTGGGCGTCTCCAGCTATGGCAGTGCTCAGACCGTTCATTATTCACCTGCCACAAGTGTTTCGCACATGAGCTTCGATGGCTTCGGCACCCACTGGGGTTTCTAGGTCAATAATTTGGCTAAACCTTCTTGTTATTGTTGTGCATTAATAAAAACCTCTTTTGTTGCAAATCTCACTTCTACTTGCGCCAGCCAGGTAACCACCAACTCAATCAACTCTACCCAAACAGAATCAAGTCTGCCTTTCTGCGTCGTCATCCATCTCAACGGCCTTCGCTCTAAGCCGCTTTGGTTATACCTGGCGTGGGGGGGAGGGGCGTGGCCGGATCGTGTTTGCGTGTGTTTGACCATTACATTATGTGCCTTCAATTGGATTTAATATTTTTTTTCTGCCGCTACTCCACCTACCTTTGCCCTAAGGCCAAAGCTATCCATAAAATTGAACACAATTTCATTGCCAGCTGCCGTTATGTATTTTTGCACTTGTTATTGTAATTATTGTCAGTTAATTAACGCATTTTTGTGCTGATATAACCGACCGGCCGATACCACAATGCCGGTCAACTTGGATGGACCTGGGGGGCTTATGAAGTCAAGCGGCGTTTAATCTTGACATTTATGGGTTAACCAAAAGTGCCCAAAAGA
Organism: Lordiphosa fenestrarum; assembly: GCA_035044985.1. Lineage (NCBI taxonomy): Eukaryota > Metazoa > Arthropoda > Insecta > Diptera > Drosophilidae > Lordiphosa > Lordiphosa fenestrarum. Next base: position 171,159 of record JAWNNO010000849.1, on the reverse strand, counting down.
CAAACTCCACAAATTAAGTGGGCACCTAATGGATTGCCAATTGGTTCCATAGACAGCAAATATTGATATGAGACACAAAGCGAAAGCAATCGCGAATATCAGATTTGATTGTTTTGACAACTGGCAAAAAGTTTAAAATTCATTTCAGTTATATAAAATTCATTAAGCAATGCCATCAAACTGTGGTCAAGCAAATCGATTTAGCAGTTAAAATATAATCAATATAACTCGCTTCAGATAAGCCAGTGGGTGCACTTAACCAGGCTAACCACATCTATCATTCAGAAAAGGACTTTCGCTCTTATTGAGTAGATATTAAGATATTAAATTCCTGACGCATTTTGAAAGTTGGAACCTATGGCAAGGCTTAATTTTTGGTTGCGATCCTCAAATACTACATAAACCGAACCAAACCAGAATAAGGACATACATTTACAACAGCTCCGAGTTGAGCTGCTTGGATCACTCACAAACATCATTAAAGTTGACAATCGATATGCCGGCTACACTACAGAGATTAGCTAAGGGAAAATTTTAGTACATAACAAGGCTCAGTGGCTTAGGCAGGTTGACGGTTTTGGGGGGTAAACACGCCCATCATTGAATATGCATATTCAGGCTAAATAAGACGTGGCTGGGCCAAGTGTTCAACTGAGAGAAGTTTATACCTAGTTACCAACTTCTCTTGCTGACAGAAATCGATTGCGACGATCATTTTTCCCCATCGATTTTATGATTTCGGTATCCTTTTGGAATGAATACCTTTTAATATCCATTTTTTGATACTAACACTCCATGGAATCATTTGAATGGTAAAGGTTGCTCGATATTGCAAACCTTTTGAAATTTAATCCATCTTCACAGCAAAAATAAGGCTAGTTTTGTCTTTTATCAAAGATTTTTCCAGTTCAAGGTTAAACAAAAACTTGCAGCTGCATTATAACCTTGCCACAGGGAATTGGGTTCATGTAATAACGCCCAGTGCAATAAAGCCTACCTTATAGTTATGGCATATAATAATGTGAAATAACTTACGACAGCGAAAAATTTCTGGGCGTTATTGAATGAATAAACTTAAGCAAGAACGCAAGGAGAACTTTGTCTTTCCGGAAGTTTCAATACACTTAAAAACAGATCATTTATAAAGCAGCCACAATAATTAGTCACCTGATCCGGGCGATTTTGACATATTTATAAGCAGTGTGCAGTTAAAAGGAGACCCTGCGCCAAATTTCAACTTTTTAGCTTTAAAACTGAGAAACTATTTCGCGTAGAAACATACAGGCGGCAGAATCAAGCTCAGTCGACTCAGCTCTTCATGTGATCGGAGATGATTCCTTTTATGCATTACAAACTTCTCAGCAACATTGTAATATACTTTTTAGGTGTACAAAAAGAATAAATCAGAGAAGTTTGTCATAATATCAACTGGAAATATAAGAAGCCAGTCATATTTTTGCAACTTTCTTACTTAAGATGCGCTGCCAGCTTGTAAAAAGAAAGTCAACTATTTCATAATGGGCGTTATTTCACTTTTGGGTGTGCAATGACTTTCGAGAAATCTAGTTTTGAAAAACACAGCTTTCGTTGGCTGATGTTAATTTCATCAAAATAAATTTGTGTACTTAAAAAGAAAGCTCCATCTCTCGCCATCTTTTGTTGTCTTAATAGAATGACTTTATTGGTGCTTCATCTTGTATTGCTGAATTCTGGATGTGCCATAACAGTTGGCAACTGTTTCTCTACTTGGATCAAGCCCGAAAAACATGCCAAACAGTTGACTCGAGGCAAACACATTTACATTTGCCGTTGCAGAAATTTTTCAATTGCACATTTCAAGCGGCGGCTGGCTTTGACACCAGCAACATAAAATGCAGACGCAGTGTCACTGCTACAATTTTGCCGGACAGCCCCTTTCACGTTTTGGCCAATTCAATGAACAAATACAAATACAAAACTGCTCTGGCCTGGCTCGGACCACAGACAACAGCCACAGATGCATCAATTGTCTAATTGTTTGTCGAGACAGAGTCGTCATAATGTCCATCAAATGACGACCTGGTACCAGCTTCTAGAGCGTGTCCGGGCACATCTAAATGTCTGTGACGGCCTCTGACCGAGTGCTGTGTGTATCCTTGTCTGCCAGTTTGTGAATCGAGGTGGAGGTGGGCCCACCCGTGGGATAGGTAAATTTGATTTATGACTTATTATGCGTCTTATGTCCTTTCATAATTTAATTATACCAGGACACACACACACACATAGAGAGACAATCGCAGACATAGGGCAGACCTGGACTGCAGTTTTTCGTCCTGGCGGCAAGAGTCGTTGCACACACATTCGCACACAATAAACCATATAATGCTGTTATTTAAATCATGAAAATTCGCTTACGTAAATTGGATTGCAACAATTGCTTGGGCTCGGCTCTGCATGCGCAAGCAGTTTGTGCAAAAACCAGCGACAACAAGCCAAGCCAAAAGGCAAATGCAATTAAAGTGCAGTTAGGCCCGTGTGTGTGTGTGTGTGTGTGTGTGTGTGTGTTTGGCATGCCAAATGAAATTGAAATAAATTATTGACTAATTGTCAACTCAGACAAGCACATGTGGAACGGGGCGTATGCGCAATCAAATCACATACAATCCAAACAACAAATGCGGCTAATTTGCCCAGGAAAAAGTTTGAGTGGCATTCCTTCTCCTTCTCTCTTCTCTCTTTCATTTAATTTGATTGTTTACGGCCTGCACCAGCTAGGGGAATTGATCAAATCTGTCGCATGTCATATTAGTGCCGCTCAAAGAAGGACATCAAATTTAAATTGCCGGCTCAGCTCATTCTCCCAACTGCTTGGGGAGATGGAGATTAGTAAGTGAAACGCTTAAACTAATTTGGTTGCAGAGCTACATACTTTTACGATTCTTTCAAATCGAAATTAGGTAAGTTTTCTTCAGAAACTTGTGCACAACCGGTCACCTTTACCAGCTGTAAAGTAAGTAACCTCGGTACGCTTGCTACCGATGTAGGAACTTTGCTTAGGCTTCCGCTGTGTTAAATTTCCTTGGCCAGACGTTCCGTTTCTCAAGATTGAATCCAGAGACCCGAACTTGAACTTAAGCTGAATTCACTCAGCATATCTGCCACAAGACTAATGCAAATGCCAGACCAATTTGGGCAGAAGTAGAAAAGAAACGAAAAGAAAGCAGACTCAACTGCCATCACGATATGTCATAGCCTCAGACAAAGGACTCCGCTCCAACCCAAAACTGGGGAATGCCCCAAAGTTGCAAGCATCCCCCGCCAACTGATACGCATCACGGACTGCTCCGGCTGCTGCTTCTGCTCGACTGATTAAAATTTAATTTTTAATTTAAAGACTGTTTGTGTTTTATTTGCGCCTTGTTGCGATATAAATAGAGGTCGGTGCCCTGAAGGTCGTGGTGGCTGTTGATTTATCATTACCTTATGCAAATTGACCGCTTACCTTGGACTTTTATCTGTGCATCTGTGAAAAGTTTGCCCATTTGTTCGTTTTTCTTTTTTTTTTGCCTTCCTGCCACGTGCAATGTCAATGCCAAGTGATTAACATTCAATTAGCTTTTGGCTTCATCAATGATTTTATCGCAGCCATTAGGACAGGGAGGCGACTGGGAAGGAGAGTGTGGGAGGGCACAACCGCAGTCAGGGTCCTGTTCCGTTGGCTGGTTTGAGTGTAAATTGTGGCAAATTATCATTAGCTTGTTGTTGTTGTTGTTGTTGTTGTGGTGGGTGTGTGTGTGTGTGTGTGTGCCCCAACAAGGACAACGTCAACGACAACATCTTCAAAAGGTTTTTATGACATCAACAGCTGTCGTTGACAGATTATTGTGGCGATTATTTAAGCAGAGGCGGAGACGGCGGCAACGACGAAGGCAAACAACAAACAGGACTCAAGCTGGGGGCTGCTTGTGTCCTGAAACCTGGAGCAGGAGATGTCACTGCTTTGTGCGTTCAACTGGAAATTGTCAACATTGTTGTCATTGCTGGTGGTGCTGCTCAGCGGCATATGTAGCCTGGCCACTTAAACATCTTAGTGGTTTGGCACTTGTAAAGAACAGTGTTCCACTTGCAAAAGTTGACACTTCTTTTTATACAAAAACACCCCACTCTTTTGAGTACTTGTTGTTGAAGCAACTATCTTGTGGTGTGTTGGCTTCTTATTAATAGCTAACATTCAATATTTTGATGTCTGCCCTGCAGGAAGGCACTTCGACTCTTCTATTTTGAACTATCGCCTAACTCAACTCCCTTTTTATACCCTGTTCCCATTGAAAATGGGAAAAGGGGGATCATGAAGTTGTGCGAATGTATGTAACAGGGAGAAGAAAAATTTTCCGACCCCATAAAGTATATATATTCTTGATCAGCATGAACAGCCGAGTCGATATAGCCATGTCCGTCTGTCCGTCTGTCCGTCCGTCTGTCCGTCCGTCTGTCCGTCCGTCTGTCCGTCCGTCCGTCTGTCCGTCTGTCTGTCTGTATGAACGCGTCGATCTCAGAGACTATAAGAGATAGAGCCACAAATTTTTGCACGAAGGTAGATTTATGCTGTACGCAGATCAAGTTTGTTTCAGATTTGAAAAATTTCACCCCGTCCCCCTTTTATCCCCAAAAAACCTAGACCTCCTCTATAAATCCAAGACCTAAAAAGCCGTCAGATCCACAATTTTCAAGTTAGAGCCTCGTGGTTTAGTATACATCTAGGCTAGGCTCAATATCTATCTATTCTGAAAAGTACAATCAGATCGGACCAAAAACACCGGAGCTATAAGCGAAACAGTTGAGCTGATAAGAGCAGCCCCCCAGTTGTTGATCAGGACTAGAAAAGTATTGCCTACATTTAGGATGACATCTTCAAAAATTCAAAAACAAATAAATGAAAATAAATGAACAGGGTATTTTGTGGTCGGGAAAATCGACTGCAGCGCCCTTACTTGTTTTGCATGGCAAGGCTACCGTATCGAAGGCAAATGCGGAGATCGAACACTGAGCAAAAAAACGAATCTCTAAACTAAATGGAAAATTACTTTGTATTACCCTCTGCAAGGGTATACAAACATAGCATTCATTCTCCGAATCATTCAGAGAGAAATAAACTTCAAAGGATCATTCAATTTCAGATTAAGAATGTTATATTTATAAAGCATTTCCACTATATTCTCGAAACTCAAAGCAAAGTCACTTAGCATAGAGTCACTGAATGTAAAAGATCGATTGATGAATTGATGAATCCAACTTATTTGAGGTAGTTACTCACTTCTAAACAACCTAATACTTACTAGCTACCTTTATTTGTTGTACCACCAACTTCTACACCAAAAGCTTCCATAAATTTACAATAAGACACTTTATAAACCCAATTTAAAAGGAAAATGCGATACTAAAGTGAATGTTTAAACAAACTTAATTCAAATTTGAATTTGAAAATTCTGTGATTAATTTAGAAAATGTTTGAAATATTATAATTGAATGAAGTACCTTCCTAACCTGCGTTTTGAAATGTTCAACCTGTCTCAGACGTCTACATTTCAAACCATAGCCACGTTGAAACATATCCAACTGGAGTTCCAGCTTGACTTATAGCTATTGCCATTGCTTCCTCTCCAAACTTTAAAGCATTGCCCCGCTTAACTTGTCACTATTATTTGGAATTCATATTTTATTTAAGTAAACATAGGGATTGGCATCAAGCCAAAGTTTATAAATGTGCATTTGTCCATGGATTGTGCTCAAAATACTGTCGTTGCTGTTAGTTCCCACTTTACAGGTGAGTTTAGATATGATCTTAAAATTTACCTAAATCTATGTCACTTCTCTAGGCAGTCAACATCATCGATTTGATATTTTCCATCGAAAACCTAGAGCAATCACATGACAAGGTTACGCTCTTACTTGCAGTGTCCATATCGCTGAATGTCTGTGCTATTATTGTGCTATATCCTGGCCTCTATGCCGTGGCTCGCAATAGGATCTTACTGGTGCAAATGGTAAGACCTAATGTAAGTCTGTTTAAGTCTTGAGGTTATAGAAACGCCGCCCATTTCAGCTAATTCTCATTGTAATAGGCTTAATACTTGGTAAATTGATCTTATGGATAGTTGCTGCGAATTTGGTTCACTCGTCCAATGCCATAGGCCTGGTCATTCACTTGTGGTACAAGATTAATTTGTTTTTATCTGTAAATATGCATATTGGCTCTCCGATATTTAAGAAGATTGATTTACTAATAATGTTTGTCTGTTGAATTTACAGGCGCTGTGCATGGTAACGCTGACTTTGTTGTGTATACGACTAGGAGATGACTTGCAGGATACTAGGCAACCGTAGAGAGGGACAACCACATATAATATTTTATAATATTTTAATCGGGAGAGCTAGCGATGGATAAGCTGGTCTCCCAATACTTATTGCTAACAAATGTCAAGTAAAAGTGTTTAAAATATTTACAGGAATATTGTTTTTGTCCTTCCTTAGGCCGTTTAAGTCGCCTTGAAGCCTCATACCAAAAAGAGCCGCATTGAACATGCAGCTACAATTCATACAAATAAAAGACATAACAAATTTACTTACTGAAGCACGCTGGCAATTGAGTCTAGGACCAAATTTCTTTCAGAAGTCCATATGGCCATTTTACGAAATACATGGACAATAGAATCATACGGTCCCTAATATTCTACCTTTTGGATCATTCCCATGGCTTTTAAGCAAACACTGATCGCTTGGCAAGTTCTTCTTCCGTTTTCAACCTCAAACTTTTCTAGCCTTTTTTGTAGTCGGGTTACTCTAATGTTTGAAAAAAGAAGGACGCATTGAGCCAATATGCTAAATGTATATTTCTATGTAGTTTCCAACACCCTTAGACCCTGAAAACTTTCTCTATGCTCACTTTCATTGCTTCCTTATGCTTCCTGATGCCACCCTTAGAGTCACTCCTCTCGTTTTTAAATTCAACTTTCACCTCAACAGTTGGCAATTGGCCAATGGCCTCGTAACGCTGATGAAGTTGTTGATATGGTCATGAGATAGCACAATGCGTGCCAGTTTTGTGGGCTGTGTGTGGGTGCGTAATCAAATTACATGCGGAATTATGGACACCCGCAGGACAACAACGGCAGCCAATAAAGATGACGATGACAAGATAAGCGGAAGTTGTAACCCGCGGGTTGCACGGCGCAGGGAGCAAAAGGACACACAACTGTCGTCTGCTCCAGCTTTAAATGAAATTTAACGATGCACACAAATAATGACACTTTGCATTTTAAAACACTTTGGCGAGGGCGACGTTTGGGTCAAAAGTCAGTCGATTGGTGGCAGGAACCCAGGGTCTGATGCTCATTATACGCATTTCATTTGACACTTTTATTGGGGCAGCTGTCCATGGCTGATGCTGATATTTCACACTTGGCGAGGGGTAAATTAAATGCGTAATGCTGCTCTGCTCCCCCGTCCCCTCTGCACTTTTGCTGTATGCGGGTCATTTTATGGCCAGGAACGGATACCGATAAGGGCATTAAATGTGTTCAGCACTTTTGCTGGCCATAAAGTCGCCGGGGCACATCAGTCAGCACTCAGCCAATTACGCAAATAAAAGCATAAACTCGCTCGCTGCTCGCTGCTCCCTGCTCCCTGCTGCCGGCCACTCGTCTTCCCTCGTATGGGAAACGTGTCAAAGTGCTGAAAAATGCAGCCGCTTTCGAGGATGTGGGAGGTCGCTGTGGAGTGGCTCATTAGGTGTTCGCTGCCCCAAGGTGTTTGCGGGTAAATTGTGTGGAAAAACGCGCACTAAACTGAAACACACACACACACACACTGGCCGCCACTTTTTTGAGTGCTCCGTTGGCCGCTGGCTAAGTGGAAGAGGGGGCGAGGGAAAGAAACTGTAGTATACTTTCCCAAAAATATATTTATTTTTGTACTTTCACAATTCGCATAATTAAAGCACAGGCGGCACTGGGATGGACCCTCTGGCCGATTTTCAACTCCAAGCCTGGCCATGAGAAATTTCAATTGTCGCCAAGCAGTTGGGTGGCACAGCAAGTCGTCGGCCAGGCGCATAGCCTGCGGCTGATTAAAATCTATTAGAGTCAAAGAGATGTCGTAAGACACTGTGCAGGCGGCCTTCATGGGGGGTTGGTTGGTTGGTTGCTTGGTGGCCAATGACTTGGCATGTAAATGTCGACGCAATTGAAATGCATGCGGCGGAAACTTCCAACTTGTACCAAGTAGACGAAAAATACGAACAACGAGGTATGGCACCACTTGCACCAAGCTTGCCAAATAAGCAACTGAAACAAATTGTACAATCCACATTTTCTATTTTGAAATCGGGCCTGCAAAGTTCTACTTGTTTTACTTAAAATGGAACCGGGTGGGTTTTGAAGCAGCAATCAAAGCGTCCAGCCTCCTTTGTAATGATAAGTGTGTCTCGTTACTTGTGTGACCTTAGTATTTTGGGTTCTATAGCATTGTGAGACCGAAACTTGAAAATAGAAAATAATTTGTTCTTAACGTATGAAAAGCATGACTTTTTGTGGACGATAGAGTGCAAGTAGTGGATCTAGGAGGCGACTTTAAGGGGCTCAAGCACTCCACAGCACTCCATGTTTCTTAAATATAGAAAAATTCTTTAGAAATTCTCGCAAAAAATATAAAAATGTATGTAGGAAATCGCACTAAAATTTAGAAAATTATGAAAAGACACCGCTTGTAATCGGAATATAAAAGAGCCAGCTGAGTCCTTAGCATTTAACTGCGATCTTTACAGTGACTCACGTGCGTGCTTGGTGATCAAATGCGGTGATCGAATGCGTGTTGGTTCCCCCCGGTGTCCCGAGATCAAGTACCACACAATCCTATAAAAGTAATATAAAAGGGGTGGTTATACGAGTCTTAGTGTAGTCTCTTCCTCTTCTGTCTCTAGTCCATTCACTCCCTTTTCTATCTTAAATCTAGAAAATGTTTTCTACAATTAAGGAAATATTTTCTACACAGAAAAAACAACATCCATTTGTTAAAAATATGTCTTAAATATCCTTTTAATCATCCAACGGAGCTGAAAAAATCATCTTTTCCATATTTCCACATCCTTTGGATGATTTTTAGCTCCATTGGATGATTAAAAGGATATTTAGGTCATATTCTTTTCACGATGGATACGGGAAATCATCCAAAAGATATTTTTTCATATCATTTTTTCTCTGTGTAGCTAATAGTAAATTTTACAAAGCCTTTGTTCTATTATAAAAATATATTTTCCTAAAATAGGTAAGTCGCTTTTGAACCCTTATTGAAGCTGAATTTCTAGAAATTAGGTCGCTTTCGGCTGGTTTTGGAGCTGATTTGAATGAAATGTAGGTTATTTAAAAAGTACAGGTGCTAAATAAATTTTTGATTTTCAGAACAAGCCAAAATCATGACTACTTGGTTATTTCTGTGGCGTATTTTTTTCTTTCGACTTAGGTCTAATGGTTCGAGGGAAACTAAACCTACAAAGAGTATTCCAAATCAGATCTTTCTTCAATAAAACATTTCTCCTCTCCTGTTGTTGCCAAAAGTCGCACACAAAAACTTTCCCAGTAAAGTTTCAAGCGGAAATTGTGCAGCTGTTTTGCGTGTGGAGGCCAGAAGAACGAAGGCAGAGTAGGCAATGGGGCACTTGTTAGCTGGCCTCTACCAAAACAGCACTCGAAGCTGTAAAATTGAGCGTAGTACAAATTTTGCTGAAAATTGTAATTTAATGCCTATCACATGCTCCTTCCTTCCTTGTCGTATAGAATCGTATGTTTGCCGCAGTTGCTCTTTTGCTCTCAATATGATTTTTCATGATTAAAGCGCGTGTCGGGCATGTTTTTATCGGGCAAAATACATTTGCCCAACGACAATGTACCGGGAGGTTCGATGAGAATTTTCTTATAAATTATCGGTGGCAACAAATGTGTCCGCACTCTGGCACATTGGCACGCATGCATAATAAAGTGATTTTAAAGGGCTCTTTCGCTTTTGTCGTAGAAGGAGAGCGTAAAATTTCGGGCCATTTGTAAGGGAGGCGGCGGCACTCAACTTTATTGAAATTGAAGTGGAGCCAAGGCTGGATAATGTTTGGCTGCTGGGCTGGGCGGGCGGCACATGTGCTCCATCTCTAAGATGTTCTGTCTGGTTTAACAATTCATTAAAAACTTTATATAAATGCAGCGGCGAAAATAATCCACTTTGCTGCTGCTGTTGCTGTTGCTGGCAACGCTTTTATCATTATTATTAACTGTTAGTAACAAATGCGCCAGTGTCAAGCAACAATAACAATATTAAATGCAGTGCAAAAGCGTCAAGTCATAAACTGCTCATCAGTCTTGGCCTTCACCCCCACCAGCAGCAACCCGACAGCCGTACAGTGGACAAGTTTCACGAAATATTGCATAGAGTTTAATGCCAGTTTTCAGAAATGGAGTTATATACGAAGCGAATTAGTACTTAGAAAGCGGCAGAGGTTTGGAAAAACCCAGAACTCAAGTTTGAACTCCTAGAAAAAACTTGCCAGACTTGAGCAGAACATGAACATAATAATTAAACTAACCTGGACTCGCCGTTTCGTCCACTGTTCCGCTGTCCGTACAACTGTAATTATGCGAAACGAGCGACGGCGGTGGAAAAGTTCTTTACTATCACAACTCATTGTCTCGACGACGGGCAGGAAGTGGCAAGAGCCGGCGGCAAAACATGCCATGGAGAAGGACGAAGTGTTGTGTCTGTGCCATTCCTGCCTTTGCCTTGCCTTTTGACGCTGATAATGCAATTTCCGCCACCGCCAATCCCCCACTGCCCCGCTCTGCTAGTGTAATTTACTGTTATGCAATGTTTCATTTTTATTCATTTTTTTTTAAAGCCAGCGGCTTTGTGGCAATCAACTAGCTGGCCCTTGCTAGCTGTTTTGCTATTTAGCCGCATAAAGTTAATTGAAAACAATCAAATGCCGCGAGAGCAACGACAACGGCGTGATGTGTCAACATCTTTCGATGCCGCATAATCCCCATCTTCAACCTGGACAACAACCACAATGGAATGACCACTTTTTCGTCTTTATTACAAATTGGTTTTCTGCACTCGCCACTCACATGTTTCGTGCACAATTTGCAGCTGCAAATGAATATGAAAGCCATCGCGAGACACCAAAAAAAAAACACACTCACACATACACACACCCCAGAAATGTGGAAAAAAGCAGGGGGAAATAGATTGCAACACGGCAAACGGTAGAGAAACGTAGGCAAAACGTGTCCTGCTGGCCACGTTAACGAAGTGAAATCGAAAGTTTGACTGCGGTCAACGTGCGGGCACGGGCACATTGTCATTCTCTATCGCTCTGGTTGCGGGTCGCTCTGTCTCTCACCAGGTGGCTGTCAGATTGAATGGTTTATGTGTGACACCTTTGACCGGTCAGGTTGAGTTTTACCTGGCGATATAAATAAAAATCCAGCTGGTTGGAGCTTTAAGCAAGGGCGAGATGGAGTCATGTATACTAATCTCAGCATCTATATTTTGATGCATATTTTACAACATATTTTGGTAGAAGTAAGCTTAAGTTTTAAGAATGGAGAAACTTAATTAGTTGGCTCCAGAAGTTTTGTTTGTGTCAGTAAAATCAAATGCCTAAATATCAATACATTAGAGAATATATCTAAAGGAAACATTTCCCAGGTACAGGCGAAGGATTAAGAGAATTCCATTTATTCCCAATATCTATTAATATTTACAAGACCATTATTCAAAAAAGAATCTGACACTTTTTAACCATTGGTACACAACTCACATAGTCTATATCAACAGCTAAAAATTTGGTTCAACATCAAAATCTCTTCGCAATTTCTTTTCATTTTTTTCCATTTTCTTCTACTTTTTCTCTCCGCTCTTCTATTTACCCAGGCAAAAGTCACGTGGCATTCATAATTCGTAAAATGGCGCCATCAGAAATTATGTAGCAATGCTAAGTGCACCCAAACAGCTGCCCCCCCCCCCCCCATCATCCTTGCTCTTGCTTCTTATCCAACTACGTGACCAGCATTTGCTGCCCGTGAAAGTATGCTATGATTTTTTGGCCAACAATGGACAGCTGCCGGATAAGTAGGAGGAGCCGGAGGAATAGGAATTGATTTCGGCTTGGGCCACCAAATGCAAGCTGATTATGGAATTAAAACATATTTTTCTGTGGCAAGAACTTAAAACTTTAAGTGGCAAAGGTTGTCGTTGCCTTTCCCCAGTACGTGACATTCCTTTGCTTTTGGAGTTTATCACGTGACAAGTTTTTGCAGTTTTCTGCTTATTTTCCAAGCACACACACTCGCAGAGCCACAATGCGTTTCGTTTTCATTGTCAAAAAGGAAAAAAATAACAACTTTTCATGTGTGCAAAGGAAATGAATAAGCAAACGAAACTACAAAGAAGTTAACTACAAAAGCGCATGGCAAAAGTGAACTTGGGTTACAAAGGCGAGGAGCGGTCCGTAAAAACGCAGATAAATAACATTGAATGTGAATATACAAGAAAAAGACAAAAATAAACAACACACCGTTTGAAATGCTAAACGTGCCGCACACACTCGCTCGCTCGGGCACAGCCACAGGGCGTTGTTCACACGGCGAAAGGACTCGTGCGCGTGTATTTTTATTAGCACCCCCATCCAGCTTCATTGGTTTATCTTGTTACTTGGCACCCGCTCAATGCCAAAATCATTTATCTTGTCGTATTTATTTTGTAGCACATTAATTTCGTTTCATGTTTGAGCAGAAATTGACTTATTTGCATTCGGTTTAATTTGTACCACCATCAATGGGGATGTGCCAGAAAAAAATGGTTCAGCATGTACTTTTGTGGAGGGGAAATGGGAGCGGGAGCGGGGGCTGCTGGCCAACAAGCCACAGGTGTTGCAACTGTCAAATTATGTGATTGATGGAAGGCTGAAACAAAATTATGAGATTTATTGAACCATTTTTTTTTTTGGAAATAAAAAAAACTTGACTGATTTTTCTGCAAATCTGGGTAAATACTTAAATTAGCAGGGGGCACATATTTTTGTTTTTTTTTTTAACATTGAGAGCTTTAAAGATAACTCATTTCTGAGTTAATTCTTAATTGTTGGGAGAAGGTTAAAGAAATGAGTGATAATTGTAGCAGAAAACTAACGTTAAGAGTTAAAATGAAGATGATAAAAATAGGTGAAAGTTAACTTTGAACTTCCGAAGTTTGTATAACCTTGCAGCACGTTTTTCTAGCTAACTTGAAGGACATTTCCACTGAACACAAACAAATTTCTGGGACATTTCCTTTTAAGACTTATGTAGCCACCATACTTCAGAAGCTTCCTTCGGATCTTTACAGCGTTTTCTTCAAAATTAAAATAACTCTCTGAAATTCAGTTGAAATGAAACTATATCGGATTATTGATTCCACTTGATAAATCTACAAAATCATTATGACAAGGCTTGTCAGTTCTTAATGAACTTTCCGAAAACCAACATTCGTATGGAACAACTAATTCAACGATAGACCAAAACAAACAAATTTGTGTTTATACAAATAAACCTGGCATCATTCACTTAAATTGTAAAAGAAAATGGCAAAAAACATTCAACTAGCCATGTCCATTGTAACAAAACAATCGACATCCCAAACTTCTTAAACTTATTGTGAAAACTCGCAGACTCTGCAATTGTCGCTTAAGCAAAATGCTGCGTCGCTAAGCCGTAAGTCCAACAAGAGAAATCACTTTTCTTGTGCTGCAGCCCACGCAAAACGGACGGAGCGGACGCAAAAGAGATTTGCTTTCGATTTTCGAATGATTTTCGTTTAATATGCCAAACACAATTTAACTTTTATTCAATATGCAAAAGATACGCGTCAATTTGTTGTTTGTTTTCTCAACTTTTCAATCTCGATAAGGTTCTCTCCGGCTTTAAGCTCGATTCTGATGAAGTTCACGTGCAAATGGCATTAACTTTTTGCCAGTGCCAACATAAAAGATGTTGTGGCTAGATTTATGTTGGCAGTTTTACAGTTAGTTTAAGCACCACCTAAAGACGGTATCCAGGCAGACAAACAGAGTTAAACAAGCAGAGTAACAGCTACTTAAGCCAATGCCGAGTAAACTTTTGCAACTATTAAAGTATTAAGTCGAAGAGTGGACGAACGGACGCGGAGCGGAAGCCGCTGGCCAGCAGCTGACGGCGAGTGCATTTGCCGGAGGCTTCAGTGGAAACTTTGTCTTGGACCATTCTTCGGATGCGCCAAAATGCTTAACACTTTTTGTTTGTTCGAGGACAAGGCTAACACTGGCTTAAGCATATAATAAGCGGTGGCTGCTTTATACGTTGTGAGTGGGTCAAAGTGGATGTTAAGTCGAGTGCACCGTCATAGGAAACTCAATTCGTTTTCTAGTAATTCAAATATCCTTAACCTTTTTGAACTTTTTCAACTTATGATAAAAACACACGTAATGTCAATTTCCCTCACTCCTTGTCGATCCGTTTCTAAGTATTTTGGCTGATGTATGCATTCGTCTCAGCTTTAAATCAATGTTGACAAAACTTTTATTGGATAAGTTTGTTTAACGACAGGCCAAGGGGAACGCGGGGAGCACAAACAGAAAGGCCAGGTAAAAGGGAAAAGTTCTTTTGCTCTTCTTTTTGTTGAAAAATCAAATTGAGCAAAAGTTGATCTTACAGCAAAAGCTGGCACAAAAGTTTTCTGTGCAAGAATCGTTGGACGCGGCAAGTTTGAAATTTGATTTGTGCTCAATGTGCGCGCAATTGATTAGCCATTCTACTGCCACTTACTTATGAATGCCTCTGCAGGTGCTGCGGCGCATCTTCATTTGGCTGAAGCTGAAGTTGGCCCACCCACACCAGCGAGTGCTGCAGGACTCACATGCTCGGCTGGCTGGCTGGCTGACTCGGCTGACTTCGCCGCAGACTCCTGCTGTTTAATATGCTGTTAAATTGCATTAAAATTTGAAAAGAGTTGGCTTGTGGTTTCGGGATGGGGCGCCCGCCTGCTGTGGCACTTGCTGGCTTCCAGATAAGCGCATTACCATTGCAAATTGCACACACTTTCGGCTGTGATTTATTTGTTAAGCAAATTAATAACTGAGCTGAGCTTCAATGTCAGGCGACAGTAATTGCCTGGCGAATAATTTAAATCGCCTGGCAGGGAATGGAGCCTTAAATCATTGCCCGCCCACAGGCGTACAAAACGAAAGCTTGTAGCGCATTTAAAATGCAATAACCGGATTAGATTGTGTTGTTGCAATATCAGCATGTCCTTGCTGTCCTTGTTGTCCTCGCCGTTGTTGTGTGTTACTCTGGTATTTATAGAGTTTTAACGCAATCGCAATTTCAGTTGACATTGTGCGCTGCCGGCCATTGTTGTTGCTGCTGCTGCTGCTGTCGATAGACGTCTACAGGTAGTCTACCACTCCCCGGCTCCCCACCCAGGAAAACACCGCACACAGACACACGTGCTCAACCTATCGCTGTCTGCTATATGAAAAATGCATTTGTCTGCTGTTCCATGATGTGAACTGCGGCTCTGTGGCTAATATAACTTCATTTGGCTTTGGAGTTTGTGTTAGCTGAAGTTGATGTTTCATTTTGTTATCAGAAATACCATTTCATTTGAGTCAATAAACTGACAACTAAATGGATATTGAATATTGGATCTTGTATAACACTTAAAAGCGAATGTAAGCCCAACTTAAGGTAACTTGATATCAGAATTGATAAGTCAACATTAGGACTGGAAATTAGTTGTTATTAAAGGGTGTGGTGCAGCGGGTAGTGAGTGTGCCTGCTGTGCAAGAGATCGTGGGTTCCATCCCGCCTCTTAATATCAAATAAAAACGAATTTTCCTTAAAAAACTTACACACCCGGTCACCTTTACAAGCTTTTCGAAGCACACTTGCTAAAAGATTGAGAAGAGCTAGTCTTGGCCCTTTCAACTATGTAATACCAAATATGAGTTTTACTGTGAACAATGGTAAAGTCTTTATACTTTAGTCATTAGGTTTCGTTTTGCAACAGTTTTACTGTACCTGACCCTAAGTTAAAGCCACGAATATAAAGTTTTGTGATTTTATCCAGAGAATTGTTTCAATTAGCAAGCAAATTTGCATGACAGATCAGGAGCGGAGAGAACAAAGTTCGAGAGTCAAGAATCCTTAAAAGGATCCAAAGTTTAAGCAGTTTGTAAGCTATTTGTCTCCAGGTACAGTCTCTACTATTAGCTGGTATAGAAGCAACCAGGTACCCAAAAGCCTGTTTCGCCTGCAGTGTCCCAGATTGAAGTCGATTTGATGGTAGACTTTACCTATAGGGAACTCTAATTCACAGCTAACTTTAAACCAAAGATCCAATTATTTGTTCTTTAGATCATATTTAACACATTTTTATTCATTTTGGATGTTGTACACTGAATTCATCTAAGCTCATTGAGGACTTTTTCAACGCTTCACTCTTGTTTGGCCGTTTTTGTTTGCATCATTTAATATTGTTGACATTTAATTACGCTTATGAAATGTGTAAGCGAAAATACTTTAAATAAATATTTTGCAAAAAATGCGCCGCAGTCGTAATTCAAGCTTAAAAATGTGTGCTAGCCCTCGGACAGATCGAAAACCGCAATATTTTGTCAAATGGTAAACGAGCTCTCAACTTTTGGTTGAGTGTGTGTGCTCAATGGACAGCACAGAATACCAGCGAGAGGTGCTGCAAAAGTAATGGTTTGACCAAATCAAGGACCAAAACTGTGACTACACAAGGACCAAAACAATGTACAATGTACAGTGACTAAATAATGACATAATCGTGACCGAACCGTAAACAAAACAGTAAGCAAACTGTTTCTAAACCGTGTCTATGACAGGGACAATTACAAAGACCCACCAGGGACCACACATTTTCCAAACAATGACCAAAACTTTGACCAATCAGTGATAAAAAAGGTCCAACCCCGGTGTCGTACCAGTAACGAACCAGTGACCACAACAGTGACTAGATTGAGTACAAGTTTCAGACGGGACAAGTTTCTATCCGCTTGGAGTCCCTAAAAAGTCAAAGACTCAGGACCTGTTCCAAACAACTTCCAGCATCTTCAAGTGCTTTGAAATAATGCGAAGACCAATCCAATTAATTTTGTAATATTTGCAGCTAAAACGAGAGCGTATGTTAAAGTCGGCCCTGCCCGACTTCGAAATACCCGTTACTCAGCTCAGCTCGGATAAGTATGCAACATTTTTTTAATTCGGCCATTTATTATCCGATCCGATGTGAGATTGTAGATATTGGCCACATAGACTACCCTGCAAAATCTGAGCTCGATATCTTAAAAATTGTGGGAGTAATTCAATATTTTTTATTGCGGGGGCGGGAGGGGGCGTGGCCAAAATTTAAAACAAACTTGATCTGCCTACAGACAATACTAACTTACGTATAAAATTTGGTTGCTCTAGCTCTTCTAGTCTCTGAGATCTAGGTGTTCATACAGACGGACGGACGGACGGACAGACGGACATGGCTATATCGACTCGGCTGTTGATGCTGATGAAGAATATATATACCTTATGATATCGGAGATGCTTCCTTCTGCCTGTTACATACATTTGCACGACTTTAGTATACCCTTTTTACTCTACGAGTAATGGGTATAAAAATCGTTGAACCATTTGTGAACATTTATTTTAAAGCTAAGACTATATTTTCACTTATCTGATATCTCATAAAAGCTTCTCAAATGAGACATCTGTCAGGTGTAATAGTCAATCTAAGAAGCATTAAAGGATATCAAAAGTTTTGTTCTCTATTTCCCAGCTAACTGGCAGTAAGCTGAGGTATTTTTCACAGATCTCATATGAGTTTTCGCAAGTGAAAATACAGTTTAAGAAATAGTTCTGACTTCTCAAAATATATCGATGTCGAATCGACTTTTCCGATGATTTGGCAACAGTAAAGCATGAGTGTCGGTGGATGAATAAAGTGAAATTATACTCCCATGCTCTTACTTTTACAATTCAAACAAACTTAAATTCTTTTACAGGTATTAATATTTCATACCAGCTTATCCCTGGTAAAGAGCTGCGCTCGAACTGTTTTTTCCTACAATTTAAATTTGAAAGGATTAACTTCTTCCAAAAAATATTGAATACCTTCCAAACTTACCTCGTTTGATGAATGTTAAGTGGATAGCAATAAATTTGATCAATTTGTTGTACATATTTGCAAGTGTCTATCGCCACCTCGTTGTCGCTAATGAGCCAAACGCAATGCAAATTGATAGCGCTAGCTCTGTGTCCGAACCGACGCGACTCCCCCTTCCAGCTCAGCGAATTGCGAGCGGGCTGGCTTAAGGGATTAGCATCATTATGCGCAGTTTATTTGTTTATGTACTATATATATATATTCATTTTGCGGTGTGAAATGTAATTTTGTGTAATTGTTTTTAATTTCCATGCATTTATAATTCAACACTCGCGCCGCGTTTAGAGGTTCGCGTGCCGCTTGAGTGTCATGAAAAGCTCATTTACTTTGTGCACATAAATTAACAGCGGCCAGCATTTGGCTGCAGGTTATGAGTGTCCTCCTCCTCCTACTCCTCCTTCTCGGCGTTGTCTACTTCAAAGCGCTAATGAGGCGCGAGGTGTGCCGGAAGCTGGCGCTGTAATTATGCAAATTTTTAATGAGTGTGAAAATTGTGCTTGGGAGCAACACGTGTCCGTCCGTCTCTTGGTCCTGGCATCATTGACTAGGGCTAATTCCGCTCGGTAGCCTTGACTGGTCCACAGCTGCTGAGAACAATCCATTTACCACGCCTCACACTTCGCTCCATGCTTCGCACGACGTGCAAAGCCGGCTCATGCAGGGAAGCTGAGCTCGATTGACTGGCTCCGGCATTTGCTCTTTAGATTTAAACAGATTTTGTCAAACAAAACATGAATTTGCACTTTTATGTGTGTGAGCTGGTAAAAGCCGATTTCATCAGCTACGCTGCCCAGCTTTTAGGGTTAAGCCCTTCCCGGCTGTGTTCCCTTGTGTGTGTGTGAGTGTACCCCGTTTGGATAAAACAATAATTTAACTACTAGTTGAAGCGATTAAAGTTATTTGTAGAAATTTCGATTCAAAACTTTCCGCATATTCGTATTCAAAGTCCATATAAAATGTGGGAAAATTAAATGATCCACTTGTCAATTTGCATAAAAATCAAACTCATATTTTTGGCTATCGAACAATGCGAAATGCAATTGTTTTCGTCTGTATGTATAATGCAACTGTCTTTTTCAATTAAACCAAATTCGTGCATGCATAGGACACTCACACATGCATACACATGCACAAATGCTGGCTTCACTTTAAATGGAAATGCAGATTTTTAAGTCTTGCGGCAGCTTTCCCAAACAGATTGTAAACAAATAAATGCCGCCAGCACAGACACTCGCACTCCCACTCACACACAGACACATCCACCGCGAGCCCCATTGACTGGTCAATGTGGGCCGTTTCATGCCCAAAATGCCGCTGGGGCCATTGGCAGGCCTGTTAACCACGTCGCGGTTTGCATTGTGCCAAGTTGCCTTTTCCATATTTTATTTTGTTTGACTTTATTTTGTATCCGCTCATATTTATGTGTGCGTGTGTGTGTGTGTGTGTGGATCTGGCGAACGTTTTTCACACTTAAGTGGTTAAATTGACTGTGATAAATTGTCACCGAGTCAAAGTTGCTGCCGCTGCTGCGCAGCTGCGGGGCACCTCAAGTCACAAGAGGAGCGGTGCGTCATAAGTCCATAAGGACATAAGTGGGAGCTACTCATGGAGTGCTGCCTGCCGCTGACAGTAATCATAACGCAGAAGACATCAGCTCATATTATTACAGCTGCCTGACATATGACATCGGGGAATTAATTTACCAGGCCAAAGTAAGCACACAACTCAATGACATAATGGGTTCAGGGCTAGAGCGGGGGGGCGTGAATGATGGCAACCTTTTAGCTGCACTCATAAATTAAATGTCTGGCCAAATGTAGTTCGTCTTGATTAAGAAGAAGAGAGAAAACTAAATATGTAGAAAATGCTAGTAAGTTGGTGCAATTAAAACAGCAAGGAGCAGAGGCAAACACTCTTATCGCTCCATTGATGTCAGCCAGCGTTGATGCCATTTCATGCAAACTGCTTCCTGTTGGCCCTGAACGCGGGCATATCCCTGGCAGCAGGACAAATCGCTTGTTTTGCCAAATGCACTTCGCGAAAGTCTCCTGACTTTGCGCTTAAGTAGTTAAATTTTAACAGGGACATTTGGCTAGGAAATGAAATTGAATTGTGGAGTGGACAAGTAGTAAAATTAGCAGTCAGATCTTTCCACCTTTCAAAATTATTCAAAATGGTAAGTCGTCGCTTAAAAAAACAGCAGAAAGTTTTGGCATAGTCTATTTTAAAGCTTAGAACTGCTTAGGATGAAGTATAACTTTACTATTACTTCGTTTATACACACAAAGTATAACCTGCTTAATGCCCTTAAAAGTGTGCTACATTTTATGAAAATACTAATTTTAGTTAAATATTTATTTTTTATATTTCTCAACTCAACATTTTGTTGTATACTCCATAGCTTACACAACAATCTGGGTAAGCTTGCAGTGCGATTATCCTTAACTAACTAGAAAGAGTTTTGATCTAAGAGATAATTACTTAGAGAAAAAAAAAGTTTGCATACTTTGAAGGGCATTAATCACGAATATATTGGTGGGCATAAACATAGTATATAATATCAGAAAGCTAAAATTATTTAAGACTAGACGTAATGGACCGTTTATAAAAACAGATTCGCTTTCAGCACATTTCAAAATCATCTAAAACTTGCGTCAAACTTTCAGTATACTGTAAAAAGTAACGAGTTTTCCCCTTTTTTTCCGGGCTTTATTTGTGCAATAAATGAGGATTTTTCGCTAATTAAAACTTTTTAAAGTCAAACAAGTCGTTCTAGCCCGACTTTAATATACTCTGTACCAACAAAAGCAGCAGCTGCAGCGAACAATCTTTTGATCATAACTTGACTTCCGTTCATCCGATGTTCCGATAATTTTGATTACTAAACATGTACAAAAGGTACGAGCCTTCTGTGGGCGTTATGACGTTTTTACCAAATTGCGAATTGGCAATAATGAAAACAAAACTTGATATGCCTGCGGGTATAGAAGCATATTTCCCATACATGTCAAAACTCTAACTCTTAGCATCTCCAAGATCTGTGAGATCATACGGACATGGCCATATCGGAAATGCTTCCCTCTGGCAAATCAGCTATCCCAAAACTCTCTTCGTTAAAAAACCCCAACTAACTGCTAAGGATACCAATTTGGCAGAGCATTTGGCAGTTCGTTCTCATCTAGAATTCATTATCCTTTGTTCACACAATTGCTTTGCGCTACTGTATGTCCATTTTTTTGTTCTATCCCCATCGTCCTGGCCTGTGTCGTGTGTCTTTTGCTGTCTCTAACTTGCCGGCTGACCGACTGCATTTGCAATTTATAAGCGGGTATGTATGTACGAGTGTGTATCCATCTATCTGCGGGTTTTTTGCGCACTTGTAGCGGACCACCACTGGCCGGCCAAAAAAGGCAACAATGGAAATGTAAATTGTTTTTATGTCTATGTTTTAATTTTTGCCAGCCAACACGACGAGTGCATATTTGGCGGCAGGCCTGCGAGGATTTGTGTCCTGCTGCTCCTGCTGCTCGTATCACCATAGCCACAACAACGTTCCGACTTTGGCTTTGTTGTCGCCGCATTTTTTGTTAATTTGCATACGTGCGACTTCCAAGAGAGAGGACGAGTTCCTGCTGGTCACGTGGCCATTGCACCCGGCCGAGTCGACACTGTTTGCTCATGACATTGACGTATGAATTCCAGAAATGTGAGTATGCAATATGCAATATTACCAACTTGGGAGTTGAACAACCCGAAAACCCGCTTCATTAGCTGCCATTAGCCCTCGCAGACGAAATGAAATTGACCTGAAAAACGGAAGCAAATGGAGCTTGAGTTTTGTTCTCGGCGATGCGTGTGCTGGACCATTAAAGTTTCATCAGCGCCGCAAAATGAAAACAGCACAACAATTCCCCTCCCCCTCAAGACCCACACAAATCCCCCAGAGACCTGGAGGCTGGGTAGAAGTCTCCTGATATTGTCATTACATGCTTCAAGGATATTTCTGTGGCGTAACCAAGGCAAATGTACTTTTGACAGTTCAACTCCAGCAAGGGTTGACCAACCCTTCGACCCCTTCCCTGACCCCAACGACCGCAAAACGAAACAGAAAAGATTTGTTATTTGCCAGGACAACAGCTGGTTTTGTGTGTCAGGATAATGCCGCTGGCCAAGTGGGAAACAGTCGAGTTTTGCCCCAAATTGGTTTGCCTAATAGTTTTAAAATGATTTGGCAGCAACAGCAATAAATGTTAGGTAAGTGTTTAAATATTTACGAACGCGCTTTGGGCGACATTTATGTGTATCTCTGAGCATGTTGTATCTCACAGCTGGCGCATATACCATCTCCTCCTTCAGTGGGCATTGGCAATTTTCGTCTTGGCCAATCAAGTGACTTGTTAACGCGCATTGTGTATACATGTTGGATGCTAGAAGTTCTGTGTGTGTGAGTGTGTGTGGAATGTATGGAGAATTGTTAGACATTTTGAGTTAAGCATAGAAAAGTAAGAATTTGTCACTAAAGCTGCTTGGGAATATCTTAAGATGTTAATTTTGGCTAGTTGTTAGTCTGATTTCCACTCAGCTTAGAGCCAAACGAATGAATATGTATACAATATGCTAGCAACATGTTGCTGGCCACATTGTGTGGAACGTAAACAGTAATGTTTTCTAAGCAACTTATTGCGGGCATGCACGAATATTTCTTTAGGATAATTGCTAGAATTAGAAGTGTGTCTAGATAACCTTATCAAATGTACCAAAACATGCCTCATCTGAATAAAATTTACTTCCGGATCTTATAACCCTAAAGATTTATACTGGATCGTTGCCACATAAATGCATTTTTCGATCTTTAAAATTATAAATTGGGAAGTTAAATAACTTCTTGAAGTCCTCAAACAAAATATAGCCAACCCAAATCTCATTCTTTTAAGTATTTTCAGTTTTTGATGTTTTTCAAATATTTTCCAAAATAACTTTTACCAAAAAAATTACCAATTCCTTCTACTTTCTTGACGGGAATGCCTAAAACTTTTGACTCTCTCTGTTGTTGGCTAGCACTCGTGCTGCATTCACTTATTTATGACGTACAAATTTTCCTTGAATTTGATTAAATCTTATAGAGATAAGGGGCCGACCTGCTGAATGAGCTAAAATATAAGCATGTTCGTATTTACTTGTATTTATATATTGTACAATTACGCTCTCGCACTAACTAGAAACGTTTTTAGTATCTATTTGATCGGGTCGAAAGCAACATGTTCACGGTTGCTCTGTGTGCCATAGCATTAGTCATTGCTTTTATCGATCCGACAAACGCACGTGCACTAACAGTTGGAGTGCCAACACTTCAATGGAACGACTACTACAGCTATGATGGCGTACTGGAGTATTTGGAGAGTTTGGCTCAGGCCTATGGCGATCGAGTGACATTGAAAGTGGCAGGCGAGTCGTATGAGAATCGTAAACTACAGACCATAACCATCACCAATGGCGATGGACGTACCGACAAGAATGTTATATTTCTGGATGCCGCAATGCATGCCAGGGAATGGATAACACCAGCGGCAGCTTTGTATGTCATTGAACAGTTGGTGGTCCACAGAGAGCTGCATGCACATCTTCTGGAGGACTACGACTGGATCATTATGCCCTTGGCCAACCCCGATGGCTACGAATATTCACGTAACACAGATAGATATTGGCGTAATACGCGTTCACCAAATGGCAATGGATGCTTTGGCACCAATCTTAATCGCAATTTCGATACCCACTGGAGTTTGGGGTATCCTGAACTTTTGGATCCTTGTGATGAGCACTATGCTGGTAGTAAACCCTTCTCCGAGTCAGAGGCCATAGCTGTGCGTGAAATTTTACGTGAACTAGTAAGCAGTAGGCGTGGCATAATGTATATCTCACTGCACTCGCACAACGAATCGATTTTCTATCCCTGGGTGTATGACGAGTAAGTTAACTATCAGTCAAAAAAACATTTGTCAATTTCAAACCCCAAAATATGTAATTTCAGAGCTGCTACAAAAAACCAGCAAGAACTACACGAAATAGCCAAGTATGCAGCGGACGCCATTCACTCGTCCAGCCAAACAGTATTCAAGCCCAGGCAAGCTCATGAATATGGCACAATTGGAGGCACCAGTCTCGACTATGCCTATGTCATAGGCTTCCCACTCTCTTTCACATTCGAGCTGTCTGGTAGAGGCTATGGCTTTTTCCCACCACGATCGTACATTAAGTCGCTGGCAAAAGAATCCTGGGTGGGTATACAAGCCATGGCCGAAAAGGTGGTCGAAAAGTATCCACTAAACAATAAGAAAATAGAGCTGGGAAAACTAAACGAAAACTATCCACTATTTAGCAAATTAATAGACTCCAATCAGAAATCGTCGGCAAGTAGAAACTTAAGTGGCTTTGCAGGCCTATTAAATATTATGTTGATTTACATGGCTAAAGTAATACTCAAGTAGAACAGCTTTGATAATTTAGTCTGTGTGTGGCTTATCACATGCAAACAACGCTCCCTCCACTTACATCGCAACTGGAATTAATGAGCTTGTCAAACTAGTTTTTGAATGTGTGAAATTTTTTGATTGATTGATTGATGATTCATGGAAAGTTTTTTAAAAATATATAGAAATATAAGACCCTAACACAGATCGAATATTGCATGGGTATATTTAACAAAAGGTGTAACACATTATTTTGCCTACATTTTGTGATTAGGTTAAGGAAATCTTTGACGATTTTTAGAATGTTATCGCTGTGAATTTGTATAAATAGATTGAATTAAACAAAGCTTTGTTATACATTTGCACTTATTTTTAATCCTTTGTATCCTTATTGTGTGATATGCTGCTTAATCAAACACATTCAGAATTCACCAGATTTCACCATGAAGCAGCTAAAAGCTGAGCTGCTACTAAGGTTTAGCAGTGAACATTCGTTTGCTTATAACTTGACTATAATTCAGCTTTAGCAAGCCTTCGGCAGATTGATATTAATCTTAATCACTAAATATGCCCAGAGGCTACGAATCTTCTATCTATAAATCTGTGGGAGATATGACATTTTAATCGATATTGGGAGCTGGGAGGTTGTAATTTTGATCTGCCTGCAAGAATAAGAAGTATTTTTCCTATACATCTCTAGCATCTCTCTGGGATCTGTTAATTCAAAGGGAAAGGCTTTTGCATCCGCTCAAACCAATTTCGAAGCACATACTCCACTACGATTTCATGTTTGGGAATAGTTGAAAGGAAATCATTGACTGCCAAATCAGGGCTGTACGGCGGATGAACCATTAATTTGACGTGAGGGGCGTATTGTCATGACAGAGAATGATTCGTGTTTGGAGGTTGGTTTGACCGTTGCTACAATGCTTAAGAGGAACAGTGGCCATATAATTTGGCTCTCAGTGCTTGGTGAGCTAACAACTTCGGCTCGTCACACGGTCGATTGCTGTTTTGTTATATCCATGATTCGACTCCTGTGTCGATCTTATAAACGTCTTTTGAAGCACCTCGTACGCATTTTTCCAATATTCCAAATGAAATAAAACTTTTAGATGGCAAAAAGTATTACATATGCTGGTGTTAGGGATGCCTCAATCTCACGGTATGTCACATTATCAATTCACTCATAGCATCTATGCTTTCGGGCACAACATCCTACTTTGGACCCCACCTTCAGGGAACTGTTTGCTAAGCAAACTGCAACGACGATTCAATACAATTCAGCAAAAAAAGCTTTAGATGGTGCTTTATCACCATACAAAGATCTGAGCTAAACGACACACTCTTGTTGTGATAATCCACTTAGAATTAGCTACAGTCTTTTGATCATAGCTCGACAACCGTTCATCCGATCTTCACTATTCCTTTGGCGGATCGATAAGTTATCCTGATTACTAAATATGTTTAGAAGGAACGAACTATCTATCTTTAAAACTTTGGGAGATATATCGTTTTTTCCAAATTGCGGGGGCCCAAATGGGCGTGGTCAAAATTTAAAATAATCTGGATCTGCCTGCAGACATAAGAAGCATATGTCCCATACATGTCAAACCACTATCTTTACCATCTCAGATATCTGTGCGTTCATACGGACAGAAAGACGGACAGACGGTCAGACGGACATGGCTGTTGATGCTGATCAAGAATATATATACTTTACCTACGGTACAGAGTATAAAAACCAACTTTATTTAGGTATTACCGTGTTTTAAGTATTGACCTAAGTGTCTAGTCATAAGCTTCCAACATCTAAACATTATACCAAGGAAAGAACATTGAAAGATAATTGTAAATTTATATGTTTGTATCTAAGTCCAAGTTCCCGGCCAGACTTATGTCTACTCATATGTTAAGGTTTTTGGTATTCCTATATCTTCGAATATTCACAATCTAGAAGAAGGCTTTTACAAATAAATTATCGGTGGCAAAGTCTATCAATAAAAGAACCTTAGGTAGCTTTTTTGATAACCAGTTTATGAGTAAAGCTGTATAGCCTTTTGATTATCAGGGTTGAGTTGAGGCATAATTGTTATAAAGTAGAAATGTCATTTATGTATATAAAAGCAATCATTTCCGACCCTAAAAACAATAAAACAAAAACAGGCACAACAGAAGCTGCTATCGAAACATGCTCACTTAAACCAAAAGCCATCGATTTCCTCCACCTTTAATGGTCATTCAGTTGGCCCCACTTCTGCTCTGCTCATTCTGTGTGCCATTTATATCAATTTTTAGCCGCTTGACGCCTTAAACCAAATATCAGTTTGCACGCATTATTTCTTCTTTTTTTTGAAATATTTTTAAATCCCCGGCTCACACCCCACGTCGTGTGGACGTGGATGGCATTTGGTCGCGTGCTCATGTGTCTCACACCCAGTCAGTGCTTGCCTCGCATTACTCACATCACGCATACGCCGTGTTATCCGCTGTACGAAGTCCAATGTCCGGCTTGTTTGCGCTGTACATCCAACGTGACTTGGCCACATCGTCTGGCCGTGGAGCGGACACCGCGGGCGCATCTCTCGCGCATTGTCCGATACATTTCACATGCTACAATTAATACTACAAATTGCATTTTTAATATGCAAAATTAATGTGGAAAATCTTTTTGGCCGTCGCGACGGAAAAAACCGAGAAAAAAATGGCCAAGCATTTAAATTATAACAGTCATTGTGAAAATTGAAAATGCACATTGCGTCTACAATTAAAAACACTTTTCGCATTTCGCGTGCGTGTAAATGCAGGCGCTGACCATTCCGCCATTTAAAATAATGAAATGCCATTACAAAGTCAAAGTTGCCCTTCCAGGAAGCCAGTGTTAATTAGTTTTTTCGAAGGCGACTCTCGCGCCTGCCAGCCATCCAGCCATCCATCCAACCATCCGACCATTCAGTCATCCAGAGCTATCCCGTGGAGGTCGCGAGTGGGGCAAATGTTTTAATTTCCGCACGAGTGTCTCTAGCGGAAATTACTTGAAAAAAGTTCGCCTGCACCGCGGCGACACTGAATGAGAGACCCATCTCATTGTATTAGCCGCCGCTATCGTCACCGAATTAAAAACAATTAGCATGCTGGCAATCATCATTCTTGGAGCACTTTCACTCTCCTAAAATAGCCCAGTCCGATTAGATGCAGCAGCTGCTTTACTAAGTAGCAAATTATTAACTAAAGCGATTAGATTAGTCGCCAGCTAAAGCTTGAGTATTTAGCTTTGGCATGCCATGAAACGATTCAGAGTGCACAATGCTGCTGTTGTTTACAGTTGCTCTACTGCTGACCGCCGCTTGGTGGGTCCATCGTGGACAGAGGGCGCAGCGTGAGGCAGTGGCCAATCTGCCGGGTCCGTTTTGCCCGCCGATTATTGGTGCGCTGCATGTAATGTTCAAAGTGACACCAAAGAGTAAGTATTGTCAAAGTGTGTCAGAGAGTGTAAATTAATAGTGTAAATTAATTCAACAAGAGTGAAGAAATATTAGATTTGTTTTTAGCAATTCAGCAATTCAGCAAATATATTGAATGATTTATAAAAGCGGTCAAGTTGTTGCACAAGTTTTAAGCAGCCAAACGACTTTTTGTTATGATTCTTTTATACTTTTATTGTTGACTCCAAAAGAGCTGCGAAAACACAGATAAGAACATGGTTCTTAAACTCTGTACCGGAGGTACACAGAGTATTATAAGTATTATAAGTTTGTGCAAAAGTATGTAACAGCCAGAGGGAAGCATCTCCGACCCCATAGAGTATATATATTCTTAATCAGCAGCAACAGCCGAGTCGATATAGCCATGTCCGTTTGTCTGTCCGTATGTAGGCACAGATCTTAGATGAAGTATATTTTTAATTTTGGCCACGCCCCCTCCGCAATTAAGAAAAAGCTTCATATCATCTACAGTTTTAAAGATAGCTGATTCGTAGCCTCTAGACATATTTAGTAATCAGGATTACTTATCGATCCACCAGAGGAATGGTTAGGATCGGATGAGCGGTTGTCGAGTTATGCTCAAATGACTGTTCGCTGCTGCAGCGCAGTAGCAGTGCTGCTTTCAGCTACTACTGCAGTATCAAAATGTTTGCTGAGCGTATAATTTTGTTGGTACAGAGTATGGTGTAGTCGGGCTTGACCGACTCTCAAGCAAGTTGAGGACCACTGAGCAACACGTCCAAATGATAAAAATTTGAAGAACTTGGGCCCAAAACTCATTTTCAAATGGAAATCCAAACTGTAAAATATGGATCTTAAAACAATACATTCATATTCATTGTGACATACCTTTTAGTTTACGAACAAGAAAAATGTAATCAAATTTCTTATCTCGCTCAACGCTTCTTTATGACTTTTGAGATAAAGCAACTGAAATTAGAATCGAATGTATTTAAAACCATTTGAAATAATAACAATGCTGGCCTTATCTATGACCCGCTTTGGTTATCAAATCGACATACAAAACTTATCTATGACCCCTCGTAGATTTCCTTACAGTGACCCGAGAACATGTTCGGAAAATGGGGCGGCTTCAGCGCATCTGGATTTTAAATCGATTGCTCATAATGAGTGCGGATACAGAGTTGAATGAACAGCTGCTATCCAGTCAGGAGCATTTGGTGAAACATCCTGTATACAAAGTGCTGGGTCAATGGCTGGGCAATGGTCTGCTACTCAGCGATGGCAAGACTTGGCATCAGCGGCGCAAGATCATTACACCCACCTTTCATTTCTCCATACTGGAACAGTTCGTGGAGGTGTTCGATCAGCAGTCGAGTATCTGTGTGGAACGTCTGGCTCAGCGGGCGGATGGCAAGGTCTTCGATGTGTATCCCTTTATATGCCTGGCAGCCTTGGACATTATAGCAGAGACAGCCATGGGCACCAAGGTATATGCACAGACCAAGGAGAGCACAGCCTATGCCAATGCTGTGAGCGAGTGAGTCTTAGTCCTCAAGTGAAATTTATAAGAAATCTCTTTTACAAATCCGCTTTTTGCAGATGTACTGCGCTGTTAAGCTGGCGCTTCATGTCCATCTATCTACAGAACGAGCTGCTCTTCACGCTGACGCATCCCCACTTAAAGTGGCGACAAATGCAGCTCATACGCACCATGCACGAGTTTACCATCAAGGTGATCGAGCAGCGTCGCACTGCCCTGGAGCAGCAACAGTTGCAGAAGGAAAGCATCCAGTTAGATGACGACGTGGGCACTAAGCGCCGAATGGCCTTACTCGATGTCTTACTGCAATCCAGCGTAGAAGGCAGACCCCTGTCCAATGATGAGATACGCGAGGAAGTGGACACCTTTATGTTCGAAGGACATGACACTACCACTAGCGCCTTATCCTTCTGCCTGCATGCCATCTCACGTCACCCCCAAGTACAGGCCAAGATGCTGGCCGAGATTCTACAGGTTTTGGGCACAGATCGCAGTCAACCGATCACCACACGCCATCTTAGTGAGCTGAAGTACTTGGAGTGCGTGATCAAGGAGTCGTTGCGTATGTATCCACCAGTGCCGCTGGTGGGACGCAAGCTGCAGACGGACTTTAAGTACAGTAGGTGGCCAAACTGTTTTTGGTGTAAAGAAATGTGTCTTACTTTTTTACCTATTCCCAGCCCATTCCAAATTTGGCAATGGAGTCATACCAGCTGGCGCAGAGGTTATTGTTGGCATTTATGGAATTCAAATGGAACCTGAGTCTTTTCCAGAGCCGGACATGTTTCGGCCCGAGCGTCACGATGTCGGAGATCGTGTGTCTCCCTTCCAACTGATTCCCTTCAGCGCCGGTCCACGTAACTGCATAGGCCAGAAGTTTGCTCAGCTGGAGATGAAGATGATGCTGGCCAAGATTGTGCGAGAGTATGAACTTTTACCACTTGGTGAGCCAGTTCAACGTGTAATGAACATTGTTATGCGCTCAGATACAGGTTTTCAAATGGGCCTTCGCAGGCGGAATTAATCTTAGGCTGTGACAATATTTTGTAGGAACAAATAAATATGAATTCACAATACTTAACATACTAGTCGGATCACTGCAGTTCAAAACAAACTGAATCTATTTTTATACCTTCTTTTTTAGATGTTTGTAATGCAAAGAAGCAAGCATCTCCGATCTTCTTGATCTGCCTGACGAGCTGGGTTGATTTAGCCTAGTCCGTCTGACAGACCGTCTGTTTCTATGCTATCTCATCCTTCCGTTTTAAAACTATCGCGACCAAACTTTGCACAATGTCTTCTGGTATAAATACGCTGCACATTTGTTGGAACCGGTCGGATTGGATGACTATAACATATAGCTGCCATAGAAACGATCGGTCCATAAACTAGTTCTAGTGAGAAAAACTTTTTTGTTTTCAAGGCAAACGTCTGCAAAACTCCGTATTTACTAGTTTATAATGCTTTTCCATAATTCTGCCAAGTTTGGTCGAAATCGGACATCTATATAGTGTAGCTGCCATTGAAAAGTGAGGTTAGAAAAATAGTCTTAGTAAGAAAAACTTTATTATTTTCATTGTTAAGCTCTTAAAAATTAGCATTTATTTATTTTTAAAGCTTTCACACAATTCATCAAAGTTTTGTCAAAATCGGATGACTATAGGTTATAGCTGCCATAGGAATCATCGGTCGAGAAACTAGTTTTAGTGAGAAAAACTTTTTTGTTTTCAAAGAAATCGCCTCCAAACTTTGTATTTCTTAGTTTGTTATGTTTTCCCATGATTCCACCAAGTTTGGTCGAAATCGGACTTCTATATAGTATAGCTGTCATAGAAAAGTTTGGTCAGAAAAGTAGTCTTAGTGAGTCTTAGTCCTTCAAATTAGTTAGAAATACGTGCTGCAAGGGTAAACAACTTTCCTTTAGTTTGTTAGATGAGATCTTTTCTGGTGCATGGGAATGCCCATCACTGCTCTACAGTTAAACTTACACAAATAAGTCAAAATCGCAATCTCACTTAATACTTATTTATGGCATTTCATCAATGGTTGATAATGCTACCATTATGGAATTATAATGCTCTTGAAACCCTTTAGAATTCTAAATACCAACACCCGCCTTATCTTTGACTGCACTTGGAATTTGTTTAGACATGTTGATAAAATGCAATCGCAATATATAGGTATTAATATGCCCGGTTCAGGTCATTTTTCCTAACCACTTGTAGGATTTTTCATAAACGGAAAATCCCTGGTGTGGTGCAGCGGGTAGTGTGTGCACCTGCTGTGCAAGATAATGTGGGTTCCATCCCCAATGAGGGTATCTAAGTAAAAAGTTTTTTTTTAAGCTTACACACCCGGTCACCTTCACTACCTATTAAAGCCAGCTTGGAAGGAACCAGCCTTGTCAAAGTTTGCAGTTCAGATTCGCCATTAAACCATAGATCCCTTTCTCTTATGCCAAAGCTAGATGCCCACAAGCTTAGAGATTGAGACACAAACTTCCTCGGGTAATTTTCGCTCCTTGTGGGTAGAA
The DNA here is from genome assembly GCA_035044985.1 of Lordiphosa fenestrarum. Classification (NCBI taxonomy): domain Eukaryota; kingdom Metazoa; phylum Arthropoda; class Insecta; order Diptera; family Drosophilidae; genus Lordiphosa; species Lordiphosa fenestrarum. Next base: position 138,897 of record JAWNNO010000849.1, on the reverse strand, counting down.
TTTTACAAAAATCCATCACTTGGCACACTTTCACGACTAAAAAGAAGAATATACGCAAATTCTAGCTTCAAGTCTCTGCGTTAATTTGCCAATGATACATCAGTCAGTCAGGACAAATTCTTTTATATTAAATATATATTGGTCTAAGCATTGTCTTTCAATCTACCAAGTTTGGTAACGATCCCACTTTAAGTCTATTTATGCAGAGTTTTTATGCAACTCAAATCAATTGTGTTTTAGAGATTAAGAGTCCAATTTCTCGGAACTGCTTATAACTAGGTGTACCAAGGGGGAACCTACAAATTATGCACTACATTTAGTAAATCATTCTCTGACGGAATGTTCGACAGAAAAATGTGTTAAAATACTCATTTCAATCTGTTAAACATCTTGTTAATCATCTCGGTTTCAGAGCTAACTGAAATCCATTCCGAGAACCGAGCACCAGTCGCAAGTCCAGTTGCAAGGCATCGCCATAAGGCAGCAGTTCAAAGCTCATTAAAATGGGTGCCAGCAGCGACTTGAGCATTAGCAAGCTGAACTGCATGGCTGGGCAAGTGCGTGGACCCAGGCTATAGCTGAGAAGTTCGGGAGGACTGTCCAAAAAACGTTCAGGTCGAAAATGATGAGCCGCCAGATATTGATCACCATTACGCTGCATCTCATACAAATTGACATAGGTTTCGGAACCAGTGGGCAGAGAACCATCACCCACCACTGTATGAGCTGTAGGGGATAGAGAGAAGTAAGTAATTAATCGGATATATAAATATCGAGCATACGCACTGTAGGCAAATTCTTTGCTAAGATGACGCCCCACTAACACCTGCGGCGGATACAGACGCAGAGTCTCCTTAAGCACGGCTTCCAGGAAATGTAAAGAGTGCAGATCCCAGCCTGTTGAGTTTTGTGCCTTCTGCAATTCCTCTAAGCAACGCTGCTGCACCCCAGGATGACGTGCAATCATCACAAGAGCAAAGCAAAGCGTTGTGCTAGAAAGTAGATAACCCAAGTAGTTGCAGGTATTCAACTCGGCACAGATTTCCTTGTCCGTCAGGCTATTGTTGGCCATAAGTATGTCAAGCACCGATTGATGCATTTTATGAGGCATGGGCTCATATTGATCTACCACAATACAACCGCCGCTCTTTATCTGCTCTTTCGATTGCTGATGACTTCTATGCTGGTTCAGGAAATGTAGATGATCTTTGTTCAGCTGCCGGATGAGCCGATTCTGACGACGCCGCATCAGAGGAGAACTTAACCAAAAAGTGAAGCGGTTGGCCGATTGGGCACTTAAGAAGCGCTTTCGGTAAAGCAAGCTCAGACTGTGGAGTAACATAAAGAAGCATTAGGTTAAGTAAAACTGTGGAGAAAGACAGCTAGGCATTCTTTGTGGAGTTCTTTTGTTTAGTTACTCCGTTGAATCCGTGAAACCAACCAGATCAATAATAAAGCTTACTCACTTTGCCAACGCTTGGGCATAATCCTCACTTGGTCTCACGCCGCAGGTGGTAAGCACCATCAAATCCATCACAGCGGGTGCCACCACCTCCCAAGCATCGAACACCTGTCGATTGTCCGCCTTCTCAGTAAGTTTCAGTTGAATTTGCACTCCCTGTTGCCTACACAATTCCACCAGCTCCAATATATTGTCCTTTCCAAAAATCTCCGAGATTTGCTGATGACGCTGTAACCATTGTTCTGGCGGACACATAAGTACACCCGCTCCTAACCAATTCCTCATAAGTTCATATCCTGTGTTCAAGTACTCTTCATGGTTCAGCAGCTGTTTGGCCAGTTCCAGATCAGCCACTGGGATAAACAATCGATGGAACACCCAGCAGCGTGTAAAGTTGCCATATTTGGTCAAGTAGTCAGCGCCACGCTTAAAGAAATCTGCCGAAATTAGTGGACATAAGTTTGCATTTCTAGCCTTCATCTACTTACTTTTCGGCGTCAGCAGCACCAGCTTGTGCACGGCACCCAGTAGGGGCCAGGTGAAGGGTCCCTTGAGATTCTTGATGTATGCACGCTGTTTGCGCGTCCTAAAGTAGTTGAAGGCGGAGGCCAAACAGAAGCACACAAAAATGCTGGTCAAAATCATTTTAACAACTAAATTCCAGATCCAGCATTTGCCTAGCCCGGACTTATGGTTATGCTAATCGAAGCAATTGGCGTGTACGTTGAACACTTTATGGCCGGACAGGGGGCAGCTTTAATCTTAAGTTTTTTATGACTGGAGAATGTTTTCCATTAGCTTTCGCTTTTGTTATGGGGGAGCGTTCATTATAAATAGATTACACTGGGAAAGAAAGGGTGGAATATTGAATGCTTTTGGCCTTAATCCAAACCACAATTTGCATGTTAGAGCCTCGTGTTTTAATATACATCAAGCATGGCCCAATATCTAACTATTCTGAAAAGTACAATCAGATTGGACAACAAGTAAGGGCGCTGTAGTCGAGTTTCCCGACCACAAAATACCCTGTTCATTTGTTTTCATTTATTTCTTTGTGACAAAATGTCATCCTAAATGTAGGCAACACTTTTGGTAGTCCTGGCCAACAACTGGGGGGGTGCTCTTATCAGCTCAACTGTTTCGCTTATAACTCCGTGGGTTTTTGTCCGATATGATTGTACTTTTCAGAATAGATAGATATTGGGCCTAGCTTGATGCATACTAAACCACGAGGCTCTAACTTGAAAATTGTGGAACTGACGGTTGTTTGGGTCTAGAATTTCTAGAGGAGGTCTTGGTTTTTTGGGGATAAAAGGGGGACGGGTGGGAATTTTCCAAATCAGACGGACAGACGGACATGGCTATATCGACTCGGCTGCTCATGCTGATCAAGAATATATATACTTTATGAGGTCGGAAAATTTTCCTTCTCCCTGTTACATACATTCGCACAACTTCATGATCCCCCTTTTCCCATTTTCAATGGGAACAGGGTATAAAAAACACCGGAGCTATAAGCGAAACAAATGAGCTTGTGGAAGCGGGAGGTACCGCTTCGTTAGTTAGGGTTAAAACCGCTAAAAGGACAAAATAATGTTGCCTACTTTCAGGTTGACCCATTAATAGCTGTTTCCATTGAAAACAAAAAAGTTTTTCTTACTAGAACTAGTTTTTCGACCGATCATTTCTATGGCAGCTATAGGTTATAGCCATCCGATCCGACAAATGTGCAGCAGAAGATTTCGTGCAGAGTTTGGTCGCTATAGCTTTTAAACTGAATGGAGGAGATAGCATAGAAATAGTCGGATGGACGGATGGACAGACGGACAAGGCTAAATCAACTCAGCTCGTCAGGCTGATCTAGAATATATATACTTTATGTGGTCGTAAAGGCTTCCTTCTATGCCGTAGAAACATCTGGACAATTTTAATATATTCTCTGCAAGGGTATACAAATAATTATTCGGTAGTGTCCCAGAAATCGCTAGAGATTTTCGTAAGAACCATTGAATTTTGAACTAAACTAGGAGAACTTTGGATGAAAAGTGACAGCAACGCTGCAGGCTACTATATTATAGAGACGGGAAACCGTACGCATCAAACCTACTTGGCCTTAAACAATCGGGTTTAAATCTCTCAATTTTTGTCATTTAATCTAGTAGCCAAGCATTTTGTAGACATTTCACAAATAAAGGCAAGCAGTTGTAGCTCGAAATGAAAGCGCCTATACGAAAATCTCTAGAGATGTCTGAGAAAACCCCGATCAAGCATTTTAGCTTATGATGTGGGATGTCAGAAGTTAGATGTGCTCAGTGTGAATAGCCAACAACTTTCAGTTGATCAGATTTTTACAAACTTTTGGAGTCAAAAGCTTACCGGTATCCAAAACTAAAAACTATCATCAACTCAACAACTCAATTCACTTAAAGTCTTAGCTTACCACGATCCAAGGCTACAACAGGCATGTTGAGCATGTCTCTTCATCCTTTTCACTCACGTCGCCATTCCGGCGCTTGTTCCGTAAACAAATCATAAAATTCCACACAAAGTGCACTACAAATAGCCCCAAGTACGGCATTAGCTCGAATCTGGTTTGGCTGCTGCTGCTCCTTGTCGCCATTTGGGTTCGGGTTACGTGATTTGTGCAGCGCCAACTTAAAAATCGGACATGAAAGCTACGTGCCTGGCATGGCAACTGGCCAAGGGCCACAGCCAGGAGCTGGCGCACTTTATGAACTAATAATAAGATTTTTTTCCCCAGTCTCCCGGCAATAAATTATGCACATTGACAACTGTGTTAGGTCTTCGGCTGGGACATACTTGTAATCTCGAAAATGAAATCAAATTTTTGCAGCCTCATTAATTTTGCAATGAAGAAAACGAAAAGGACGGACACTCAATAGTCAATGGGCAAATCAAAGTTGGCATAAATGATAGCTTCATTAGATGGCAATCATGGTAATGGTTCAACTGATTGCCAGAAAAAGGCTAAAACGACTTAATATCTGTTAAATGAAGAAAGTAGTTTATAGGGGAATGTGACTAAAGGCCATAAACTCTGCTTAAATGCAACAGTCCTGGCTGCTGGCTGCAAAAAGGCGCAATGATAAAATATTCGCCCGACCAGGCCAAGTAAATTGTTGGCTAAAAGTTGCAACGGAAACCAGATGAAGGCCAAGCTGTTTTTGTTTTGCTGTTGCGGCTAAAGTTGAGTGGCCGTGGCATCATCCCCCGGACGGGGCCGCCTCGTCCCCCGAAGAAAGTTAGCAAAATAAAAATGCAAAATGCCCAGTCAGAAGACGTATTTATCAACATAATTACATTTTTTAATGGCTTTTTAAACCGCAAAATGGCAAAGACATAAAACGCGATAAAAGTGAAGAGTGTAAAATAGAAGAAATAGTGGCAAGTTCTTGAATATGCGACCTATTTTGTTGTACGAGGGAAGAAATTAAAGAGGGAGAAGCGAGAGATTCAATTTTGCTATCCTGGTACAAGTCCATCAACAAGGCAGCAGCAACTCAGCAGCTGAAAATAATACTGCTCTTTTAAATGTTTCTTTTTCAACAACTTTTTATTAGAAATAAATGTATTTTGTTTAACAATGAGAACCACTGCCCATTTAATAGCCCCAATGAGTGCCAAAGCCATCGAAGCTCATGTGGGAAACGGCCTCCGCTGGCGAGTAGTGAACCACAACCGGTTGATGACTGACAATGGGAGCCGGAACATGAGCGTGCTGCTGCTGCTGGTAAACTGGCGCCGGCTGGGCATAGTAGGTATGCTGGGGTGCGGCATAGGTCAAGGATTTGGCAATAGCCGGCTGATACACATTGTTGCTAATCCTGGTGTCCTGCTTGTGCACTTGCGAGTAGGGTGTGGCCACAGACTTGGCATAGTGGGACACAGTGCCGTCAAAGTTCCTTACCACATTCTGGTGCGTGTGGGCCACGGCATGCTCGTCACTCAGATAGCTGATGCCCGCCGGCTGTGCAATGATGCCGGCCCAGGCTGGAACCAGCAGAAGCAAAACTGAAGCAGCAAGGGTAAGGATTTGGTGAGCCATGTTGAAGCTATTGAGAAACTGGGGCAACTGTTACTGTTTAGGGCAGCCGCCGCGACATATATAGAGAACCACAAAACCACCACCACACGCACCACACACGCCACAAACCCGTTTCGCTTAACGCGATTTGGGTTTCGCGTGACTTTCAGAAATCCATTCCTCTATCTCTTGATCGTGGCAAATCAATTTACCAATTAACAATTGCCCAGCTCAACGTGACAGCGACAGCAAGTGCCTTACACTGGATGAGGGCGTGTCGCCGACCCACTTATGACTGTCCATATCTATGCCTAGATATTGCATAACCCACAACCCACCGCTGAGAGGTCGCCGCACTGGCTGTGCTCCACATTTTGTCGGATGTGGATGATGACGGCGTACGCTGAAGTGCCATCAAGTGCAAGGTATGCCCGAAAATATAACAACCAGCACAATTTATGGCTCATTGGAGATGCATTAAAGACGAGTGGAAATTGTTAATGCATTTTGTGTATCGTTCGTCTCTTCAAGCCTTTGCAGTATTCGAGTGCTGCTACATCATCAACTGGGACAACAATGAGGCACAATAAGACAATATTGAAGGTACTTAAGCAGGATGGTGCTGAGTGCTGAGAGGTGGTGACTGCGAAAGGGATATTTGTCTGGTTGGGTGAAAGAGTTATTTCTTGTTTATTTTCAAAGAACTAACAAGGTCTTCAGCTAATCTTTAGAAATTCGAAGAAAGGAGGGACCTTTTTTGCTTTAGCTTCCTTCGCAGGCCAATATTGCCATGATTGATAAGGAATTCTAAGGCTAAAATTCGACATATCCCTTGCGTATGTGTGTGTGTGCCCAGTTAGCCTCACTGTAAAATCAAAAACCCGCTGCATAGTTTTATTCTTAGAGTTATCCTTTTTCCGTTAACTTTTTTTGTAGACTCCGCTCAAGAATATCCGGAACTAACTTGCTTTCGTGTCTCAGCTCTGGGAAGTAAAATTACTTCCGGTTTTCCTCCATCGTTATGCCTGTTGACTTTTCAATTGGAGCCAACACTTGATGTTGAAGTTGACTCTTCGATTCCACATTCATTCAGTTTGATGTCCATAAAAATCGTTCAGCTACAATTGAGTTATAATGCAATTGGCAAACGTAAAGCAAATGTTGTTAACTTGCAGAAAGTGGATGCCAGGGCCATCGATGGACTGGATGTCCCGGACATTGTTGCAAAAACTTTTGGCGCAATGAAAATGACACATAAATAGCATCAAGTTCGCCCAGCATGAAATGTGATTACGATTACGTCGATTTCTCGAGTCCAACTCCGGAGTCACCTTTGTTTGCTTGATTCGGTGTGGGTGGGCGAGTGTGTGTGTGTGTGGGCGGGTGTGTCCATTATGGTTCTTATGAAATTTGGCACATAAATTGTATTATTGCATTTATGCTTGATTTTATTTCCGTTCTGCCACACAATCGCCGGATGATTGTGTGTGGACTGTCTGTTGAATTGGCTTGGACTTAAATGGATTCGTTCTCGCCCTCGTCATCTTTAACGTTCGCTGAACGGCCAGGGAGCACATGTGAGTAAGCTTACATTTCAACGGTTTCCTTCCCTGCACTCTAAGCGTCTTCTACTCCAACGCCAATGCAATTTGAACTTCAATTAGCCATGGCTGCTGCCGCTGCTGCCTTTGGTATACAATTACAAATGACGCGTCAGGGCCAGGCCGAAAGTCAATTACCAAAGAGCGCACTCGCATAAAAGACCGCGCCTGGTTGGCTAATTGGAATTGAAACATAAATTAAGAGCCAACGACGAAACGGAAGACGAAAGAATGCAACTACAACTTTACGACTTCTCGGCACTCTGGTCAATTTGTATCGTAAGACCCAATTTTAACGATTTTGTCGTAATGCCCTTTAACTATTGCAGTTGCTGCAGTCGCATTGACAGCTTAGATTAAGTGCGGGCCATAAATACGAACGTTTTGGGGGAGTTCGCAGCGCTATTTATGAGGCCGGTGGTGTAGTTGCCATTGGGGCAAGTGGAAATTATTTACCAGCAATTACAAGTGGCCTGTGATACGTTTCTGTTGCACCACCTCGAACCCTGCACACACAACTCCCACACGTTTAACCCGATTGCGGGGCTTTGGGTTCTTTTGTGAAAATTAGTTGAAGCGAAAGAGAATATTCAGTTTCTAATAGGCTTGTTGATAATATATCAAAATATCAATATATCGATTTTTTTTACAAAAAAAATAAATATTTATATCGAAATATTTTTTTTCCTGATATATCGCATATCGATATTATTTGGAAATATGTTTTTTGATAATGTGGTTGGTCACACTACACTTAGAAATCTTAAAAAGAGAAGATGAGCGCGGCAAAGAGCTTTTACACAAACATAAACGCACATAATGCCACCTGCAGCCTTTGTGCAAAGTAATTGAGTCAAGTGGTAACACCACTAATCTCCTGTCACATTTGAGGAACAAGCACCCGAAAGCGTATTCAACATGTGTTAAGGTAAGAAAAAATGTAATGCCAGAAAAGTCTTGAGAATTTTCCCGCGCAATTTATTGATAGTGTGTGCGTGTGTGTGCGCGTCACTAAGCCTTTTTATTCTAATGCACGCGAATTTCGGTGCTTTGTAAATAATTTTGAAGGTAAAATCATGTTACTAATATATGTCATTTTTCTAGAAAATTTAACTTTTTCATTGTTTAAAAAATGAAATGAAGTCTTTTAAGTTTTTTCTTGTATTCTTACTTAAACTATTCAATCTTAAGATCTCTGTTCTTTAATGGAAAAAAGTTTTTTTTTTTATTTTTAATTAATAAAAAGCTCAAAAAATTATAATGCATTTAAAGTTAATGTTATTTTGGGGGGTTTAAGATTTTTATACTGAAATATAAAAATATCAAAAATATCAGATATATCGATATATTTTGGTGATAAATATTGCAAAAAACCTGATGATATTTTTAAAAAATGATAATCATCGATACGATATTTTTTACATATTTTCACAACCCTAGTTTCTAATGATAAAGTCAATAATTTGGTATTATAATTAGCGCATTACAGCATTTTCCTGTGTTCAAAAGTTTTGAAATGGTTAAACTTTGTTGATGGGGCATTCTAGTTCCAGTATATCTTTAGAAACCAATAAGGTGACTTTCTACTAAATTTACCCAAATGTATTCTGCTAAAAATCTCACTCCCGCGGTATATAAAATTCTCATGCTAAAGGTCTAGTAACAATGTTTACCCATTTTCCAACATTTTCCAACTTTGAATGGGAGCCCATAAGTGTGAAAGACGGCAGAATCATGGTTTGACTGTGGAAATCAAAACTTACCGAAAACAAGGACATGAACCACGTAATTTTGAACCATTTAAAATTTGAGAAAAAAAGACAATACTTAGAAGAACCATCTCACCACTCACATAAGGGTTAAATGCGTCAATTGCCACTGTGGCTTCGTGGTGTTGTATTGCCAATCAGTTTCCGCATCCTTCTTGCTCACCTCATCACTCCCATTCTCCCTCCCTGCCTTCCAACATCCCACCCCCACCAACCGCCTGCCAGTGTGTGTTTCGGGTAGTGAGTCCGACTTCGCCTTGCTTTATGGCACAAAGGGGACTTGGCTTCAATTTTCTTTATATTACAGCTTGATTTAATTTGACGTGAGACTTGCCGTTGGACCTTGTGCTTGACCAGACCCAAATTAGAAATGAAAACACATAACAATTGCACGGGCCAAAGTTGAAGTTGGCAGCGGAAATGATGGCGAGTTACATTCAATGCGCAGAAATTCAAAAATAAGTTCCGAAAAGCGGTTCCTAAAGTAAAAGTCATTTGCCAGCTGCCAGGCACAGGGTGGGTGGTTGGCTGATCTGCCCGATTGATATAATTTCATTAAGCGACTCCCGGTCCCAGCAATTATGGCTGTTGTTGTTTTTGTTGTTGTTGTCGCCCAGTTTGTGACATTTTCGACAACAAAAAACAGAAACGAAAAACACTCGTAATAACAAATGGAAAACGAGAGGGACGAAAAAATGATAATGAAAATGAAAATGCATAAACAGCGGCAGGTGGCGGGGGGAGGGCTGCTTAGAAAGGCGACGCTGTGTGGAAAACTCATTAAAACTTTTTCACAGCCCATTTGAAAGCAATTTGTAAATTGTGAAACTTGCACTTGGTCGAGGCGCCAAGAAAAAGCGTAATAATTAATATTTATTTTTTGTTTTTGGTGGAGCAAAAAAACTGGACCCACAGTTAAGTTGAGATATGCGTGGGAATGTCCCTGATTAAATTCATGAGGCAGCGTTTTGCCATGGTTCAGCTGGTTTACTACGGACTCCAATTCAGCAAATTGCAATTAAGATTCAAACTCGGTTTGTGAGCTGAGTATCCGAAGTATATCGGGTAATCCCTCAAGAGTAAACTAGTTTCAGCCAAACTCAATATGCATCTTCCAGAACATTAAAACCATATGTGATTAATCATATCCCAATTGAAAAGGAAGCCAACTCTATTTCAAAACAGTGGCTGAACTCCTTCTCCTCAATTTGGATTATGGATAGAACAAGGCCCGCAACCCTCCCCCCTCCCTAAGGAATCGTTTTGAGTCCGTGGAAAGGCTCACAATCGCGGACATTAAATCAAATTTCCGCACATTTCTTGCATGGGGTATAAGAAAAATTGTGTTTGCTGAGGCTTCTTCCTCCACTTAAATATTCAAAGCGAACACTTTTTCTACACCTTTGGGTCGTGGCTGGATTTGCCCCGCATTTTTCGTCCTTGTTATTCATACGCCGCTTTTCGGTGTGCAGCTCCAAAATTCCCACAGGATGCAAGTCAAAGCCAGCCAAGACCAAAGGTTAGCGGCAGGTGAGTGGGGTGTGCCCAAGCAAGCATGTAAATACATTTGCAGTACTTCAAACGTTTTTATGGAGCTCTGCTGTAGGATGTTTTGGTTTGTGCTCATGCCAGTTTGCTAGTTAATCGCAGGAAGCAATGCCTCTATGCCTAAAAAGCACAGACGATAAGCTTGGTCCAGCCTAAGAAGAATAGAAAGGCTGTTAAGTTTTTCAGTTGGCGGCTTATTCAAATATTCAAATTTCATAGCATAACTCTTATCGATAGCTATCGACAGACGTGCAGAGTGACCTTGCCACCTGCATTCAAATGAAATATCGATTAATTTTTTGTAGCAGACTTGGTAGTTAATTAGCGGACAGCGTTGTTTCAGCATTGAGAGCTTACTTATGTTTAACATTTTCGCAGGCTGCACCATGGTGCACTTTATCTAAAATCGAACATAAGGTTTTGATGTAGCCCTAGTTGACTGCTTTTTGGTATTAGTGAGACCACAGTAACTATTTTAGTGAGACCCCTCTCTAAATCGGGATTAGTAATACCGTTTGATTATATGGTTATTTCTTAAATTAAAAGGTGTTAGTTAAATATACAACCAACTATCTATATTTATTTATATATCAGCATACGTATAACAAGAACAGGCAACATTACGCGTGCCCCACACACCCCACCCTAAACGTGAGAGCAAAAATCAAACGAAGGCAAACGGCGAAAAATTGTTCGAGACCGGAGCGAAAGAGAGAGAGAGAGAGAGAGCCAACACCGTTTGTCCCCCCTCCCTTCAGCTGCTGCACCACACTGTTTTTTCGCGTGTGCAAGAAAAGAATTTCACGGAACAGATTTACGCCGCATAATCCAGAGACAGACGGAGACGGCCGCAAAAATGTTAATAAACCTCAAGGTGAAGACTCTTGATGCGCGCACCCACGAATTCAGCATCGACAATGAGGTAAGTAGTAAGGTTGAGTAAGCGTGAGTGTGTGTGTGTGCGTGTCCAGAAGGTTCTCTCCAGCTGAGCTGAACCGATGTGCTCGTTTGCTTGCAGCTGACCATACGCCAGTTCAAGGATCAAATAGCAGAGAAGACCAACATAGCGGCAGAGAATCAGCGGATTATCTACCAGGGGCGTGTGCTGGCCGATGACAAGCAGGTGAAGGAGTATGGTGAGTCAACTGTGTGTGTGTTTGTGTGTTTGTGATGGAGTGCATCATATTGACTCTTGCAGATGTGGCTGGAAAAGTGTTGCACGTGGCGGAGCGACCGCCCTTCTCGCAGCGTGGTGCCAATGCCCGCAACAATGACGAGCCCATGCGAACATTTCGCAATGTGTCGCGTCCGCCGCCGGGCAGCATGCGCACCTCACCCTACTTCCGGGCCCTGGATGGCATGCTAGTGGGCACCATGGCCATACCCGTAAACAATGGCCCAGTGGCCGGGGTGAGTCCAAATCCACTTGATCTTAAAGCGCATTCCTAACTTTCTGCCTTGGCTTGACAGACTCGCCAGCCGCCCAACCGTTTCACCAACTCCTCCTCCTTCTGCATCAATCGCATCACAGTGGCCATGCACATGATTGACTGTGCCAACAATATAGCCGCATATCTGGAGAATCCTGCCGTCGGCCTGAATAATCAGTCATTGGACATTCTGCAGCGTGGTCGTTGGTCCATGGAATCGACTGTGGTCGAGGTCGGCGTCTCCTCTACTGACCTGCCGCGCAACAACAACATAATTGACATGGTCCAGGATGCGGTCACCGCTGCACTATCGCGCAACACAGGCGGACGCAACTATACAGTGGTCCAGCTGCCCACAGTGTACACCAATGAGAGCGGCGAGCCTAGCCAGCAACGCGGCAGCGAGGCAGGCACCGACGGCGCGGGCGTTGCGGGAGTTGGTAGTGATGGCAGTGGCGAAACTACAGCAGCTGCTGTGATCATTGAAGATGTAATCGACGAGACAGACGATGAAGCCGCCGATGGGGCCTCAGATCGTTCGTCTACCCCAACCCCAGAGGTCGATGGAGCCATTGGAGCTGTGGGTGGTGAGTCAGCCGCCAGCTCCACCACCGCACCCAGCAGCTCTACAGACGTGGGCAGCGACGGTGCAGCGGCCTCGGGATCAGCCGGAGCTGCTTCGGCTGCTGGCGATAATGCAACCAATGTGGCCGTCAGTGGCATTGGTCCACGTCGCCGCACTCGCCCCCAGGTGCTGGCCAATGTTATACAGCGCTATCGTACCGTTCAGACGCGTCTATCGCCGTTTGTGGATCGCTACTATGAGATTCTCGATCAGGATCCCAGTTTTGAGGAGAATGTAAGTGAGATTTTGACAATTGGAACATGGAAAGAAAAGTTGAGAGAAGAGAATTAAAAGGGAAGCAAGGGGCGATGCAGTATTTTGTTTAAGAAATGTTTCGGCCTGAAGCAAAGTGCGACGCGAAGTCACATTGCCTGCCCAATTACCATGCAAACATTTTACTAAAGATTTTTGTATTTACTTCATCTCTCCGCAGGACACCACTGGCCGGGAGAATGCCCAACGCATTTTTGATCGTGTATCAGAGGCCTTCCATTACCTATCGCATGCCCAGCACGCCATCTCCGATCTGATGTTAGATCTCTCACAGCCTGGACCACGTGTGCTCACCTGCCGTCCCATTCTGGTCGAGCAGAGTGGCTACATTCGATCTAATAACATTTTTACTCCCAATCTGGTGGCATCGCCGATCGCTGAGATCAACCCACAGGCGCCTGGAAATGCTCAGGCCACCTTGGCCGAACAAAATGTCTTGGCCAGTGCCCAGCAGTTGTTGAACTCCTTGACCGTTCCGTCACAGGCACCGGCACCGGCAACACCCAATCGAGCTGTCGGAACTTCAACAGACGCCGTTGCCGAGGCGCGTAGAGCTTTGGAAGCGGCTGAAAGATACAGCGGTGCGGCTGGGACAGCCGCTTTGAGGGCAGCAGGAGCAGCATCGCAAGCTGCTGCTGCTGCTGCTGCCGCTGCCGCCGCTGCGGCAACCATTTCGATGCCCAATGTTAACGAGGAGGATCCTGTAGATGAACCCATGGTAGCACCCAATGCAACTGGCCCCGGAGCTCAGCATCCACGACCCGAAATGGGTAAGTAACCAAACTGATGTCATCCACTCGATTGAGAGTTCCACCTTGGTATAGACTGGAGTAAACCCTTATCCGTTGTCGATTTTCTAGATGAACACGAACAACGAGTAGCACCAAGGCTGAGTCTCTATATACCTGTACCCTTGCCACCACCCAGTAGGTTTGCCTTGTTCGACCGCTTTCGTTTTGTTGTCCTCGCATCTTGATTTTCATTTAATCTCCAATCGCAACGTTTGTTCGCCCGCCAATAACACCCCTTTGCCACGTTGACCAACAGACTTGCGCTCGTCCTCTAAATGCAACTTTTGTTTCAGATCCTCAGGTTCAGATGGCTCGCCTTATCCATGCGGTGGTTAACAGTGCCACCCATGATGGTGATGTGCATGTAGAGTTCAATGCACCCGCAGCTGCAGGTGTTTCAACATCTACCGGGCGGGAACCGCGAGCCAGCACTTTACCGACTGTGGCCACACAGACTCTGCCCCAAAACAACAACAATAATAACAACAACAATCGGAGCACAAACAGAGCTCCTCCTCCGCCACCACAGATAGATTTCCTAGCCGGGCGTGAGGCGTTCGGTGCATACGGCCGTACAGTTGGAACAGCCGCCGTGAGGGCCGCAGGAGCTGCAGCGCCAGCTGCCGCTGCGGCAACTATTTCGATGCCCAACTTTAACGTAGAGGACCCTGTAGATGAACCCATGGTAGCACCCAATGCAACTGGCCCCGGCGCTCCGCATCCACGACCCGAAATGGGTAAGTAACCAAACTGATGTCATCCATTCGAATGGCAGTTCTACCTTGGTATAGACTGGAGTAAAACCTTATCCGTTGTCGATTTTCTAGATGAACACGAACAACGAGCAGCACCAAGGCTGCGTCTCTATATGCCCGTACCCTTGCCACCACCCAGTAGGTTTGCCTTGTTTGACCGCTTTCGTTTTGTCCAAATTGTCCTCGCATCTTGATTTCGTTAAATGATATCTCAGCTTGCCTTTCATCTAAGCTCCAATTGCCTCGTTTGTTCGCCAATAACAGCCCTTTGCCCCGTTTACCCACAGACTTGAGCTCGTCCTCTAAACGCATCTTTTGTTTCAGATCCTCAAGTACAGATGGCTCGCCTCATCCAAGCGGTGGTCAACAGTGCCACCCACGATGGTGATGTGCATGTGGAGTTCAATTCACCCAATATCATGTCGATTAACTTGCCCGTGCATGTAATGACTGCTGCAGTGCGCCCTGCAGCTGCCGGAGCAGCTCCAGCCACAGCAGCAGCAGCCACATCAACCACTGAGAATGCAGCCGGAGCGGGTAATGCAGATACTACAGCAGGAGGAGCATCCGCAGGTGCTTCAACATCCACCGGGCGAGAACCGAGAGCCAGCACCTTACCGACTACGGCCACACAGACTCGCTCCACTTCCCGTCCCCAGATCCAGATTGGGGGCAACAACAACTGGGGCGGACGCATTGCACCCACACACACCGCCTTTGATCGCTTCCTGCCCTGCAATAGCCATCACATTCGCGAACCGGAGCCGCTGCCCCACAACAACAACAATAACAACAACAACAATCGCAGCACAAACACAGCACCTGTTCCACCATCACAGGAAGATTTAATGGCCCAGCGTGAGCTTTTCGGTGCAATGCCTGCCCAACGTGAAAACTTTGGTAAGTGTAGCTTATTTAACGCCAACGCCACAACTCCTTGACTCGGGCCCCACCAACACACACTGCACGTTTCATCATCCTCATTAACTTAACAGAGATGGAAACTGGTGTTCACAACCAAATCGAACCCCAAGTAGTGTAGCCAAGCGGTTAATGATTGAATGTGTTTTAATTTAGGTTCATTTTCTTCGAATGGTTATCGTTGCTATTCACATCTTAAGATATCCGGCAATCAGGCTAACTCATATTCGTCTTAAGACTCCCACTCAAAGACCCAATTGATAACTAGAGATGCCGCATTGATGTAACCTTAGACCAGGAAGTTACATGTGCCCGGAAAATGTTGTACGAAACGTTATTTTGGACCGATCTAACTATGACCGCAACATGTGGTCAAAAGATGTCAAGATGAGAAAAAAAAAGCCTTGTAGTGCCTTTGCTCGTTTGCTTTAATGCCTTAACCCACTGAACCGTACCGGAAACGCGGCTTAGTTAGTTCCAAAATCCATGTAATAAGCCGAACCCCGGCGACTCAGAAACTTTGTGAACCACTGAACCCAGCCAGTCCCATTCTTCAAGTCGGTCAGTTGATAATTGATAGCATTCTTCGAGACTGCACTGCTCCAGCCGTTTACTTCTGCGTCCCGAACTTGTATGGCTTTATTAGGGTACGTAAAAGGGTACCAAAAGGAGAAACTGCAAATTTACGATGTGACTTTTTTATTGGCAAGATAACTCTCAACTGGTTTCCATCTCTGTCATCTCAATTTGCATTCTATCCGTGTCATCATTTAGTCATCTCAAATCGCTTTCAACGCGGCAATGGCGCCGCACACTCAACGTGGCCGTCGGTGCGTCAACGACCCGCCAATCAGAGCAGGGCCCAGGCTCAGGGGGCGCCCGTCGCCATCGTTGGTGGTGGCAGCACCAATGGGCGCATACAGTTAGCCCGGCGTGGGCGCCCAATGGGAGCGTCATCGGCCATCAACCGCGAGCGGCTCGCGGCTCGAATGTCCTTCGTTGGTGGTGGCAGCACCAACGCAGGCGTACAGACCGCCCGCCGAAACACCAGCCGCTTGTCGAGACAATTCCCTACTAATATTTTGCTTAATAATCTGAGAAATAATGCGCACACAGCTTCGGCAGGCAGCGCCGTCGCCGCGGAAGGAGGCGCAACAGCAGCCAGCGCGACCAATGCCACGGCTCCCGTGTCCTCCACATCCAATGAAGCGGTCCCGCCGCCAGTCACAGCCCCGCCGACGCAGTTGCTGGCGCCGCCAACAAACGAGACTGGCAGTCTGCGTACCCAGCTGCGCAGCTTCCTCAACGACAGCATTTTTGATGGGGCGCCCATCAACGAACAGACGATTCCCGCCGCCATTGGTCGCGCCCTGGAATGGTTCGGCGAGAGCCTCATCTATTTGCCGCAGTACGAGCGACCCGAGTACAATTCCCGTGACTCTGTGTGCAATATCCTGCGGCAGAGCCTACGCCTGATTATCGAGCTGTGCAGCGCAGCACCCGGCGCTGAGGTCAGCGTGGGAACAGGCACCTGCCAGTTTGAGCAACGTCTCGAGCAGATCTGTGAGCAGTTCCGCAAGCGACTCTATAGCGTGCTCTTCCTCTGCCTGGGCAGCGCCAATGCCGAGCTCTATTGGCGTCAGCTGATGCGGCTGCTTTGGGTTTCGCTGCGATCTAGTAAGTGATTAACCGTTGCACCCCATCGACAAGCGCTAATCACTCTGTCTTTCCTCAGATTTCCGTACGGAAGCGGTGGACTTTTTGTGCATCTACACTGATCCCACAATTCCTGCCCAAACGGATACGGTAGATGCACAACAGTTTCTTGTGCTGCGTAGCACGCAGTCCGCGCTTCCCACAGTCGCAGCGGCCTTTGTCACAACCGAGGTAAGTACTGGAAGAAGGCGTGCTCAGGCAATCCTAAATCTTAACTAACCGCAGCCTTTTGTGGCACCGTTGGCCTTCAATTTGCAGCAGCAACAGCAAACGCTCGACAATGACATCGAAATGGCCGAGGTGGCCGGCGGAAGTGGCAGTAGCAACAGCAGCAACAGTAATTCCGAAGTGGAGGCGTCGCTGCCCTCGGTGAATGTGGGCTCTGAGCCCTGGCATATCAATTTCGCCAACGACTGGTTGCCTGTGATAACGCGCGACTTACAGACCCAGAGCGAGGTACTATTTAACCTGCAACTGCGACACACTTTATTTCAAATGCTCTCCTCTCTTCCACACACCAGCACAATCGCCCACAGCCGCCCTACTCGGATGCCTACATATCGGGCATGTCCGCCAAACGCCGCAAGATCATCCAAACGGAAAAGTCATCGGCTAGCGTTGAGTGCCTCATTGCAAGCGGGGTACAGCGTGCCATGCAGAGCGCCGGTCTGGGCGCTAGCCATGGCTCAGCCGCCGCCAGTTCCTCGATTAGTGCAGATGCTGTGATTGGCGCCATTGCGCACGATGCCGGCATCCAGGCCGCGTACACGGAGGCGGTGCGAAACAACGCCCGCGAACGGATCAAACAGGATATCGACTACAAGCCGGGCAAATATCCACAGATCGCCAAGTTCGCCGAACAGAAGTAGGCATGTGGAGCCGTCAAAGACGAGGCGATCACCACTTAGTGCTTGTTGTACATTTTACTTTAAAAAGCATACATTGTATTTAATTTAGTTAAGCTAAGTTCTGTTTAAACCGAGACGAAGACATCGGCAACGATACAAGACGGCGATCATATGGAATGTTAGCACTGGCTTCAATTATATTACATAGATCTAATAGTAATACATCTGAGATATATTCACAATCCATATAGCGAAACCCTTTTCAAACTATTTGCTTGGGACAACGACAGAGCAACAGCGCTCCGCTCCCAACTGACCAAATGGCGGCGGCGTCTTTGGGTCGGATGGCGTCACAGAGACCACCGGCGACAGCAGAGCCGTGACGACAGCCGAATTCCAGCCAAATATTTTGGCCGGCGCCCGTTGATTGACGTGAGCCGATGGCACATGATTGCTGATGATGGATCTGGATGTGCTGTGGAATTTTGCAGTCGCTCGAGTGGCCGATGTGGAAAACAGAACCATTACAGCAACAAGAACCACTACTGGCAGTTCCCCGAAATTGTCTTTCGCCTGAGATGGATAATGGACCTGCCCACGCCACTCTTCTTGTTTGCCGCTGTTGTTGTTGTTGTCGCCTGCAATCAAAACACGAAAATTGTGACATAAAAAACTGTTGAGAATATTTATGTGCAAAACGCGAAAGAAAACATGTACGAATAAATATTAATTATGAATATTTTGCCACTTTCTTTTCATTTCAGATGAATTCTTGTGTGATTGGAGTTTTATAAATAACCTGGCTACGTAATCGAGGTATATTTTTAATGATCGATTATAGTATTTTGATAATACTCCATGGAACGACTTAAAAATAACCATGCCAAGGCCGGACCCCGGGTAACTGTTGCGTGGGCGTGCCATAATTAAATTGCATTGGCATGTGAAGCAGATGAAGAAAAGACGAACCAACTGGCGGGGACGGACCTGCGGAAAATGGGGCCAATACTAATATATAAAGGATTCTCTAAATTCACTTGAACTGTTCATATTATCAAGTTGTATTCAAACGTTATACATAACGATCCTAAAGTTTTCAGCGTGAAGATGTGGAAAATGTTTTAAATTGCTGTTTTATCGAACCTTTAAAACACTTTAGATGCTTCTCCTTCGGGTTTCCACGCTTCCCCTTATTTATGTAGGACTTTTCATTAAAAATGTTTCAGACTCGACATACGTAGTAATTAAATTTGGTCGTTGATCCAAGTTATGAGTACAAAATTGCCATATTTTCACATACACCCTTATAAGCTAAGCTGTATATTTACTGGTCTGATATCTCATAAGAATAGAAGTCCGTCAAATGTGTTAGTTAATCTGAGAAACACAAAAATATATGAGAAGTAGGCTATCTGAATTCTCATATAAGTTTTTGGACTCTCGATTAACAGAAAGCTGAGGTGGTAACCAAGTAGTTGGTCAATAGCAGCTGACAAATTTTAGAACTAAGCAGCTGAAGGCAGCGCTGCTACTGCGCTGCAGCAGCGAACAGTCTTTTGGTCATAACTCGACAACCGTTTATCCGATCTTCACCATTCCTTTGGCGGATGGATAAGTTATCTTGATTACTAAATATGTTTAAAAGGAACGAACCACCTATCTTTAAAATTGTGGGAGATATGACGTTTTTTTCACGTTGCGGGGGCGGGAGCGGGCGTGCCCAAATTTAAAAATAAACTTGATCTGCCTGCAGACATAAGAAGCATATGTCCCATACATTTCAAACCTCTATCTCTTACCATCTCTGAGATCTGAGCGTTCATACGGACAGACAGACGGACATGGCTATATCGACTCGGCTGTTGATGCTGATCAAGAATATATATATACTTTATGAATGTCGGAGATGCTTCCTTCTGGCTGTTACATACTTTTGCACAAACTTAATATACTCTATGTAGCTACTAGACTAGAATACCACCTTAAATAGACAGTCAATAGGCTACACAAATGCAGACTGGTATTAAACTGGTTGCGAATGGCTGCTGTCGGATACAGTTCTCTTATGCCAATGATATGCTTGAGTAAAATAGACGACTTCAATACATGGATTTGGATACGAAGAGCAACCAGTTGCGAGTTTTTAAAGACTAACATATTTCTTGTATTAAACTGGACACTCGCTTTGCAGGGCGGTTCACTCAGTTCGGTTTAAGCAACCTAGATTTGCAAAGACAGGAACACGCGAAATCATTAAAGGTTTTAAAGGTGGCTAACATAAAAGCAAGACTCCGCTTTAAAAAAGGAAACTTATCTCACCGACAAGGAAAAATATTTACAATCATAGTCACTTTTGAGATTGATATATTTTGCTTACGGTTTCTCCATCCCATTTAATGGGGTCTATGAACGTTTCAGTGATATGCTAGCCTCAGTTTGCTATCAATTTGAAAACAATTTGGGCTTATTGTTTAAGACCACTTCAGGACTCAGTTTAGAAACAATGGCCGGTTCCAGCAGACGAACTTGCTTCTCTGATACGGTATTATGATAGCTAATTTGATGTATCATGAGAGAGGTGCATGTATTGAGAAAATAATTTGCTTCTTTCGAGCTGCAACTGCATTTCGCTAGGTTTTTTCGATACCTTGGTATCCCATTTAATTTTGTTCATTTATTTGAAAATGAATTTTCTTTAAATTTTCTTTAATTTGATTAATCCAAAAATTGAATACCAAAGTTAAGTTTGACCACTTCTATGCAATTTCCAATATGACAGACTTTAGAAAATTGTATAAAAATGTATCACTTCGTTCAGCAGAAACTATTCGATGTAACATATTGTTTTTAAAACCTGCTCAGCGATCAATCCTACTGCTGAACACGGCCAATTTGATTTTGTTATGGAAAAACTATCGGTTACGATTTTAGACCATTCGCTTTTGATCTAACATCCTCACAAATCGTATGGAAATTGGGTCGTTTTTAAGTCGGAAGCGATTTGTAGAAGACATGTTGACTAAGTATTTTCGGAAATGGTTTATCACGTCTAAATTAATAAAAGTTTGAGCTTTAAGTGGCCAAAAATGCAAAATTAGACCATTATTAAGACAATATTTGTGATAAGCCTATACCTCTCTTTGATATCATCTTATGTTAATTTTCAACACACATGTGTTCAAAATTATATATCTTCGCTTGAAAAAATCTTAGAAATATCTAAGAAAGTTTATTTTAAACCTAAGATATGGTACTTTACGATAAAATCAAATTTCCCCACAAAAGGAGCATACAAACTGTCAGAATATGCCTTTTATGCAGCTTTAAGCTCGAATTACCAAAAATCTAGACCTGATGGAGCCACATTCGAAAACAGATTCGTTATTTTAGCAGACGAATCACCACCATTTAATCAATATTATAATAATGTGTTAATCATATCAGAATTTCGGTGCCCCGACCCCCTTTTGCGTTACGCTTTCAGTCCGCCCCTGCTTTCTGCCAACTAAATGAGCTGGGTTGGCACGCGCATTCTGGCCTGGGTCTGGACCCGGGGTATGCGTGGAATTTGCAGCACAGCAGCATTTAAGGGGCTTTGGTTAATTATGTATGCGCCAGAACTCAAAATAAATTAAAGCTGAAGACTTTGATGCATGGGCTGTTGGATGTGCGGCAATGGAGCGACGCCGCATGGCTATAATGGAAAATTTTCAACGACAAACCGACAAACATGGTGTATTGTCACTTCCCAAAACCGCGGTCCGCAATCCTGGGAGCAGCTCGTCAGTAATCATAACAAGCCGGCTCCATTCAATTGAATTAATGACCAGATCTTCAGCTCTCAGTGGAACGGAACGTCATAATTAAAAACGTTTCTCGGAGATTTCTTCGAGATTGTGAAAACGCATGTGGCTCTGGCTGTCCCCAGTCCCTCGTCCCGCGTCCCACGACCCACGTCCCATGTGTGTGCATGTAAAGGACAATTTATCAGCAGTGCGTAAAAGTAGCATGCAGCAGGCACATAAAAACCCGTGTGTGTGTGTGCGTGTGTGTAAGATGATAATGATGCCCCCTGCACATGTGGCTCGGCTGCGGCTGTGCCAACTCCCAGCATCATGCTCAAAGGGGGGGCATCTCTCGAGGCACGCACAACGCAGCCGGCGCCGGCTGCTGCAGCAGATTGAGATTGATGCCTGGCGCCGTCCTAGTCAAACAGGAACACATGTAATTGAGTGTCGTGGACAATTATACGGAGTGCCTAGGTAGCAATAGGCCAATACCAGCACCCAAAACGCGCTTAAAGTTCTAGCCAGCGCAACAGCAAGAGGCGTCAGCGACGGCGACGGCGGCGTTGGCAGCGACGCGACGCCAGCCGCAGCAGCAGCAGCAGCGGCACCCATACTCATCACAACAACAAACAGATGTCGGATCGATCCTCAGCGATTTCAGTTCCCATTCCCAGTCGCAAACGGACCGTGTAGGAATAAAGACGTAATCATCGGGCTAGAAATCGTTTGACGAGCCATCGACTTTTACTTCGACTTCGGCTCACCCTCACCCATATACAGACAGTCGCATCTCAGCATCTCAGCTCCGCTCAGTCCGATACTCGCGGTTTTTTCGAAAACAAATCAACAATTCAATTTTTTTTAGAAGATTAATATTGAGATGTGTGTGTCAGCAGGTCAACTGAACGATTGAGCGAGCGAGACACACACTGAGAGGTGTACCAGCGCGTCGTCGTCTTACCGAGTGCCGTTCCATCTTTTGGAAATTGGACGCCGCCGCCGCCGTTGTCGCCGCTCGAAAGTGAAAAAAGAAACCAAAAACCAAAACCCAAGAATGGAAACTCCCGCACATATGTGAAAAGTGTGAAGTGTGTTTCCCAAAACAGCCCGGAAAACGAACGACCCTTGCCCACAGTTCGCGCGTCCTGCGGTGCATGTGAACGGTGTGAACGAGAAATACTGTGCGAAAGTTGTATTATTATTAACCCACCCGCAAAATGACCTCCCTGGTGTATGCCGTTTTTCATATTGCCACGCTCCAGTGTTCGGTGCGTCCGGAGATCTCACCGTGTACATGTGAGACTGGCAAATCGTTCAATCATGTGGAGCTCTCGTGCGAAAAGCTCGAGTCCTTCAATGCCGTGGTCGACAGTCTGGCCAATAAGCTGAATCCGGATATGAATATTGATTTGAAAATAACACACTCGCAGCTAGATGATTTGGAAATGAGATCGTTTACGGATATGAATTTCAATTTGTACAAACTACGCATGCAATGGAACGGACTAAGGTGGGTGAAGGCAGAGTATGGGGAGGGATAAGCAATTGCTTCGAACCCAGAAGCCCTGGAGTTCTTCGGCTTGAACTCAATGTTCGAAGCACAACAATCAATCAAATAGAAATCATGTAAAAGAGTAAGACTAGATTTACACGGTGAAGGAAACTTCACTTAGTGGGCGGAATATTCAAGTGATTACGATTTATGAGGGAAAGGATTAGAATCTCAACTGATTCTCTTTCGACAACTAAGAGAGCTCCATGAAGTTTGCTTCACCGTGTAAACCCAGTCTAAGCCAAAGCCGACTGTAATATTCCCTGTTTTTCAAAGTTTTTTAGTGTTTAAAGTGCTACCCAACGCTGAGGGGTAAATAAGAGATTCTCAGTTCCACTTCCACATATATGTTACTTAAAATCAGGAATGTTAACCTTTCGAAAATCAGGACTGGTTTAGTGCTGTGCATCAAGCAGCTTTTAAATCTCATCATTTGATGGGTTTTTTGGCTAACTGAACAGCGGTTTGAATTCGCTTGAGATTTTTGATAAATTTTATGAAATTTATGAGATTTTTTGGAAATCCGTAGATAACTAAGAACATCGTGGCATAAAGAAAATGGAGTACTATGGCATGTATTCTGTTGAAAAGTCCTTGAAAAACTGAAGGAGTTGGACAGGATCACAGTTTTTATAATAATAACAAGTTCTTAAAAGATAAACTCGGTCTATAGAGGTATCCATTTTTAGAGGTTCCATAAGCGAATCGAAATCTATACGAAATTCAGATGAAACGTTTCTAGGAAATCGATGAAAATTCCCAAATTTACAAGTATCATGTCAGTGAACTAAACCGAACCGAACCGTTAGTTTGGTTCGCTTCGTTTACATCCCTGCTTAAAATTGGTGTTTGGTGTCACTTAATCAGAAGTCATCAGAAGTGAAATTTTTAAAATTCGAACCATTATGGGACCTATCGTTTCAAATGGGTTACGGCTTCTTAGGTTTTAATAATACCACTGCGAAGTTTTTGGCTTAAAAACTAGTTTAATATCGTCTCCGATAAGCGACCTGATCTAGGCTAATCAAATGTGGATTACACTGGCTCAGCCTAAGCGTAAATGCTGATAATATAATATTTCAATTAATTGATCAGCTTCCAAGAAAGTTCCTAATGACTAATAACAATTAACATTTACTTAGTTGAATACAATTTTCAAAAATGCAAATTATTAACAATAAAATATGAGAAAATTACTATAATTTCACATTTACATATGATTATTCGTTTGTTCGTAAGGCAGAAACGGTGTTCCTTTATGACTTCTTTTATTGTTGCGGCCGTCAAGGCTTACCATTAACTTTACCGGTAAATCCAGTCTGTGCCGAGTAATTAATACACTTTGAATAGCCACCGTTTCGGTTCATACTACGGTTTCTGAACTCATTTGGGTTCGTTTTCGGTTCGAATCGGCTATGTTGAAGATGTAAAATGGACCCTAAAGGTTATAATACAAATATGTTCGTTCATAGGTGACAGAATCGTCTTTGCAAGCATTAGGCATCCATGTTTCCCAAATACCACGAAATTATGTGGTATCCTTCAATAACATTCTGCATCACTACGGATCCATCTGGTTTATTTGATTGAAAGAAGGAATATAACTCGTTTAGTTGTAAGTAATTGTGAACCGAACCCTAAAGTATGCAGCTCCAGGAAGCTTTTAACAATACATATTATGCTTAAAATATTGCCCCTGCAAGAAACGAAGGGTAAAAGTCACGACCTTGGCTTGCCTCAGCTTTAGATATTAACCTGTATGACCTGGTAGGTTGGAAATAGCTGACTATCCTACTTACTTAAAGATGTCAAAGTGTTAGGTATGCCACTGTCCTGCTTCGATTCTAGAATGTCAATTAGAGGATCGTCATAATTCAAGGCCAGCGTTTTCCCCCCTCCCAGCCTCAGCCAAGATCTGGCTGAATAACAGAATTTTCCGTTCGCTGGCTATCAATTTAGGTTCCTTAAACCCAATCAAAAACCCCAAACGAAAAACATACAAAATACACTCTTCTCGTGCCAGCCGGAGGCGAGAGTGTTTACATGTGTTTACAACCAAGTAGATACATCTGTTTACGTCAGTCAAAAAGCCAACGCGACAACTCATTATCTTTGGCTAGCTCTCAATTGGTCAAATTGGGCTGTGAAGCTGCAGCCAGGTCATAATTAGAGCCGGGCGGGCACATGTTTTGCCATGTAAATGATTTAATTTTCCAATTAGGAAATGCAAGCGCAAGCACCCTGCCCTGGGGATCCACCAAAAAGTGTACACAATTGATACAAATTACGAGCAACCGAGCGAACGGGCATTACGACATGTGTAGACTCCCGGCTGTGTCTTAAGATTAGATCCAACAACAACTAAAACACTCCCATGGATGCGACTGACTGCTCCCGAATCATTTCGATTTTCGTTGGTTCTGTTTTATTGAATCGACAATTGAATAGCAGCCTCTTATCATTTGCCCAGAAGTACATAAGAACCCTCAATGCTGTTCTCCCAAGACAGTGGCTCACATAGCACACACTGACACACGCGAGGAGCTGCTCCGGCCGAGACAATTATACTCGATGCGTGAACAAAAATTGATAAGTAATTGCAATTTATTGAAATCGGTTTTGCAGCGACGTGCACGTTTTGCTGCCGCCGCTCTGAATGAATTTCAATTAAACTTGTGTTTTTATTGTAAATTGCGAAATTATAAATATCGTCAATCAAGCCTATTTCATAAGCTGGGGGGGGGGGGTTCATTCAGATTTAACGTTGGGTGAGTAACAGAATAATGTCAAGATCCCTGCCACGCAAGGAATCACCCCCCCTTTCGGTGGCACTTTGTATGATTTAATTATCAGACCTAATCAAATCAGTGTTGTGTACGCGATTCCCGGCCAATCTCGATCTTATTGGGCGCGTGCTGCCCCGTTCGGAGAAAACTTTTTTACATTGATGTCAATTTATAATAATTGACCTATTGCCTTAGTATCGCGCTCTGACCAAATCATAACAGCCAAACGCCAACCAAGTCAGGAAAAGTAGCGCTGTGTGTGTGTGTGTGTGAGGGATGACATGTTCATGATGTTCATGATTCGTCGGCCTGGACGTATCAGCGACGCGTGGCATTTCAGAATCTCTGTGATTCAGTGGCGATCAAAACGATTTATGAGCAGAGAAACTATGGGGAAACCCACAAATTGGGTTAGTCCCCCGGTGGCTACAACAAACTACAGCTCATAGAATTTGTACTAAAATGTTGTACAGTCGTATTAGCATGGTCAATGGTTAGCAAAACTTATCTGTTTGCTGCACCGTTTAAGCCAACTACTACCTGTTGGTGATGAAGAAGAAAGCAAACCGCTTAGGAATAAGAATTGGTTCGGTTTAGGCAAATCAAATCGGTTCGGTTAATAATTATAAGGATTTTTTCTCTTTCCGAATTGACAATAATTTTAAAGCTAAGCTTTAGAGTTTTCAGAGTTTTTCCTACGAAAATGTTTAAAGAAAAGCGGAAGTAAAAGTTACTTCAACATTTTGGAATGATCTCTTTTGTATGAACTCTGGATTGTTTTAACATTGAGATTCTCTTAATTGATCCTAAGTTGTTCCTTTAAGTGCAATGTATATCACTTTTTGACTATTCCGAGCCACTTCAGTGGATGGTCATACGGTTGATTCTAAGCGCAAAAGCCTGAATCACCATATTGATATTGGCAGCTTGATCTTCGCCACATAAATACCATTAACCAGGGATGAAATTAATCCAAGCCAAGAACTGCAATAGAAATCGGTTGGGTTCATGTGTTTTGACAAGACTATTAAGGTACAGACAGAGTCATCTATAAAAAAGAATCCTACGTCGCTCGGTTTCTAAAAATATTGAATATGGGCATTTCCGCAAAAAGGTCCACCGCCATGAAAAAATTAAAAGTAGTTAAAAGCACTATATTTTGTCACATTTTCCCAGGGAAACAATTAAATTAAACTAAATTAAGCCAGTAGCAAATTTGCTCATAGCCCGTTTCGAGATTTTCGAACGCAAACTCGCGCAATCACAGTTTTTCTCATTTTAATACTTTTATGGCAAGTTTTTTCTTAAAAAATTGCCTATGGATTTCATTGACTTTTGATATCTAAAACTGTTCTAAGGGTACGAAGG
Source organism: Lordiphosa fenestrarum (assembly GCA_035044985.1). NCBI lineage: Eukaryota > Metazoa > Arthropoda > Insecta > Diptera > Drosophilidae > Lordiphosa > Lordiphosa fenestrarum. The sequence goes on along the minus strand of JAWNNO010000849.1, from coordinate 111,619 downwards.
GTTAAAAAAGGTTGGATAAGAGGCTATATCAAACTATGTAATTGCAATTTACTGTAAGTTTTTGCTTTGCATTAATCAGAAACTACATAAATATCTTGATGGACACAGCGACACAGATCAATATTTAATGAAAAAACAAGAAAGAAAGTCGGTCAAGCCCGACTATAACATACTCTGTACCAAGAAAATTTGTCTTTTGATCATAACTCGAAAACCGTTCATCCGATCTTCTTCATTCCTTTGGCGGATCAATAAGTTATCCTAATAACTAAATATGTCCAGAAGGAACGAACCACCTATCTTCAAAACTGTGGGAGATATGACGTTTTTTCTAAATTGCGAGGGCGGGAGGGGGCGTGGCCAAAATTGAAAATAAACTTGATCTGCCTGCAGACATAAGAAGCATATGTCCTATACATGTCAAACCTCTATCTCTTACCATCTCTGAGATCTGTGCGTTCATACGGACAGACAGACGGACATGGCTATATCGACTCGGCTGTTGATGCTGATCAAGAATATATATACTTTATGGGGTCGGAGATGCTTCCTTCTGGATGTTACATACTTTTGCACAAACTTATAATACTCTATGTACCTACGGTACAGAGTATAAAAATTGTTGAAACGCATTAAGCTTTCTAAGCCATTTAAAAGTGTTTCCATACATATGAATTACTGAGAGGCTGAATGACAATCAAGTCACAGAAGTCGTTGGTGTCAGTGAGTACGAGCATAGACTCTTTAAGATGAGTAACGGCCATGTCAGGGATTGTCAGGCATAATTTTGAGCATTGATTTTCGATGTGGATCTTCGATTTTATATTAGTATGCTGTAAGTGTGTATGGAGTATGGCGGCTCTCGCTCTCGGCTCCTTTCACAGCTGCCAAGAGCTTCTTCGATTCGATTATATTTGAAAGCACGGCCGATTAAGCTTTATACGACAGTGTTTTAATAGATAGTCAAACGATTGCCGAGATCCTCGCAAAGTGGACGAACATCTGTCTCACGCTTGCGACGGTACTAGAAATGCTGTACCTTGTGTCATTTGTACTCTACTGCCAAACTCATCTTATAGTTCTAAGGCAGGCTGGACCACTTTCCAAACGATTCACAGACTCGGGAACATGGCTACTAAGGTTCCAAGTTAATTGGTTTGCTAGATAAATCTCATTTTGCTCTACAACGCTGTTCTATAAGTATTACAGTTTCTACAGGGTGCGCCATAAAGCTTGCTTTTTAAATAGCCCCACAAAAAGAAGTCTGGGGCGGTCAAATCTGGAGATCTGGGTGGCCAGTCAATATCGCCTCTTATTGAGACCAGGCGTCCAGGTCACTTTTTGGTCGTGTAAAGGTATTTCATGGATGCGGTGTGGATTTTCCGTGCCCCATATGCGACAATTTTGCTTATTAACAATTTTGCTCATCGGTCATCAAAATTTGTTGAGTTGAGTTACCACAATTGAACGATTATTTTCGATGAACAGCGTCACTATTTCGGCACGTTGTTTTGGTGTGAAGCGTTCCATGGTCAAAATTGTACTAGATTGATGTTTCCAAAACATGTCTAACAAAAGCAATCGGTTGGTAAATGTCAAAGTTATTCAGTAATGCCATACCGACACTTTATATGGCGTACCCTGTATACTCTTGTGCAGATGTATGTAAAGCACAGAATACGTATACGCTAAACATTTGTATGAACCGGTCGCATCGTATGTTTTTAGCATACATGTAGTTGTCATAGGAACGATCGGTCGAAAAACTAGATTAAGTGAGAAAAAGTTTTGTTTGCAATTTTAGAGGTCTTTAAAATTGTCTATCTATCCTTCTGTCTCCAGATGTCAGAGATATGAGCTGGTAGGGCCTCGACATTTAAGCGTCATAAACTTCCTTTATTTGCTGGCGGATTAAGTTTAAAAATATCCCCATATATCCCACAGATAGATGGTTTCTATCTTCTAGAAATATTTAATAATCAGGATAGTTCACCGGTCCGATAAAGTATTTGTAAAGATCGGATGAACGAAAGTCAGGTTAAAAGCAAAAGAGCTTCAATGGTTTGCTAGTTCTTGAAATGAAGAATACAAGTACTGTGACACTGGTAGCACTTGTGAGTGAGATCAGGGAGTTAGTGAACCTTTCTTTGTTCTAAGCACCGATTGAGATAAACTCACGAGCATCCCATTTTTTGACATTTTCGTTGAAATCAAAAAGAAATTCCATGCTTTAACAGACAGTGAACAGAAGCATTGCAATGAAAAAGTCTCTGACTTTCCTTCTCTTAATTTCTACAAAATGTCTGTACAAAATTTCGATATTTCAATATATATAATAATTTCTGTATCGATAAGTATCGGAAGACAGGCATTTAGAGCAGCTCGGCTTGGCTTGCGGAAACGATCTACATGTCTTCTCCCGAATGCCGAGATTTTGAACTTTTGCTCTGCAAATTGTTGACACACAAAACGATTTAGAATTCAAACGAAACCCAAAAACTCATAATCCACAGATGGATGAGCGTAGTATTTTTTGATAAGAATAAATCTGCTCGTCATAAGTTTATTGCTGGCGCCAAAATAAAAAATTTTATGATCATTTTTACGACCGCTTAACAATCAAAGAGGCCCACACAATCTGAGTGGATGTCTTGCGGACAACTAGTGGCGGCGACTGAACTGAACTTGTGGAACAGGAGCAGGTTCAGGGACTGGAGAATGAGTTAAGTGTCACTTTTTTTGTCGATGCATTGATTACATTTTGTTTTTTTCTCATGCTGATAAGCGCTGGCGCTGGCGCAGGCGGCTATATGCAGTGGGCAGCACCAGTGTGCTTATGTACAGACGGGTGTGTTATATGTTCAATAACTTGCTGATTTGTTTGAGGCTATTAATATTATTATTGTTATCACAGCGCCGCTTAGCCCTGAGAAAGTGCGAAAAGTGTTGACTGCCGCCGGCCTGATCTTGACAATTAATTGTGATAGCTCCGCCACATAGATCCCCGATGTCGATGTACCTATGCTGTGGAATATTACCATTCTGGACCGACTGCGTGTCCCCCAAAAAGAGTGTAAATACATTTCTGTTTTGTTTTGACTTTTTTCGGCTGATGGCCGAGTGAAACGTCAAAAGCCAGCCAACCATCTAATGATTACTTCGAAATGGAATGTTCCGCAGTTGTTTTTGTTTTCGTCTGTGGTCTGCGGTCCGCCTGGCTGGGGTCAGTCGAGTCTGTGCTGTGGGGCGGGGAGTGAGAAAAAGGCAGCCCAATTGAATTTTATTATTACGCTCAATCAATGATCAAGAGGCCAGTTTAGGTCGTGTGACAATTATACGGCTGACGTTAAGGAATTGTCAGGCAGCTCTCATGCAGCTAGACCTCAGCTCAAGTTCAACGGGCGCTCATTATAGATACAATCTCATCTCGTCCATCCTATCGCCCTAACTAAGGCTGCGCTTTTCTCATTACATAATCAAGGCTGGACCAGCAGCCAGCAATCAATCAAGCCAGATCAAGTGTCTGCTAAAAATAGCTCCTGCCAATCAAGAGCAGCCACCAGAGATTCAATAACGGGCGCCAAGGATGTCCAGTAGTTGGTAATTTCCACGTCAGCCAGCCCAGTTCCCATCATGAATAATGCGGCAGTTTGGCGCCTCGATGGCGACAACTTAATAGCCGGCAGCAGACTTCGATGAAGTGATGCCAAGATCTATTATGGATCGAGGCTCTGCTGCTGTTTGCCACCTGATAAGGCTGCGTCATCGAGCGACAGGAATGTTAGGGCCAGGGACGGAAAGATATTTGCTTTTGCTGTTTGGTTTTTCCATCTTTAAGCTGAAGCTGAATTGATTTATGTAATTTAAAGACTTGGCTTTTAATGCTTTATGTTAGGGGTGGGCAATGGGAGCAGAGATCGACAGAGACTGGGCTATAAATGCTTTCTGTCAGGGGTAGGCAATGGCAGCAGAGACGTCGGAAACTAGACATCCTTTGCACTAATATTTGTGAATCGCCAGTGATATGTGTTACTTTTTCTTTACTTACTAAGTCCTCAGATGCTATATTTCTGACCAGGTCTAAAAACTCGAGCCCAGAGTTCCGACTTTTAATTCGATGAGCCGAACCTTGAACTGAACCTCTTTAGATTTTATAACTGAACCCAAGACTGTTAAGATCCTACAATTCCGGTTAGGTTCAACAAAGTTCAAAGACACTGAAATACTTAACCTGCAGCCTATCGACTTTTTCAGTGATCTAATCGGTATTGGGAGACAAAGACTTAAAATCTACCGAAAATTCTTTAGAACAGCAAAAGTGTATGCTCATTATGAATTTCAATGGTGCAGTTGTAGCTGAAAACAGCTCTGCTAATGCGCAGTATTCTTTTGCTCATAACTTGACTATCGCTCGTCCAATCTTTATGGATCCTTTATCGGATCGATAAATAATCTTGTTTTGAACCTTCGCCCATACTAGCGAATGTTTCATAGATCCTGGACTGCTTATCTTAGTGGAAGATTTACAATGTCAAGAATTTTAGCACAAGGCCACCAAATTAGACTTTTTCCTGTATATTGTAGAATTGGTGGTGGTGATTCTAGATGTTTTTGTGTTCTAAACCCGAATCTGTTTTCTGAAAACTCTTGAATTGTCTACCGCTCAAAAATATGCTATGCTATCACTATAGCTGGCTAGGGATTTGTATTGAATCCTTTTGAAAATTTTCAACAACATCTATTGCATATCTTTGGGCGGTACAAACTATGGTCATTTTGAGCACATAGACTTGTCATGGAATAACTTCGCTTAAAAAAATCTCAAAAATAATTGCGCAAGCTGATTTTAAAGCTAAGAAATAGTTCTTTACGATAATACCAAAGTAAACCAAATCAAACTATAAAGTTCCATATAAAACGAGTTCAAAATACGCTTTTTGGCAGCTATTTGCTCAAATTACCAAAAGTGTAGAAGCTATGGACCATTGTCGAAAAGAGATTAGTGAGTACTGAATATATATAAGCGAATCTGACTCTTAGTAAATAAGAAGTGTTTGCCCCTTACATGTTAAACCTTCATCTTTTACCATCTTTGAGATCTGTTGGCTTATACGGACAGACAGACGGACAGCATTCTTATTCTTATTCTTTCGGACTGTCGTACATTCCAGGAAAGGGAACTTCGATTAGTTTTATCTAAACATAAATATTTTACTAAAATCAAGCATTTGTTTTACTAAACATTACCGCAATTACAAAATGCTCGATTTTTGCACTGATATCTTTATCTTAAGTTGATTGAATCAAGGCAGGAAATTCTTGAAAATGATGTACCGTTATTTATTTTGGTTCCAGTGACCTAGAAAACATGTAGGCGCACCACAACCGGCCACACTTTCGCACATTTAGCTCGATTTCAATCTTGAATTTGTTTTTATGCCTGGCGCAAGGCAACAACTCGCCCAGCCATTGCATTCTCATTCATCTGCCGATGATTCCAACTCAGATTCTCTGCGAATTTCGCCTTCTAATATTAAATGGTAATTGCATTTCTTTTATTTGTTCTATTTATACATAGATCGCTGCCCGAACTGCCATTCCGTGGGTTATCGAATGTGAGCTACCTTAGCGTCGGAGACAACGAACTCGACGAGATTCCGAAGCATGTGTTAAACCACATGCCGCGGCTACAGACACTGGACATTGGGCGCTGCAAGATCCGAGCGGTGCAGCAGGACGACCTGAAGGGCATACAAATGGTGACGAATCTCATTTTGCCGAGCAACAACATCACGCGATTGGACCGGGCGGCGTTTCCGCTCAGCCTGCTCACCTTGCATTTGGGTCGAAATCAGATTGACTCGCTGAACGGGTCGCTGCATGAGCTGCACAAGCTGCAGTCGCTGTTTATCAATGCGAACAATATTAGCAATCTGGATGGCGAGCTGCCGGACGGAAGGGAGCTCCACCTGCTGATGGCCCATAACAATCGGCTGGAACGGTTGCCGGCGAATATGGCTGGCATGAGGGATCTGGAGACGGTGCATGTGCATTTCAATCGCTTGAAATCATTTGACCGCGTCTTAAGGAACGCCCAGTACCTCAACGAGCTGTATGCCAACAACAATGAATTGGAGTACCTGTCACAGGATGAGTTCCAGAGCTGTGGCCAGCTGGAGACCCTCTACCTGGCCTGTAATCATATTCGGTCTTTGAATTTCTCTCTGCATCCAATGGGCAAGCTGAAAATTGCCAATTTCTCTTTCAATGACATCGATGAGTTCTCCATGGAGGAGTTGCACGGTCTGCGTTCCCTCAGGATCCTCGATCTGTCGAATAATCGCATAAAGCGTCTATTACCCAGCCACAAGAGCATGCAGGACTTGCCGCTAATGGATCTACGACTTGACCACAATCAGATTATCACACTAGACGCCGCTCTGGCCGGCTTGAGCAATCTGCGGATACTCAATCTGCCCCACAACAGAATCAAGCACATACTGCCAGGAGACTTTGATGGCATGCCTAGACTAGAGATACTGGACATGACCGGGAATGAACTGGGAGAACTAAAACAACTCGAAGCGGTAAGTGGGGGCGAGTATAAAACGGAAGGATCAAGTAAAGTTTCAAAATTGTTAACGGTCTGTGAGGGTTCAGGGTTTTTACCCAGGGCAAAAACACTGAGAATTCTACTGAATATGAGCACGCACAGTCGTTACCCAAAACAGGTCATAAGCTCGTTATTTCATTTCATTTCTTATAACGATTTGTTAAATTTTTACCAAAATATGTCTCTACGATCTAAGATTCCATGAACATAGCTTAGAACCAAGGTCGTAGGTTTGATAATCAACGGAACCGATCTGAGAACTTAACATCAGACACCCCAACGGTGTCGAAAACCCTTACCGAACCTTCTTCAAAATTTCAGAAGTTTGCAGCCTTGATACTTTGTAGTTTTTTGGAGCTTTGATCTCTAGACTTTGGACTCAGTTAGAACGTAGTTACTAAACTTGGCAAATGATATCTTGATTACCTTTATGACCCAATTATTCTAAAGAAATTGCTCTTTTTTGAAAATATCGAAACTAAGGATACAATCAATATCGTAAAATATCGAAACCTAGCCCAATACTTTGCACAATTAAACATTGTCTTAGCTGTACTAAGCCCTACCCTTTGCTTTACCCTTTTGCAGACCTTTTTGCCCAATTTGAAGATCCTTAAGGTGGCCTTTAACAACATCACCAAACTGGAGCGAGACTTTAATGGGCTTCCGGTGTTGTGCCAGGTAAATCTGACCAACAACCAAATTACGACTATTTCGAGGGAACTTGTCACTAATACGCGCTGCAAGAACCACAATGTACCCGGCAAACTGGAGATACACCTGGATGGTAAGTTGTACCCTGATTAATGGTTTGTTTACAGAGTTTAACCACTTACCTGTTTTTTTCAACAGACAATCCCATCATGTGTGATGTGCGCCTCAACGAACTCTGCCGTCTGATGGCCGCCCAGGATGCGCGAATACGTGGTCGCTCGCAGTGCTTTGAAAACGACCAGGAGGTGTGCACCGTGCTGCCCATGCTCTATAAGATCGATCTACCGCTGCTGGTGAAGATAGGCGAGTCGGAAGATGCCAAGCCGGTGGTGCAAATGCTAGTTCCGAGTCCCATTCTGCTCAAGAACAATGACGAGTTGTTGCCACCGATTATTGCCACCTTGGGCCAGCCTTTAATCAATCCCCTGATCATAGCTGCTGCTGCGACTGTCCCGCCGCTGCCACCACCGATTGTGCTTACCACAACGCCTGCACCTCCAGTGCAGGTGACCAGGGAGGAAAGTGACACCACCACACCCAGCACGAGCACCACGACAGCAGCAACAACGACAACAACAAGTTCGACAACGACATCAACTACACAAAGCAGCCAACTGGCACCCACGGAAATGGTGACCACCACTGCACCCACCACAACGACAACGAGTACGACAACACCCAAGCCAAACGAAACCCTACCCGTCATACTGGACATAGAGGAAACGAATTTGGCGCCCGACGTCGAGTCTCCCCTCCGTGGGGCCAATGAGACTGCTGCAACTGCTGAGAAGCAGGAAGAGCAGCTGGTGGCTCCAGCCGTGGTCGAGGATCAGCATGAGCATGCGCACGAGCATGAGCGTGATCACGACCACGATTCGGTGGCTAAGACGGAGTACGAGACGGTGGAGTACATCCCGAATCTGGTGCAGCCGCCCACGCCGCCCAGTAAATCGAATCTGCTCGAGGAGGATCCGGACTCGCAGTCCAACTCAGTGCACGAGGAGTATCCACACGCAGCACAGAGCCTGCAGATACCCGAGGAGCCGCCCGAGGAGTGAGTGGGTGGGCCTGGCAGTGACAGCGCAACGAGATTTGGATTGTATGCTTTAAGTTAATTTAGTTTTTATGATTTATTTAAGCGAGCATGTTTTTTGTTGAGTTATTCGAGACGATTTCATCGTGGCCAGGGGGGATGACAGCGACGCGACCGAATGGGACTGTCTTAAGTTGTAAGTTTATTTTGCTGGGGGCTCAATTTCTCGTGTGTGTTGGAACCGGAACTGGAACTGGTCGGCGTCGGTGGTGACGGCGGATATATATGTATACATAACTGATCATACACACAACGTTGAATATCTAAAAGTAGGTACTTAGCATTAAACAACAACAAAACGCGACGAGCTAATGTTAATAACGAAAGAAACCGAGAGAAGAAACTAACCTTTCTCTTTCGCGCACGCATGCACTCACACAACTGTAGGAGAACGCGCACACACAAACACACAAATATATTGTTATCAGTTCGTTAACAAATGAAATTAGCTTTTAGAGCGTAATTATACTATTAAAGAAAAATGAAAATGGTATTCTAAATAAAATCGAAAGTAAAAGTAAGTCGTAAAGTGTGAATTTTTCTGGGGATTCATTAGGCGCGATCGATATGTCGGTTAAAGTTACACAAATAATGCTTGTTTGTTTTAGTTCGATATGGTCACACTTCGACTACCGTTACTGAGCGGTTTGGTACTTTTCAATCTCACAGTTTTGGCTTCTTTTAACAGGGATGCAAATGTCTCGGATTTAAGTACTGGGTAGGTTCAGTGGCTTACGAAGTTTGGTTTATTCATGGTTTTTGCAGCTAACTGAGCTGTGGTTTTGACTCAGTCTCTTGGAATAAATTAATATTCCATACATAATTTTGTCTCTATTCAAGTGGTAGGCACTGTAAATATCTATTAACTGTTAAGCTCACGCAGCTGACTTAGCAGCGCAAGCTTTGCAGTGATGTAAGCAGCTCGATAGCATATTTATCGATATCAACTCGAGGCGCACAAGTTTTTATTAAGATACGAATTTCATTTCCATTATATAAGTGCCAAGTTTGACACAAAAACAAAGTGTATAAGACGTATTTGTGCAAAATGTCAGCTTGATAGCTTTAAATTTGAGGGACTAGTTCGCTTTATAAGCTTTATCTGTTCGGCAAAATTATAATATCTACCCTTTCGAGTGTACTAAAAATTGTGTATAATATAGCTAAAAAACTTTATATAAATTAAGTGAAATATTATGATAAAATCGACTCAAACAGAAAACGATTTTCTACTTCGAACTAAGCAAAATATATTTTACTTGTGCAATGTGAAGTTTAATATATTGAAACAATGAAGGCTTTTTGAAGACAGTTTGCCCGTGCATTATGTTTTGGCTTTAAAAAGGCTACGCCATCTGCACCTCAGCCTCAGCGCTTACCAACACTGTCAAATACCAACCGCCTGGCAGTGTGACCTTGCCATGCAAATACCAAATTTGCAGCAATGACAAATAAATACAGTGAAGACGAGACGAAGCAACAAAACAGCAGCGAAAGCCAGCGCAAACGAAAAAGCAAACAAGAAAGAAAAAATTCTTCTAGAGATCTGACGATCCACAACGAGTGTGTGCCTGTGCCTTGAGTACAAAGTGCAAAGTGTAAATATCAAACCAGAACAGCGGGCAAATTACAGAGATTTTGTTGACGTCGTCATCGTCCACTTGTGACTTACACATTCGAAAAGAAAGTCGTAAAATATAGAAAACTAGCTGGGGGAGGAGTAGCCGCACACACACACACTCAGTCGAACACACCTACCAGCCCACAGAAACGTCAGCACACTCACACACAGACACACACACACACACTAACTCAGAAAGTGCAGCAACAAACAACAACAAGGCAACATAGAAGAAGCAAAGACAGTCGGATTGCAGTTGTGGAGCAGGTGAGCAGCAAAGGGCAGCCAGCTCCAAGCAGATTTTTTGTTATTATCATTTTGTTTAACGGAAGCCAATTTATTTGTAATTTATTGTTTCAATGAGAGAGAACCACGCAAATAGCACACAGCCTTCGCGTTGATAACATTTTGCTTAATTTGATAACCGAAAGCCGGTCGCTTAGTCATAGCCCTGGGCCAGAGACAGACCAAGGGGGCAGGCCACCACCAGGGAGAACAGGTTTATGTTGTGGGATATTGAATTTGAATGAGTAATGAATGAAGTTTTCGCATATTTCTATTCGTGTGTGTGTGTCAAGTAAATATGTATGTAACTGTGTAGTTGGTGTGCCGCAAATGAAATCTAATCGCGTTTCAGACTCGTTATCACACGCACACCAACAGCTCACACACTCACATTCCACCCACACACACTGAGACACCCAAATTGTACGCCCGCATGCACAACAGTTGCAACAAACGAAGCCTAGTGCACATATGTAGATACACTAGTGTGTTTGTATGCCGGAGAGGAGAGAGGGGCCCCTGGTTAGTGATCGTATGGCAGCTCGTGCGGCACCATGGAACTGATCAGCAGTTTAATTCTCCAATTTCAGAGAATTGTTTAGAATGGGGAAACGCATTTCAGCCGCCCCCTTTGTGGAAAACTGGCCAAGTTTTCTTTTCTTTGTTGTGGATCGTTAATGAATCCCAAAAAGCAAGTGCACACGCTTTGGTTTACAGTTGCCAATCAATTCACTCCAATCAGCTGTTTACTAACTATGATAGAATCAGGGTTGCAAACTGCTTCTGTGGTTTTGCAGACGGTTCAATCCCCAGCTTCGGTTTACAGTTTGGTTTTTATAGCTACGCAAACCAAATTCCCGAATTTCCATACTTTTTAGAAAGAAGACTTCGCACTTCATTTAGATTTTAAAAGACAGCCATTCTCCCATCTCTTTAAAGTAGGGCATGGTCCTTGGAGCCGGATATATTGGTATTAATGTTTTGTAGGCGAGCAGAGAATCCCAAAAGCGAAATGTCTTGTTTCAGCAATGAACACGGGTTCAAGGGTTGCTAAAAATAATAGAAGTTGGACTTTCGTGGATCCATACAAATCAGGGCTACATACCGTTTTGTGAACCGAAACAGTTAAAACAGGTCCTGAACCTTTTCGGAGTCTGAATTTCAGTTATCTACCGCTTTGCAACTTCTTCTGCAAGGCTCAAGCCTTAGTCTTGGGCGATTGTGTCTTAACATCGACAGAAAAGTTTAATAAAACTAGTAAGAATATCGTTCATCCTATCTTTACCAATCCTTTGGCGGATCGGTAAGTTGTTCTGAGTACTAAACATATCTAGTAAATACGAACTATCTATCTGAAAAATTTTTGAAGATATCAAGGTTTTTCCAAATTGCGGTTGATCTGCCTGCTAGTATAGAAAGTTGTTGTACAACTACCGTACATGTCGAACTTCATTCATTACCATCGCTGAGATTTGTACATTTATAGGGTCGGTGATGATTCCACCTGCCTGTTGTTGGCTAATCCCATTGAGCAATATCTAACATCAAACAACATGTAGCACATTCCACCAGCACCACATCGTTTTTTATATGTTAACTTAAAGCCTGGTGAGGTAAGGTCCAAATGGCCACACTACACTTTGGTTTTTGCACTACACAATGTGTGGTTGTGGATTGTTGTTACTTGACATATAAGTTTCTCTACATGTATTGTGCTGTTAAAAGCCTGGATTCTTAACAGAGACTGTACAATTTATTGGGGAGAAATGTTTCGAAATTTCCGAAGAAACGATTGCATTTTGAACAAAACTAGAAGATCTGATACAAAATTAGCCTCGCTTAAGCATTATTTTTGTATATTTATAATAGTCAATCTGAGGAGTTGCTTTAGAAGAAGCTTTCTGCGTTGTTTTTACCCATTTCGTAGCAAATCTCGACAAGTGCAAAGAAACTCCCAATTTTCTTCCGATCGATTTTTTTCGACAGTTGTATTTGGTGGGCAAGGTTAAGGGTTAAGGTTAGTCCACTTATCGATTCCGTTGCCGCATTCACAGTCACTTGCTAAATGCCAAACAGCTGGCCCAACAACAAAAGGCTCTGGCCAAACAGTCTCGTGGATGTATGGAATATTTTTGCTGCTCCATGTAATTGCCATTTCATTTAAAATGTGATCGCAGTAGTCGTCGTAGACGTCTTGGTCGTGGTCGTCGTCTATTTATCATTCCATCACGCATATCAAACGGGCAAAGTCGCTGGTTCGCTCGGTTCGCTCGGTTCGGTTGTTTGCCACGTTCATTGAACCTAATCCTCTCAAGGCTTTGGCTTTGACAACAAAGTGAATTTCAACTCGTTCTGTGTTTGTTTTCATTGGATTTTATTGTACATACTTGCATACGTATGTGCTTTTATTTTTGGCAATAAAAATGTCGCCGTTGTCGCGCTGAAAGTCAAGTGCACGGCACAAAGAAAGCTTCGCCCAATCTCCCTGCCCACCCCCCACTCACACACACACACAGACACAGACTTTCGTTCCTCTGTCTGGCATGTAATTTGCTCAAGTTCAGGCAACCACCACAAACACCGACCCTGTTCCCCCCCATCCCTTTGACTCTTGCACTTCATTTGCGTAGTTTGTTCTTCTCGTTCTGCGCGACATTTAATTGAATTATTATGCCTTCTTCTTCGACGAAATGAAAACAAACAAACAAACCGTTGGACCTGCCAGTTCCCCCAACCCTGATCCTCTCTCTTTCTCGCACGCACCATGCCCGCCGCCCCATTGATGACGACAACCTGAAGCGGTCAATGAATCGCATAAAAATACTCGCCCAACGGGTTTTTGTCTGTGAAATACAGTTTGAGGTTCTACTTCTTGCCGGAGTTTCGCCTCTGCCGGCTGCCCCAATATGTGTCAAGTGCGTTGTTTACAGTGTTTACAGTGGCTCTTCTCAGTTATAAAATTCCTCGACGTTTTGTGCATAAACAAAACGCTTATCTTATCAGCGGGGGGAAGATGCTCTCATTTTTTTGTTCAAGAACTTTCGCTTATTTTGCACCAATCAATGAACAATTATTTTGCATTTATAAATAGAAAATCAATGCATTTGCCATTGTTGTTGCTAATGCATAATGCAGCTTAGTTGCAAAAATTTGCATATCCAGACATGGACGCAGACACGTCCCTGCCTCATCAGCTGTGTTGTGTGAATATTCTAATTTTTTCTTGCTTAGCATTTTTGCGGCTTCTTGTGGGATGTTGTGGGCTGGGTTAAGTTCATGAGAAGGCAAATTCGCTATATTGAACCAAATGTATCAAATGGTGTAGCACGCAAAAAAAAGCTACTCTTTGTCTATCATCGAGCATCTATCTAACGATTTACACTTTCAATTAGCACTTCTAAGGAGATCGTTCATTGTCATCGACGCCTTTTGAATGATGTTTATACTCAAATACTGTTAAGAGAATTAGTGGAAGGCAAAGGGAGCTAAATTAGATTAAACAAATCTGTTATTAACTAAGCGATATTTCGTGATCTTTCTCGATATTTTCACTTAGCTCTGCACACATCAAAGACTGACAAAACCTTGTTAGTGGAACGCTTATAAAAATGTCTGCAGAAATGTCTTTACCAAATCAAGAATTTGTATGCAAGGCAGCGATGCTCACCCATAGCCCCCAGGGGCCGATCACTTTCGGCAATTCAGGCCGAATGCTTGCCGAAGTAATGCTACTGCGAGTGTCAGAGAGAGACAGAAAGCGACAGATAGCCTCTCTTCTTAAACACCGCTGATGCAAAGACTCTTGGGTGTGTGCGGTTCAAAGAGCTTTGCTATCCGGGACAAAAAATATAACGGGTTGAGAGGAGCTTGGTGACCCCAATGAAGACCTTTCTGAACTATCGAAATGAGTTAAGGGGCTTGATTTAATGATATCGTTTTGTTTGTTTAACGATTCCTCTAAGGTGAACATTTTCTCGTCAATAAACTGAATTCTGTGTCTGTGGCCATTGCTCGAGCACTGGCAAAGCAATGCTTTCGATTTTGTTTCAATGCTGTATATATAAAGCATGATCCAATCTAACTTAATCAAGCGCCATTTTGTTCGATAACTTTCCTGTCATTTTGAAGGAACTTTCATAATACCCTTCTGTACTTATGATTAGATGATGCGCGACATGCTGTCCTTGTTGATATTCATCTCACGAGACACGATTTTATGTTTGCGCAATGGATTTCGACGAATTTACCCTTTGATGGCATGTGACATTCGCACAGTGAGTGGACTGCCGGACTTGGATGCCATCAGTATCCTCAAATAACGGATAGGACGTCTTCTCTTAACAAATCTTTGGCTTGAAAATTCAGCTTTTAGAAATAATAGAGTCAATCGGTAAAAAACGCCTGAATGTAATTCTTTAATTAAAAACTTCAATCTCCAGCTAATGTACATACACTCTGAACACCTTTGCTGTAAGTTGGACCATAGCTGGCTATGGCCAATAAACTAGTCCCACCGTGTCAGAGATCGTTATACCTGGGATTTCAGTAACTTCTTGAAGTTTGCTCCACCCTGTAAATCCAGTCTGAGTCACTAGAAGTAAACGGGCTTCCCTTTGGGTGCACCAGTGTTGTTATAAAACACTTAGCCATAGGCTTACACCAGCTTATTCATTTGTGGTTGTTGTTATTTGACAAATTATGTTCTGTAAAGCTTTTAGCACCTGTACATAAATACCACTGCAATCAGCTGTTGAGACACTCCATGTTTAGAGCATTCCGCAGTCGAATTGGAAAACAAATTATTTGCTTGTTTTGTTTGTTCCGTTTTTGTGTATTGTTTTTTCTTGTTTTTGTTGTTCTCTTCGTTTTGCTGCACATTTTGTTTGCTCGCAAATTGAATTATTTTTCCATTTGGTCTCGGGGCTGGTCTGGTGTGGTGCGGTTCTTCGCGAGTAAACTTCCGAACACGGTTTAAATATCACTTAACAAAACTGTTTTGGGCTCTTCTTTTCAAGTTTTCTTTGTGCAATTAACCCTTTTACACACATACTACTTACCTATACATATAGACTATATGTGTACCAACTTTTATACTATGTATTTTGATTGTATTTATCTTGTATCTCATACTTAGCTTGCTTTGGAGCACGTAAACAGCAATAAACAAAAGCAAACAATAGCAAAATAAAAGCAAAAGTTCAAAAACTTTTTGTATAGAAAAGTAAAACCAAAAAAAAAGCAAAGTCAAACGCAAAAACAAACGAAAAGTAAGTCTCAATGTTTATTCCATTTCATTTTAATTGAAAAAAATGTGTTATTCCTTCGATTTGATTTCAAACAGAATTCACACACACACACGCGCACGCACAAACAAACACACACACACGCAAACACACACACCCGGAGCTGTAAAAGAATCGCCCAATTTTGATGTAGATTTTCATTGATTAAACTTAACTCGATTCTCTCACAGCTCTGGCACAAGAAACACACTCAACCCACAAACGTTCCACACATTGGACTTATTTAGTGTTCATGTGTTTGTTTTTGTTCTGATTTTGTAGCCACAATCGAAATTTATTTCGAAAAAAACCATTTTTAAATTTCCCAAAAATAAAGTAAATCCAAAATTTCCACACACAACTTTCAAGCATACAAGGAACAACATTACCTCTCAGCATCAAACACCTACCGCATACATCCATTCCCCACACCCACCCAACCGCTGAGCTTAGGCCCAGGCGACTTAGCCATGTTAACATCCTCTATCCTTCTTCTCGTCACACAGTGAGAAAGCAAAAGGACGATATGCAGGTCAATGTTGCCGGTCTACGCAGAAACATCAAGAATCTTGCGCACAACTATTCCGATGCACAGGTACAACATCCTCCACAACCCTATGTATGCCCACTCTAATCTCTACTCCGTTTCCATTCTTTAGGTCAAAGTGCGCGAGGCCACCTCGAATGATCCATGGGGTCCGTCGGCCACCATTATGGCTGAGATAGCGGATCTTACCTACAATGTGGTGGCCTTTTCGGAGATTATGCAAATGATTTGGAAACGTCTGAACGATCATGGGAAGAACTGGCGTCATGTCTACAAGGCACTCATCCTGCTCGAGTATCTGATCAAAACGGGCACCGAGAAGGTGGCGCAGCAGTGCAAGGAAAACATCTTTGCCATCCAAACGCTACGTGAGTTTGTCTACTTCGAGGAGGGCAAGGATCAGGGTACCCATGTGCGTGAGAAGGCCAAGCAGTTGGTTAACCTGCTGAAGGACGACGAGAGGCTGAAGAACGAGCGGGTCAAGGCCTTAAAGGCCAAGGAACGCTTTGCGCAGCATCCCAGTGGCTTTGGTAGCGACGGCTACATAGATGGGCCCTCGCAACGGGATATGCCACCGGGTTGGCAGGAAGAACCGCCAAAATCGGTGTCGGAACTGGAAATGGTTAGGCCACAGACGGCTGGAGAGGAGGAACTGCAGCTGCAACTGGCCATGGCCATGTCACGTGAAGAGGCCGAGCAGGAAGAGGCTAAGCGGCGCAGTGATGATGTGCGACTGCAGCTGGCACTTAGCCAAAGCGAACAGGACTTTAAGTAAGCTCTCCCTACTCAACTGCCACTTCTACAGGCTAATTGTTTACCTTTACAGGGGTACGAATGGTCGTCCCATTGCGGCACCTCGGAAGGAGGAGCCTCAAAGCCATCTGCTAGACTTGTTAGACATTTCCCTGGGTGCCACAAGCATCTCAAGTCCACCGCTGGGCGCTGCTGGCGGCGCCCCCTCGGCTGTTGTGGATCCTTGGGCCACACCCCAGGCACCACGAGCACCCAGTCAACTTTCGGATCCCTGGTCGGGCACCTCCTCACCGCAGGTTGATCCCTGGCATTCCTCGGCCGCTCCACGCACCATAATGGGTGCCGGTGTACCGATGAGTGCGGCTCCAGTGGCTGCCGCTGCGGGCAGCGATGCCTGGGGTCTGCGTACACAGTCACCCTCAGTGGCGTCCGGCTCCTCCAACGAGGGTTGGCTTCAGACCAATGGCAATGCCAGTCAGAATGGCCGGGGAGCTACTCCGGCGGCGATGGCGGCAGCTCCTGCCGAGGCTTGGCTCACGAAAAGCACAGCAGTCGGTGCCCTGGCTGCGGCTCCAGCGACCAATAACGGTAGAACCTCTGCTGATCCTTGGCTGGCAGAGCCAGCGCCAGCAACTGCATCCGCAGATCCTTGGGCAGCGGGTGCGGCACCACAAGCGCAAGCCGCCACACTGGAGGATCCCTGGAAGTCATTGGCCGGCACAGGAGCTATCAAGGTAGGCAGTCGCCGGGCGCGCTTAAGTAAGTTCTAATTTCCAAACGATTCCCCCAATTCGTTTACCAACAGAAACAATCGCCCGACTTTGATGAATTCGACCTAATAACCAACCGCAATAAGAGTGGCGAGCTGAACAATTCCCATGCCTCCAATAACAACAATGGTGGGATTGAATCACTTTCTATTTGCTAGTCGTCGCTTGACCCAACTCTTTCTTGCACTCCCTTCCAGCGTCTCTGCTCGATGATATGGATCCTTTATCTTCAAACTATGGCAATGGCAGCATTAGTTCTGTACATCCCTCAACAGGTGCCACTGCAAAGAAACCGCTCAAGGATCCGCACTCTTTTCTCGGCGAGAACTCAGCGCTGGTTAATCTGGACAACTTGATCAAACCAATTGCACCACAAACGCAAATGGCCAACGCACCAGCCTACAATCCCTTCAGCGACAGCGTGATGCCACCCAAAACGAATCTATTCCAGCAACAGCAGCCAGCCGTGAGTAATCCCCAAGTGGTTGTGTTATGGTTTGTTGACTTTGAATTGATGGCTATTCCCAGGTGCCGTCCATCAATCAGCTGAAACAGCAACCACCGTTTGCAGTCAATATGAACCAAGATCCCTGGGCGCCAGTAATGGGTGGAGTTGGTGCATCCTCACAGGTGAGAGCTGTGCCTGTGTGTGCCCAGGCTGTGAGGCTGTTTCGACGCGAGGCTAGGTGTTAGGGTGTTACGTTTAACATAAACTTAATGTTATTTTTTCCTAATTCTCTTCTATCATTTCGCCTTTCCTTTGCATTTTGTTGCTTTATCCTTTGTTGTCATTTCCTTGCGACCAACTTGCCAGCCCAAGTTGCGTCCCACTAGCCTAAATTTGGGCTCGGCTCCCGCCACGGGTGAATTTCAACTGCTGAGTGCCTTCAGTAATCCCATCATACCCAATCCACAGCCAAATACACAGGTCCACAGCAATGGCAGCAGCCACGTGTATGGCGGCTCGTATGATCACATTTACAGCAGCCCAAGTCCCGGCATCGATGGCATACGCAACATGGAGATATACAGCGAGACGCCCCAGCAGCGTCCCTATTTCAATAGTCCCGCAGATTCGACTGCTGACCATTATCAGTACAATGGCTTTAATAATAACTATGGCACTTCCGGACTATATTCAAGTTACACCGCTGGCTACAGCAGTGCCCTATCCGATTCGCTGTCCGAAACGCCGGGCATAACCATTTCACCGCTGGGCTTTGAGAGTCTCTCGAATACCAACTACGGTGGCACAGCCGGCCACCATTGCAAGCTAGAAGTGAGTGGGGCTATTGCTCCTGCTGCTGCTAAATGCTAAATCGTTAGAAGCTTTCGTTTGTCTATTGTTGTTGTTTGTTGATTTTTGCTTGGTTTTTTCGCTTTGATTTTGTTTTTTTGTTTTATTTTTGGAATTTTACTTTTAAGATATCTAACCAGCCAGCGCTAAAACTCTGCTTCCTTGGAATACAGGGAATGAAACCGATATGTATTTTGAATTTTATCTGTATTAGCCTGTGGTAAAGCTTACAATGAGAGTGATTTAGTTAAGGATTTTGCTCTAGGATCAGTGAACCGAAGGTTTCTTTTTAGGAGGAGGAGATTTGAATATGTGATTGGTCTTTTCAAATCATGAAATACTTTCTGAATCCACGTCTATTCTGTCCCCTTACCCAGCACCAACTTTTACCTTTATTCCTTACGGAGAGCCTGAGCCTTATAATTAAAACGATTTCTTTCAAAATATTTTCGTTAACGCAATGAGAGAGATTATAAATTAATTTTGAAATTTTCTTGATTTAACAACTTCATTTCTTGCATCCCTACCGAGATTAGAGCTCAGGTCTTTCCTGGTTTTCAGTCTCGTGCGCTCACCTTTACACCAGGAGTGCCCACAAGCACATTAGGGCAGCGTAGTCATCAAAACGAACAAAGAAAATAGTTCTGATGCAACATCAACCACAAGAAAACGAAAAAGAAAACCGGTTATTGACTTGTGTTGTGTGTGTGATTGCTTGTGGCTGTATGATGCACACGCAATCATGCCTCGCTCAACAACAAAGTTCAGGCAAGCCAATATGTTATGTTGTGAGCAAGAGAAAGATTGACATAGAAATTTGTGGCCGGTTCGTTATGCGCTGGCTGATATACGCATTGCCATGGCTTTGCGGAAAACTACCAACGAATGCACCCGGTGCGTATAGGCTGCGGGCATCCCTGCTATACACCATTGACGCCAAGATGGCAGCTTAATCTGCCATATAAATTAGAATTATCTCTTGTAAAAGAATTTAAAAATTCTGTCACACACTTTCTAAACCGCCTACCAACACTGTTTTCATATCCTTGATCCAGGCCTGGTGAAGTGAGTTTATTTTTCGGTAGTAGGAAATATTATTTCCCAACAGTTCACCATCTTGATCAGCAAGTTGGCTTGAAAACCCTAAATATATTATTCCATTAAGACCCTAAAATCCTTGTTTAAATTTGTACAATTAAGCTTTGTGATTCTTCAGTCACGGTCACTATACAAACATGAATAATTTCGACCGTTTGTTTAGAAAAAATGCCTGTAAAAGCAAATGAAAAACCAGCCAACATATTAATTGCTTTTGCGTTCAATAGGTCAGAATTTGAGACAGATTTTTCTCCGCTAATTAGTCGATATCGTCCGGATCGGCTGTCATTGGGCCGAACAGTTGTCAAATGAGTTGGGTGCTAGTCAGAAAACTTAAAGATTTTAATATTATCACCCCTACACTCGTCAATTTTTGCACTACAAAACCGATTTTACATAATTTTGGTCGATATCGAATGTCCATATCATATAGCGATAGAAGCGATTGGTCGGAAAGTAGTTCTTACTGAGAAAAACTATTTGGTTTTTAATGTAAGCGTTTCAAAACTTTGCCCTTATTGATATTATACACTCTTAACCAGATTTAAGCAAGAAAAGCCTTCTTTGTTTTCAATGTTGCAGGGGTATTAAAACTATGGCACAGCCAGAGTTAGCTTAGCTTGCTCGTTTTATGTTGTAGCGAGACAAGAAGTTACTTAATTGAATCCATAACCCACTGATAAATAATACATTTTACTTATTCCCCAACGGTTTCATTTCCTGTCCTTTGCCTTTTTAAACATTAAACCAAATACAGCCTCTTCCCATACCCAAAAAAAAAAACCAATACAGTTGCTCATAATATTTTCTAATTGTAGCCATCAATGGAGGCTTGGACGCTTAAATAAAACACAAACAATATGCAATTATTGCAAATGGGTAAAATGTTTTTTCGAATGTGCATGCTTCGCTTTTAAGTAGAGTTACTAACTTCTTCTCCAACAAAACCCCTACTAAAACAACTATTCCCCCCAATTGTAAGCACCTTAAACTAACTGCATGTAGTAGTAGACCCTTGAAGATCTTTAATTACAATTGAGTTATCGCACATTTGACTAATTAAACTTTTGCATATATTTTTGCAGCAAAACAATAATATGCCGTGGATCAAACCCGAAGCAACAGCAACAAATCCGTTTTTGTCATAAACAGAAGGAACAACGGCACCAACGACAACAACGCATTGCAGCAACAACAACAGTAACAGCAAATTTTCTTGAAAATATAATTTCTTGATTAGATAAAATTATGTGTAAGCAAGTATTATTAAACTGTGAAATAATGTGAGAGATCAGCTAGAGAACGCTTACATTTAACCCACAAATAATGCAATAGCAACAGTTTAAGTTTATTTCATTCGCGTTGAGTTGTTGTAAGTTTGTCCAAAACCAAAAAAAAAACAAGAAGCGATCAACAAACCATGCAAATGCGCCTAAAACCCCTATTCAAGTCTACAGAGAGATGCAAAAATGAAAATTGTTATATATAGCTTTAAAATTCGTACATGTGCTTGTAAAATTGTGAAAGTTTTATGTTTTCGGAGTTCTTTATTTCTGCGTGTGTGTTTCAAAAGCAAAAACCCAAACGATTTCTTTCTTTAAAAACACACATTTTAACAGATTGTGGGTGTTTTGCTTTTGGTCCACTTGCTGCAAGTATATATAATTTTTGCTGTTGAACACGTTTTTTTAAAATGATAAATAGCAACTATAGATTAAAATTTACAAAACATTTTATTTAAACTATTATAAAAATCGAAAACAAAATGGTATACATTTAGGTTAGAATACGTAAAAATTGTCTAAGCGTAATTTAATGATAACAAAATATACATACATATATACAGATAAAGAGAAAACGTGAAAAAGATGATGGAAAATGCTTAAGAGATTTATATCAAGGCTGCAAACCGATCACAAGATGTGTCTTTCAGTTTTTCGAAGCCCAAACGGGAAACACAGCGCTAGAAGCCTGATGTTCCATTATTTAGGACCTGCTTTTCAATGTACAGTTTGTAAAACTAAGCTGGGTTTAATCGAAACCTTTTGTTGAGTTTAGTATATAAACTTCAGTTAGAATTATCGATAAAATCATCGATAGTTAAACAGCAGCTTTACTTCTTTATTTCATTTTTATAGTCGAAGCAAAATGACGTCAAGTAATCGAACTGAAATGCAACGAATTCAGGAATTAACTAAGATTTCGTGATTGCAATTGACATTTAGCGCAAATTGTTGATAGAAAGAGAAAAAACTGTTTTGTATGCCTTTCATTCATCTTTGGACTGTTGGTTTCTATCATAGAATAAGTTCTTATAATGATTTAACCTCCTCCACATCAGGCTTATCTTTGACTAAGTCAAGCTTAAGCTTTTATAACGCGAACAACTTTGAATTCAAATTAATAATTATTAAATTGCTAAATCTTAACATAGAAGAGACTTACCACGTTCTCTATATTGAAATCACAGTAGCAGTTTGAAAAGAGAGCAGTTGTTAGTTGCTTCGGCGAAAACGGTCACACAAACAAATCAGATCCAAAGCTGATATGTTTAAAACTTTAAGTGTGACTCTTAAGTTGGTCTGAAGCAGCTGTGAACTGATCGAGTAGATTAATCAAATCCAAATCAGTTTCACGAATCCCACTAATTTATTAACTAAGATCAATGTTCCCTCAGAACAGAGGCTCTTTGTCTCTCTCTCTGATACTCACTGATGCATTAGTTCGGCGCCAAGAGGCCATGGGCTATGGAACACTGCCTTAAATGATGCACGAAAATTTGTTGAGAGTTAAACTAAACTGAAGTTTAGTCAACACAAACTAAAATCTAGTAACCCAGAGTTATTGATACTATTTTAAGTGGAGGCCAAAAAAAAAACGAAATAGTTTCCTTCATTCAATTTCTAGTACTCAAATGATTGTTCGCAAAAACGGTGCAATGCACCTAGAGACTGGTCCACGACCCGAACCCTAAGTTAGATGGGTTCATTGCACCTAGAAACTGGTCCACCAATCGAACCCTAAGTTTGATGGGTTTGCAGCCTTGATTTACATTTAATAGATACACCACAAACACGCCGACACACACACATACATTCAGACATACAAACACTTGCTAAAATGCAAATTTTTAAGCATATTTTCATATTAAAATTTTATTTAAACAAAACATATTCAGCCCATTCTTCGATTGATACAGTGAAAATCCATGCTCGCATTGCACAACCGCCAGCCAGTCAAGGTGCTAAGCGGGAGCCGGGCATACGAGTGCAGTGTGTGCCTGGCAGCCTTCACTTGACAGGCAGCGCCAGCATTCAACACTTTGTTGGGGCGCCAAACGGCGCACACGATTATGTTAATTTCGGGGGCCGCCAGAGTGCAGCATTAACGGAGCACGCCCACCGCATATGGCAGTGATATTTTGGGCAACCAGCTAGGATGGGATGGGATGGGATGTGGATGTGTTGCGCAAGTGGCTGGCAGTCGCATTTCGGTTTTGATATTTGACATGCGCCGGGGGCCATCAGGAAACTTCGTTTAAATGAAATCAAAATGCACAAATACATAATTTACACAAATTTGCCGTCAGAGTTGCAAGTTGATCTCTGGCTTTGGAACACTTTGGCTGGGAAAATGTACAAAGATTGTATAACAGGCATATACTTAGTTGAAAATCAGGATAGGGCAATGTGAGGAGCGATAGGGAAAAGCGAGTAAGGTAAGTTCAATTAGAATTAGAATGGTCTAGGGTGAAATTGGGTAAAGGAAGATGTTTTGAATTATTAAATGATTTAAAATAGGAAATATTGTATAAACTTGATGTTAAATCAACACAAAACTAATCTAAACTAAGCAAACAATTTGTAATACTTGAAAAGAATCGCCTTTTTTAAAAGTTTATGGTTTGTCTTAATGCCTTTAGGCTTATGTGCTGCTTAATGCCTCAGTTTCCAAACCTAACCTAGGTTTTTAGGTAGATGGGTGCCGTAGTTGCTTACAGCCTGCCTGTTTTTTGATGATAAACCTCGTAGATAAATCCGTTTACGTTATTTAGCACCCGTTCACAAGATGAGCTACTGTTTTATCTTCATTTTACCCTGATATTTGATGTCAGAAGTACTATAAGAATGAAGATTCCAAGATGGAGTTTCTTGATCCGAGTATTAGCTTTTGATCCCGAATTTCTAATTATTATTTTATTAAACTTTATTGGCTTTTTGCGTTTCTCCGCTAATCTGCACGGAAAGGGGTTCATTCCGCACTTTTGAAGGTTTGGCAGTCCGAAAGTGCCAACATACTATTGATATTCTTGAAACGTCCGAAATTCTCTCAAATTTTCTCAATTATATTTCAATAATCCATCTGTTTCTGCAGTTTTCATTGGTGGACTTTTAATGACGTTAATCGGGTACTAAGCCACCCATACCTTCCCCTATTTTAACTATATCAAGATCACCGCTCACGTTAGCCAGCAGTTTTATAAGGCTTTTTACCGGAACTACCAACGGTGAGTTGTCAATCGACTTGGGCTGCAGTAAGCCAGGTTCACCCTGGGTACCATAAGCCCCCAAAAGACGGGTTCCTGCCTTTCAAAGAAGAGTTCCTAATTTCCAAAGAAGCCTGCACCTTTGGTACAGAGTATTAAAATATGGAAAATAATGTTTAAGATGAATTGACCATTCATTTTGTCAGGCGGGCTTTGACATGCATTTTGGTATTGTGTTTACCTGTTCCTGAGAAGTAAAGTTTTCAGTCAGAGGGACCTCAAAGTATTGCCCTAAAGTGTAATATTGTTCTTCAATGTGCATTTTATGCTACGATAGATAGTTTCCTTGCTTATATTATTGAAATTGAAGAGTTTATTGTCAAATCTTAAAAACTAAGTCTCGTATACTGATTTCAGTTTCCGGCGATGCTTCATCAATCAATTAGCTTCACTTTGCAACACCTCGAAAATCCAAGTCACATAATTGGCCAACTTTGTGTAGACTCCCGGATAGTGTGGATTGGCACAGCCATAGGCAAAGGATACAATGCCATAGCTACTACCTTGATGTACCAAAGGACCTCCAGAATCGCCATAGCAATGATCCCGTCCAGCTACCGCGGCGCAGAACATGTTCTTGGTAATGTATCGTCCACGTTGGCGATACAGTCGACGACACCGGCTCTGCTCTATGGGTTGAACCAAGGCGCCTTGTAATGCCTCCTGCGACTCACTGGAATTCGTACTGGTAGAGCCCCAACCGGCTACCAATAGATTCTTCGGTAATATATTCAGGCCTGGTAGGGGCAGTTTTATCGGTTTCACATTGCTATTCCACCTAAATGGTTGTTCGGTCTGCATCAAGGCCACATCATGGTTAAGTGTACGTAGTTTAAAGCCAGGATGCAGTAGTATTTTAATTATATTCCTTTGCTGGCCATTCGAGCTGTGAGTGGATGAGCCCGCGCGCACAGAATACCTTCCGGGATAGTTTACACAGTGTGCCGCAGTCAGGAGCCAACGTGTGGTAAGCAAAGAGGCGCCGCAGCTAAAATTTCCTTGAACCGTTACGGAGGCCAGCCAAGGAGCAGCTTCAATAGGTAACCCCACTCCTCCCACTATGCGTTGGGGATACGATTTAGCCCACATTTGATGGCCAAATATAATGACCAGGCAGTAAATGAGAAATTGCTTCATAATCCGTAACCAACCAGCAAGCGCCAAATTCAATTCTGAACTGGGAGCTGGGTGCTTGACCCCTGCTCGTGAACTCCCAACGAAATGCTAATCAAACGGCTCAGCTGGTGTCCCATTATAAGTCGTATGAATATTTATTGACCCACTGATGGAGCGGTTGGCCAAACTTTTGGTTAATAAATTGGCACAGAAAATGTTTGTCCATGTTACCAACTGCTTGGTAATTAATTGAATGTTCGTAGTCAATGGGCGTCATTTGGGAGAGTTATGGTGTCAAACCATAAACATAATTTGCATTTTTGTACAATTAATTTTGATGAATTGGGATGCCAGTAAGGCATTCTTCTCCTGCATCTGCTAAAGAAGAAAGAAAGTTGGCTTGGGGCTACCACATAGCTTATATACCCTTGCAGCTAATATAAATTGTATTGGTAGAGATTCTCAATCGATATGAGTGATATTTTGATGTGAGTCTATGAGAGAACTTGTTTGGAGCTGGCTAGCTTACGAAACCTACACCAACAAAGCTCTCAAATGTTAGTAAGTGTGAACTCTGATGTTGCTTTTTGCCTACCAAGTCACTGAAGTTCTTATAACAATTGAAATTGACCCTGTTTTTAGGCTTCAGTTACAGCAGGTCGGCAGGTGCCGACAATTATTTGGAAATCAGAAAGTTTTAACCGTTTGGGAACTAGAACTGATTCGGTTCATAAAGGAGTCAATCAAACCAGAACCACTTATGGAATACTACGCCTTATAAGTAATAGAAAATCTACTCAATTCTGGGCTGACGTATTATCTTTAATCTACTATTTGTTAGTTAATTTCACAATTTAGGGCTTTCGTTCACATAAACTTACAAATAACAGAGTAAAATCTGAGCTTAGCCCACACATAGCAGCTATGTAGAAGATGAGAAATCGGCAGTTACTCTGCTATCTGTTAGTTCTTGTAACAGATAACTCTATTTGGAAGGGAAAGGGAATAAAGACTATTGATATGTTTATAAACATAACCAGATTCTGTCTAATCTGATACTAGATCAGAATCTGACTGTGGGTAAACATCCCACCAAATATTTCAAAACTGCTTTAAAATGGCAAATGATGAAAATATCATCTCCGAGTCTATAAAATCTATATATATTCTTGATCAGCATTAACAGACCAGTTGAGATGGCCATGTCCTTCTGTCAGCCTGTCCGCATATCAAAACAGATCTCAAAGATGGTAAGCGACAAAAGTTAGATATGTATGAGATAAAAACTTCGTATGCTTACAGGCAGATCAAGAAAATCCATCATATTTCTGTCAGTTTAATAGATATAAGGTTCTTACCTTCTGGACATATTTAGTAAACAAGATAATTTACTGATCCGCCAAAGAACTGGTAAAGATCGGATTACCGGGTGACAAGTTATGGGCACAATAATGTTGGCATCCAAATTAATACTGAGCATATATGTACATTTGTAGGTACTGAGTATAATACAGTACAGTATAATACCAAAATCGTGGTTAATTTGGCCTACAAAACAAATTGGAGAGTTAACAAGAAAGAAAGTCGGTCAAGCCCGACTATAACATACTCTGTACCAAGAAATTTTGTCTTTTGATCATAACTCGAAAACCGTTTATCCGATCTTCTTCATTCCTTTGGCGGATCGATAAGTTATTCTAACAACTAAATATGTCCAGAAGGAACAAGCCATCTATCTTCAAAACTGTGGGAGATATGACGTTTTTTCTAATTTCCGGGGGCGGGAGGGGGCGTGGCCAAAATTGAAAATAAACTTGATCTGCCTGCAGACATAAGAAGCATATGTCCCATACACGTCAAACCTCTATCTCTTACCATCTCTGAGATCTGCGCGTTCATACGGACAGACGGACAGACGGACATGGCTATATCGACTCGGCTGTTGATGCTGATCAAGAATATATATACTTTATGGGGTCGGAGATGCTTCCTTCTGGATGTTACATACTTTTGCACAAACTTATAATACTCTATGTACCTACGGTACAGAGTATTAAAATTGTGGGATCAATAAATTTAGCACAAAATATGTGCAGTTGGATCAAGATCTTGTGTTCAATCTTGTGAAATTGACAACATTATTATACACACAAAATATATCATGCTTAATGCCCTTTAAAGTATGCTATGCCAAGAACTAAAAATTCGTTAAAAGTCTAAACATATTTCCAAATATCTTTAGAGAAATATTGGAAAAATAATTTATGTAAGAAAAAAAATCGATTCGTTGTGTAGTTTTTAAGAATTTTGTTCCTGAAATCAAGCTAAGTTCGTGAGAATATGAGAGCTGAGTATGGAGTGACAATCGTGCGGGCTTAGGTTTGGTTCTCTTCAAGCAGGTTCCTCCTGATAACATAGATAACATGCTGACAGTCAGGTGGGTGGTGGCAAAAGCAAACTTGTTCTGCCTGCAGACCGTTTAGCTTACATTCATCGAACACCGCACCACTGAAGAAGAACTCGTCACAATTCATATTCGATACTTACTTGCTTCGTGTCGAACTCTTCGGTGCTGATCCAATTGGTAAGGACTGACCCAATTCCTCCACTGATAAATGCGACTTTTTACTTATATTTCTGTCAAACAAACATTTGCCTTTTTATTAGTATCTTCGCATATTCGTCCTTAGCCACCTTAAATATTGAAGTATATTTGTATACACACCCGGATAATTTGGATTGGCACAGCCCGAGCCCCAGGAGACAACACCATAGACTATGTTATTGCGTACGAGTGGGCCTCCCGAGTCTCCGGAGCAACTGTCACGTCCTGGCGCTCTAGCGCATATCATCCCCCTGTAGATTGGGTATCCTAGCCTTCTATAAGCCTGGCGGCATTTTCTGCGATTCACAAACCGCACCGTTGTACCGCGAAGATAGCGCTGAACATTTTGGGCGTTGTACGAGGTCAGTCCCCAGCCGCTGACAAAAAAACGCCGAGGAAACCTCTTGGTGTTGGCACTCGGCAGACGTGCGGGTCTCACACAACGTCCTAGATTGAGGGGCCGGCGTAACTTTACCAGTGCGATATCGTTCCGCATGGTGTTTGGATTGTAGCCGGCATGAGCCACAATCAGACTCACATCGCGCAGCTGACCACCGCGTGCTTGTTGGGAGGAGCCAGCACGCACTTTATATCGTCCGGCTCCGCCTATGATGCAATGATGAGCGGTGAGCATCCATCTACGATTCAAGATGACGCAGCCACAAATGAAGGAACCTTGATAGCGCAAGGCACACTGGTAGGGAGCACGCCTGCAGCTGATCCTCTTGCCGCCCACAATGCGGGTGGGGAGTACCTCGAACGGATCGATCGACGAGTTGCTGGAGATGTTGCCCAAATTGGCGGCTGGTCTTTCATACACCAAGTAGTAGGTGCCATTCGCTGATTGATATTGTGTCTGTGCCAATGCACTGCCCATTGAAATCACAAACAAGCCAATCGCCGCAAGTTGAGGCACATTGTAATCCATGCTAGCAAACTGACTGGGCAACGGCAGCGCGAGAACTGAACGCTCAGCACACCCCAGGTTGCCTTTTGACCTCGGAGAACGTCTGACTTCTGTGGTTCCACCACACAGCGGCGAAACTAAAACCCGTCTTTGCACTTTCTACATTTCACCTTCGACGATTTGGCAAACATTTAAGAGAAGCATCAAATCTTTGCCCAGATCAGCTCTTAAAATTAGCAATTCTCTAGAACAGTTATGGAATAAGCATTTGCATAATCAATAGCCCCGCGAATCTGACATGATTGGCAGGTAGATTCGGCTGGGTTGACAGTTCACTTAAGAAAGAATTGTTAGATATCCATTAGCCCACATCCTGTGCCTAATAGTGTGTAATTATTTCGGAACTCTGACGGTTTGGGATGAAGGTTTTAGCTCGAATCTTGTTTTGGAGCTTTATTTATGCTCAGAATTTCTTGAATTTTGGGTGGTACAGCTATAATACGCTTAATTCGAAACCTCTCTTCAGCCTTACCAAATTGTAATAAGTCTATCCAGATTTTTGCATAAGTTCCTCAATATTTTCTACCGCCTGCCACTGGCAGCATCGGTGCATAAATCTTGCGTGCGTCCAGACATTTTTAACCATTATCGCGATTTATTTTTCGCTGTGCTTACGTTTAGTGTCAATGGCGGCGGGTTTTCCTTTCTGTGCCTGGCCGAGTGGCCATTTTTGGTAGGGCGCCGCTTCCGCATGGCGAACGACAAAGACGAAACAATAAAACTATTAATTTAATGTAAATTTTGCGCAATTTAATTATGTGCGAAATCTCAGTAGACAATGGACGCAGACGCGGTGGACCAGGCAGGAATAATTAGGCAGCCGTGGCAGCCGCACCACCACTTGCGCAAAAGTGAAAGGAGCAGCGGCACGCCAGCCTGAACCTGGGCCTGACCAGGCCGGGCTCTAAAAACCCCCAATGGTAATTATGTAAACTAGCGGGAATTTCATTAGCCAGCCGCGTATGCAAATTGTTTTATTGGCGCGGGAGTTTAAGCCGCTGCCGGAGCAAAAGATGATAAATCCGGCACAGAACGAAATGTCGCCAATTTTCATGCATAATTTTACAATTATTAACATGCCAAAGTAGTTTGCCATTTGGCAACTCGGTTCCCTGGGTCCAAAAAAACCATGAAAATGGCAATTTGTATGCTTTAATTAAAAAATCTGTCAAATGGCAGTTTGTGCGCTCATTAATGAGTTTCCCCATGGCAGGCACCACTCAGCCTTAAATAACAAAATCATGCTTGACATAGCGTGAACTCCACTTGGATGTAGTCCCCCATATCGCCTTGTGCTTAAGATATTAAGCCTGATATGTTCGGCTCACGTTGATGTCTGGCAGCTGAGGCAGATGAGGCGGTTGCTGTCTGCACCTTTGACAAAAGCCAAAACAAAAGACTTAGGCAACGAACGTTATTATTATTATTATAATTATTTTTTTTTCCCCGTTGCTATCGGCTGACTCTTGCATAATGCATACAAATTTTGGCGCGACTTCTAAGCACACCAAATTGATTTTTAATTATAGCCTGACAAAATGATGAAATATGAAAGCCAGGCTGTGGCCGCTTTGTTCTGTTCTGGGAAGGACGGTCCCAAGGAAACTTTGTGTTGAGGTTGATACGAAAATAATGTATATGTATAGTTGTCAACGCCTTCTATTTCTATGTCTATTGGGCTCTAAGTATAGAATTTGATTCACCGAAAGAGAGTGTTATAGAGAACTTCAGTAAGTATGGAGAGCAGTAAGGTGTTGTTGCGAGTTCAAGTCAGTTTCGAACTTGTATATCTGGGACAATACAATTCGTAGAATTGGTTGAGATGGTTTAATTTAAAGTTGAGGAGTTGTACTTTTTTAAATATTACAGAAATTGAAGGTTTCCTTCAGCACACATTTTAAAATCAGGATTACTATCGGATAGCGAAAGTCAAGTTGTGAGCTACATAATGTTATTCTTTTTTTACAGGATAGGATAGCTATTAGCCGGGGACTGCCATCGATTTTTGTACTCATGTTGCTTTGAAATTCCCAACCAATTATAACATTGCTGACAAGGAGAGATGCCCGTTGGACTAACAGCTAACAGGCAAAGACTGCTGCAGCTTTGTGGTGTTGTATGTACCTGGAGCCGGCTACAATTTGCTTTATAGTTTGACAATTCATTTTCTAGGATTTCTGTGATCTGAACATAAACAGAAAAAAAACTGAGTTTTAGTTGTTGTTTGATTGGAATATGGCCTCCCTTTCTTTTGAATATGTCTTAGTCTTAAATCTGATGAGCTCTTGATACAAGAAAAAACATTCTTGGTTTTTATACCCGTTACTCGTTGAGTAAAAAGGGTATACTAAAGTCGTGCAAATGTATGTAACAGGCACAAGGAAGCATCTCCGATATCATAAAGTATATATATTTTTCATCAGCATCAACAGCCGAGTCGATATAGCCATGTCCGTCTGTCCGTCCGTCCGAGCGTCCGTCCGTCTGTATGAACACCTAGATCTCAGAGACTAGAAGAGCTAGAGCAACCAAATTTTAGATGTAAGCTAGTATTGTCCTGCCCTCGCCCCCGCAATAAAAAATGTTGAATAGCTCCCACAATTTTTATATGTCTATGTGGCCAATATCTACAATCTCACAAATTTTCAAAAGGATCGGATAATAAATGGCCGAGTTAAAAAAATGTTGCATACTTATTCGAGCCGCATGAGGTTATTAAACACTAATTGAACTTTGTAGCGGGTATTTCGAAGTCGGTCAGGGCCGACTTCAACTTACGCTCTCGTTTAGCTATACTCTTGATTCAAGTATAGGTAATCTGGGACTTGAGTAAGTTTAGTGCAGGATTTAAGAATTTGTGCACTTGATTTAAGTATGTTTCGTACTTGGTTCAAGTATGGAAGCTCTCGTATCAAGAAAAACAATTCGAAAAAATCATACTTAGATTAAGAAGTTCGTTCTTGGATCAAGAATATATATTCTTATCAAACTTCTAACATTAAACATTCTTGATCCAAGTAGGAAGCTCTCAATTATCCATCTAAGAGTACCAAATCCATAGAAAATGGGGATCAAAAGTCTCTGGTTTCTAAAGAGGCATCTCATTCATGAACTACATAGCGAAGTCCTAATGTCCAAACTCAATAAACGGCTTGTAATGTTTAAACACAAACAACAAAAGATTGGTTTCGGTAACTCTTTACTACTGCCAACAATATTTACCATCTTACCTTAATAATCCATCTCAAGTGAATCCTGACAAAGAAGGTTTATGCTTGTTTTGTTGATTTCCGAGCTGATTTCGTTTGGGGGGAGGTGGAATCTTCTTGTCCACAAGCTTTACAGATTGGTTTTCTTATTTTAAATAGATTGTTTTATCGAAATCTTCAAAATCTCTCACTAGAGGCATCAGAAAAATGGTTTTACAAAGGTAAATGTGATTGCAAATACCTAGGTGTGTTTCTAGCGCCCACTTTAGCAATCACCAAACACGTCAATCAACGCATTGCACAAGCGAAGGCAAGCAATAACTCCAAATGAAAGAACTTCTTTGGCAGCCAGGATATAACACTTAACTCTAAGTGGAAGCTTTTTCTAGCGGCTTGTCAATCTATTGAATAGATAGTGTCAAAGTAGTCATTTTCAACTTTAAGTTCAAATTGAAAACAATCTTGACTTGTATACTAAAGATGTCTAATTTGGTTGCCTGGTGTATGATATTTCTCTTTCAAAGAATTCACATACCACTGATTGAAAACTGTCATTGAAATGAAATTCGCCAAAAAGAAAGGCCAGATTTTATAATCCATTCATTTTTTTTTTTTGGCCAATCATGTTGTGCCGTGTGGGTGGGGGGCTGGACGGGACTTTACGATTCACTCGCCGCACAGTGGCAGCAATTAAGCCATTCAATTGAAATATCGCAACTTTCATTTTCAAAACATTTAATGCCGCCAGCATAATTGAAACATAATTTTTGTAGTGTAAATTCGCGTCAGCCAACACTCAAACACGACAGGCCAGAAATTTCACCCATTTCGCACGTCCCAATGCCAATCCCGATCCGACCACCAGACCAGGCCAAACCAGATGAGGCGCTGCCCCGTTAGTTAATCATTTGATTGCATTGAGCCGCGTTTTTGTCAAGTCAGCACGCGAGACGCTACGTGGAGGAGCAGTGGCAGTAATTATCCACCGAGGCATCGGGGGTGGGGGCAATGGGCGCACCTTGCGTCCTCCAGCCATTCCTTTCAATGGTTTTTCGGGAAATTGTGACACTTTGGACACAACAAATCATCGCAGGCGGCAGGCGGCATCATTAGGCCGCTTTGTATGTCAATGGGTGTATAGAAATCGAAAGTTTCACACTTGTCAATTAAGTGTACCAAGCTGTTGTTGTTGCTGTTGTTGCCGCTGGAGCCGTTTCCTCCACACTTCCAGTCGAAAGAGTTGCAGTTGAAAAGCGGCTGTCAATGAAAATGAAATTTTATTGAGATTTTTTATTTCGAAATTAATTAGAAAAGTGCCCGTATCTGTGTGTGTTTTGGTAGCTTAATTGCTTTGGACATGTGCATCTGGATGTGTGCGTGAGTGTGTACGCGTCTCCATCTATCGTTATATAAGTCGTAAAATATTTAAGCCATAATAATCTTGAATGGAAAACGACTATCACTTTTCCTGTCACTCGAAAGCTAACAAGCTTAACCGTGGCAGTCACTTGCCACGCTTCTAACCGATTCTGGGGGGGATACGGACGGTGAAAGTAAGGTGGCGACCGTGACGACGGGTGACAATGCTGCAATGTTATGGTAAGTCAGCCTTATGCAATCAATCTCATCAGTCAGCCGCATGACCGGCAACTTGTGTGCCGCTCATTAAACGCACATAATTGTTATAGCCGCCAACGACCGGTTGCATTTTCAATAACCAAACTGGGAGGCACTTTTACTTGCACCAATACCAAAACAAAAAGACCCAAGCCCAGCGCCAAACAACGAAAGCGAAAGTTCTTTTGTGTTGCGCTTTCCGGGCCCACATCGATTCTTATCGCTGCCCACCGTTTGCTGTCTGCAGATTTATGCACTTTTCATTTCACTTAAAACACATGAAACGATGCCGAGGAGCTACGCGACCAGCACCAGCAGCAGCAGCAGCAGCAGCCGACTGCAACTTTCTTCGTTGTCCAAGCAGAAAGGCCAAGGCGATCGAACGAAATTATGCGCATACGGGGGCGCCAACATTGGGACACTCGATTCGTTTACTTCACCCGATTCTTTAAATTGCCACTTGCACTTGACCGAGCATCAGGAACAGGCAAGAGAAATGCACAGTGGGTCAAAGGTGGTAGCGAAATTTGTCAGGTTTAGATGGCTGTGGGTTGTTTTAGTTTTCAGTGTCATTGAAAAAAAAGATACATTTGGACTGGATATGTCTTTAATAGACTTTTAATCATCCAACGGAGCTGAAAATCATAAACAGGATGATGAGATTTCATATCTTTTGAATGACTAAGAGGTTGTTTAAGACATAAACGGGAAATCATCCAAGGGATATTTTTAAATATACTTTTTATTCTCTGTGAAGGGTAAATGGATTTAGGCAGCCGTCACATGCATTGGCACAGCCCTCAATTGAGAATAACACATTCATTTATCATTTAATACAAACATTTTATATAATTTTGTTTCACATTCGAGTCCTCGGTCGATTAAATCAGTGGTGAGGCGTGAGAAAAAGGTACCCTTCTTGAAGAGTCCTTGTTAACCCGCTGTTCTGATCAGTTTCGACTCGTTTTCGAGTCATTTACGAAACTTTTTCGGGTATTTCAATAGACCACATTTTAAGAATACGCATGAGTCTTTTTTGAGACTTGTTTTAATCGCAGATGATAGTAATATCTTAGAAATATTCAGAAGATCTCGAAAAGGGCAGACTTTTACGCTGTCCCACTCCAAGTCGCTTTGCATGTTCTTCTTAAATCGACTGTTCACGAAATAAGCATATGGGTACTACAATAGGAACAGAGCTAGAACTTAGAACTTAGAACTTAGTTGTGCAATGCGCAGTACATTCAAGTGGTTCAAGTCACACCAAGCAAGTGCTCGTTGTACTTAAATTGAGTACAAAGTCTTCGTAAATCAAAAACCGACTGCAAAAATTATTAAAATGAGAACTAGCCTTCTTGAGTCAATAACTTTTCGTCCTTACAGACAGCCTTAAAATGCTAGAAAACACATTCTCTATTGATTGAACTGAATTTCGGTATGAGTACTAAGAGATGGCACAAAATGCCGCGCCAGATGCCACACACGTAACGTTCCTGCCCCACTGTTCGCGAAGGTGGCCACCCAGAATGTGCGACAACCTGGGCCCCAATTAAACTTTGCAGCATTTTAATCGAGCCGATGCAGTTTTCTGTTCGCAGGTTGAGTTAATTTGTGAAAGTTTTGTGTAAACAATTGGCAGGCAAAAGGCGCCCGAGGGCTGGCCCAATCGATGTGGATGTGCGACCATAAATTCAATCAGGCGTGGCCACTGAGAGATGAGGGTAAGTCGACGAGCAATATGCAGTCCTTGTCAATATATTGAGCCATATATATGTGTGTTTGGCCCTCGTCCAGCTCCTCCCAGTCCGCTGTCCGTTGACATTGCCATAAGATATTTGGAGTGAAGCTGATTTAATTGACGTCGGCGTTGCGTAATAATGCTGCCCTCGGCCGGCGATAAAGAGGCGACTGCCCGTAATGTGGCATAATTGGCCAACGCAAATCCCTGAGCGGAGTGTGGAGGTATTAAGTGGGTTAGTGGCGCCGGCGCCAAAGCCAAAAACCCGAAGCCAGATCGCCAACCAGTTCGTGTCATGCGATTTTTATCGTTAATAGGAAACAACTGCAGCGGCAGCGGCAGCGGCAGCACCGGAGACAAGTACAAAGCCAAAGCACCGCCAATGGAATCGGTTGTGGCTGTTGTTGTTGGCTGGCAGACAAACAAATGTTGCATTAACATGAAAAGGGTTTTTATTCAATTGCTGGCAACATGCACCAGGAGAGCCTCCGTGTCCCACAAAACTCCCAGTGAGTCAGCCTAGGAAAAGTTGTTTTTGTTGCCGCTTCGGCTATCTCTCAACTTTCATAACAAAATCAACAACGCAATCAAATTACAACGTTTAAAATATAAAAAGCATTGCGAATTATGCAAAATGTTTTGGCACGAAGCATCGCCCGTCCGTTTAAGGCTCGCACCGTCGCCTCGTCCACGTCCCATCAGTTCGTCTGTCAGTCAGAGTCAGCGTCAGGCCAAGCCACTTACATTCACTGAAGACAACAACGGACAACAACGGACAAGGTCTTCGGTTTCGCCTGAGATAGTTGTTTGCTTTCCATTGAAATTGAAAGTTCTGCAAGCGTGCGAAAATATAATGCCACTTGCGTATAAGTACTATGAGGTTTGACCGACCCCGTCGAGTGAATCCTGCAACAAACTACCCAAGCTCTGGGAAAAGTCGCAACTCAAAAATTATCCACACTCAAAACAAGAGCAGCCGAAATCGCCCTAAAATTTTGAAATTCGCCTTAAAAAAAGGGGTCCAAGCCGATTCACCATTCTTATAATAAGACTGAGACTTTCTAAAATGATCTAACATTTTCGAAATTTTTCACGCTTAGCCAAGCTGAGCTTCTCTTAAGCTTTTGGCTTGTGTCCTTTAAGTTTTTGCACAATTTAACGCAGAATCCGAACTGCAATGTTTGAGAAGCTTTATCATGACTATTCACCTCAAAGCTGAGGCCAATAACCTGTAAAGGTGACTGGCTGTGTTAGTTTTTTAGATAATTTACTTTTTCATTAGATGCCCCTAGTTAGGGTCGAGCCCAGTTGCGCCTCAGGCACACACACTACCCGCTGCACCACACCCAGCCACAAGCTAGTGATATAAGGCTTTATTTGAATTGTTTTAAAGTACATAGTCGCGGGGATAACTTTCTACATCATCTTCTACTGACAGCTTTATTGGCACTTTGCATTCTTTTGCAAGCTAAATAATAGCAGGTTGAACCGAACCGAAATCTTGGATTCGAAAGAGGTTCTAATAGAAAAGCAATACGCTTGCGGGTGGCTGAATGAATATATATATTTATATAGAAACTTGTTATCTTTTATACTATTAGTTTAATAGGCCCATGCAATGAACTCATAGATTCTCAATGAAAGGGTCCTCTTAAATGCTAACAATGGTGATTAGGTTTGCTAGTCAGTGAACAATTCCTGACTCTCTCATTCCAGTAGATTTTGAACCTGTTATAAGCCAACTTTTATATGGAAATTTTGGGTTTTAGAAGTAAATCAAGTGATTCCCTGTCTTCAATCCCTCTGATTGAACGCTTTATTCCACTTTCGCTTTATTCCCTAAACTTTTGAAGCCAAGAACTTGTTTTTTTTGTCTCCTGAAAAGTGTAAAGTTTGTTTTGAAAAGTGCATTAAAACTTAAGCATAAGAAGAAGATAGATTTGCTATTTCTTTTCTATTTCTTTTCTTTTCAATAATGCGATGAATTTATTGTGTTTTTTGGTTGAAAATCTCTAAAGGATAAACAGGGGATTTGCTAGCTTTCAAATGCATCAAAGTAGAGCTTTCTGAATTATCCTTATAAGACTTAATGAGAACCTTTTCAATGATTTGTTCGTATCTTACCATTCGACATTTTATATTACTTCTACCAATCTCTTCTTTCGCCAAAGTTGCTCCCTATATTCGTAAGCTCCAAACTCTTAAACATAAAACTTGGCCTTGAATTTCCCCCATATCCGCCACTTGGTCACTGTGCCTCAAGCCCCTCACAAAGTTGGACTTTCATTTCACCTGCACCCATCCCAAGTTGACAAAAATTCAAAATGCGGCGTATTCTGTGATGCGGCAGGTGAGAGCCGCCGTTAAGAGCCGTGTTGACGACGCATGGAAATTAATTATAATTGGCCACGGTAAATACGCCGAAGATGTGAAATGCAAATGCAAAACTCGTTGGCAATCAGCAGAATCAATCATCAGGTGAGCAATTGACGGCTGCCCGCCAGCAGCCAAATGGGCAATAGAGTTATCAATTTTAGCGGCCAGCGTGTCACATTGTAGCCGACTTTGAGTTGTTGCTGCCGAGGAAGAGAAATTCGGTGGCAAGTGGCATGCGGCGCGCAGAGCAACCTTGGCTTCTTTTTTTTTCGTCGAGTATTTATTTTAAATACCGCGCGGAGTGTGTAAAATCACATTTTATAGCGCAAGGCACTAAATGAAGTTGTAGCTGAAAGCCTGTAAAGTGTAAAGTAAAAACGGCTGCAGCAACAACGACACCTTGCGGTGCTCAAGGTGAAGTGGCCTGGCTTGAACTGGAGATGGTGTCATTATTATGGCCCAAAACTTGCTGCAGTTTACTTGTTCAGTCATAAGTATATTGTGTTTTTAAGACTGGTCGAGTAAAAGGGCTGTTGAGCTCTGAAGTTTTCAACTTAGTTTACGAAGGATAACAGATTTTTTCAAGACATACAGATCAGAACCGATTGGCGAAAGGCTTAAAATAATCCGGAAGTTTGGAAAGGAAAGGAAATGGTTTCTTAATTTTAGAAAATATTTTTATACCCTTGCAGAGAGTCAGTTTTAAAGCTATCGCGACACATACGTTGCGCATTTGTCGGTACCGATACGGCCGAATGACTATAACATATAGCTGCCAAAGGAAGGATCGGTCGAAAAACTAGTTCTAGTGAGAAAAACTTTTTTGTTCACAATGCAAACGCTTTCAAACTCCGTATTTACTAGTTTTCTATGCTTCTCCATAATTGTGCCAAGTTTGGTTGAAATCGGACATCTATATGGTAAAGCTGCCATAGAAAAGTAAGGTTAGAAATATACTCTTAGTGAGAAAAACTTCTTTGTTTTTAATGTAAACCTCTTTAAAATTGGCACATATTTATTTTATAAGCTTTCACATAATTCTTCAAAGTTTTGTCCAAATCGGATGACTACATCTCATAGCTCCCATAGGAACAATGGGTCGGAAAACTAGTTTTAATCAGAAAAACTTTGTTATTTTCAATGGGAACGTCTCCAATCTTTGTATTCATAGGTTTTCTATGCTTTTTTTTTAAATCGGACAACTATTTGGTATAGCTGTCATATAAAAGATGGGTCTAAAAAACAGTCTTAGTTAGAAAAACTTTTTTGTTTTTAATGGTAGCATCCAGAAATTTATTATTTGTTTATTTCACATGCTTTCATCTAATTCTAGAAATCTTTGTCCCAATCCGATGACTATATCATATAGCTCCCATACAAACGATAGGATTATTATTGAAAATATTTAAGCGAGCACTTGCAAGTTGAAGTTAGCTCTCGATTTTCTTTTGACTGTACACATTAAGTTAAGGACTTAAGAACCACACATTTTGTTGGCTAAAAGAAGAAATATATAGAATAATAATGAATAGTAGTACAATTTTTTGCAGCTCAACAATTTTCCTATACGAGCTTACCAACGCGCCCTGTTTAGTTATTTTTTGAAAGCGCCCAAAGAATGAAAGCCAAATAAACGCTCTATTGGGAAATTGGTTAATTTGACACCCGAAAATGTGTGACTTTGATTTCTGTATGCTTGGCCTGGGCCAGCCAGCGGCCAGTGTGTGCAATGCTGGCAAATGCAATTAACACCCGACTGCATTTGCATTCACATTTTGTTGTTATTGATGTTGCAACCGCCACACTTATGTATTACCACTTGCGCCTGCCAAGACCAAGTGCAGCGGCGTCTCAAGTTCGTTGCCAGAGTCACTCGTTTTGAAGTGCACCGCATCGCGTCGCCGACTTATTCAAATCTTCCGCATGTCAAGGTCAATTAGCATTTGGTTGGGGTTGAGCTGGTGCTGTGCGTGATAAAAATGTCAAAAGGTTTTCATTGGTATTTCAATGTTGTTGTGATTGCCATTTAGTGGCCACAGGCACTTGGCTCAGCCAAAGATAAGTGTTGGCATAAGCTCGAGCCCACTTCAAAATGCTCTAAGTCCGTAAGTACTCAAGGCGCAGGCGGAGGAGATGTCATTGAACTGAGCTGGAGTCTTGAGGCGCTGGGTAGAAAGTGACCGCTGGCCCGCTATCCTTGGTGATCTATCTTTGTGGCCAAATACAAACATACCCAACACTGCCCGAACAACAAGAAAGTTTTCACTCCTTTCGCTTTCATTGCAATTACCAAATACGATTCTTATTTTCTATTTCAATATGATGACGACGACAGGCACGACGACAACGACTGCACGGTGGTTGAAATTTGGGAAAATTTCGGAATCTATTTTGGAACTTAAACCGGTGACTGTTGGAAAAGGCAGAGCCGGAAAAGTGGATGAAATGAACTATAAAAGAAAGGGTGCCGAGTTTGGGTGTGGATTCGAAAGACCTTTCATAAAAAGTATTATCCTTATATCCATTTAAGTGCTCTTCAAATTCAAGGAGAGCACCCACTGTGCGATGTCCACGACGGAGAAAAAAAATAGCGCCCGCGACAACGCAGTTTCGCACCAAATTTGGAGCCAGGAGCCAGGCCATGGCAATAACAATAACGGTCTGTGGCTGCGGCTCATGGCCTGCGCTTGGTGGTGACTCCTGCCGCTGCTGCCGCCGCTGATGTTGTTGCTGGGGCCTATTACCATTTGGCTTAGTCAAATCGTTTGTTATGTTTTTATCTTGATGTCCAGTCACCTTGATTTGTTGTGGAAAATGCATTTTTTGGCATGGTCCGTTGTCTGATCGGGTACGGTGAGGCTACTGTGGCCGACTTTGCCATCGATGCGTAGGGAGCATCGCTTTCTCAGACCCGAGACGCGGTTGACGTGGGTGACGGACTGCCAACGAAAGTGAAATTGCCAAGCGGCTAGAATTGCAAACGCGCGTCAACATGGCAATAAATCAGCGCACATTGTTAGCGAAATCCATCAATTTACGGGCTTGGCATTGAGGTT
The DNA here is from genome assembly GCA_035044985.1 of Lordiphosa fenestrarum. Taxonomy (NCBI): domain Eukaryota; kingdom Metazoa; phylum Arthropoda; class Insecta; order Diptera; family Drosophilidae; genus Lordiphosa; species Lordiphosa fenestrarum. The sequence goes on along the minus strand of JAWNNO010000849.1, from coordinate 70,316 downwards.
CAATGCACTCGCCAACTGGGATGCTCAATTTCGAGCCGTGTAGTGCAGCAGCGGGAGCAGCCGCAGCCGCAGCCGCATCCGCACCCGCACCCACCTGGCGATGTCAGAGTTCAGCGCATGTTTCTAGGGGTGGTTGGCAAATCTAGAAAAATGCCTTGTGAAAATGAAACAACAAAAAAACAAAACACAATGGGCAGACGTCGACGTTTGTGCCTTGTTAAGCTCAGCTCAACAACTTGAAACAAACCAAACCAAAATGCCGGAGTTAAAACAGAAAATAAAACAAATAACAAGCAACAACAACAAACAATAACAAAAAAATAAGACCGAAAAATGTGTCATTGTCGCACAGAAGCTTCAAATACTCTCACAAAGCTACAGGCTGGCCCAGCCAGAGCAACTCATCTTGAATCCACTTGTCCCTTATGAGTTGCTCTCCCCCAGCGAAACAACGATTGTAGAGCTCTTCTAGCTAAAATTTGTTTAAAGTTTAAAGAAAATGCTACTGAAAGTGATTTATATTAACATCTATAGACGTTCAAGACCATTCGGAAACTCTGAAATGTTATGTCTTACTCCACCTGCAGTATTCATCAGATAATATAGTTTCATATGATTTTTCAGGATCCTAAACAGAAAAGAAAGATCGATTTGGTATGGATATATCTTTAATATCCTTTTAGTCATCCAAAAAAGAGCTAAAAATCATCCAAATGATGAATATTTTTCATATCCTTTGGATAATTTTCAGCTCCGTTGGATGATTAAAAGGATATTGAAGATATGTCAAGTAAAAAGTAGAGGCTTTTACTTTGAAATTCCAGTTTGAAATGTTAATATATATACACAGAGGTAAAAAACATGGACAGAAACAAAGGTTTACTTCAATTCAAAACAAGAACAAGATGTTCTCTCATATTTTACAGAGCACAGTTCAACTCTTCTAAACCGCTACACAGAAATGTATAAGTTGTTATTTAGGCTTGCGTACACTCAAAAAAAAAAACAGCCAAAATCGCCCTAAAATTTAGAAATTCGCCTTTAAAAAGGAGTCAAAGGCGATTCGCCATATATTTTAGAAAAATTATTTCTAAAAACAAGAAAGAAAGTCGGTCAAGCCCGACTATAACATACTCTGTACCAAGAAATTTTGTCTTTTGATCATAACTCGAAAACCGTTCATCCGATCTTCTTCATTCCTTTGGCGGATCGATAAGTTATTCTAATAACTAAATATGTCCAGAAGGAACAAGCCATCTATCTTCAAAACTGTGGGAGATATAACGTTTTTTCTAAATTGCGGGGGCGGGAGGGGGCGTGGCAAAATTGAAAATAAACTTGATCTGCCTGCAGACATAAGAAGCATATGTCCCATACACGTCAAACCTCTATCTCTTACCATCTCTGAGATCTGTGCGTTCATACGGACAGACGGACATGGCTATATCGACTCGGCTGTTGATGCTGATCAAGAATATAAATACTTTATGGGGTCGGAGATGCTTCCTTCTGGATGTTACATACTTTATATAAACAAACAACTACGGTACAGAGTATAATAAGACAAAGACTTTCTGAAATTAAGAAAATATTTACTATAAGCTAGAAAATATTTTCTTAATTGTAGAAAAGCATTTTCTAGATTTTAAAAAAACCTTTCTAGATTTTAGAAAAAAACATTTTCAACTATTATAGACAGGAAAGGGAGTGGGGGGTGGGGACTGGAGACAGAACAGGAAGAAGACTACTACACTAAGAAGCGTTTAACCCCTAATATATTATTTTTATAGTATATTTTCTTTCTGTTGGTTCACTAAAGTTTCTTTCTGAAAATCACATTATAATCAATATTTTAATTTCTTACTTTACCTTGCCTGGGACTTGAACTCGGGACCTCGTGGGAACTTCAACACGAAAGGCATTTTATCGCCCTCGATTACCAAGCACTCGCGTGAGTCACAGCAAAGAACGCTGTTAAATGCTAAGCAGTCAGCTGCCTCTTTTATATGCCAGGGAATTCGAACTTGAGAATTACATGCGGTGTCTTTTTCTATTTTTCTAAATTTTAGGGCGGTTTTCTAGATTATTTTTCTATATTTTAGGACGATTTTCTCAGCATGCCGAATGTTAGTTGCCCTTTTTATATTCAGAATGCACGGAATTCGTACTTGAGAATTACAAGGGGTGTCTTTTTAATATTTTTATATTATTTAGGGCGATTTTCTAGACTTTTTTTTCTATATTTTAGGGCTTGTCTAAATTTAAGAAATGTGAATTCTTAAATTTAGGGCGATTCGCCCTATTTTAAGACACAGTGCAATGTTTTTTTTTTTTTTTTAATTCAAGGGCGAATTCGCCCTTAATTTTAGAAAGTATTGAGGAAAAAATCTAGAAAAAATTACCCTAAATTTAAGAAAAAATAAAACGAATTTCTAAATTTAAGAAATTATTTTATAAAAAATCCTTTTTAGGGTTGTTTTTTCTAAGTTTAAGAAAAAACTGTCTAAAAACACGAAAGGAAAACTATTTTAGGGCGAATTTCTAAAAATTAGAAATTAAATTTTTTTAGTGTAGTGTGTGGAGTGGCTTAGTGAGCTAAGACGTCGCCGTCATCCAGACAAGTCCAACAAAAATGTCTCTTCCTTACTAAAAAGAAACAAGGCAGGCAGGTGGATTGGGTGGGATGTCGCTGTAGTTTCTGTACCTATCCGAAGGAATATGGGCGCAAGGGCGAAGCAGCAGCAGCACATCTCCAGCGGTTGAAAATAGTATTGGCTTCCAACCTAATGAATTGAGATCCCCCAGAATTTAAGAGACATTTGTTATCTAAACCAAAGTCTAGAAAAACTTTTGCACTGTTCAGTTTAAAATGTTTTGAAAATACGGAACATTACAACTCAAATCAAGTTCTTGCGCTCTCAAAAATTAATTCTTGATGTCAAAACATTGCGCGACAAAACATAATCAAACTTCTTGAAAAAGTGCAAGCATTACATTGAGCATGCATTATCTAAAAGATTTGAATGTCAACTAACCTCAACTCAAAGAGTATAATAAAAACAAATGCAAATACAAAAGACAACTGCGATCATTTGTTGTTGCCTTTTTGGTGGCTGTTTTGTTGCTCTGCTGTCATTATTTATTTATGCCCAAAACGTTTCATTTTCATTTGGCTTTGGCCAAGGGAACAGTCGTTGTTGTTGTTGTCGTTGCCAGAAACCTGAAAACTGGGTTACTGGCGCCTGTTTCGGGCTACAAGATCGTGTCATGCGATTTCTATCTTTGTGTGACTACGAAAGCGACGACGCTGTCGTCGAACGCTGAAGAAGAAAACCCCCAAACTGAATATCGAAACAGCCCGGCCAACTGACAACAGGGAATAACAGTTGTATGTATGTATGTATGTATGGACTAGGACTGGAGCGGGAACGGGAACGGGCGACTCTTTGAAAACAAAAGTAAAGTGCCAGCGCCTGCGGCGTGGGATGGAGTTGGCAGCTATTTGCTCTCCTTTGTGCCACATATAGAAAAACGATCTGGCTGTTGTGCTTGCCTGACTTGCACATGACTCACACGAGTCAAGCGCCACTTCCAAGAGCAGTAGCAGACCATGGTTGGTCATGGGCTTGGTTTCGTTTTGGCCGGGTCTACCATGCGAGTTGGCCATCCAACTCCCTCAATGTTTCTTGACAATCGTTGACTTGTCATTATTCCTTACATTTGCAGAGGGTTGACGGACTTTGTTGTTAAGTATAAATGTTTCTTTGAAATGAATCAATTTTGATTATTATGTGGGATGCTTCGGACAGTGTAAGCCCAGCCTTACGGTCATAAATTGATTTCTTACCAAGGCCGAATTCTTCTCAGCCTCCTCGCAAATGTAACCTTATCATCAAAGAGCATTCAACATTCGTTTAGCTGCACTCTCTGCACCTAAGACTTAAGCTACTACTGTGGCTGTTTTTTCTTAGGGCCTTTGTACAATCGTACAACAAAGTAGTCACGAATTAGCGCATATGCCAAGCAGGGCGAGAGGAAAGGGCCAACCCATATGCACACACATATGGCTCAGAACATAGCTGGCTTGCCAATTCCAACACAGCTGCTACGACATAGCACGCATTCAGTTGCAACACGGCACCAAGTTCGTTGCCTAAGTCTTTTGTTTTCTGTTTGGCTGACGCATGATCAAGCGAATGCTCGATTGTCTGAACTGATTTATGCGCTTGACCGCACACGCGCCGCCTACGCAACGGACATTATTCAAAAAGAGAGTGAAGTTTCTAGTTATCAACTGATAAGTAGGCTTATGTAATGGCCCACGAAAAATGGGTTAAAAGTCGCCACGACAGTTTAATTTGACAATTTTTCACTCGGCCAGATGGGGTTGACAGGGATGACAGAGTGCTTTTTGTTTTGATGCTTTCCATTCGGATTTGCTTAACAAGAGTTTGTGTATTGAATTGTCATTTCTTTTGACAATTTAATTTGGATTATGCGCGAGGCTACTGCAAAATTGAAGCCAGCGGACATTATGGCAGATGCAGCTGAGCAGAAATGTATTACAAAACAAGTAAAACAAAGATGAAAGAAAGATCGACTAAAGAGATTACCTGTACAGTTGATGCTACCGGCTGTTTTATCCAAGTTCGTTCGCATTCCGCTTGTTCACTTTTTTTTGCTCTATATGGAGATTAAGAATGCTGTGGGAATACTGTTCTTGAGCTATGTTTGGGTCTTGAGCTGGCTGAGTTTGTGTTTATATATCGGAAAAATTCTGAACAAAGAATGTTTAGTAATTACTCAAAATTGAACACAATCATGAAACGACCGAGAATCAAATATTTTGGGATTTGGAATACTTCAAGTTTTGGTTCCGATGTCACGATTTGCCTTAAATCTGCGCAGAGAGTTAGTTTTGTTCACCATTTTCGAAGAAAGGGCAGTCCGTAAAACATTTCAAAATACGTTTATGTACTTGAATCGCCCTGTATTTCATCATAACTCAACTCTTAAGGCTGCTACCTACGGATATTGTCGCGACTTACCCTAACATCTGCTCAAAATGCCTAAATTTTGGACTTTCGAAGTGGCAGCAGTTCCAAAATGTTGAAAAAAACTTCTTTCCGTTCAATTACAACGCTTATTCCATCGAATCCTTCTTCTTAAGTCCGTTCTTTAGTCTAAGATTCTGCATTGTTGTCAAACCTGTTCGGAAGATACTTTTTGTTTAAGTTTTGAAGCTGCGATAGTTTGCAAAACCCAAACATCTGGGTGTTCCACTAGGTGATGTTACATAAAGTTGGGTCCGTTGGGCTTCGAACAGTTTATATGGTAATAGTTCTGTTCTTAAGAGGTATAAAAGCCCAGAATTTTGTTTAATAGGACTCTATTTGGCCTAGATAACACCTAAAATATGAAAAGTTTTGTCATAAAAAACTTTTTTTAATACGAAACAGCTCACCTAAAGTGTGTATTCCTCGAACTTCTGCCCCAATTTGGGATATAGTATGATTTCTCAACTATTTTGAAATGAAATCCCTATAAAACATTTGAAAAGTCGAATATATTTATTAATAATATTGGTTAATATTGGATTTATGCGAAGAAGCAGGTGAAGCTAGCAAAATAATGACATTATTGTACGGTAAAGGAAATGGAAGATGCACACAAATCGAAATGCAACTTCTAAAGAAGGAATGGTAACTTATGACAGGCATATTAAGAGGTCGGTGGATAATTGCTGATAATATAAGGGATCACATGTTTTAAAATGGATGGCAGCTACATAAATCCCGCATAGATAAGGTCTAAGGTTAGGGATATGATTACAAAACTACAAACATTTTAACCTAACAAAACTAGTCATTCGAAGGGAAGCTGCTTCGGCTTGAGCTGTTTTAAGGAGCTGTTCGGTCAGAGCCGGCTCGCATCAGTTTTAAGGAGATTTGAAGATTGGAAGAGTAAGTTTGTCATTGTTGCTAAGCCTCTAAAACTTTCTTAACTACAAGAGGCGTAGAACAGACATTTCAACACAACCTCTCGAAAGCATTTGAGAAAGAGATTCTGACTCTACCAAATTCTTATAATGCAGGAAGCTATTCTTCGCCAGACAGATTATACATGACCATATCGTCTCAGCTGTGTTGAAGCTGATCAAGAAATTGAACACCTCTGTCCATCATCTGGCCTTCAAAATCGTCTTCTTGCCGAATTATAATGGTTACAGGGTATTAAAACATAAATATTATTAATGGTTGGCCTCGTCTTGCATTTCCGTCTTGACCCACGAGTTATGCAAAAATGTTAGTCAAAAGGCCAAACGAAAGCAGCAAAGAGAAATAAAAGAAATACAAAACAAATGATGTCCATTCCGCAGAGTTTTGCAAGTGCGTTGCAGTGTGGCAGAAAATAATATTAATTGAAAATTCGCATGCGCCTCAACTAAAAGACACAGCCGCAGCTGACGCTGAATGTTAAGTAGGCTGCAGGCGGGCGCAGCGGCTGCAGCTGAGCTGTTCGCACTCTGTTAAAATTGGTCGAAAACTGTTAGCGGCTGTTGCTGCTGCTGTTGCTGTTGCTGCCGCTGTTACCTGACAACTGTAACAATGTTGTAGCGGAAGCTCTGTTAAATTGGTAACAGGGCATTGTCTGTGCCGCCTTATCGCTCCAAAAATATCTACAATCAGAGCTGGAGCCTGGTTGCATAAACTTATTGATTTGCCACGCTGGTTGCTGTTGCTGTTGTTGTTGTTGTTGCTTATGTTGCTGAACATATAAACAAATCAGCCGGTGTTTGCCGCCAACAACAATTGCATAAATCAATTTACCACCACAAAATTTGTGTTGCCTGGCCAACGGTGCGTATGTGCGATGCCATGTTAATTTGATTAAAAGCACGTTTTAAGCCACCAAAAACGAAGTGCTAAAATGCATTTTCTGCCTGGTTTGTTGCTTGCTAATTTCAACTGTCTTGACCACAAAACGACGCCTCCATTTATGATAAATGAAAGTAAAAGTACAAACACTTACACTTCATAGATCATTAGCGGTGGCCGTTGTTGTTGCTGTTGTTGTTGTTGTTGCTGTGGTCGTTTTTCTATTTTTTATGTTCGGTGCGTTCAATGAACCAGACATGGCCAAGTCATTAAAAATAGAAATGCCCAAAAACTTGTTCTTTCACTTTCAATGTCACGCCAGGTACCAACAGAAGACCTTCAACTTCAATTCGCCGCTCTTGTCCCTCCCCTCAAGGTGTTTGCTTCTTCCGCTTGGGAATTAATTGCGGCATAAACCAAACATTTTTGCGAGTCAATGTACGTAATTTGAAAATCGTGCCAAAAATACTGGCAAAGCCGAAGCCAATTGTCGAGTCGCCGCCGCCGCTGCCGCTGCTGCTGCAGGTGCCTAGTGAGGGGGAGACACCACCCCCGCAAATCTGTGTGCTCGGCCGGAGCCATTTGTCTGCATGTCGCTCTGTTGGATTGTCTATTTGTTTGCCAAAAAGTGCCATGAAGACAAGTTGTTGTTGCTGCGGCTGCTTGCCTAAAAGCAATTTCATTTGTTGCTGCTACAACAAATTACTATCATTGCTGTTAATAGTTCATTAAGTCACGGACGGGCGACATGGCTTGCCATATGGAACTGGAGGAAACATCAAGTGGCAGAATAATTGAGTGAACGGCAAGATAAACATTTCAATTTTGTTATTAAGTCATCAATTAGACAAACAGAAATCATACTCCATCCGAGGGTGAATTAGCTCACGAGAGAGGAAAACCTGATTGCCTGCAGTTGGGAAATGCAACAGCAAATCAATTTAATTGAACACTTTTTGTTGATGCATCCCATAAAATTCTTAAATGTAGTAAATGGATGCCCATTAAATAATTGGACGCTACATGTTTTGTAAATATTAATGTGCCTTTCGTTTATATACATTTCCATAAACGGGTTTAGCAATTCGGCTAATTCCTTGCAAAAACATTTCGTATGCAATTTGTGAATGGGTAAGCTGGAGAGTAGCTGCCTTGTAATGTAAAAATGTAAATTAAGTGGAAATATCTTTCACAGTCTTATAGATAGAAGGTTCGTACCTTCTGGATCAGGATTACTTATCGATCCGCCAAAGAATTGGTAAAGTTTGGATGATCAGGTGACGAGCTATAAGCAATAGAATGTTTACTGCAGCAGCACTGCTTTTGGCTGCATCGAAATTCATACTGTGCATACACTTTCGTTGGCACAAAGTATATTACAGTAGGACTTGACCGACTTGCTTACTTGTTTGATTATCGTATTGGTTTGATATTACCATTATTTTGATAGCTTTTGTTTGTTTTGGAATTTAAGATGATTTTGAAATTTATCGGAATTTTCAAAATTTTATTCATAGTTTATGGCATGTACAAACTTTTGTTTCAGTCAACCCCCAAATGTTGTAGAGTTACAATCTAGCTCTTTTATCTTAATACAGTTTAGTCTTTAATAAAATGTCAAGTTTTTTTAAGCTTTTTTAGTAAATATCTTTTGTAAACATTAAGTTTTATTCTCAATTTCAAGGATATTCTATAATTAGGAATGTACAAGGTACCTAAGTAGGTCTGCACTCAGGTCGGGCTGGCAGTAAACTGTAAAACAGTAAAAGGTTACAAAACGCTTTCATTTTATCAACGAAAACTCATTACAACAAATATCACAGCGCTCGAGAAGCTTGTGCTCCGCCATGCCGGTGAGTCCACCAGTTGTACTCGTTGACATTGTGTTTTCCTGGACATTAATACTATAATCCTTGCGCCTTACCCACGGTGAGGTACGTCGTGAGCTAAGCAAAGATGAGGCATTCGAAGTGTGTCGCCTTGGACTGCAGGATCGGTGGGTCAGAGAATTCAAGTTGGCGTTGGATCCCCGCAATAGTTCGAGCCTAGCTAGGGCAGCTTCCAAATCGGCATCTTCATATTCGGTCATTACAACTTGATCGGGTGACAAGGATTTGGTGCTGGGTGTAAATAAATTGCTAATGGGTCGAATGATCACATCTAGGCTGGCATCTGATGATGGACTCGACGAAGTTCTCGAGGATATGGGCGGTGTGGGTAATCTGGAGTTGGAAGTTGCCTGTAAATCTGTTTGCTGATTCAACCAACGACTGGAAGCTTGAGGTAGTAACACAACTGAGGCAAGTCTCTTGGTTGTGGTTAATTGGGAGTTGGAAGATTTGACGGTTTCATTTGGTTCTTTTGAGCTGGAAGAAGCAATGTTTGACTGAGGTATTGTGGTTAATGTTCTGGTAGTTCCCATCGGTGGATTGTTGCTGTGTAGAGGCTTTTCTAAAGGTATTTTGGTTGATTTACTCAGCTTATCATACTTAAACAAGGCGTGGTTTTCTTTCAGGTGTTGAGTTTTGTCCTTAACCAACTTGGTTGGCTGTCTTGAGGGTTTTCTTGTGGCTTGCATTTCGTTGTAGATTGTTTCCTTGGCTTGAATCTTTTTGGGTACATCTGCAATTAAATGCTTTTCTTTTCTGCTCTCCTTTAGTGGAGTTGCCGGCAGAACTATACGTTGTGTACTGACCGGTAGCAGGTTATGTGAAATTATTCCTGCACTCAGCCGCCTACCGTATTCTGGCTCCTCTGCCAGTATTACCGGGTTTCCTCTACCCCAAGGTGTTATCCTCTCCAGGGAAGTTCTTTGGGCAGCTGAGCCAATGCGACTGCGACCACCATTCGAGCCAATTGGCAGACTTAAACGTTCGCGCTGCGGATTGAAGTCAAAAGCTCTGGGATTGCCTACATTGGAGAGTCTAGAGCTGGCACGTGACACACTGGCCGGCTGTTCGGCGGCCACAAACTTGGCAAACTCTCGCTGACCTCGACGTGTGGGGGCGGGTGTTAAATGGCCGCTGGATAAATCCGATTGAGAGGCACTGGACAGTGAGTTGGCATCACTGAAATGACCATCAACGTGTCCCGGCTTGTCTCTCAAACTCGTATAGTCCTGATACACGGAAAACTTATTCTGACCGTGGGCAAAACTTTCGTAGGGTTTGAATTTGCGACTTTTGGCCAATTGATCGGCAAATTTCTCCCACTCGGTGGTGTTTGGACGGCGTAGTGACTCCTCCACTCCCCGCAGGCGAACCCACTGGGGTCTACAGGTGTAGGGAGGTGAGTTGTGTGTGTTAGTAAGGGTATTCATATATGTATTTGGTTGGGAGTATGCAGTATTACGTGTATATCAACTGGCTATCGTGTGTAAGTGTTGAAGAAACTTTTGCAAAACAAAGGACAGCTTTGCAAGTGTCCTTCCCGAGAATCGTTTGTGTTGGAAGAGAGAGTGTTCAGTTATCAAATACGTACAAGAGTTGTTGTTGCTGTTCTTGTTGCTCGCAAGTACAATAAATGCAGAGTATATGATATGTACAGGGAAATAGGGTTACATTTATTTACAATTTACATAAATACATGTTAGAAAGAGAGAAAAAGAGAGATATGTAAGTATTAAGGATAAGGCATCAACGTGGAGCTACAGCGAGTACTAGAGCTACGCAAGCTATGGCTAAAAAAAGGACTCTACGCGGTAACATCAGGGTGCAGCGGGTACTACGTTTCAGTGGATCTACGGGTGGTGTGCTCTCTAGGCTTACTTACTCCATGCTAGCAGCTGGAGCTGGAGCTGGTTGAGGCGCAGGCGCAGGCTCAACAACATCCCCAGCAGGATGGCCTGACATTTGGCTACCCAATTGGGCTAACTCCTCTAAGGAAGGTTTCGGACTGGGCGGACTCTCCTCCTCGTTGGCCAGTGCTCGTTCAATTTCCGGTTCGGGTGTAGAGGTCTTTAAGCTATCTTCATCTGGCTGCAGCTGGGGCGTTGGTGCACGTGATGAGCTTGTCTCGATGATCGCTTTAAGGGTTTCCTCGCCACCTTTCTCTGCGGGTGCCTCCAGATGTAGGCCCTCCATTACCTTATGCTTGGCCTGGTCTAAGGCTTGAGTGCCATCCTTGAATGCATTGCCCAGCTCATTGGTAATCCCGGCTACGGCAGTGCCCACTGTTTCTTTTGCTGTATCCAATGAGGAGGTGATTGCTTCGGTTGCATCTAGACGGAAAAACAATCAGTGATTAGTTCTAGATCTTATCTTGACTGAAGCTTGATTAAAAGAATTTGATACCAACTGAAGAGTTCTTACAAAATCCTCTGTTCTTAAACTCTTTACCGAAGGAACACATAATGATATGATCTGGGTTCAATATTATATGTTCTCGTATCAATAAAAAATGAAAATGAAAAGCATATAAAATCCATGTTTTAGGATCCATAAATACATAAAAAAATTAGTTGGAAATTATGGGGTTAATCATCCTAAACAGCTTGCACTTCAATCCTCTTTTTACTAAGAGCCAAATTTGAATGCATAGCTTTTTATATCCTCTTTTTGAAATTAAAATATCCATTTTTCATATCCTTTGGTTGGTTTTCAGCTCCGTTGGATGACAGTTTAAGATCTTTTATTATCCAAAAATACCGAAATCATCCAATGATTATTTTTATACCCTTGCAAAGGGTATTTAATTTTGCCCAGAAGTTTGCAACGCATAGAAATATTCATTTCCGACCCCATAAACTATATATATTCTTGATCAGGGTGGCGAGCTGAGTCGATTCCGTCTGTCTGTCTGTTTCTACGCGAACTAGTCTCTCAGTTTTAAAGCTATCGATCTGAAATTTTGCACAAAGTCTTCTTTTTGCTGCACACTACTAATATGTCGGAGCCGGCCGGATCGGATGACTATATCTCATAGCTCCCATAGGAACAATCGGTCGGAAAACTAGTTTCAGTATGAAAAACTTTTTTCTTTTCAATGGAAACGTGTTTAAACTTTGTAATCGTAGGTTTTCTATGTTTTTTTATAATTCTACCAAGTTTTATTAAAATCGGACAACTATATGTGCAAGCTGCCATACAAAAGATAGCTCTGAAAAGCAGTCTAAGTTAGAAAAACTTTTTTGTTTTTTTTAGTAGCATCCTGCAATTTTGTATTTGTTTGCTTTCACATAATTTTTCAAATTTTTGGTCACATCGGATGACAATATCATATAGATCCCATAAGAACGATCGCTTGGAAAATGGGAATAAGAGTATTTTTTGAAAATATTTAAGCGAGCACTTGCAAGGGTATAAAAACTTCGGCACGGACGAAGTTAGCTTAGCTTTCTCGTTAAATATCATTTTCTCTCTGTGTACCACACCTAGTTTTAGAGAATCAGAAAACAGTGAGTTAATAATTTTTGTAACATTTTTTACTTTATCTCCATTACTGGGAATCGAACTCATATTTTTTGATCTTATATCAAATTAACCAGCCCGTGTGTTGGTTGATTTTTATCAGCATGACAGTAAAGAGATGAAAAGAGTGGCCATTAATTTATATTTATTCCATCTGACATACTCTTAAGTTTGTTTCTGAACTCAAGAAGGGGTTTTTCTCATACTTTGCATACGAAACAGCATGCAAACATACATTTTCATTCACTTCCGAAAGAATTTTCCAAATCTTCTTTCAGTTTGCGTCTATATAGCGTAACGACGGACAATGCAGAATCAGAGACCTCTACGCTAGGCCAGCAGTTTAAGAGGAGTTCGTTAGAATTTATAAACAGTTGGCATTGATTTGACATTTCCCTTTTTTTGGGAAGAAAATGTATTGTAGTATTTTTCCATACCTACCTACCATACCTAAGAAAGTATGAAAATAGTGCAGGAGAAGTCTAATAAATAACTTTTTATAAAGTTTCCAAGGTAAGCTGGCACAAGAACGCCTCATTGCTGTGAATATGGTAGACTCATCCATTAAGCATGTGGTCATGTCACGTATAGTCCAACCTTTATTTTTTTAGCAACCTGTTCACTTTTTGTTGACCTTTTTTTTAGTACGTTTAGTACTTCTTATTTAGTTGAAAATGCAAATAGAAATGCTTAAAGCTTGTGTTCTTGCTCTAATTCGTTGACGGCTCGGTCACGCAACTAGGTCGTTTTTCTTCATATGCTTTTAATAATATCAATGAGAGCGTACGAAGGTAATATAAACCCACTTTCACTGGCGACCCACAAAAAAATAATAATGAAAAGGAAAAGGCTGTAAGGCATTCACACGCACTGGCCAGTTGTCCTTTATGGCGCCAGATTGCGGCTTGTTATTATAACAAGTCACAGGTAATGAGAAATGTACATAATAAATATTGTTTTTTTTTTGAGACGTATTATTAATGTCAATTGTTGGTTAAGTGGCTCCTAATATGATTAAAGACTTTCACAACTTGTTGTGATTTGGCTGAGGTTCGCCAGCAATGACCTTTAACCCACTCATTACTTCATCTAGAAGTCCGAAAATTAATTTTCTGTCACGCAACACCAAAAACAATATTTGTGGGAAAAAACCAGTTGTCATCCTTGAGGATTGCTCAGCTTTTATGCATATTCGTTGGCCACTTGGCATACATGCGACTGTGGATAGCGCTTTTTAAATGTCATCCACTCCACAGACACTCACACACACCTTCCATGGCCGCCTCGCCCTTCTGCTTGGCATCGCCGGCCACATGGGTGGCTGCTTTCAGCATTTCACTGCCCGCCGTTGCAACCATTGGAGTGCTGCTGGCGCAGCCCATGACTTCTGTTAGCGTTTGATGTCCCAGCTAACTGTACAATTCACAAATCATTCTGATTGAAACGGCAACTCATATGGAAACCAAATTTTTCAAATTAGAATTTTAAGTGAAAAACGCGCCCGCCTTTGCTCACGAGCTCGACGCAACTGAACTGACCCAAAAGTACGCTGGCTGGTAAAGTGAAGGGTCAGTTCGAAGCCGCTGCCTCTGGCCATTTAGCAATTCAACAGTAACTACGTACAGTTGGCCGCCGGGGCACGCAACAGGACCTCGGTTCGAGTACCCAAACCGAAAGAGTTTGCATGTGCGTTTGCACTTCACGCGAACCAAATTGCTGAGGTCATGCGCGTTGGGCGCACACTTTGTTATAGGCTAGAAGGGTTCCTAGCTCCTAGCTGGGTCTCCGATATGTTAGTATGTGCCACGTATGGCATGTCCAGATGGCGTGGCCGACAACGCTTTGTACAACCGATAGGTGGCGTGGCTTCAAATAGCTATAGTTTACCGAGAGCACACATATGGATATGCTGGTATATATATACATATGTATGTACCTATGCACCTGTGTGCTGTGTGTTTACGTTGCTCTAATAGTTTTTTTATGTGCATTAACACAAATCAGATTAGGATGATGAATCAATATTTATTTACCAATATTTGTCAAGAGTAACTTGTTGTTGTGTTGTGATGGGTATTGTTGTTACTACACAGAGTCACTAGAGTCCTGAAAATCTATTTTGTGATTTTTATTAGCTAGTCAATTTTTAATGCATTTGTGATACTCTTTTGCAGACCTTTTGACTATGGAAATTCTTGATTATTATGAATTTTATGTGTTTTTAGAGGCTTTTGTTAGATATAGTGAATATCGGATGACTATATCTTATTGCTGCCATCGAACCAGATCTTTCTTTAAATGGGTCTAGGAAAAAACATTTTTTGTTAGGTAAGAGTTCGTTTACTCGAGCATTATTAATATTATAGGCTTTTAAGCATATTTAGCAGTATATGGACGAAATCAGTTCGACATTTCGGTATTAAAACTGCGGCACAGACAAAGTTAGCTTGGCCTGCTGCTTAAATTTATTAATGTAAGTCAGATTTTTCTTGGTCCTGGTAGAATGCACCGGTGTCGCAATCATCTACGTGTGCCACGCTGAAATTTATACTAAATTCTCAAGAGCTGGCCACGCATGGAACTCTGTGTTTTGTCAATCTCTGGCAGTGACACGCTCAAATCACGTCACGAATGCACCTCTAGTGAATATATAGTGACAAACGATGAGTTGAAAGGATTATTGACGGATGTCAAGGCTAAAAAGTTTTCGAAATTGCTCATACGCAGTGGTGCCTCTGATATTAATATATAGTTTTGTAGATGACTTTGATTTCAAATAAGGAAGAACATAGAACTTTGCTTGTAAAGCATAGGGAATGATATCATATAACCTGATTTGTAAGTAGACACGGGCAATGTGTGCTAAATAAGTGAAGAAGTATGGATAAATAATCTTATTTTTAAGGCTCTGACTTGTAGCACGTTTTTGAATGATCAAACAATAAAAAAACGTAATTCAAAGAACAACGGCACCTGCCCCACATGCTTCAAAGAAACCCTTCTGTATCCAGGAAGCGGCTTAAATGGCTTGTATGTCATTTCCCCTAATATGCTAGGCTGCCCAAGTCCACACCTTCCGAACGTCAACTTCGGCAGCCTCCGCAACCCATTCAAACACTCCGGCTATAATTACGATACAAGATGTTGGCAGTAAAGAACTTGTACCGGCGATTTCACATCTTCTACATAAACTTAGTCAGTCAACTGTATCTATTATGGCCTGTTATTGAAATGGATTATAGTGCGCACTCTTTAATAATATAATATATATTAATCATAGATAGATCACTCTTCCTGCAACCTTGACAAGAAGCATCCGAAAAGTTTCACTCTTAAACAACATTCTGATATTTATCTTATATTTTCTTGATGTATGCATATAGTTTTATTTGCTGAAGCTGCGGTTTTCTTTCGTCTCCCTTCTCTTTTCCCGGCAAATCCACCAGCTGCCGCTCTCAAATGTGAATGAAACTCAGTTTTGGGTTATTGTGCTGTCTGCTACTTAGTTAGAGACTAAGCCCAAGTCCCACACCATGGCACGTCGCGATGATGTTCGCGTTGAATGACAGCTTACATTGGCCATTGTCGCGGGGTTCTTTTTTTTTAAAGGCTCAAAATTTACGAAAATTGATTTTTGATTTATTTTTTGGAGCTTCGCGTATGTTTCTTGTCGCGATCTGCGAGTGATTGGCGGTGGCTGCGCGTTGGCTTTGGGCCCCGTTGAATGCTTTTTGCGCGTGATTTATGTCAGTCAAGCAGTGACAGCGCTTTTCATGAGCCAATAAAGTTGTCTATGCCGCTTTGTCATATTCATATATCATGGCAATATATCCGACGACTTATGTCACAGTGTCCAAGCCGCCGCAGTGGTTGGGCACTGGGGGAGCCTGCCGCCTGGGTAAAAGCGAAGTTTAAGTGCGCGATCGAATTGTGGACGTCAACGGCAAACGGTGACAAAAAACAATTTGGTTCACTCAAAACACCGAAAACTTGCGTATAAATCAGCAAAAGGCAGTCGCAGCTGTGCAGAGCGCTGCGGTTCATTAGACTCTTGACTTTTGACGCTGACGCTGCCATTCAGTCAGACTCTGACGTTAATTACATAAGCTAAGCGGTGCTTAATTATGTGCTCAACAATAGACCAAAAGTGCTCGTAGACTCACATGATGTAATGCCCCCCCCAAAAAGCACACAGACACAGCATGCGAAAGTTAACCGGTGGATGTACACATATTTGGGTAGAGTGTGTGGCAAAGGGTACATTGGTTGGGTCATGGATGTGGTTTCAAATTTTATTAAAAGTAATCTTAGTAATTAAACATTGGTGAGATTATAGTAAACTTAAACAATTCAACTTTACACAACTGTTCTTAGCCACTTCGCTCTGCAAATTTATGTGTTGTGCGTTTTAACTTCAATCGACGACTGTCTTTCTCTCTCTTCTTCCTCACTTCACGTGCCTAGATCTCAGTGCGACCAGCTTTTTTAAGGGTGACCGCTTCTGGTTCTTTTAGCAATAGGTTCCTCACAACTGGTTCCCACATGGATTTGTTAAGGAACAAAAAACATTGAGAATGGAATTGATGAAGCAGTTGAAGGCTGCACTTTTTTTTGGATTTATCCTTAAAAGAGTATGAATAGGATTTAGGTTGTTTATTTATTGAGCATTCGACAAATCAGACGCTTGATCAGCATCAACAGCCGATTCCATATAGCCAAGCCCGTCTGTCTGTCTACATTGATGAGTAAACTGATCTCAGAGATGGGGACTCGAATCAAGTTGATTTTTAGTTTTTAGCCACGCCCATGCTCTTTGAAAAAAACGTCATATCTCCCACAATTTTAACGATAGACGGTTCGTACCGCCTGGACATATTTAGTAATCAAGATTATTTAACTATCCGCCGAAGAAATTCTGATGATCGGTTGAACAATAGCCGAGTTATAGGCAAACCAAACATTAATGCTGGGCAGCACCGACCGCAAAGGCGATGGGCAGCACTTAAATCACCTGAACACTTTGTGTGACATCAAAGTTAGAACCACTTAGATAAATACTTACTAGATACTTGATTTCTTGGAAATAATTGCCATCCACATGAGTGAGCTGATTATGCCTGAAAAGAAACAGTGTGACCGTGCTTTTATGGGCCTGCTTTCCAAAGGGTGCTCTAATATAAATAGCTCAGATCACTCACATATATATCGGAGAGCTCTGCGGAGCGACATGTTTCCCCCAGAGCCACCTCTAATAAGGGCATACACTTTACGGCCTCACTCACATCATGTTTGCACCTCACATACTTTTGGTGTCTTGTGCGGTTCACTTTCAATACTTGTGCTCCCAAGAATAATGGCAATTGTGGGACAGGTAAATATATGAACTGCCAGCAAGACGGACAGCTTCCTCGGCAATTTGTATGGGCATTGTCTTTGGCGACAGCTTCCTCAAACATGCTTTGAACTTGGCTGAAGCGATTGCACAGAGACCCCCAGGGGCATAAATTGTAATTATGCCTGCCACTGTGGCAAACAATAAATCTCCAAGTATTTATCGCACAACATGACAGAAGTGGGTCGGACCCAAGAGATTTGGTTTGCGTTTGCGCCTTCCCTTTTTGCCATGTGTCGGAGTGGAGAGGGGGTGGCGGGGGCTTCCAACAATAACACAGCAGTCAAACATTTTAAATGCAGTTATGACTAAATGCAAAAGTTATTCCAATGCTGCCGGTGCCTGTCGCTTAAAATTGTGCGCATAGCTTGGAACATGAAAAGTTACTTAGAGTCGCGGAGTTTGCGGGGCCTTTAATTAAAAGCGACAGGTTTCGAGACATTTTACTTTGATAAACACATCGAGGGGAATGGAACGGAGCATTGATGCAGTTGCAGTTGCAGTTATTGTAATTACATATGCCGATGTCCGAGCCGCGCCCAAGTCGCAGTCCGAGACCTGACCCACATTCCCACATGGACTTTGAAGATGCAAATGGAGCCGTTGCCGCTTGGCAGTCGTGGCGCCAAATTTATGTAATCAAAACCAACCCAAATGGATGCCATGGCATTCAATAAAATTGCCAGCTTGGCTTTGGCTTTGATGATGTCAGTTTGGATGCAGCGGTGGCGGCGGCGGCGGCAACCCAAAACCAAAACCAAAAACCTAAGCAAAAAAGGTTATCAATATCTCAAGATCTTTTGTAAAAGTTTGGCGAATTTCACTCGTAATGCAATCGCACGCAATGTCCTCCCCAAAATCTGACAAGAGATCTGCCCAATGTTGGAGAGTTCCCATGGAGATCAGGGAAAGTAGGCGAAACTGGGCAGCTAGAAATGGTCTGGTGATTTTCTTAAAATTATAATTGTATGGCACAGACTAGGTGGAGGTAAGTTTAAGCCGAACCTTGTTCCAAACATATCCTAACAGGCTCTGGCTAAGAACCGAACCTAAACCGAACCGCTTATTCGATCTCATAACCCAAAGCGAACCATTAGCCTTTTAGTTTAGTTGCTGCCTTCCACTGAGGTGGCTGACTAAGACAGATTCCAACCCCAATTATTATTAACATTTCTAAAACCAAATTCCGAGTGTAAATTCTATTTCTGATATGTGGCAGCATAAATCAAACACCAGCCTGGCATTCACACTTGGACTTAATTAAAAACAACCTACAAACTGCTGTTCTTCTGGGCAAGAAACATAATTTTGTTGAAAAATCATAAATCAATGCAGCGCGAAAGCAAACTAATAAAATTCAATTTGTAATCAGAAACGCTTGCAACGCCCTACGAAACGGCGACGATGAGGAGAGTCTTCAATCAGTTAGCCAGCAGCTAACACCCAGCGGCCCGCTGGCCAGAAATACCGCAAAAGTTAGAACGAACAGCGGATCGGGATGGCTTCTAAGAATGCAGCTGTACGTGGCAGACGGGAGACGTAGATGAGGCCACAGTTTATGCTCATAAAAATGAACATGCCCAGGCGGCTGTCAGAAAGGCAACGGCGGTGTTGTTGTGAGACGGCTACTCAAAAAACCAAAACCAAAAAAAAAAAAAAGACGGAGAACAACAACAATAACAAAAAAATAAGAAAGAAAAAACTCGACCAGGTTGAGTGTTGGCTTTTTGGAGTGACGTTTTGGGTTTGGTATCAAGAAGAACAAAGTCTGTGCCGATGCCGTTGGGGCTAGAGACGGTCCCGTTGACGAAATCGAAGCGTGAGAGTTGTGGCGAGGCGAATTCGTGATTTGGATGTGGGCAGGAAAAGAATCTCTTAATAGGGGACACATTTTACCCACCAATCTACTAATCAGTAGAGCATCCGTCTACCTTAGCCCATATTAGGAATAAGCTCTACCACTTGTCTTTTTCTTTGTCGTCAATTGATGCCTTCTGGTCGTACCACTGTTTAGAAATGCAGCCGCTTACGCTTTCGGTTCAAATGGAATATATTTTTAAGTTCTGTACCCTCTTTCAGATCTGGTGCCTAGATGACTCGCTCTTCAGTAGTCCACAGAACTGAGCCTAAGTCGAAGACCCCTGTGGAGCTGACAGATCCCTCATATTTAAGGGTTTTCTTTAGAAACTCGCTCTAAAATATAGAAAAATTCAGGTAGAAAACCGCACCATAGTTTAGAAAAATATAAAAAGACACCGCTTGTAATTCTCAAGGTCTAGTTCCCTGCTTTCGGAACATAAAAGAGGCAGCTGAGTGATTGAAATATCCTTTAAAAGTAATATATAAGAGGTGATTCTCGGACCTCTGCTCTTCAACCTATTTGTAAATGATATTCCGACAGTGTTATGTCATTCTCCTGTGCTAAAGTATGCCTTGCCTGTCTTATGATGACCTTATATTACCTCTTCTTCTACAAAGATACCTAAACTCTCTCAATGGCTGGTGCAAGATCAACAGTCTGCCTCTCAACTATGAGAAGTCTAAATGCTTTACTTTCCATCGTACTACTCCTTATCTTTTTGACTATATGATTGATGATAAGTCTGTGGAACGCATCCACAATGTTTATTATGTTTTATTATGTTTTAACAGTCATATATCGGTCAGTGCAAACAGAGATATGGGAGTTCCTAGCTTTATTAACAGATGATCTAAGGAATTTAACACAATTATATGTTTCTCTGGTCAGACTTATTCTTTGAGTTTAGACCATGTGTCTGGTCTCCTCACCATCTTAAATATCAGGACTTAGACTGGATTTACACGGTGAAGCAAACTTCATGAAGTTCTCTTGGTAGGCGAGAGAATCAGGTGAGATTCTAAACCTTTCCTTTATAAAACGTATTCACTTTGTCTTGAATATTCCGCCTACTGAGAGAACTTCAGGAAGTTTGCTTCACCTCGTAAATCTAGTCTAAGAAATAATTCATCTAAAATGTAAGGAGAATCGTCTTTGACAACTTTTTTGGTTCGATTTAGGCTATTTTTTTTTAGTGTAAACGCATTTTAAATACCAATTTTCTCCAAGAAGTATCTGTTTGCCTGTCACATTTCCATCTCTAGGCCTGGGTTTCCAATCCATGACGAAGCTTTGAAGCCTGCGCTTCATTTCATTTCATTCCATTCCATTTGGCCGTTTGGTCCGTTTGTTTGCGATGTTAACCTTGGGGGCACAGCAGCCGACCGAGAAGTTTTTGCATGCCATCATCATCCCGGCCAGCAGTCGGTGCAGTCGGAGCTGCTAGTAAATACAGTGCCAAAGTGATTGACGCCACAACGCTCCGCTGAGTTTTCTTTTCAATTTGAGCTGCAGATCTTCGTGGTTAAATTGAACTTTTGTCTTTTGTGGGTCAGGGTCAGGCGGGCAAATGTCAAACTAGTCACAGATGGCTTACACACACACACACACGCGCTGCAATCGTCTCCTGGTGTGGGCCCGAACCATGTAATTGCATACGCACGCGACCAGGCATTCGCGTTTCGCATTGCCATTGCCATTGCCATTGCCAGTTGTGCCATTGCCTGTTGTCCACATCCACTTTCTTTGCAATTTATTTGAGTTTATGTGTTTATCGCTTCTCGCTAATCTGCGGCAGCAGCAGCGGCAGCAACTGCATCAGCAGCAACCGGCAATCAGTGACGGTGACAGTTGGGGCTACTCCCACCAGAGCCAAGCCCAGGCCCAAGCTCGAGTAAGAGCAGCCAATGCAGCCTCGCATGATTTATGGCGCGTAATTTGCGTGCGCATGCGCAAATTGCGGTATAACCTTTTGCCTGAACAGTTCCACCAGCTCCAGCTCCAGCACCAGCTTCCTGCTGACAAATGAGCTGACGCCAAGTTGATCATGTTAACCCATTTAAGTCAAAATTAATATACGAGTATTTGCTGAAGATTCCATTATTCAGGCCCAATGAAAACCTTCAGCAAATTAAGTTCAAGAATGCAAAAGCGAACTAAATGCTTGCTAGAATAGTTTTACTGGGTCTGCAAGAAGTGGAAAGTGGGCCATATGGCATTCTTAAGGAGAGCTCAAGTTTAAGTCGTATCCAGTCTTCATTCGACATGCCCATTGCCCAGGGAAAGAAGAATTTAATCGCCTTCACTTGTATTGTATGGATAAACTTGATTGAAAGTCCGACTCTTATATACTCTATACAAAGTGTATGCTCTGTATGAATTTTGATGCTTCTGTGAACATTCATTTGCTCATAACTCGACTATAGCTCATGCGATCTTCATCATTCCTTTGGCAAATCAATAGAAAATGTTGAGAATGAAAGTTGACAGTTTACAAGACTTGATTCGAATTAAATATCTGAAATATCTGATCTGTTACATATTTAAGAACGTTCTATCTTGTTTCAACTACCTACATAAGCTTTAGTAGGTGTGATGGCTATCTGAGTTCTATAACTCATTCCATCCACTCCCCAAAGTGCTAAATCAGGACT
This sequence comes from Lordiphosa fenestrarum, assembly GCA_035044985.1. Lineage (NCBI taxonomy): Eukaryota > Metazoa > Arthropoda > Insecta > Diptera > Drosophilidae > Lordiphosa > Lordiphosa fenestrarum. The sequence continues at coordinate 48,126 of JAWNNO010000849.1, read as the reverse complement.
CTATCAAACCTTCTTTTGCCTCACCCTCAGCTATTTCTTTGGGTTAAGCGACTCGGTGAAAGAGTGAAAAGTGTGTCATGCGACTCCTTCTTCTCGCTTTCGTCTCAGGTTACGCGCGGCACCATTTCCCCGACCGGGTCCTTTGCTTGGCCAACTGATTTATAATTTCATTGAACTATTACCGGAGCGACAGCGTTCAGGGGGACAGCGCCTCGCCAAATTGATTAACAATCAAAATAAATCAATACACAGCCTCAAAGCCCAAAATGTCAAAAATCGCAACGAGCAAATTGCAATTGCAACACTTTCGCTGCAGATTTTGTTTTTCACACTTGATTTACATTTTAAATTGAAAAGGCAAAACTGAAACCGAGTCGCGGCCAAAACCAGCCGAAATTTCCAGCCGGCAGGCATGAAAACAGCAAGACGAATTGGGCGACATTGGCGCATGGATTTGGGGCATATGCAACGCCGACTGCAGCAGCAGCAGCAGCAGCAGCAGCAGCTCCGGCTCCAGCCCCTACAAGCACATGATAAAGAGATCAATGACAGAGACGGGACTGGTCCGGGACTGCAGGTGAAATGTCAAATCCTTGTGCATTTACACTTTGCCAGTCCATACCACGTAATTTAAGTCTTAATCGTCCACGCCATAAGGTTGTTAAGCCGTCTAATTGAAGTTTCACTTTCCGCTCGTTCAGGCAGGCAGCGGCAACCCCGTCGACCGGCCCCGACTCTGGATGACTGTCTGACCTCTGTGCAGATACATTAATTATCTGTAATGGAACGTTTACACTTATTTATTGGCATTAAATCATCGTTTAACGCGCGCTGAGCATGCACTTTGGCGGTCCCCGGCTCATCCAGTCCTCCGCCTCCTTCCACCGCCTCCTCGGCGATGGCCTTCGAGTGCGTTGCCTGCGACTCGCGACGTCTGCCAGCCTTTGTCTGTGCCAGTCTCCGCTCACTAAACGCACTGCATAACTGCCCCACCGATATGCATGTCAAGTGGCCGCAAATTATAGCCTGGCTCGCCTGGGATGCCACTTGCGGCTGCTTCCGTTTTGCTGCCTCCGTCGCTTTGTGGCAGTTTCTAAGCGGAAAAAAAGCTCCAAAATGTACAAACTGTTGCCCCCCATTTCGGGTTCATTGGCATTATGTGCCACATAACAAATGCCTGACAATTAATAATAAGTTATGAGCCAACAATCAGCCCACCGCAGTCTTACCCTGGGATGAGGAATAAGTTGATGGAAAATCAATTTTCAGCCCATCAACTGTTGAGCCGTTTGTTGTGGTATTTCGTCAAGGTCCTTCGAGCCGGATCACACACCGAGTGCAGCAATGATTTGCGTGGTTTCCATTAATAATCGTTTTTATGTTCATAACATAGACGAGTCTTCAGCTTTGGTAAGCCATAGCTAAAGAATGGCAGCTCTTGAAGGCAATCTTGCGTATGAGTATGTTAGTCTGGTGGTGGATTTTGGTGCCAGTTACTTGCAATATAGGCTGCAATAATATCGACGAGAGTTAAGTCAATGGTATGAATTCTGCATAAAACGTACAGGGTTGCCCATATTCGACGGACCCATGTTTTTTTTTTAAAAATCAAAGAAAAAAATAAAAATTTGGCGGTTGGCAATCTTAATCATTTAATTTGTTCCAAGTAGATTTGTTTACATCAATTTTTGAATATGATATCTCTCAAATGGCCGCCTCTGGCGTTGATGGCGTATTGTGCCCTTTTTGCAGCATTTTCCATCGTTTTCGCCAACATTTCGGCCGGAATAGCGGCTATTTCTTCACGAATGTTGTCCTTGAGCTCTTCTACGGTCCTTGGCTTGTTAACGTAAACCTTTGACTTCAAATATCCCCACAAGAAGAAGTCAGGCGGCGTCAAATCGGGCGAACGCGGTGGCCAGTCCAAATCACCACTTTTCGACATCAAACGGCCCGGAAACAATTTCTTCAGAAAATCGATTGTTATGCGACTTGTGTGCGGTGGAGCGCCGTCTTGTTGAAACCAGAACTGCCTCATACGCTTTCGACGAATAATTGGCATCACAAAATTGGTCATCATGTCGCGATAACGCTCCTGGTTGATGGTAACAGCATGGCCATTTTCATTTTGGAAGAAAAACGGCCCAATGACCGTTTTCGCACTAACGCCGCACCAAACTGTGACTTTTTCGTCATGAAGAGGCACTTCTTGAATCTCCTGAGGATTTTCAGTGGCGTAAATACGGCCATTTTGCTTATTTACGGTTTTCTTATTCACATTTTTTAATTTTTTAAAAGCACGTTGAGTTTTCACAATTGACTTGTTCTGTTGAATGTAATTTCAACTATTTCAGAGCGCTCGCGTGGCGTATATTGTTCCATGGTAAAAATCTGCTTGGACTGACGCTTCAAACGCGGTATGTCATTAAGCGATCTGACATCTCTGTCAAAAGTTATGGCGTTGCCAGATGGGTCCGTCGAATATGGGCAATATAGATAGATAGAGTCCAAATAGACATTTTAAGCTACTTTTTGATCAAATTATTTGGGAAGAAGTGATTAGATGGCTAGGAGTGGGACAACTAAAATGTGCTATAATACTTTGATTGGAGTGAACCTTAGCACCCCCCAAATACAGACCTATGCCTGGGTCGCTGGGACCTCTTCATCAGCTATAAGTATGTGGATTTCTCTGAAACTTGCCTCCATACCAGTTTGCCATGTAGCAGTACCGGTCGTATTACTGAGATGAAGAGCCAATGCATCAGACTAGGTGTTCCTCTGGTATACATAGAGCTGGGTCGAACTTTTCACTTATTTCTCCACATTTAGACTCAAGGCACTTAACCTTATTCTTTGGCGTTAGTCAAAGCCATATTTTCATGCTGAAGTGGAAGCCAGCTTATACAATTTCCTTCCCCAACCAGCTCAGTCCACTGTGCAGCGTTTAACTCTTATCTGCACCATCAGCAGTGTGCCGCTGCATTTTCAATCTCTGTGTGCCCCAATGTCATTATTATCACATATTCATCATAATCGCCAACATCCTCATGTTTGTAATTGTTTATGCATTGGTGCTTGGTGCTAATCAAACAAACAGTTAATGGTTAATTAATATGATTTTCCGGCAGCAGTCAACATCAGTCGTCGCGGCTAAAATGCCAGATTCTATTGTTCGTATCTCGGCGAATGGGTGTGTTGTTTGATTATGTCATGGCCAAGCCAAATTGACATATAAAACCGATGGCTGCCATACAGTTTCGAATATCTCGCCGTTTCTTAGTTGTGGATGTTTTGGCTAATTGCAGCCACTTGCAATGAATAAAGACTTTTTACAGCTGAATACATAAATATGTTTTTGTGCGGCGGTGCCACGAACCGACAACACCAGCAACGGCCACTATTAAAACAGTGGTAAAAAGTCAAATGCTGCATGTTGAACACCCACAAAGCATAAATAACAACAGCAACAGCTCGCACCGCCCCCAACTCCCCATCTGCCTTCCCATGGCGAAGGTGAAAGTGTTGCTTTTCGGCCTGCCGCAATTATATTGTAAATGATTTTATTATTTATTTGCTGAATTAATTTTGCATGGCTTGGCCCAGGCCAAAATATGAGATATTCCATATAAATATTTATGTTTCAATTAAAAAGGCCACAAGGAAATTGGAGTTGCATAAATTTCGTGTCTAATTTGTAACGCATTTCGTGTGGCGGCTCTCACATGCTGGTTTCTGCAAGTCAAGGAAATTTTCGAGTTTTATTTCCTTTTTATAGGGTGTAATTTATTGACGCCATTATGGCAAATTAAGCTGCGAGTAGTTATTTCTTTATTTAAACAAATTTTAATGGACACCAACAGTTGATGAAGCTGTTTTGGGCATGTGAAAGTCAGACAATGTGCAATCAGTTTGAAGTATTGCAAATAACAATTACTCTTGACATTGGACCTTGTTACACTTTAGGAATTCCATTTCGCTGAGATAATAAGTTGAGGTGGTTTACACTAGTAAAATCATTGTTTTACTCTTGAGAATACCCAGATTCTTGATATCGTCACAGCCTGGCCTAATTTCAATTTGGTGCTCAAATATGTTAACATAGTTCTGTTACTGATCAGCTCAGCTTTTGTCGGATCAATTGATAGATCAACTTAGATTTAGTTTAAGATTTCTTTATATTATCTACCCGTTTGGAAAGGATATGTCTTATATATTCTTTTAATCATCCAGCGGAGCTGCAGAATCATCCAAATGATTATCAGAAGTTTGCAACGCCTAGAAATATTAATTTCCGACACAATAAACCATATATATTCTTGATCAGGGTGACGAGCTGAATCGATTGAGCTGAAATTTTGCACAGAGTCTTCTTTTTGCTGCATGCTACTAATATGTCGGAACCAACCAGATCGGATGACTATATCTCATAGCTCCCAAAGGAACAATCGGTCGGAAAACTAGTTTTAGTAAGAAAAACTTTTTTCTTTTCCATTGAAACGTCTTCAAACTTTATATTCATAGGTTTTCTATACTTTTTAATAATTCTGCCAAGTTTGATGAAAATCGGACAACTATATGGTATAGCTGCCATACAAAAAATAGGTCCGAAAAAAAGGCTTAGTAGGAAAAACTTTGTTGTGTTTGGTGTAAGCCTCTTTAAAATTAAAACTTATTTATTTTATAAGCTTTCACACAATTCTACAAGGTTTTGTCAAAATCGGTTGACTAAAGGCTATAGCTGCCATAGAAATGTTCGGTCGAAAAACTAATTTTAGTAAGAAAAACTTTTTTGTTTTCAAAGAAAACGCCTCCAAACTTTGTATTTTTTAGTTTGCTAAACTTTCCCATGATTCCACTAAGTTTGGTCGAAATCGGAAATCTATATAGTTTAGCTGTCATACAAAAGAGGACTCAGAAAAGTAATCTTAGTGAAAAAACTTGTTTGATTTCAGTGGAAATACCCTTTAAATTAGTTAGAAAAACGGCAGAGCCAAAGGTAATTTTTATACCCGTTACTCGTAGAGTAAAAAGGGTATACTAAAGTCGTGCAAATGTATGTAACAGGCAGAAGGAAGCATCTCCGATATCATAAAGTATATATATTCTTCATCAGCATCAACAGCCGAGTCGATATAGCCATGTCCGTCTGTCCGTCCGTCCGTCCGTCCGTCCGTCCGTCCGTCCGTCCGTCCGTCTGTATGAACACCTAGATCTCAGAGACTAGAAGAGCTAGAGCAACCAAATTTGATACGTAAGCTAGTATTGTCTGTAGGCAGATCAAGTTTGTTTCAAATTTTGGCCACACCCCCTCCCGCCCCCGCAATAAAATAAATATTGAATAACTCCCACAATTTTTAAGATATCGAGCTCAGATTGCAGTGTAGTCTATGTGGCCAATATCTACAATCTCACAAATTTTCAAAAGGATCGGATAATAAATGGCCGAGTTAAAAAAATGTTGCATACTTATCCGAGCTGAGCTGAGTAACGGATATTTCGAAGTCGGGCAGGGCCGACTTTAACTTACGCTCTCGTTTAAAATATTTTTCGATATTTAGAATATTCCCTTTAAAATTTTCATTAAGATATATAATTTTTCCACAACAAACAATTCCCCTCCAAGGGTGGCAACAATTTGAAAGTTGTTCCCTTTAGGATTGTGGAGTCACCAAACGTTGAATAATATCACTGGCGTTGCCTAATTGGCATGTATGAGCATAAGGATGCTTATCGCGCAGATCATATTTCAGTCAGTTTTATCGAAAAGTTCGTATTTCATGGCTATATTTATCATCGCGCGCACAAATTGTGACAACGTTAACAAGCGACCTTCATTTTTATGCAAGTATCGGGGCCAGTCCGTTTGTCACTGGAACTTTAAGTGGGCAAGGAGACATTCTCTCTCCGTCCCATCCTGTCCTGGCCGGGGAGCATCCGCCACAATTTGCAATGATTTTTGGTGCCTGCAACTGGTTTTGCGCACTTTTTTCCATTTTACGTGTTCATTATCATACAGAGCACACAGATCATCGGACGGCAAGGCAGGGGCAGCGGGTGCAGGTGGGGTACGCTGGCCAGTGTCGAGAGGGGAGGGGCCAGATGCCATGTACGACGTAGTTTTTGGACACAAACGAAAGTGAACTTTTTAATGCCAGGCCAAAGCATTTTTATCTGTGATGCCGAATGCTGCGAAACGTGTTCCCAGCGCCTGGGACTTCGTTTTGATTTTTGGCCTGGCTGCAGCATTTTGTTGGTTATTTATCGTCGCTTTTTTATGATTTAACATATGTACGTGTTGGCTGTCGCGCCGGCGCACGCACATGCATGCATACATATATATTAATTTCATTAATAATAAGTAATTTCACTTTTCATTTCACTCAAACGAGCAAAAGAATGCGCAACTTTCGTTGCGGGTGAAGCAGCCGCGGTTGCCTCTGCCTCCGCCTCTGCCTCAGAGGCATCTTCCTCGAGCCCCCCTGCTCCTGCTGCCAGCTGCTGCTGCTGCGGCTGCCACTTTGCTCGATGTCAAAAAGGCCAAGTCCGACCGCTCACAAAGTGCCGACAACGGACGCCGTCTCCAAAATCGATGGCCAGATTAATTGCCTCGACTGGCGTGCATGCGTATACGTAATTTTTTGATTATTAACTGTTAATTACATGCAATTTCTTGTGTCTCCCCTCTGGCCCCCCTCCCACCGCAAACAGCAAACAGCAAATATGGTACAAAATGTGTGGGCATATCGCTGGACAATCTGGCCAACAGTCACAGCATGTTAATTGCTCCAGAAAATTGAGTTATTTTCAGTTATTTTGATTGCTGCCTGTTGACCTTTTTTCTGTGGCACACACCCAGCCAAATGTCAGAATCTTGGGCTGGGTCCGGGGTGCTCTGGCCAAGATCGGTTTTTCGGTGCACTGCGGCTGTGCGAGCGAGTCGTGAATGGCGATGTTTATCGCTCGGCAGTCGCATTCGTTCAAACATACGAGTATATTGCTGCCAAATAAAATTAAAATTGTAGATTTATTTCGATTCCAAACGATTGCCCGAATTCCTGGGCCACTGCAGGCGTTTGGATACCCTTTCGGCAACCAAAAACCTCTCAGCTTTGTGAGAAAAAGTTCCTTAGACTAAGAAGACAAAACTGTAGATATATATTGCTTAGAGTAGCCAAACTTCGTTCATTTGCTCTTTAAAATTGTTTCACCATTGTCAATAGATTTTCGGTTTTTATTTGGCCTGAGAAAATAAATCATTAAAATTGCCTTTGGGGGGGCGTTAAACAATGCAAATTTAGTTTTCGGTTCGCCGGAAACTAGCTTTGATTTTCATGGGAGTTTTTCTTTGGTGCAACGCACTTCGAGCTGCAACTGCAACTGCACCTGCGGGAGACTCAATAAAAATGCAATTACGCCCCCTAATGACACCCGGGCAATGCACCAGACATCACCAGGCATCAGGCACCAACAAACAACATCAAATGTAACTTGCAACCTGCCTGGCATCGCCTTATGCCCCTGACACTCTGTGTGGCAGCCATTAGCAACGCCCAGGCACAGGCAGCGGCAGCGACGGCGGCTTCTGCCTTGGCCTCCACGATGGCCATTTGATTGATTACACATTCGCCGCGTGGGCCGCTGTTAATGCTAATGTTTACGTTAATGCTGATGTTGCCACGTTGCCAAACGGACAAATCACCATGTGCAGCATCGAGTGGCATGCAGCATGCAGCGTTTTGGCCAGATTGCAATGATTGTATTGGATATTGGAGATGCCCCTGGGCCATGTGATGTCATCGCTGGAATGCAAATGCAAAACAAACGTGAAGGCCATGCGGGGGTTTCTATACCCTAATTGTATTTTTTTTTTGTATAAGATGGAAATCTTTTCAAAGTGCTTGTAAGAGCCCGAAATGAATCAAGTACAACCCCCTAAGTACTTTTCATTATTGTTGTGGTGCAGCGTGTAAGGAGAGAGAGTGAGAGTTCAAGTCGTTTGCTGCCTAAAGTCTTATAGGCTAGTTTTGGTAGACTGAGGCGCACACAACTGAAAAAAAAATGCGTACATAAAACACAAAACACTACACAGAAAAAAAAAGATCCAAAAAACATTCATTTCGACTGCACAAGTCTTTAATAATCTTTTATTCGTCAAGCGGAACTGCAAATCATTCAAATGATCCTCATTTTTCGTATCATTCGAACGATTTTTATCTCCGTTAGATGATTCTAAGGATTTTTAAGACATATCCCTTTTAAATGGATGCCGGAAAATATCCAATGGATATTTTTGAGTATCCTTTTTTGTCTCTGTGTAGGAAAAACGTAGTACTATCGACAAAGACAATGATTCGCTTGCCAGGCAGGCATTGAGCTACATACCAGAATCAGGTACTAAGCTCCCGAAAATAAAGTCACTCACTTTTTAGGTCTTTTTAATCTTGGTCTAAAGCCAAAAATGTCCTAAAAGTTTGGAATTTTGTTCCTAAATGTAAGGGCAACTAAAAACCAAGGAAGCAAATTCATTGTGTATGTCACCTTGCACAAAACACAATCATTTTAACTGGCAAACATTTTCAGTCAGTTTATTTTTGAGGAAATAGTCACCCAAATATAAGGTCACTTTTTCTTAGCGTGCGTGATGTGTTAATGTCAGCTTAAGCTTTCAGATGTCAACAAGCCGCTTGGCTCAAATGGATTTTAAGCGCTGTTTTCAGTCGTTTTTCTCATAGTATATATCAAAAATTCATAATCGAACAGCTTCAGGGGATTTAGGCCCTAAGAAGAGAACTGCCGATCCCTTTGGGACGAGATATTCGATATCTGTTGACGAAGGTGTCTTCTGCTGCTTGGACATTGTCTTCACTTCATCGCAAATTGTTAAATTTATACTAATTTGCTGACTTTAACTTCCTAACCTTGCCCCAAGGAGGATTTTAGGAAATATTTGATAAGATGGTTTCCTTTTTAGTCCAGTAAACATACTCTGAGTCTGTGTGTGGGTGAAGGCTGCTTAAAAGTATCTGATGTACCAAAGGATCTACTTCAATCTACCGATTTGCCAAAGCCTTTGTATTCCTCTCTGTTTAAACTTGGGAATGCCTGTCACTAGAATGCCAAAGCTGATGAATCAGCTAACAACAATAAGTCTGCGTTTTCAGTAGAAAAGAGACTCCTTCTCTTTCGTTATCTGTTCAATAAAAAATCACTTAAAGTGCAGCCCCATAAATTGCATCCTCCACAAAATATTTTAAAAAAAGACTTTCGTTTTCGGTAGCGCCATTCTCGTAATTCTCAACTGGCATCCCCATGCTGTTAGTCTGGATTGCCAAGCTAACTGCGATTACCTCAGCCCCAGTCTGAGTTGGAGTCAGAGTCTTGGCCTTAAGACAAGCGACACTGAATTTCGCTTTCTACGAGAAAAGTTTGACAGCGTGTGGCTGAAATTTTGCACGTTTGACCAAATTTGGTCGCACAGTTCCAGCTTCAACTTTAGTTTGGACGCGGACGACCGCTGTGGCCGTGGCGATGACGCTGACGATGACTGTGAGCGACCTCCTCCTGGCGCTGGCTTGGCTTTGGCGCACGCTCTGGTAGCTTCTTGTCGCCGTATGTCATGCGCTTTATCTTGATGCCGCCGTTGTCGTCGTCGTTGGGAGTCATGCGCCTGCGCCTGAGCCTGAGCCTGATTTCGCTGTTTAACATAGTTAGCTGGGCAGCAGCGACTGTGAGGGAAACAGTAGCCAAGTAGCTGAGGTTGCGGAAGGTCAGTGCACCCAGGGCTCTGGTGCTCATGATTAAAAGCAAAAACGCAGACAATCATAAATATCAAATGCGCCATATTTTAGGGTCTCTGCGGTCTTGTGGGGTTTTCCGCACACACACACACACACTTGCAGCGGGAGAATGCTAACGGCGCCATTTTCACTTTTGTTTGAACACCCAGCGACACCTGGCGGCGAGTGCGGCTTACTGTGACTCACTAAGAGGTGCCCCGCGCCCGCGCCCTCGCCCCTGCCCGGACCCAGCCCCACAAAAAGTGCATCATAAATTATTTCGGCTTTGGCATTTTGCTCAAAAACCTTTTTCTAACAATTTTCATTTGCTAAAGTAGTCACACGGTCAAAAATGCCTGCAACTGATGAGGGGGATGGGGACCGGCCTGGGATTGGGATTGCGGCGCAGGAGGCAGGGGCAGGGGAGCCGAGGCAAAGCGAAATCGAAATCGAAATCCTGCTGCAGCCTCAGTGACAACGGCAGCCGCACTTTGGTCACGAATGTCGGTCAAACGTGTTTTGTTGCTATTTTACAACTTTAAATATGCCAACAATGGCCAACAGGCCACTAAGCACACACATCGGCATTGGATCCCGCCCCGCACTTGGCTGCTCCCAGCGAACAGACAACCGCATACAGTACCTAATTTGTGCGGGGTTTTCTTTTGGAAGGGATTATCAGTGTCACACCGGGAGCTGCAACTGCGCCCATGTTTGTAGAGAATTCGACACGGCTGCGCGTTTGGGCCATGTGAATTCTAATTTGGAGATTGCCCAATGCAAATTGTAATAAATACTAGATTTTCGAGAAGAAAAGCGACGGCTGGACTGATGATTTAACACAAGAGGATTGTGTCAGAAGATAAGCCCCGAAACGGGTCAGTTTTTTCAACAACAGCAATTACAATTCAAGAGAGAAGGTGGGTGGAAATATGAAATATTGTTGTTGCAGCTCTCTTTACATTACATTTTGGTGCCCACCGCTGCCTTAAACTGTTACTTCACTGATCGGAGTTCTATTTATAGTTTTGCTCACTGAACTCTGAATAAAATTGTTGTCTTTAATGGTTTGTACAAAACTATTGTGCCCAATAGACCAATTTGCCAAATTGTATTACTTTTCGTATCTTACTTTTCTATGGGAGCTATACTATATACATGTTCGATTTCAACCAAACTTAGTAAAATCATGTAAAAGCCTAACAAACGAACATGTAACAAATTCGGAGTCGATTCCATTTAAAACAAAAAAGTTTTTTTCAATAGACCTTTTTTTCGTACGATCATTCGTACTGCAGCTATATGCTATAGTCATCCGATTTTGTCAAAACTTTGTAGAGTTGTGTGAAAGCATATCAAATAATTAAATGCAAATTTTAAGGACATTTTCTTGGAAAGCAAAAAAGTTTTTCTCACTAAGACTACTTTTCAGCCTCCACTTTTCTATGACAGCTATACTATATAGATGTCCGATTTCGACCAAACTTGTTGGAATTATGGAAAAGAATAGCAAACTAAGAAATACAAAGTTTGGAGGCGGTTCCATTGAAAACAAAAAAGTTTTTCTCACTAGAACTAGTTGTTCGACCGACCGTTCCTATGACAGCCATATGCTGTAGTCATCCGATTCGGCTGGTTCCGACAAATGTGCAGCGTATTTGTATAAAGCGACTTCGTGAAGATAGCTTTCCGTCGCTGAACACAATTTTTCGATAAAAAAGTGTATACAAAAAGTGAAGTTTTGATAATTAAATCCAATAAACTGCTTTGTTCGTTTGTAAGTCGATTCATGATTAAATTATAGACCGCACTGAACATGTTTGACAGTTACATGTGACCCGAAAACAAAAAGAAAGTAAAATATCAACCATTAGCTTGAAACGATCCATTAAAACGCCGGCAATTGGATTATTTCCTTGTGATAGTCGATTGCTAACTTTGTAATACACCGCCACGCTCCACCACTTTGATTCTCGCCTTAATGGAACCCTGCTGGTGAGTTGTGGTGACCCAATTTGGAGCTGTATGCCATTTACCTCGCTCTCCAGCTCCCATGCACTCCTGTTGGCACTTCCCAACAGCAGGCGAATCAGTAAACTATTTAGCCCACAAACAAATTTCTCACATAATTCACAAAACGTCGTAATACGGAAGCCGTTTTTGCAAGTTTCACTCCACTGATAAGTCTTGAGGTAAATTTGCAGCACTCAAATTTGAATTTCATGTCCCTTTTATCGGTGCGACTATCTAACGCTTAGCCCGACCTGGCTAGAAGTGGGTATTGTTGTTGTTGTTGTTGTGGCTGGTTTTGGCAAATTTGGCTGCCCATAATAACGGTACACGCGGCTGCAGACTTCGGCCTTACCTTATTGGGCGGTCGGTCCAATGGATTGATGTGCCTGTGAACAGAGGTTTTTCTCAATTTTCGGCTGCAGCCAGGTTATAAAATATAGAAAATTATGCGCATCGGCTACCGTTGCTGTCGGTTGTCATCAAACGCGGCGCCGCTCCCGCGGCTGCTGCTGGCACTTAACACCTTTTTGACACACAGCCAGCGACGTCAAATGCAAATGAAGATAAATCGCTGCCTGTGATCTTTTTAGCACCTTTTTGCATACATTGCAAAGGCGGTGAACACCGGCGACCAGGCGGAGGTAGGCGGCAGGCGCTGGTGACAGTCACAAACATGCAACATTTTGTCGCCAGTTGAACAACTGCTGACTGCGGACTCTGCTGGCCGGGGCACTGGCTGCGATTGCTGTGCCACTGCCATTGCCTATCGGCTGGCGATTATGATTGCGGACCGACCACGGCCCCGTCCCCTCCCAAAAGCCACTCCGATTCAATTGGCCTGGCAATTGGGTACCCGTGCCAAGGCTTATACTCTTTAGAAAGATCAGAGATTTATAGAAAATTTGTTCGCAGCATAAAAAAGGATAGCTGTTGTTGTTGGATCTTCATTGGATAAAATCCATTTTCAATATTCTATTTTGGTTAGTAAAATATTCATTTAATAGTAAATTAATCTTAAATTTTTATACAACGGAGCTGGAAATCAACAAAAGGATACTAGAAATAAAATATTTGTTAAAATGGTAAAACATAAAAGTAGATTAAAGTTAACTTTGGCTCAGCCGAAGTTTGTATACCCTTGCAGCACGTTTTTCTAACTAATTTGAAGGACATTTCCACTGAAAACAAACAAGTTTTTCTCACTAAGACTACTTTTCTGACTCTACTTTTGTATGACAGCTATACTATATAGATGTCTGATTTCGACCAAACTTAGTGGAATCATGGGAAAGCATAGCAAACTAAGAAACACAAAGTTTGGAGGCGTTTTCTTTGAAAACAAAAAAGTTTTTCTCACTAGAACTAGTTTTTCGACGGATCTTTTCTATGACAGCTATATTCTTTGGTCATCTGATCCGACTGGTTCCAACATATGTGTAGCGTATTTGTATTACAAGATTTCGTGCGATGTTTGGTGACGATGTCTTTCAAACTGACGAAGGAGATAGCATAGAAACAGACGGAAGGACAGACGAACTGATGGACATGGCTTAATCCACTCAGCTCGTACTGCTGGTCAAGAACACATATACTTTATGTGGTCAGAGATGCTCCCTACTATTCGTTACATGCATCCGGTCGATTTTAGAATACCCTTTGAAAGGGGAACTTTAGATGTAAAGTGACAGCAACAATGCAGGCTACTATATTTTAGAGAAGGAAAGTCTTTTTTTTTCCAATCTTGTAGCCCCACATTTTGCCAACACCTCACATATAATGGCAGGCAATTAATGTTAAAAAGTAAAGTAAATCTTTAGAGATTTCTGGAAAAGCCACGAATTAAGATTTCGACAACCAATTCTGTTTTAAGGGGTTTACTTCAAACTAGCAGAGCGCCTATTAATGGATCACCCTTTACATTTTTCATTAGCTTTTCATTATTTCATTCTTCATTCAGTCTTCGTTCACTTTATTACCACTTTTGTCTAAAACTTGTCAATGAAATTAACTAATCCGTTTTCTATCATTGCAAACCAATGTTTGTTCGTTTTACGATTCGCTTATCGAGAACTTATCGGTTCGGTGCGGCTAAGTTTGGTGTGGTTCGGAGATGTAACGAGGAGAGGAAAAGGAAACGCAGTTAAGTATAGATCTAAAGTAGTGAACAATATATCAGGGGGAAAAGTGGAACGTCACACAACAAGAAGTAGACAACATGAATGTCCACTTTTGGCCTGCTTGCATTCCCAAAAACAAAAGTGCACTAATTTAGATTTTGGCTGTCATAATAATAATGAAATCCAATGACTTGTTCAGCTAGGACTAGCGCAGTTACAGAAACGTGCCACTTGCAAGTACTTCGATTAGACTTAACAATATTGCAAGTGCTGGAACCCCCTCTCTCTCTGTGTAAAATGCATCCTCGAGCGTATCTAATCTTCGACTTGATGACTTAACCTTTCGCTTTTGTTTTCTTTTGTCTCTTCAGCTTATGGATCAGCACTGTCAACAGGGTCACGGGGCGGGTGGGGTGGGGGGCACGGAGACTGCCGTTGCCTGGCCATTGTGTAGCCGGGTCCGGGTCTGGGTCCGTCTCGGAGTTGGCTGGCATATGCAGACTCAGACTCGTATGAGCTGCAGGCGCGCACATGGCACAATCAAAAATTATCAGGCTGCCCCTGTCGTCGTCATTGTTGTTGCCGTTGTTGTTGTTGTTGCTGGTGGTGTCTGTGCCTGTGCTGCGGATGAGGAAGTTGCCATGAGCTGCATTTGTTGCATGCTGCCAACTATCGGCGGTTAACTATCGGCAGCTTGTCGCGTTTTTATTTAAATTACGAAATGTTTTGTCAACAATTTGTCCAGTGATTTATTCGCAACTCTGACTCCGACTCCGGCTCCGGCTTCCTCCCTGGGTGTGTGTGTGGCTAATCGGAGGCGCAAGTTATCAGCTGACAGGTGCATAAATTGCCTCTCAAAATCGAAAGTTGCGCCCAGCCGCCCAGAATGAAAGTGAGCGACGTGCATCCATTAAATGTGTGTCAGCAGCCTGGGACACGGGACATTGACTTGGATGCAGCAGCTGTCCATCAGAGAACTTTCGATTTCAATGCGTAGCATGGTGGCCGGCACTTTCCATTGTGGCGTTTGTTGAACTGCGCCAGCGACTGCCACAGATCACAAGAAACACATATTTCTGCCCGCGGTTTTTTTTTGGTTTTTGTGAAGTCTCCGTGACTGACACACAATTGCGTTTTTTGCGCATAGTTCCGTATTTGGTCAAAGATAATGATGTGAAATGCAGCAACAACATTGACAGCGACGACAACAACGCAATCACCCACTCAAAATTGCTGAAGAAAAATGCCCAGGCCTGGGATGGGACGGGCCGGGGACTGACTGGGGCACCGCGACAGGCATGTAAATGAGTGAAAATGTTTCAACTTAATTTTGTTTATGTGCGTTCACGTGCGGATAGAAGTTTCCAAGGAGAAACTCAAATGCAGGCGCATGCGCCGATCCTAGGATGGCACTGGGGACTGTGGAAACCAAAACCAAGTTTGATTTATTCATTCAATCACTCAGATCTTGAGGTCCAGCGGTTTGGGCTGGTGTCTGAGTGAGTCAGTGAGTCGGGCTAACAGATCTATATGTACTACATATATAGATGGCAGGGAGTGGTTGATTCGGCTTAGGCATTGCCATGACAGAGTGCTCCCCTCTCCATTCCAGTAAACAAAACAAACAACTAGCTTTGCTCAATATTCAAAACATTTTCAAACATGGAGGTCTCCAGGTCAGGCATGGAGGAGCCTACGCCGCCCGACTATGATGCGGTCAGCGGCAGTGAGATGTTTGCGCCCATCACCCAAAAGCGTACCAAGCCCTATCTCAAGAGATTCCTGCCACCCGACTCGGATGAGGAATTTGTGGGTGATCCCCGTGCTCTGTACAATATTCACGAGTCCTGGCGCACCCTGCTGTCACTGCCCACCTGTCAGAAGGTCATGGTCACGTAAGTCTTTGCGATGTACTACGTTTCTGCTCTTACCTCAGGCAAATCCCTTAGTGAATCCGCCCAGAAGGGACTTAAAATCGAGGTGGGTGTGAATGTCACACAGGAGTTTCCCTGGAAGCATGTGCAGTACAAAGATCTCAGGGATGTACTCTTTGATGAGCTGGAGAATGAGCTGGAACTGACCAAGCTGTTCAAGGGATTCAATCCGGAGCATTATGTACTGATAGGCTTCTGTCCCATTCTCACCGAGGCCGATGATGATCCTCCGGAGGGCGATCCCTTTATATTCTTTGTCAGCGGCAAGGAAGCCAAGCTGGCCATGGGTATCATACAGAACATGGAAGCCTTCGAACGTTGGCGTATGCGTCGTCGCCTGAGTAAAAAACCGCGTCGCTGGGTTAGTCAGGGAACCGAAGAGGAAATGAACATTCTGGTGGAGCGTTTTCGAGATGAGCCCGTTGATGTGGAGATCCAGAGCGTCTATCCCATCCAAGAGCCCAAGCACGTACTCTTTGACTATCGCATGGCGCGGGATGTGCGCGATGGCGTCATCGAGCTGCTGCCCAATGAGAACATCAAGTTCGAGAACATCACCCGGCGTCGCATCACCGTGGCCGTCCAGTCGGCCCCGGCACTCATAGATCGCGAGCAGCAAACCAATCCCACATTTCCCTCGAACGCCTGGTCGCAGTATCTCTATGAGATTGACGATGAGGGTAGGAGTCTTGGCCTAGCTGAGTGCAAATGGTCTTTAGTTACCAACCTTCTACCACTTAGATCTCGAGCTAGATGACACAGATGCCGAAGAGGACGAAGCCAATCGTCCAGCCAAGCCTGGTACTCCCTTGCCCGATGAAGAGGAGTTAGTGGTGGAGAAGCCACCGCCCGAGATGTCCGAACAAATCAATTTGCTACTCAACACGCTGGAATTCAATCAGATCGACAGCTATCGGTGGGTGTTGGCCTAAGCAGTTTGAGTAACCCCTAACCCCTAACCCCTAATCCCCTAATCTGCTTGCAGCAACGACTACCAGTTGATCTCCTCCAAGCAGGTGGTGCACTACACCAATCCCTATCTGCAGGAGTTCATTTGCTTTGCCAACATCTCGAAGAGCAACAAACGCTTTGTCGCCGGCTACGATTGGTATCCCAAGATGGCCGGCCTGATTGCGGTGTCCTACGCCTTCAGCACACCGGCTACCATCAAGTTGGCCACCAACAAAGTGGACTGGGTGCAGCGTGCGGTGCTACAACCAAATCCCATTCTAATGTGGAGTTTTTCGGACAATCTCAACTATAAGCTGGAGTTCGAGGCACCCTTTGAGACCACCTCGCTATCGTTTTGTCCCTTCAACGGTGATCTTCTGTTGGGCGGCAGCAAAAATGGTCAGCTAGTGTTGTGGGATCTACAGGGACGTTGCGAGCATCTGGACGCGGAGGAATACCTGACTGCCGCTCAGGCAAAGTATCGCACGCTTATCTCCGAGTTCCTTAACTGGACCATCGAGCTTAACGAGGAAGTAGTCATTCCGCCGGCCACCATCTCACCGCTGGAGAGCTCGCCCAGTGGTGCCATCACCGGCTTCAACTGGCTGGGCAAGCATTTCTACATCAACAACTATGGCAAGGTCTTCAACGATCCCGACAAGCGGAATCAACACAAATTCTTCATCACTTGCGCCTTTGATGGCAGCGTCAGCTTCTGGGATCTGGATGGCGGCAGCTCCAAGAAGGATAAGGACAAAATGCGCTCACGCATGTTGCCCAAGGAGCTAACGCAAAGCGAGTCGGCTTACAAGTCCATGACCATCAAGCCTACCTACAATTTGATCTTCAGTGAGCCGGTGACCAGCATCATAGCGGACACATCGGTGTTCTCCATTAAAACGCCGCCCGCCAAAGAGATCTTTGCCAGTCCCGCCAACTATCCCATCTCCTTGCTGCCCAAAGATCCGCCAAATCTGCGCCAGAGCATGATTTTGTCCACCTTCTATGGTAACATACACAGGGTGGACTGGTTGGGCGTCTATTCGGAGGCAGACGCCAAGGAGCAGGTGAGCAGTTCGGTGCAGTTTTCCATGGTACATGATGGACCGGTGGTGGCCATGCGCAAGAATCCGTTCTACCCGGAACTATTTGCCTCAATAGGACGAAATGTGTTTGCACTGTGGAAGGAGGACTACAGCTATTCGCCCATATTTTGGCGCAAGCGTCCCTGTGCCCTGACCTCGGTGGCCTGGAGTGAGACGCGACCAGCGGTGTTGTATCTTACGCGTATTGATGGCATACTGGAAGCCTGGGATATATTGGGTAAGCTGGAACCATAGACTGTACTTGCTCAACCATATGACCTCTTATCCCCTCGCAGCACGCGATGATGATGCCTGTCTGACCGAGATTCTGGGCGGTGGCATTATTACAGCCATAACCGAGCATCGTCCTTCGTTGCCCTACAAAATACTCGGCATAGGCGACTACAACAGCAGCATACGCATGGTCAAGCTGCCCCACAGCTTCGACGACCCCTTGGAGAATGAGCTGCAAAAGCTGATGAACTATGTGCTGAAAGAGGAGCGTCGCAAGGTGGGCATTCAGGCCTGGGAGCAAAAGTATTATGAACTGAACAAGGATATTATTGAGGTGAAGCGAGAGGCGGAGCTGGAAGCACGCAAGGAAATGGAACGCATCGAGCGAGAGGAGCAACTCAATGTGCGCAAGCGGCAGGTAGACGAGGTGGAGGAAAAGGCGTAAGATGATCTTCTAACTGATTTTGTGACCACATTTAAGGCTAAACCTTTCTCTTCAATTAGGGCCAGCGGCAAACCACTCAGCGGCCTGCCCTACAATGAGCGTATGGCCACCCAGTGGGACGAGCTGAATCTCAATCGCATGATGACCATTCTGATGTCCCGCAAACAAATGGATCCCGAGAAACTGGCGCGTGAAACTGCTCTAGAGAAGGAGCGTTTGAGCTATGAAGCGGCCAAGAAGGAATCGCATGCCAAGCTACTTCAAACCGTGGACAACGAAGTGGCCACAATTCGTTCACGAATTCTGCCCGCCGAGATTCCGGACATGCAACGCAACGAGATGATACAGGAGAGGGTCAAGCGGGAGATAGAGCTGGCCGATAGCTACGAGAAGGTGGCCGAGGATTGCTTCGAGGCGCTGAGCATGTTCAATGAGTTTGAGACCATCGATTACATAGAGTTCTTGGAACGGGGACGTCAGCGTCGTCAGCTGCTGGACCAGTCGCTGGGCGGTAATACAGATCGTATGCTGTGGTACGAGGAGAAGGTTAAGAATATGACGCTGTACGATTGCAATTTTGGCTATGAGTTTCTCTACTCTAATCGACCCGGCCAAATAGCCGATGAAACTGCCCAGCCTGATAACCGCAAATCCGACTCGTTGCACTACGAATTGTCGCCAGAGAAAGACTCGGACATTGCGTTGGAATAGCGTTAAATGAGAATCGTTAAAATGAGAATAAAGTTTGGAATTTAGAGATCGCATCTTTCACTCACTTTCACTGTTTATGCGCTCGATGAACCCTGAACCGGCACTTCCGGCTGCAGCTGGCGAGTGCAAGTCTATAAATGAAGTCATCTCCTGGCCGGGGCGTGTCAGGGGTTTAATGAACCTCATCCATCCCAAGCCATGTTGATTTCCCACGGCACTCAGCCAACTGCCCATCATTGTCATAATGCACATATAGATGGTCAGTTCGCTGCACTTTTTTTTCTTCGACCAACTTCAATTTCCAAAGCACATAATGATATACATTTCGGAAGCGAATGCATCCGAACTTTACCATAATTTCGAGACCATTATTATTGGCCGGCCGCAGGCCGCACTTGGTTGCATCATCGTCGGACCACCTGTTGTCCTTAAAGCGATAAGTATTAAGTGATTTCGGGACAGGCTCTTTCTTTCTTTTTCCTTTTTTTGTATTTATTAATACAAATTTCTGCGCAGCGTTGCGTGAGGACGCAACTGTGGCAAGTGCATTTCGGCCGCATTTACATAACAATTGGCCTTTGAATTCAAATTGCCAGCCAGACGGGCAGCTAAGCCAGCCAGGAGAGTGCATTAAAATCTGTTTACCGCCATTTAAAATAATTTACGATCTTATGCAAATCGAGGTTTTCGTTGCCTCAGTTCCCGCCGTGACTGGGCATAAAGAGTTGACTGGGCAGAAATTAAGCACACACATATCGATTATTCACGCCCATTGTGAGCAGACGCGGCGGCACCTCCAAAACCATTAGCCAAGCGTGGCGATCCATGGTACAGGTGGAAATCTGGTGTGGCATTTGGTTTCACTGGTTGTGCTTGAAGAGCCAAAGCAAACATCAAAACTGAATCATATTTATGAGGTTTGGGTTCTGCAGGAAGATTTTCCTGACCTACATAGCTAAAGTTGGTTGTATCCAGACTCTGGGGCTGATCGATTTTAAGCAGGAATCACACAAATTTAAGCACTTAGTTCGATTAACGGGTTGAAAAAGCGCTGGGAATCGGAATCTAGTTGCATTTAACCCTCGTGATTCGAGCTTTTGTTTTTAACTAAACTTCATCAGAAATGCCGGAGCAGGCGAGCAATCGACGTCAGCAATTTGCTAAGCACATTCCAAAATGCTGCTGATTCTGCGCTACAATCTCAATCGCGGTGCAATTAGCAAGTGAACCGGTGGGCCATGCAAAAGATCTGCAGAAACGCCAAAGCAGGCGAGTAATCGATGCCAGAAAATTGCTGTGCACATTGGATCCCACAGAGAGCTACTGAGACAGCAGTGAAAGTAGGACCAAACTGTTCAAAAAATCGCAAAATATGCAAAAAGTATATTTGTGACTTGATTATCATGTAGACGAGTACATAGAGTTTATCAAACTTTCAGCAAAATCCCGAAATTGGCAATATTCTAATATAATATAAGTTTTGGAAAAATAGAAGATTAATAGATGACAACTGAAGAACTAAAGTTCTGATTACAATGAGGTTAGATAATTATAGGATTAGATAGTTAGATAGATAGTTAAATAAACTGTGAAGTTTCGTTTAGGGATCAGGTTCGTTTTATGATTTAGTTCTTAAATAAACCGATATTTTAGATACAATAAGATTCACAGCAGATGAGTCCACAGATTTACAAATCTTTCAAATTGCTCTGTGGTTTAACCAGAGATTCTCTTCACTTGCATTGGCCTGTAACTCTAATCTGTAGCAATGCTACTTTGGCTAGTAGACACTTTTCAATCGTTTTTTTGGAACAGGTTCCCTTGGAAGCTTATGTCTGGCAGACACTATTCATTATTAGATTCATTTTCAAACTAGCTTGTATATTTTCTTACGATCGACACAATGAATTCCGATTTGAAGAAAAATTGTGCTGATAAAATCAGCTTTCATTTGAGTAAGGATGAACTGGAGGCTCAGATGCGTACAATTCACGAACGCACCGACCAATCCTGCAGCACTACAGGGCGTGGAAGCATGGAAGACTTCAAGCAGGATTCATGGATATTTGAGAATATTGGCGGCTACTATCTACCCACCGAGGATCTCAGTAAGATACCAATACAGCGGCAGGAGCAACTACTCATGCGTGATCTGATCTATGCCTTTTCGGGCGTTCCCTCCACGCACATCAAGCCGGACATTGACATTGATCAGATAGCGGAAATGCGGGCCGATGACATAGCCAAGGTGCGATTTAGGATTGATGAGGGCTTCAGCAGTGCCTTTCGTGGACTGACCAATGAGTTGCTGCCGCTGATTGGGCATTATATTGGTGTGCAGAGTTTCATTGAGGAGACCAATATGACTGCGCGGTGCGGGCGAGCACGCCTGGCACTGGCCACCTCCTTGGGCGCAAGTCTGGAGAGCTACTATGATCTGCAGGCAAAGCTCGAGGCAGATTTGCAGGAGAAGAAGCTTAATTTGCAGGATCTGGTGCAGCAGCTACGTCCCTGGGTGCCCACCATGCAGGTCTTTGCCGGCATGGCGGCCAGTGCTCGTTGTACCGAACTGAATAGCGCCCAGTTGCTTTCCCAGCTGAGTGAGCTCTTTGAGGATTACAAATCGGCCGCACAATCGTCGTCGGAGTTGAGGGAACGCATTGGCAGTGTGCTGGAGGATGTCTCTCGTTTCTACATGAAGATGGTGCAACTGTGGACGCAAAAGGGTGTCATCTATGATCCCCAGCGGGAGTTTTTCATCGAGGACACCGAACGTTCCAATGCCATGAGCAGCACTTTGCTGGCTCCGGAACAATGTTGCCATTCCTACTGGACTCAGCGCTATTGTCTACACTCAGACCGATTGCCTGTGTTCCTGCTGCCACAGGCGGAGCATATATTTCTGGCCGGGAAGTACCTTAATATACTGCGGCAGTGCAATGTCAGCCTAAGATTGATGCAGGCACCGCTGACTTATAAGCCGCTGGTCATGGAACATCTGAAGTTACTACGCAGCAGCTATGAGTTGCCTGCAAAGAAGCTGGCGGAAGTCCTGCTCAAGGATCATCACTTGCAACTACATCTACGGAATCTACGTAGTTATTTCCTGCTGCAGCCAAACGGATTCGCCAAGGATTTTCTGACAAAGTGTCAGGAGCATTTGCCACAAAATGTGGACCGC
This sequence comes from Lordiphosa fenestrarum, assembly GCA_035044985.1. Classification (NCBI taxonomy): domain Eukaryota; kingdom Metazoa; phylum Arthropoda; class Insecta; order Diptera; family Drosophilidae; genus Lordiphosa; species Lordiphosa fenestrarum. The sequence continues at coordinate 25,676 of JAWNNO010000849.1, read as the reverse complement.
TTGATACCAGAAAAACTGCAGACTCTGCTGATCGAGGTGTTGCAACCCATTGGTGATCCGTACAAGGATTTGTTGCACTGCCAACTGAAAGACTGCGATGTGGTTACCCAAATGGCCAAGCAACAGTGTGAGGCGGGAGCAGGCGATACCAGCGAGTCAGATATCAATGAGAACCTACCAACCGAATCGATCAATCTTTGCGGCTACGAAGCCTTGGCCCTGCGATATGAGGCCAAGTGGCCAGTTAGCCTGGTTCTTCATGCCGATAGCCTAGAGCAACTGCAGCTGTTACAGCGAGTTCTGTACTTTTTGCGTTATGTACAACACCAGCTAAAGGACGTCAGTTATATGCAGACCACCAGTGCCCGTGCCAATTTGCTGGTGCAGCGCATGCTCAGCATTATGCTCAATCTAGAGGAACACATGACAAAGGACATTATAGAGCCCAGCTGGGAGGCTCTGATATTGGCGGTAGACCGTGCTCCGCACATTGATGAACTGCTCTCACAATTCAAACTCACACTGAAGCAAAACCTGCGATTGTGTCTGCTCTCCGAGGACACCACTTTTGTGCGGGCTCTCTTTACCCTGGGCCAGGTGTGCCTCAACTATTGCGGTTTTTGCGAATCCCCACCCGGAGGGAATGACAACCAGGCAGAGTTCGAGAATGGCGTGGGAGAGTACGAGGAGGAGTTTGGCAGCTTCTTGGTGAGCATAATGGATTTGTTACGTGAGTTGGCCAATTTGAGCAGCGGTGGCTGCACCGAGGATGATCGTGAGTCCAGCAAACAGTTACTGCAGCGCCTAGAAAGCATTAACTTGGATTTGGAGTCGAAAAGAAATTAGTTTAAGTGACTTCTTTTTATTAGCCATTTAGTTTTTAACTTTGGGAGCCACTGTTGCCTGTCGAAATTGGCTAAGGAAGATGTCTTCAAACGGGACAACAAAGGCTTTCTTGCTTGTTGGCGTTAATTTGAGCACATCTTCAAAATTTCAGTTTCACTCAAATACAAAGGTATCAACTGACTGATGTCATGGGGTTTGTTTAATTGAAATATTTGGCTGATATTTTTTACCCTTTCGCTTAAGAATGCCAAACTCATGTACAAGCTATAAGCAGTTGAGAATTTCAACTTAATGAAAGCATCAATTGTAGGTAAAATATGGTATAGCTTGTTTCATGGTGTAAACGATTTAAATGAAGGACGACCAAGGATTTTTTGGACGTGACTGGGCAGCAGTCAATGAAACGCCCGACATATCTTACAGCTGGTACATTTTCCAGTATTTTCGGTGAGCAGACAGCATAGAAAACATTTGATAAACATGTTTTTCGGGCTAAGCTATATAAATATTTGGGATTCATTGCACATTTTTAAATCGAGTACAATAGCGTCTAGAGGAAATGGTCAAGCAGCAAGCTTCAACAGTGATAGTTCCATTCTTCAGATGATCCATGGCGGTACCTTGAACCTCTTGGTGCCGAGAATGGGGTTCGATTGGTCCGCATCGATACAATGTCCCACGACTTTCGAGTTTTCTTTAAAAGAGGGTAAATAGACAAATAAATAAAGAGAATCCCATGTTTACATTATCAAACTCACCCGCTCTTATCTGCATATCCAACTCACCCAAGGAAACCGTGCCAGGCGTTTGGAAGTCTTGAATGAATGGGCATCAAAATTCATTATGCAAAAAATAATAAAAAAAAATATAAAAAAAACCCCGACGCACATCCACACACTTCAGGTTCGCCTCGTCTCGTACCCAGCGGCGACATCTTCATCTACAGGTGCATTTCCATTCACAGCTGCTGCTGCCTCATGAATCAGGTATGTACAAGAGTAGGTATGCACCTTCGTGATCGGGCCACCTACGTTTCATAGGGAAACTGTGGAACGTGTTGAGAATTTTCCATCATTTGCCAGACGCTGGGAAAGAGCCCGAATTGCCAATGAACTTTCTTTCCGCGATACTCGAATATCGTATGGCCAAGTGGATAACCATGAGAACACTTTATTTATGGGGCTGTGTCGCGTGAGTGCCACTTGTCGCTGCTACTGTTTGGGCTGTTGTTGTTGCTGCTGCTGCTGTGGGCTTTGTCTCGCTGTTCTCATTCTAAACAATGCAAATGCAGCGTCAGCAGCGACTGCGTCGTCGTCGACAGCACCATTAGCATAAATAAATAAATAACCGTAATAGCAACAGCAGCAGCAACAAATCGCATTGGCAACGTGAGCAAGTAAATAACAACAATGACAGTGACAACAGCAACAACAACAGCAGCAGCAACATTAATCTTGCAAGCTTTTCGTGGACTCTTCTTGGGCCCTGGCTGCCGCTTCTTCTTTAACTTTTCAACATGCACTTGTTCGCCTAACGGCGCGTGTTTTTGCTCTCACTCTCTCTTCCCTCCAGCTGCTGCTCTTGGCAGGGAGTAGCTAAAAAAAACGCCCACACACAGGGCACAGTGGGTTTTGGGTGATTAAAACAACAGTTAAATGTAATTAGTACAACAACTTGTGGGCTATCGAAGCAGAGTTTGTGTGTACTTTCGGAAGAAATGAAAACCAAGAGCAACAACTTTGCCGAAGACATTACAGCCAAATTCAATATAGTTTATGAGATTTGTTGTTATTTAATCCAATCAGAAGCCGACAACGGCAGAGTTCAAAACAATAAAGCACAGGTAAGTTTTTCTGTACCGAAGTTTTAATACACTTGAAATCGATCGTTCGGATGACAGCTACTAGATTAGGAATATATGTAATTCATATAGTTGGGGATGCGCAGCGTTGCCAACCGTTTCAGATCCAGTTCTGTTACGGACCAAAAATTATAAAGCTTAAGATTTCTTTAAAGCTCACATCGGCAAACGTACTTAGAATTTACACCAAACTAATTTTTACTATGTATGTATTATGTGTTAATTTATTAGATAATCAACTCAGTTTAACTGAATCTTCAACTAAACTTAACTAAACTAAACGATTAAAAAAAAATTATAAACATTCCACTTTTAAAAACATTTATCGTAGTTTCGAAAATAAGCAGTAGCACAAATTTGATTACTCTGTTCCTCTGTTCAAGTGCCAAGCAAGCTGCGCACTTATTGCAATCGCTTCCTACAAGACTCGTTCATGCAACTGTGGTACCACTGTGCATGGGCCAAGTAATTTCTATCACAGTCCCAATACTTATCATACCTTCGCGTCGCTCTCCCACCACAATAACCGTAAGCTTCTTCGACTTGCATGTGAGAGGGCGTGTGTGTGTGTTTTGGGTGGCTGTTGCTTCGCATTGCTCGAAGCCGACAATCAAATTGAGTGCAAAGCTCAGCTTAAGTTTGGTGAATAGCGACGAAGTCTGCCTCTGTCGCTGCCTAGAGACTCATCACTCGGGGAGGTGGGGAGCTGTGGCTATGTGCTTTGACTGCAAAAAAGTTCCGTTTTGGGGTTTCGGTTTTGTTTTGTGTGTTTTCATTATTTATGTACAAGTATGTTGTTTCTCAGTAAGCCACACGCACACGCCCCGGCCCACAAAAGGTATAAACAAAACCCACATACAGCGACAACCGCAATATAAAGTAGCATTGGTGACAATCGCCAGTGCAGCACACTCTCGGTCTCAGTATCGGCCTCCGTCGGAGTTGGTGTGAGTGTCGCTCTCCGATGTTGCCATTGCCGTAGCGACAAAAGCGGCCGCATTCTCAGTCAAACAACAAACGCAACTGAAGTAACAACTAGTTCGCGTACCGGCTAGTCACGCCCATCGCCGCCCCCAAAAAGTGTTTCAGTAAAAGTGAAAAGTTCTGGCGAAAGATTGAAAATCGCAGGAAAGAGAAGACCCAGGGCCCTTGCCGAAACGATTGTGCGTCGCGTTATGAAACTTGATTGCTCTGGTGCAGCGTCCGCGAAGTGTTGTGTTTAGTTTAATGTTGGGCCTGCCCACCCCCCGGCAGCTAGAAGTCTGGCTGCATCGCCTATTGTTGCTCATCCTGCATATTTGGCACTACTGCAGCATGTCCTTTGCACGCAGTCGACACGAGACGCTCAAGTGGATTAGAAAGCGGTTGGCGCGGGTGAGTACATCAAACTGGGTCAACCCCCTAACACTTACCCCTGCCCCTGACACACACGTGCTATTATCTTGGCATCGCTGGGCCAGAATTAACTGGAATTCAATTAGAACCCACTTAGACCGCCTGCGAATTCAATTAAACTCAATAATTTTTGGCGCAATTTTGAGCTAATTTCGCATTTCCTGTGAATCGAGGGCGCCGCCGACGCCATCAAAGCCGCAGAAGGGTTAAACACTTTTGCATTTGCGTGACTTGGTTCAATTTTTCCACCCGGCAAAAGGCCCGCTGTTGCTAACCATGACGTGGATACGGTCGCCAACTGTCTGCCGCTTTGTTCCGTTTCCGTTTAGCCATCGAGAGAAGGTGTGTCCACCGCCCCGTCTGAGGCAAATTCATGGGCTTGGTTTTGCGTCAAATGCATCCTGGGGGCTCCCGCCCTACCAAAAAAAAAAGTTGGCATTGAGCGATTGTGGCTGTCAGCTTGAAAAACAGTTTCGCTCGCTTATCAGCGCGCACAGCAAACACCAAAATGTGAAACCGTTGTCAGACGAGGAGCATATTTCAGCGCATTGTTAAAACACACAATTTATGCCATTTTAAGAAAGTTGAGTTGCCCCTCGTCTATTTTGGCAATTATTTTGTGCGGTTTAGGCATTTGTGCGATTTCGAAATTGAGTGTTACGGGGCGTGGGTAGGGCCATTCCAAGGCACTACACGTAGTTCAAGTACGCCACTGGCATGGCAAAGAGTTTTCAAATGCATTGCGGCAAATAGTTACAAATGTTACAGGTTATTGGATTATTTTTGAAAATGTGGAAAATTAACTGGAGCTAAAATTGAACTTTTAAAGTTGCATAAGAAATGGCTAGCACATGAACTTATTGATCCCTGCAAAAGTGCACAGAGCCAGCTTACAGTGACACAAAATATCCGTTAAAGATCACTTCGTCCAGCACTCATGCAAGCTTGTGATTGCTTTGTTTTTGCCACAAGCATAGGAGAGAGTCAGAGAGAAAGATAATGAACAAAGCTGCTTTTACTTTTAGCTCCCTATAATGCTTTCCGTAAGTAAGATAAACTGTTAAAGAATGGAAAATCGAGGAGCTAATCTGATTGCTAGTATGGAATATGATGTGGTTTATGTATGCTAACATTAAAAACATAGCAGGTAAATCTAATCAAGAATCTATATCCGCTTTGTACCTTTAACGGATCGATAAGATATCTTGATAAACATGTCTAGAAAAAACGAAGCTTGTATCTAGAAAACTGTGGGAGATATGACTTTTATCCAAACTTGCTAGTATTTATAAGAATATCCCATACTTGTCGAACCTCTATTTCCCACCATCTTATAGGTAGTTGGTACATACGAGCGGACAGACAGACGGACAAGGTCATACTGGTTCGGCTGTATTTGCTGATCAAAAATATACATACTTTAAGGGGTCGGATATACTTCAAAGATACTTCGAAGATACCTTTGTTACAGAGATTAAAAACTGTGGAATTCACTATCGCTCAGTGGCAGCAGACAATATTATGGGTTCCCTTTTTTTTGGAAGGAGCTTTACTGAAAACTGTAAGCTATAAGCTAAAATAATTCTTCAACGATTGTAATTTTACAGCAAATATTTCTGAATACTTTGAAAACTCAATCGTCTTTTGCATAAAACATAATGTTTTGACCAGCTCAATGCTTGGAGCTGAGTGATTCTTTATTTGATTGCTATTCTTGTTAAAAGATGTGTCCCTTTCTTTAAGGGTTGTTTGGCTTACATTATTTTTGAGCGCCCCTCGCAATTTGAATTCCAAAGCACCCCATGCAGATGCCTGGAGGCAAATGAACTTGTTTAATATCTTTGAACATCTGGGATAAAATAAGACAGGTTCTATCTTATAATATATTCTCCTTAGATAATTTGGACCACAGACTATTTAGGTAGGTGTCCCAGAAATCTCTAGAGTTTATTGTATAAACTATTGAATTTTGAACTGAACTAGGAGAACTTTAGATATAAAGGGATAGGAACAATGTGGGCTACTAAATTAAACCTAATATCCTTGGCTTCAAATCTCTTAACTTTTCAGCATGTTGGCTACACTTTACAAATAAAAGCAGTCAGTTTTAGTTCGAAATGAAAGCGATTATACAAAAATCGCTATAGAGATTTCTGGGACACACCCGTTAGAGATAGATTCATGACAAATGTAAAGGCAGCTTCGTAAGTTTGGATTTTAATATGTAAACCTGTGATATTGCTGGTTGCTTTATTATTGGCAAGCGCTGTTTACCATGAATTACTCCATTCATTAATCAAAAACAAACTATATTTTTATGCTAATACCTCTGATTAGAGATCTCAAATTGAACTTAACAACTAAGCAAGCACATTACATGATTCACAGTGAGATAATAACAGGCATCTGAATATAATTGATTAATTGATTCACAGGAACTGTGTTGAATACTAATTTATATTAAATTGATGCAAAGCTTACTCATAAATTAGTTACCCTGAACATTTTATGAACTCTTAATTATACTTATGCTCTACACACACACGCACACACCTACATATTCCTTTGTTTATCCTGCTGACAAATGTTTGTTCTCACCACTCAAATTTTTAACGACCGTCCAGATTTCCCTGACTAAAGCACAGTAAACACCTTGGTATCGCATGTTTCGATTATCAAAATGGCATCATATACTATATACGCAAGAACTGGTGGGCATAAACAAAACATGGTCAGCGTTCTCAATGCTCGTTAGCGTTTTGCAGCTCTTTGACGGGAATCGCAAACAAATGCCTGTCAAAAAGCAACTTACAAAGTGGCAAAGTACGTCCATTGTGTGTGTATGTGTGTGTGTGTGTGGGTTTTCAGTATGGAAACTTGCCAAGTTCAAGGCAGGATAGGCAGATGTCTTTATGCGTTTTACTAGCAATTATGGTGGTACACAATGTCGGGGACTGGTGGAGAACAAACAATAACAATAAATGTGTATGAGAAACAGACCCCGGTACGGAATAATGCTGACAAACAGTATAGAAATGGGATATATGCAAGCGACACAACGACAATTGAATACACTAGAATATTTTATAGAAGTTTTCGATATTGAATGGAGTGTTCAAAGTTTCAAAATTGGTTTAGCTTTGTATTTAGGATAATTTGTTGAAGAAGATGAAAATTTTGATCGTACACCGGAAAAAAAGAGATCCAAAACAGATCCACTTGGAATGGAAATATGTTTAATATCCCTTTAATCAACCAACGGAGCTAAAAATCACCCAAATGCTGATCCATAAAATAGCCACTGAAATCTCCCATCTTCCGTGTCAAACCGTTTCATTATAATTGTCATACCATTCCAAAGTAAGGGTACCCACCCCCTTGTTAATAGTGGGTGTGTTGTGTTTATTGTTGTTGCCATTGATGTGTTCACGAGTATTACTCAGTTGGTAGTCAGTCAGCCACAAAAACTAAGGCCCCAAGATTCATCCGTTCGACGTTCATTCAAAACGTTCGCACGCATGGAAAATCATTCAAGCCTGCAATGGGCGAATGTTTGGCATTGCCGTGGTGTGTATCTGTGAGTTACACCCTCGAATCGCTGGTGGATTGTGTGTGTGCGGCTTTTCCATTTGGCGCCCAGCTCATTTCAATTTAGTTGGTGCAAAGCGGCCGCCGCAAACGCTTTGAACTTGTTTCCCGGACAGACCCCCAGACCCAAGCCCAGGCCCATGGCTTGGAGTTCGTTTTCCTATTGATCTCGTCGCTCGATTCGCATACGCCCCGCAAAAAAAAAGGCATAAAAAATTTGCAAAATTGTGCGCGTTTTGATTTTTTGGCGCGTTTTTGATTTGTTTTTTGTTTTTTTTTTTCGGCCTCTTCTCGCACACTCTGGACGCAGACCTTTCTGGCCGGGGCTCAGGCTGGGGCTCTGGCTCTTTCCTTAGGCCATGCAGAAGAGAAAAAACTATGTATTGATAAATTGCCAACCGACGATTTCCGTCGTGACCCGCGCGTTATGCAAAATGCTCAAATGTAAATAAATATTAAAATAATACACAAAATCACTAAGCCAGGCTGCAGCCTGCCACACTGCCTTCCTTTTGTATGTGCCCCGGACAGCGGACGGACGGGCCGGGCCTGCGCTTTGTTGGTTTTTGCCATATTTCTGTGTTGTTGAGAAATGAAGTGAATCTGTCTTTTGTAAAGTGAATCGCCATAATAATAAGCAATAATAATAATAATGTAAACCGACAAATTTTGGAGTGCCAGCCAAGCCAGGCGAGCCAGTTCCGAGGCTGAGCCCCACAAATTTTCCTTATTTATGAAAACAATAAACGCAACACAAACTACGCATTAAGCGGTCCTCCGACCCCAACATCGCTCTGAGTCGGTCTGTATAGCCAGCGGTTTCCTGGCACGCATATAATTTGCATGTGGATATCGGCCCGCTGCCCGCATCGATCTTTATGAGTCGTCGTCGTCGTCGTCGTCAAGACGAAACTGCAACGAGATGGCTTATGTAATCTGGAAAATATTCATGAAGCAATATGCTCGCCTCCGCTACGATACGCAGCCACTGAGGCCGACATTGATCTGGCATTCACATGCGGCCATTCAGACGGTAGGTCTCCCCGGTTCGCGTTGCAATTGGGGGTCACCACGTAGTCGAAGCAATGGTGGGGTATGTTTTCGGTTTTCGGATTTCGGTTTCGATTTGTTGTGTGCCCTTTTATTGATTTAAATTGAGTCATTTATTTCGGTTATGGCCGTTGGCAATTGTGCACACAAAGTAATTGTAGATTAATGTTGCGAAATTAAGTAAGCGGTTAAGTCGCGGGCTTATGCTTGTACTTGCAGTTCCGACCCAGTGCTGTTGCAGGCCAAAGGAGTTGCCAATTATGAGGGCGTGAAAGTTGATGGCTGATTATTATACTATAGAGAGTTGGTTGGGTAGGTGGATTGAAAGCGAAAGTTTTTTCTGAATTATTTCGGGAAATCCTACAATATGAACGAGAGTGGGCTGTAAAATGTAGACAGTTTGATAAACTGGCCTCTACAAGAATCGTTTTGGGTAAAAAGAAGTGCTTAAATCAGTATAGAAATGACAGGTTTTACTTTGAATTCGATATTTTTGAAATATTGCAAAATTTTCTAAAAATATTTGATAATGGAACCAAAATCAAAATATATTCCAAATTTAAGTGTACTTGTAACGTAAATTTTGCCTTCGCAGAATAAATTGATATTCTTTGAATTATTATAAAGATCGGAGAATATATAGAGGAGTTATAAGAATATATATATATCATATACTTGGGGTTAATAGAAAGGTTGCATACTTTTCAGCGCATTCGGCTGGCACCCAACATTTTTTGTACACTATGTTAAAATGTTAACATTAATGTTAATGCTCTGGTTATGTACATAGAAAAAGGCTATTAAAAGGATCTTGCTCTAAATAACGAATATATATATATAGAAGGATTTAACGGTATTACTTTCAGAGTGTATAGCCTAGTTATACTGTGTATAACGGGTCCTGATTATCTGAAAAAGAGTATTTACCAGGGGTGCAAACCACTCGAAAATAAGTACTGGTTCGGTTCAGTGGTTCGCAGAATTTTCTGAACCGCCGGTTCGGTTCAGTACATGGTTTTTGGAGCTAACTGAACCGCGGTTTCGGTTCGGTTCAGTGGTTCACAAAGGCACATAAAGAAATATTATAATTTCTGTAAAAATGTGACTATTCGAACACTTTTGGAATTTAATTCTTCTAATCCATTTGAATATCTTTAAAATCTTTAGAAGAATGTGCATATTATTTTGTCGGACTTTCAGAATTCGTCTATAAATTCCTTGAGGAATGCCCTTCGAAAAAGAGAGAATGTCAGCTAGAAAAGAATTCGTTCCATGCATCTTACATACCCTATTAATCATATCATACGAAAAAAACTCTGCTGTCTAAGATTGAATTAAGGTAAAGAAGATTGAATTGAAAATATTGTCTACTAGAGGAAAAAGACATATTGATGACAGGAATATTAAGCGATAGGCGGGCCATTGCAGAAGACTTACAGTATTACAAGTTGTAAAATTTGTGTCAAGTCATCCTATGTAGAGGATCGAACGAAATGTATAAAAATTATCTTCGATTCAAATTCCGAAATTAATCAAAAACATTGGGGAAAGCGATTCCAGTTACAACTCGTGGTAAAGCTGAACCGAACCGAACCGTTTTCTTTTGTGGTTTTCGGTTCGGTTCAGCAATTCTGATAGGAAGCCGGTTCGGTTTGCGGTTCGGTTCACTAGCTGGAATATGCGGTTCGGTTCGGTTCAAAACCGGTTCGGTTCAGAACCGGTTTGCATCCCTGGTATTTACCTTTGTAAGCCAAATACTTCTTATTTTGCTGTTCTGTTTTTGGATACTCCCTTTAAAAAGTTACCTATTTTGTCTCGGAAAAAGGAAATAGTTTGTATGTTTTAAATAGATCAATAGCAGAGATCCTTAAGGGACTTTTGTTATGAATACTTCCTATTGTTTTTCGGTATTCAGATTCATCAGATAAATTAAATGAAATAGTTTATAAAGACACAACTAGATATCTTGTATAGTAACAAGGGCGAGATAGGATCTAGTTTTTTTATTCTCGTCTATCTTAACTCTATACCAAAAGTACAAGGACTTTTATAAGTCGTGTTACAACCACAAGGTAGCATCTCTGACGCTTTTAAGCATACAATACCCTGTAATTTGGCTGCACCGTTGTGGCACTAACGAATCCCCCAAATCTTTGTAGTAAGCAGTTACCACTAAAACAACCACTAGCCAACTATTTGCCTAACGAATTTTGTAAGAGAATGTCCGCAAAACGAACCAATCGGTACGTCCTGGCATTACCAGTCGCTAGTTTGGTGATGGGTGCCCATCACCCACCCGTCTTTAACAACGTACTAACGCAACGGGTCGCTAGGCCTAGTTGTTTCTTGACTCCAACATCATTGGCAACATTGTAATGAAATTTAAGTACTTTTACATCTGAGCCAAATTTACGAGTACCCCTGCCTATAAAGTTCATGTTATTATGCTTTCCTTGACATTCAACTGTGTTGACAGCACATTTCCCGCCCATTAACTAAATGCGATAATGCGGTAAATGCAAAGGAAATAGTTGAGATTGAGGTGGAAAAACGAAAGCGCCCCCAAGGAGCCGATTCAAAGTAAAATGCTGTCCGCTCTTTGATACGCTCCCAGACTGATTCATTGATATGCGACGGCGAACCTGTGTCGAGCTTGGTTACCTGGGACCACCAAACTAGCTAAACGTACTGTCTGCCCCATTGATAATAACAATCCGAAAAAGTAAGAGACGCAATAATTCAACGAAAAGTGTTAAAATGTCGATATTAATTGTAGAGTGGCGGGCAGTAGCTGCCACTGGCCGGCATCCTCGGCCGCGTTGGCTTCGCTAGCATTTAAATAAATTGCGATTAAAGCGCAAATGTGGCAGCAAGTGAACTACCGAGCAGTATGGACTGCACCAATGCGCTAATAATATTTATCAGTGGCTCATTTGTTGCCCGGACCAGGGAGGGGGGTCGGCGTACAACAAGTGGGAGCAGCACAGGCAATGACCAATAAACCAAAAAAGTAAATAAAAATTGTTGCTGGCAGGTAACAGCGGCGGCGGCTAATTGCGATGCCTGTTGCTGGCGGTTGGTTGGTGGCTACGCTTAGAAAAATGAAGTGGCAGAGGTTTGATCTACAAAAGTTTAACTTTTTAGGAGTCAAAAGAAGAGCGAATGAGTTGGCCATCAAAAATTTATGGGTACTTGATTTTTTGATAATGTTCAAGGTAAGCTCCAACTTTTTATGGCTCCTTTGGAAATCCTATTGGTACATACAATCCAAAATCCATAAAATTATTTTAAGCTTTGCACCTTTTTTTTATCAGTGCAGTTGGGGGCTGCCTTGTTCATCCGCTCGTCAGTTTTCGGTTGTCGTTTTTTCTCCACATTGTTCAGCTATCCAACCAACCCATGCATATTTATTTATCGTAACTAAATTTTGCATTTTAACTAGAAATCATGCAAAAAGCCGCGACATGCAACAACAGCAACAGCATCAACAGCAGCAGCAGCAACAGCAACAAAGGCAGCGACGACGAACGGCTTTCAAATCGAATTCGTAGCTGTTAAATGCAGTTGAGAGTTGAGCCAGAGCGCTTTTCCCCCCAAAATGGCCGACAACGATGGACAGGAGACAGGGACATGAAATCTGTTTAATATTTTCCCGCGCGCACGCACGACGCGTCGCGACGTGGGAATTTCGTGTGACTGCAAAAGACGCCACCAATGACTGCAACGCATTTGGGATGAATACAATTTTGCAAACCAAATTGTTGACTGAAAATCATTGTCCACTTGTTTTTTGCATCATTGGCTGTGACGTGGGAGGGCACTTTATATTTAAGTTTAAAAATGGGATAGAGAAGTGCCTTGCGAACATATAGTACCTTAAGTGGGAACAGGGTTCGGGTTCTGTTTCGGTCACAAAATTTGTTCCCCTAAATTTTGGGATTGTACCAAAGGCCAATTTTTGTATCATACACAGAAAACAACCGTTTGAGATATCCGGCATTAAATCTATCCCACACGTTGTCAGCAGTCGTTTAACCCCGGATTTTCTCATTCCAAGAACGAATAGGATTGTATAGGATAGGATCTCGGATCTTTTACGACTTTTGCTTGAAATTTCCATCCAATGGTCGAGATAAAACCAATTTGATTTTTGCTTGATTTTTTTCCCCATATTTTTATCTTTGTACAATATATACTACAGGGTGCGCCATATAAAGTGTCGGTATGGCAACACTGAATAACTTTGACATTTACCAACCGATTGCTTTTGTTAGACATGTTTTGGAAACATCAATCTAGTACAATTTTGACCATGGAACGCTTCACACCAAAACAACGTTCCGAAATAGTGACGCTGTTCACTACGCCGACGCCGACACTGAACCAGATTTTTGGAAACAAATTTTGATGACCGATGAGGCCCATTTCACGCTTTCTGGTGGTGTTAATAAGCAAAATTGTCGCATATGGGGCACGGAAAATCCACACCGCATGCATGAAATACCTTTACACGACCAAAAAGTGACTGTTTGGGCCGGCGTTTGCCGCACATTTTGTTGTGGCCAATAAAGGCGGCCACTTGATTGATGTTGTGATCAAAAAGTAGTCGAAATAAATTGTACAGGACCAAATTAAAGGAACAAGATCAACATATAGCAATCGGTTTTTTGTTTTTATATTTATTCAGTGTTGCCATACCGACACTTTATATGGCGCACCCTGTATATCGAAATATATCAAAAATCGATTCCGAAAGTTTTCCAACAAAGCCAAATATGACAAAATTCAAAGATTATTATAAAGTTACTATCCTTTTTTACCGAATATAAAAATCTTATTTGAATTAAATGACGGTGTGATGGTCGTTTGGGCTATGATGCCGACCTTTCGATTTTAATTTTCCCCGAGGTACCGAGTTCGATTCGCGGCTTGTTAACGAAGATACACAATTAGAATAGGGAAATATCATACAAACAGAAGTATTCAACATGCAAAAGAGGGTGAGGCATTAAAATACCCTTATTTCTTGCTTCATCGCTTAAAGCTTTTTACGGCGTACTTTGTTTGAGTTATTCCAGTCTCAACTGACTAAAAATTGGGGAAATACGATGTTGAAGTACGAAATACTTGTTATTTTCTCTCAGTGTGTATAAATTATAATCTGAAGGATGTACTGAGTCGATTGGGCTTTGTGCTTAGCCGCCTTTCTGTACATCTTAAAAATTTTTGCTATGATTTAGGAATTTTGGAAGATTAATTGCTATTAAGTTTTCGAAAATGCTATTAGCAACTTATTTGGCAGTTTTTTCTATATATTTAGCTTTTTTGAACTTCCCCTCAACACAACGCCTTAATTACAACTGCCAAACTAGGACATAATATAGAAATATCCTCAATCATCATATTACAACTTAGAATCCCAATCCACCTCATAACACCTTGAGCGTTGCTTATGATCAGCAGTTAAATTCCAAAATATTGAAGTTCAATCAATTCGAAATGAAACATTAATTGGTAAAGTTTCTTCCAAAACCATTTGAACATCGTTTCTGCCCACATTGTCACTGTCAATGGCATTCAATTTGCCCCCCTCCTAAGTGTTTATTTTTCTTTAGCCTTGCTGCAAACGGTTTTCACATTTCATTGCCTCTCCTCAATCCGTGCATTTCGCTTTCGATGGCCACTGCCAGAGGTTAGGCCAACCCATTAACGACACGCATTCGCAGCCGCCGTCCCAAACGCTTTCAATTTCTTGACGCTGTCACTTAATTTGGGAACAGTTGCAGCCACCGACGATTCACCCACCCACATCTGCATCCAAGCACACACAAGTGTCTCCTTAGCTTTTATGGTGAGGGCGCAATTGCAATTTGCTCCGCCTACGTCTCCACTTGGAGGTTCCAGCGTGGCGCCCGGCTATAATCTCCAACCGCCAGGCAGCTAACAAATTAGTTACTGACGCAATATCTTGTGTAGTTCGCTTGTCTCTCTCCACTATCGAAATCACACGCAATAAATTTAGTTTGTTTGGTGGTCAAAGGCAGCTCCTCCACGGCACAGGTGTTTGCTGCCGCTGCTGCTGCTGCCTGCTACAGGTTGTCCAATTAATAAAAGAAAACGCAGTCATAATGTTTTGATTAACACAAATGTGACAAGAGATGCATAAAAATTAATTTCCAATCTTGTTTTTTCGGGGCACCTTCTCCGCGAGGCTGGGGATTTCTATTTGGGTCACAGCGGCGTTAGGTGAAACCGTAGACGCGTGAGAGAGCTGCCAGCGGTGGTCAGTGGTCCAAGTGATCGGATCGCCCCAAGGTTGCTGTCGGTGCACCGAAGCGACCTTCCTTTAATGGCTTGTCCGGCCAACTAGTGCAACATTTTCGATTTCCTTTTGACGCGCGGCCATAATTTGAACAGCGGGTTAGCGGCTGGCCATAAAATCTGGTCAGCACCGCAGCGGCACGACGTCGACCCACTGCCCAAGAGGAGCACGAGCACGCATAACGCCCCCAGGCGGGCCAGACCCCCAAACCAGACCAGAGCAATTAATTGATGAGCAGTGTCCGGCACTTGGTCATGAGTTGGCATGACGGCAAATTGCATTTGCCTCCGCCTTGTGAATTGTGTGCGTGCCACTGCCATGGCCACTGGGCAGCGGCCAATTCCCGGAATGTGGCACACCGAATTTATGCACTGAGAGAAAAATTTGGAGGTGATATCCGCATTGGTTGGTCCACCTTTGACTGAAACTCCAAAGAACTCAACGGTCGGCAGCTTTGGGTGTGTGGATCTTCTAATATTCTTCTCGAGCAGAGCACAAGCGGCACAAAAAAGATATTTCATATTGTTGTTTGGGCGAAAATGGTTTCCTTGAATGCAAAGCCAATGCTGCGAGATAGTAGGTGCGCAGATCTCTTGATCACTTACTCAAGAGCAAGTAATTTCGGCTGGGCCCATAATTATGGTACTCATGGCAGGTCTCACAACTTCTTAGACCTGACTAAGGACCGAACGTAAGCTCCTAAATCCTTTTTGAAATGTATTTTAAACCACACAAAGTTCCGAACCCAGTCCTAACTTGTGAACCTATTGAATATATCAGTCCTGCTTTCAGTACTGACTTCAGAACAAGCCTTAAGTCCATGCCCGAATAATGGGTAGATTCTGAAGTATGACTGAAATGTAACAGCCCTTTCAGCTTCTAACTAAAGGAGAGCAATTGCCTTGGCATCTTACACTATCCACAAGTTTTTCTCCAAGTGTAACCGTCCCAGAAAGAAAATATTGATGATATATTTATTGGTATTTATTGGCGTCGCTTCGGCTGCACTTCAAAGTGCCCGGGCTTGAACAAATTGTAGAAATTTATAAGCCTGGGCATGCGCACACAAGCGTGATGCCTCTGGCGACATCTGGCGGCAATTCAATGTGCGCTCTAGACCTGGCTAAGGACGACTTATCGTACGCAGGACTAGCAGAGCTAGAGTAAGGCATTTTGCTTTAGTAACAATCACCAAGCGGGTGAAGCAAGAAGCAGTCGGCTTCGCTTTTGTTGTGGGTGTGTGTCTGTGTGTGTGGAAAACGTAAGAAAATAATGGAAAATTCGCCGCCTAGCGCTTCGCTTAGCCACAATGCCAAACTGTCACATTGTCGGCCGACAAAGTATTCCGGTTGGCAGCCCAAAATTTAACATGCGCGGCATTGTTATTTGTGCTATGGTCACAGTTTTGTTTAGGCCGAAAAGGAGGCGTCCACATCCACTTTCACTGCGAAATTTGTGTCTTGTGTGTGTGTGTGAAAGAAAGTGAATTCTACTGTGCTACACTTGACCTATGACAACGACAACTGAGGCAGTTTGACGTTTCGCTTTGATTGTCATGCAATACAATGCAGTTGCCCCTGCCACCCTCCATGCCATCGCCTCACTCACTATGTTGTCTTTTGGATCAATGTTGTCCCCAATTGATTTTTGCTTAACTTTTAACATGCAACAAGGGGCAACCCAATCCCCAGTGACTGCACACTGGCTGCAAACCCATGTAAAACTAGAACAATTGTTAATTATAGATAAGTTCAGATATCAAAAATGCAAACTTCTGTGGAATAACATTAAACATTCACTAAGTAAAGTAAGCTAATTAACATTTGTCAAAACCGGCCGGATCAGATGACTATAGCATATAGCTGTCATAGGAAGAATCGGTTGAAAAACTAGTTTTAGTGAGAGAAACTTTTTTTTTTCAATGGAAACGCCGCCAAACTTTGCAATTCTTAGTTTGCTGTGCTCTCCCATGTTTCCACTAAGTTTGGTTGAAATCGGTCATCTATATAGTATAGCTGTCATAGAAAAGTAGAGTCAGAAAAGGAGTCTTAGTGAGAAAAACTTTTCTGTTTTCAATGGAAATGTCCTTAAAATTGCCATTTAGTTATTTGATATGCTTTCACATAGTTCTACAAGGTTTTGTCCAAATCGGTTGACTATAGCATATAGTTGCAGTACGAATGAATGGTCGAAAAATAAGTTCTATTGAGAAAAACTTTTTTGCTTTACATAGAATCGTCACCAAATTTTGTACATATTAGTTTGTCAGACTTTTGCATGATTCCACTGTTGTAAAGGGTTGAAAACACCGAACCGGAAGGCATTTTTACGTTTCGGTTAGGGAGCAGACTGTAGCCGTATTCGAAGCATATAAAAAATTCGAAAACTCAAGATGATAATTTTTCAATATTATAGAATGTCCCCAATTAGCCCAATTATGTCAAGAGTATGTTACATCAGGTAAATTTTCTAAATACTAAAACCCCTTATCAAGCTATTCCAGTTATAAGCATTCTGAAATGGAATCTCTTCAGATATTTATTCGAATTATTAAGAATGTAGAAAAGAGAAGGGTTGTTAAGTTCTCCAGCAACCCAGCATTGATATCTTATATCAAATTTTGTAACTCTTAACTAAAGTTCCTAATCTTTGGGCAAATTGAAACAGATGATTCATTAAGCGCCGATTTCGCATCTTCTACGTAAATTTTGGTTATGGTATGAAAACTAGGTCTCTTGACTAAGTTGAGCAAATCTCTGAAAGCTTTAAATTACAACTAGCGTTAAGTAAAAATTCAATCCCAAGTCTGCGAAATTGTTAAATAAAATAAAAATCAAATAAATTTCTATGATAGAGATTAATCTATTTTTCGCTTGATTGAGCAAATCCCCAGCCAATTTCCTCTGTCATCAATTAAATTTTGTAAGCAGCTGTGATTAAGTTTATCTACTCGTTTGTGTAGTGCTGTCTGTCTGTGTGTGTGTGTGTGTGTGTGTGTGTGTGTAGGCAATTGGTAATCACTTACTTATGGCTAATTTCTAACCAGTGTGCAGTTGCCGTGGGCAACCAATGAATTTCACAGAACTTTGGCCCATTTCAAATGCGCCAAATGTGTATCTGGCAGATACGTCCCTTGCAAGCGCGCTGAACTTCACACGTGTCTACCGTCTTGCACTTCTTTACAGGCGGACACGAACAGCAACACGAACATCGAGGTGGCACTGGGGACCGGGGCAGCAGCAGCACAAGCACCACCAGTACCAGGAGCAGGGCACACCGAAAGCACCGAATTAGCGGAGGTTGGCCATTTAAGCGAGATCTTGGTGCTGAATGACACGCAAATCGATGTCGATGATGTTGGAGAGGCGAGGCGGGAGCGACCGCAACTAGCGCCGGCAGCAGTGGCCAACGACGTGGACATGAAAAAGGCCAACCAGGCTGAGTTGGGCCACACAGCGCCCATAGCGCGCGATGAAGAGGAGGAGGACATCGATATGGAGGAGGAGCAGGCAGAGCAGGCGGAGCAGGAGTTGTCCGCAAATGCTAATTATGTGTGCTGTCAATACCCAGCAACAGCAACAACTGCGGCAGCAACTCTGAACCGCAGCAAGTCACGGGTACGCAGCTATCTGAGGAAATGCAAGCAACGTTTAACGGGTCAGCAGCCCAAAACAGCATCCACTACGACGACGACAATAACCCTGATCAAGAACGAAACAGTGCTCGAAACAGCACCCACAGCAACAACAGCAACAACAGCAACAGCAACAACAGAGGAGCAGCTAGAGGAAGGCAGCAGCGGCGATGCCAACCCAAGTCCACATTCGGCAGCACAACAGGCGGTCGTCGAGCTGGAGCCTCCGGCCCGGGTGGATACCAACGCCGACGCCAAAGTAAGTTTTTTTTTTTCAACTCTGGGTAATCCCACTAACATCGGCCCTTTGCTCTAAGCAGGCAAACGCCGTTTCCTTACCACTTCCCGCTGCTGTGGACGCCATGCTGACCCAACTGATTGACAGCCATCTGTCGCACATTTATCCCGTCTACTGGGCACGCACGCGTGCGATATTAATCCACCAGGCACGTGAGCTGCTCGTATGCGGATTCGAGGGCTGCCTGCCTAGCTTCGAGCAGCGATTTCTATGCAAATTTGCACAAATTGCCGCAGCGCTGCGCACCACTCACCAAATTGGCGAGGTAAGTGGTCTCCATCTGCGGCGACAGCGCCCAAGAACACAGATAGCAATAGCAAATTGAGAGCAATCCAACCGAGAGATGTATCATTTATATGTAATTTAGAGGCTGCAGTTTTCCTCCTTTGTTTTTTGTTTTTTTGCAAGATTATTCAGAGAGCAATTTAAGGATGGGATTGGGATATGAAGCACTCTAATCGCTGGTTCAAGTTTGCTGATTCTAAAGGAATTGCTGTTTAACTATTTTGAGTTCGGTTATTACACCTAAGCTAGGTTCTTCGACCCAAATACATATTTGAGAGTACGCTGACGGAGTTCTTGTCCTGATCCTGAGTTTAGCTAGGGAGACCTTGATATCAAATTGATATGGAACATACGGGATTGGTTTTAGCTTGTTATTCGAACTCAACTTGAAACCATAGTAGGTTCAAAGCATAATGGACCAATGTAGGTTCTTGATTTCATCTTGAAATTGGCTTAGTCATCATTTTTTGTTGTTTAAATTGAGCTTGATATTCGCAATGAACTCAATCCGCTAAGGGATTGCTTCAAAAATTACCCAGATTGACTTAAGTTTAATATGAAAGCTTTTTGTTACCCCCAAATAGTCTACCCATCTGACTTTTTTAATTAGTTCTTTGCATACCCCCGTATTCGAAGAACTTCAGCTAGCTCTTCATCTCACAGTTGCATTCACTGCTTGAGAATTTCAAGGCATCATAAATGCAAAAATTTACATCCATTTAGCCACATCCTTAGTATGGGTGAGAGAGATTTTCTTGCTCTCGGGTTCTTTTTCTCTTTGGCTTTCACATCTGTTCTAAGCCTGAAATTAGCCTTTTCGGATTGATTCATGCTATTAAAGGTTGTGTCAAGCCTTTCGGATTATGAAGTGCTGTTCGATAATGTCCAAGGAAGTAGCCACTCTAGTTTTCCTTGTTGTCACACTAAAGTTTTCTTTTAAAACCTTCAAATGCTCTTCAACAGTTTTAATTGCCTCTTTGGATTGCTGGAACTGCACTGCATTCCAAATGGAAACACCCCCTACCAGACGCAATACGCTTCGTCTACGGCGTGCAAGATCAATAAAAATGTAATACACTTTCATTTGCTTTGTTTCATAAAACTTGGTAGGTTTTACAATAATTGCTATGCACCGTCATTGAGCCAGCTCTTTCTGAAATGCGGATGCTTTCCATGGCAACTGCATCCAAAATCCTTTTTATTGGTTAAGTCCCAAATAATTAGCTTTGCCTTTACCACATTTATCAGCGTAATTTTGTATTTTTTTCGGACATTTTTTGTATACACCGCACTGTCTGAATAAATAAATTTAATTAGTTTGGGAGCCCAAACCACAATCCACACATTGAGAGAGAGTGGCAACGCCGCTTCGATCTTGTGGATTTTACTGCCCCCGTCAAAATGACTGCCGTCGAACGGTTTGTGAGCGATTTTACAACGTTTTTAGTACTCCTTACCAAAGGTACACTGAGTATGTGCAAACTTATGTAACAGCCAGTAGGCAGCATCTTCCAACCTATATAGTACCCATACATAAA
This sequence comes from Lordiphosa fenestrarum, assembly GCA_035044985.1. Lineage (NCBI taxonomy): Eukaryota > Metazoa > Arthropoda > Insecta > Diptera > Drosophilidae > Lordiphosa > Lordiphosa fenestrarum. The sequence continues at coordinate 4,859 of JAWNNO010000849.1, read as the reverse complement.
TTCCAGATAAGTATCAAAAGCGGAGTCGATATAGCCATGTCCGTCTGACCCTCTGTACGTCCGTGTGTCCTTATGAACAGGCAGATCTCAGAGATGGTAAGAGATAATACTTGTAAGCAGCTCAAGTCTATTATCAAATTTGGCCACGTCCCCTCCCGTCACCTAAATTTGAAAACACAGTCAAATTTTTTATAGTTTTATAGATATAAGCTTCGTACCTTCTGGACATATTTAGTAATCATAATTATTTATCGATTTGCCAAAGGAATGGTAAAGATTGGATGTGCGTTAGTCGAGTTATGAGCAAGAGAATGTTCTCTGCATCAGCGCTTCTTACAAAATTCATATTGTGCATACACTTTCATTGGTACAAAGTATATTAGATATACATATTTTTGGATGGATATAATCAACAGATCCGGCCGGTTCCGACATATGTGCAGCTTATATGTATTTCAAGACTTAGTCCAATGTTGGCAGGTATGAAGAAGAGGAGGAAACAGTACAACACCTCCTCTGCCATTGCCCCGCTCTGAGTAGAAGGAGACTTAGTACACTAGATCAACCTCTCCTACTCAATCTCTCGGAGACATCCGAAGTAGAAATCCCAGCTCTACTAAAATTCATTCTATACACACAATGGTTCAGTACCGAGGATACCCCTCAATAACAGAAAACGGCTAAACACATATGGCATCGCAATGGGACAAAAGGGGCCAATTAAGAAGTGTTGACAGTTTGTAGAACATTCAGGAAAGTTCGAAAATACTTTTGTTTTAACAATTCCCGGCAGGAAGGAAATAATAAAAGAGTTATGGAACTTACTCCCTAAAAGAACCTCATATCCTAATCAACAACATGGATACGATTCACGGTATGTAAAGAACTTTCCAACTTATGCTTGGTTCAAAAAACAGAATCTTACTCTGCATTCAAAATTAAAACTTTTTACTCATCCTAGAGACCAAATTAGATATTGTTTGTAAAAATTGCCTCCCCCCCCCAACAAGCACTTGTCTATCCTATTGATATTTCTTCTACGCATTCAAAGCCATCCACTCATTCGCTGTTACCGCAGCCCTGGCTCTGCTAACTGCCGACTGTTAATTTAGGTCGAAACTAACAGCGCACTAACAGTGACCGTTGCAAGTATGTAAACTCGCTCTTCGCATGCCTTGCCATTGCCTCGGTTTTGTGGCTTTGCCAGTTGGAGATTTGAACTCGCGGCGCGCAGTCTTGTGGACGGAACAACAGAAAACGACAAGCGACGAGAAGACGCATTCGAATACGGACAACGTGCAACGTATTCGCATTCGTAGTTTTGAAGCGGTTTTTTGGCCCAAGCCAATGGAAATGTGCAAAGTTATCAAATAGAAGGAGTAGTAAAACCTGCAAAGAAAGTGTCCAGTGCCTTAAAATACGTTACCAAAATCTGTGTGTGCCTTCAAAGTGCCATTTTTTAGCCAATTGCCAATTTTTACAGGCCACAAGAAATTGTCATAAAAAAAACTGCCATCAGCTGTCACATAAATCAAGCGATTTTCTTCTTTATTAGTTTGAGGTAATTTAGTTTTTATTATTATTATTATTTGAAGTGGAGTCAAAGCTCAAACATAAATTAAAGTTCATTATCTGGTGTGAGTAATTAATGTGGAGAGCGGAGTGAGTGTTTGTTTGGTTGGTTGGTTGGTTGGTTGGTTGGTCGGTGCCCCTGAACGCGGAATACTATTAAAATTCAATTTGCATACGACAAAGTGCTGCCCCAACTGAACTCAACTCAGAGACACTCTGCACGGAAGCCCCTAACGTCCTTCGAAACAAACCCACACGGCGGCGGCGGCGGCGGCTGCTGCTTAGAATTTCCACTCGAAATAAGCCGAGAGGGGCCTCAAGTCAATGCCAAATGACAAGTGTGGGGGCTGCCCCTTTCGAATGTTCTTGACGATTTCAGTTTCGATTTGTGAGCTTATCAGCAGACAGTCGAACTCATGAGCCGTGTCTAAATTGTAATTTATAATAATTTTCGTAACGCATACGCACATTGGGCCAGCATGTGGCGCACATTTGTGTTGGACTGTGGGAGGCTGCTGGTTAAGTGCTCGACATGACCTACATAGGAGCACATCAAATCAGCAGCAGCAGCAGCAACATTTACAGCCTCAACTCTGCAACTTATTTGAATCAATCAGCAAAATTACTACACACATTTGCAACTGATTTGGAGTCATAAACTGTGGGCATATGTTTGACCCGCAATTTGCTAGCCAGCAGAGGGCGCCCCCGCCTGCACCATGGGCAAATGTATAATTATTAAGTAATTTTTGGTGCAACTTGGTGCAAGTTCTTGGCTAAGGCAAATAATTTGACCTTATTTTGAAGAAGTTAAAACTGAAGCTATGGTTTTATATGCAAATAGATTGCTCAAAACAATTCCCAAAACATTAACCATTTAGCCAAATCTGTTACCGAATCTGTTACATAGAATAACAGATAAGAAAGTATCCTCCATATGTAGATAGTTGCTGTATGACAAATAAGTCCAGCATTTTGTATCTGTTAATTGTAAGTTTATGTGAGAGATTTCGCTATCTAGAATATGTGAAATCGGCCCTATATTGAGAGATTATCTGACATAAAGCAGCCAACTGAAAGATTAGCAGTCAAAAAGTGTCTTATTCGAGGTTTCTCATTAAAAATGATATTGGTGTTTGTATGAGACTTCGGTGTATAAGTTTGTCTGCTTATAGTTAATCTTCTACCTTTCGAAACCATCTCTAGTCGGAATTAATGAGAACACATAATAACTTCAGTTGTTTTTCAAAAAAACCTTACCTGATCTCAACTTTTTTTTTGCTATCCCTTACAATTTTCAATCCAAACCTTCAACCTTCGTTTGGTAAAAGTACACTTCTTTGATATTGTAAAGTTTTTGAGAAGTGAAATGAATTTGCTTCTTTGTAGACGGACTATCACACATTTGTAGGCTCTCTTGGTTCGAAACCAAGATTCATAACACGAATTTATACTTATTCTTTGATTGGCTACAGTTTCTTCCTACAATTTTCATTTTAATTTCAACTTATTTGAACCGTTTCCTTGATTAGTACTTAAGTTTTTGAAGTTCTATAATGATTTATTAAACTAAAATTTGAAAATTAATAGTCTTTGGGCGGATTTGCCATCATTTAGGTAAAGTAGCAAATATCAGACTTAATTGTTAGCTCATGTTATTAAAATTTTGCAGATAAGAAATAGTTCCTTAGGCTCTACAAATAATTTTACTCAAGTTTATGTTAGGTACCGATTTGTACTGACAGATTCACGGATCAGCTCAATCGCTAAAGCCAAAACTGAGGACTAAAAAGGCATTATTATCCTTTACCCATAACTAATTTCAGTGTTTAAATACTGAGGTCTCAACATTTGTTTGTACTTTAACCCTTTACATGGTGGTGATGCAGATCTGCATCATACCGAATTAATACAATTATTTTCCAGTGTGGATTATAAAATTGTCAAACATGAATTTGATGCAGTTCAGCAACATTCCTTTTTTATATTAAAAGTGTTGGTAACCCTAAATTATGTCGATAGCTCAACAGCTGATCACTTTTCCCGCCAATTTTGTGAATGTGGTAAACTCAATTGGTTGCGCAGTCTCTCATTAATCTACATTTTAATCATTTCTATGAAATCCATTGGTTTGATTTGCAAAAAACAAAATTGTGCTAGTTCAGAATAGTTCAAAAAATAAAAAATAAAAAGCTACTTTACGAGAAAAAATTGATTAGCTGAATTTCAGGAATTTTAGAAAGGTTTTTAGGAATCGTTTTCGTAAGGACGATCTAGGATTCGTGGATCTTTGAAATTCATATCAGTTAACCTTTGTGGCCGTACCACTAAAAATATGAAGTGAAATATTTTTTAGGTCCACCCATTTTAAATTGGTATGTAAAGGGTTAAGCGAAGGACTTAAACAGTTTGGCGTTGCGCCTCCGACTTCCGTACCGATTTTGCTATCCAACCGCAATTAATCAACTAAATGTAATGGAAAAACGGTTTGTGGTTGTTTTGCACTCAAAGAGGAAAAGTTAAGTGTTAAGTGTTCCTCTCTTTCGAGACGGAGACATAATTTCGAATGTGCTGGGCGATATTATGTTGTTGGAATTAAGTCACTATGCGCTCTCTTTCCAGTGTGCTAAGTCGTTTGCACAGATAATATCGATATCTCGACAAGAAGGAAACATATTTTAGGCATTTTGAAGAATTTGTATTCCGAGGTAGACTTTATGGTTTTAAGAACCAAAACTTAATGCAAGAATTACTTCATCTAAGTCTATGTCAATCTTAATTATCCCTTTAAACCCCAAGTTAAAATGGGTGGACCTAAAAAATATTTCACTTCATATTTTTAGTGGTACGGCCACAAAGGTTAACTGATATGAATTTCAAAGATCCACGAATCCTAGATCGTCCTTACGAAAACGATTCCTAAAAACCTTTCTAAAATTCCTGAAATTCAGCTAATCAATTTTTTCTCGTAAAGTAGCTTTTTATATATTTTTTTAACTATTCTGAACTAGCACAATTTTGTTTTTTGCAAATCAAACCAATGGATTTCATAGAAATGATTAAAATGTAGATTAATGAGAAACTGCGCAACCAATTGAGTTTACCACATTCACAAAATTGGCGGGAAAAGTGATCAGCTGTTGAGTTATCGACATAATTTAGGGTTACCAACACTTTTAATATAAAAAAGGAATGTTGCTGAACTGCATCAAATTCATGTTTGACAATTTTATAATCCACACTGGAAAATAATTGTATTAATTCGGTATGATGCAGATCTGCATCAC